>JANAVB010017998.1:6061430-6661430 GCA_029216955.1 Iris pallida
GATGTAATGATTCTAACTTAGACCGCTTTCAGATGTAACAAGTTATATATATATATATATATATATATATATATATATATATATATATATATATATATATATATATATATATATATATATATATTACCATTTTGATGTTTGTCCCGGGCATCCATAAATTCTGTACAAGCCCTGTAATAAATGTAAGGACACAATTACTGATGCTGTCATATACTCGCAAATAGCTATTTGTAGCGACGAATACATGGCGTCGTTATATGTGTCTCCATTTTGTTTTTAGCAGTTAGCAATGCCGCTGATTGGCATCGCTAATTACGTTGCTATGTCCTCATATCTATAGAGCGTGTTCGCATTTCAAAATGACACACATGCAACTAATTTATGTTAAGTAGGATTATATGATATCATTTCATCTGTGTAGAAACAGTTTAGGTGAGATAGTTACAAAGTTGAGAAATTTGATACAAGTACATAGTCTAGTATTCTAAAAATGATTTTTTTTCCTTAAAATTAAAACATATATATATATATATATATATATATATATATATATATATATATATATATATATATATATATATATATATATATATTTGGAAGAAGGTAATTGTATTGATAATTAAGAAAAAAATAAACAGCTTTACATCTTGTTCATCATCAAATTAACACCATTCTCAATATTATGGATGATGCCAATCTTAGGTGTGACCAGACCCTCAAATGTTCTTTTGTTGCGCTCTCTGCATATGTGTCATACTACTGCATGAAGCCGGATCCGTGCCTCCGTAAACCATAGTGTTCCTCTTTTCCTATTAGCTTGAATAAGATTTATTACATCAATTAATTTGCGAGCACCCTGTCCAGCCAGTATGGGTCCGGATCGGGAGTCCCGCCCTCCCCTTAATCGTAGGATCGAGCCACCCCCCCCCCCACATCCGATGGTGCATGCGGGGGGCGGGGGACTTCGGTGGAACTTTTGATCCGAATTATATATATATATATATATATATATATATATATATATATATATATATATATATATATATATATATATATATATATATATTCTTTTTTTTTGAAGCAATGGGTACTTGTGGCGAACTCACCTCTACTGGGGCTCAAACTCCGACCACTCGGGCTGCATGCATCTCTCTTAACCACTAGGCTAGAGGTCATTTGTATATATATATATATATATATATATATATATATATATATATATATATAAGATGGAAGCGGCGGCAGAGGAAACCCTAAACCCAGCGACAAGGGAGCGGGCATGGGATCCCGGCGCCTCCAGCAGCGGTGGACGGTGGCAAGGAAGCCTAACAACTCAGGCGGAGGATGGCTACACGCAGGAGGAGAAAGGGGGATGGACCACCGTGCATCGGCGACGACGACAACCCTATGGCGCCCCTCCTCGGGCAAGGGAACGGATAGGAGGGACAAGCAGCAATGGGAGACAACCTTCATATAGGGTGGCTGGAGAACGTACTCGATTAGACGTGTCCCCAACCACCAAAGCAGACCTGCGATCGATGGGAAGAAGGATGGAGGCATAGATAAAGGAAAAAGACCTATGGTACAACATCGCAACATCGATACTAGTCGGGTAGCCTCGACACCGCAGGTTCAAGTAGGTAGCCGACCAGAAGGGGTTTCTTGGACAGACATCTGCCGAGTCAAAAGTGGATCGTCGGAGGTGGAGATGGAGTATGTCGAACCAACACAGGGAGATGGCGGCGGCAGAAGGGCGGTATTCACTACTGAAGAAATTCAAGAAACGGTAGCTTATTGGAAAAACACCCTTATTCTATATGTGATGGGTGATCGTCCGTTCTATGGCCAAATTCGTGCTTATGCTGCTCGTGTATGGCGACCGAAGGGTGCTATGGAGTTCTACGCTCGAGAAGATGGATTCTTCCTTGTTAAATTTGATCTTCAAGAAGATGTCGAGCGTGTGCTACATGATGGGCCGTGGACGTTTGACGGACGTCTCATAATCGTAAAAGCTTAGCAACCCAATAGCAGATGTGAACGGGATACGTTCCATACGATACCAGTTTGGGTTAGACTACCCGGGCTTCCTATCCAGTATTGGAACAAAACCATGATCATGAAACTTGCAAGCCTAATAGGGAGACCGCTCAAAGCAGATGAGGCTACTCAATCCAGATCGAGGCTCCAATATGTGCGTGTTCTTGTCGAAATTGAAGCAGGAACCAAGCTTCCCCAAGAGATTTCTTATGAGATACCAACTGGTGATGTATTTAGCCAAGGAGTGGATTATGAATGGGTTCCCCCCGGCTGCCAAAAGTGCAAAGTGTTTGGTCATATGGCACAAAACTGTAATATGACAGAAGGGAGTACACGAGAAACACAAAACCAAAGAGAGGCTAACTGCAATGACCACTGTGAAATGCAGGAGAACTCCTCGCCACAAGATATGGAGGAGGTCCACGTGACAGTAGGAGTGGACGGATGTACGGGGCTCGATCTAGCCGTAGTGCTACCGAGTCAAGAGACTCCCACGGGACAGCCTCCCCCGCAGACTGTACACAGAGGAAAAGAAGTGTCATTCTCCAAAGAAGTTGAGATGGAGGAGGAAAACAAAGGAAACAGGTCACAGGAAAGCAATATTCAGGAAGGGGATAGCAGAAGCCTCATTATATTTCAGGCGTCGGGTTCTAGTGCTACGAAGAGACGAGCGGACTCAGTAAGCAGTCTCAATCACAAAGGGGCAGTCTATAACTCGAATAGGAAGCGGCAAGTAAGACAGGCAGTGGAAAAAACCAGGATACCGACAAGCGAATCAATGCCAACAAATGCACAGGAGAGCCGCTCCTTTGCAGAACAAGAGATAGACGGAGGGGAAGGACAAAGCAATCTAGTGGTTGATAATCCAGCATGGCGGGAACTCATCCTCCATAAGAAGGATAAGCAACTAGAAGGACGAGACAACGACCATCAGGTTGGAGATTTGTAGTCATCCCCCCGAGATGATACTGCAGGAGATATCCAAGGATCTCAATCCAGACATTAAAATGTCGATATTAGCTTGGAACATAAGGGGAGTTTGCTCGATTGGAAGATGGAGAGAGGTGCAGAACATAGTAAGGCAAGAACGATGCACTATCTGTGCGCTTCTTGAGACCAAGATCAAGTCTACTATTTTGCTTGAACGAAGGACTCCTTGCCATTGGAATCAGGTAAACAATTTGGATATGTGTCCTATGGCACGTATCTGGATTATGTGGGATGCGAATCATTGGACAGGAGAGGTTGTCTACAAATCTGAACAGCTTATCGCCATTTCCTTCACCCATCAAGGAGGTCTCCAACTGGTTGTGGGGGCCATATATGGCCACAATGATAGGAGGAAAAGATGTTGGAAAAGAAGCGCGGAAACCTTTCCCCAAACCGGAGAGTACCTGCGAGAGGACCGAGCAAACAACGCACGAACCCAAAAACAAGCACACAAAAACAACCACGCAGACACAGAGAATTTTTGACGTGGAAACCCTTGCGGGAAAAACCACGGGACGATTGGAGTCCAACCCTGAGAAGCCTCCACTAATGGAATAGAAGAATTACACCCTCTACAAACTCCTTCCGATCCAAATCGGATCCCCACAACACTCAGAGACAAGAACAATGATTACAAGGCTACGAAGAGCGAGAACGACGAGTAGAGATTATCCGAACACGATCTCCTTCGAACAGTGACCTTTAATCCTCCGTCTTCTTCTCCGAAGTTGCAATGGCACTCTTGCCTCCTTCTCTCTCAAACTTGTGTTGTCCAATGCGATAATACGATAATGAATTAGGGTTGAGAAAACTCAATATATCTCCCTAATCCCGCAACCAACCTGGACCGTTGGATTAGATCCAATGATGAAAACTCATCCAGAAATCTGCTTCAGCCCCCCGACACACAGAGTTCGACCAGAACTCTGTGTGGGGCAACCAGCACTGGGTGGCCAAACCCTGGAACGGCCAGACCGAGTTCGGCCAGAACTCGGCCTGGGACCGAGTTCGGCCCGAACTCGGCAGACTTGGTCCAGAACCCCCTTTGGGGCAGCAGCAGCAGCAACTACTCCCGAGCTTCTCCGACATCGGACGACGCTCGTCGTACTCCGGGATCTTCTCCACATAGGTTGGGAACCCCACCCACTCTAACAAATCTCCCCCTTCACAACTATGGGGAGGACGTCGTCATCCCGACGATCTGCCTGCAGTACTCAAACTTCCCCCTTGGTAGAATCTTCGTGAACATATCAGCTCCGTTGTCATCTGTATGCACCTTCTCAAGCTCCGCGTCCTTCTTCTCAACCACATCCCGTATCCAATGATACCGAGTCTCGATGTGCTTGGACCGGCTATAAAACGTCTGATTCTTTACAAGATGGATAGCACTCTGACTATCGCAAAGCAAAGTATACTGCTCTTGCTTCAGTCCCATTTCCTGTAACAGCTTCTTCATCCACAACAGCTCCTTGCAAGCCTCCGTCGCCGCAATGTATTCCGCCTCCGTCGTCGACAAGGCAACACACTTCTGCAACCGCGACTGCCACGACACTGCTCCTCCCGCAAACATCATCACGTAGCCTGAAGTCGATCGCCTCGTGTCTACATCTCCAGCCATATCAGCGTCAGTATACCCAACCAGCTTTGGCTCGTCACCACCAAAGAAAAGTCTCCAACCAGCAGTGCCCTGAAGATATCGTAGAATCTACTTGACCGCATTCCAGTATACCCTTCCAGGATTCGAAAGATACCTGCTAACCGTACCAACTGCATGAGCAATATCTGGCCTCGTACACACCATGGCATACATAAGGCTTCCCACAGCTGAAGCATATGGAACCCGCTCCATATCTTCCTTTTCGTCCTCGGTAGATGGACACTGCTCCTCAGTGAACTTAAAGTGAGCCGCGAGGGGGGAACTCACTTTCTTCGACCCGTCCATCCCGAAACGCTGAAGTACCCGGTGAATGTACTTCTTTTGGGACAAGTGTAGCAGCTTGGACTCTCTCTCTCGGCTGATCTCCATCCCAAGAATAGTCTTTGCTGCGCCCAAATCCTTCATAGAGAAGGCCGCGCCCAGTTGGCGCTTCAACTCCGCTATCCTAGTGGCATTCCGACCCACTAATAGCATATCATCAATATAGAGCAATAAGATGATAAAATCATCATCGGCAAAATACCTCACAAATGCACAATGGTCCGACGTCGTCCGTGCATAACCATGCTCCCCCATAAACGACTCGAACTTTCTGTACCACTGTCTCGGAGCCTGCTTCAGACCATACAAGCTCTTCTTCAACCGGCAGACCAAATGTGACTTGCCCTTCTCATAGAATCCCTCCGGTTGCTCCATGTACAACTCCTCCTCAAGATCACCGTGGAGGAACACCGTCTTCACGTCCATCTGCTCGACCTCCAAGTCGAAACTGGCTGCTAATGCTAGCACCACCCGAATAGACGAATGCTTGACGACAGGCGAAAAGATTTTATTATAATCCATGCCTTTCCGCTGACCGTAGCCCTTGACTACCAGCCTCGCTTTGTATCGAGGGCGAGTAGCATCATCCGTCTGCTTCACTCTGAACACCCATCGATTCTTCAAAGCCTTCTTGCCCTTTGGCAATCGCACCAGATCATAAGTAGAATTTGTGTGCAAGAAACTCATCTCCTCCTGCATAGCCACCATCCACTCCTGTCTGTGTTCGTCTTCCATAGCCTCTGCGAAACTTTCGGGCTCTCCCCCGTCAGTCAGTAGCACATACTCATCCGACGAGTATCTCGTAGATGGTCGACGATCCCTGTTGCTCCTTCTCAGTGGAGCCACTGGTGCTGGCTGTATACCGACAGCCTCCTCTCCTTCAGGAACTACCTCTCCGGTATGCTCATCCTCCTGAGGGACACCCTGACCACCATCAGCAGGCTGATGATCAAGGTTGGGAGCAACTCCATGTACCGGCTCTCCCATAACTGGATCCTCTGCGATGTCCTCTGGAAACTACTCGAAGCGAAATGACTCTAACTCAGGCAATTCCTCAGCCTCAGAAGGCGTCTCGGAATCCTGAATGTTGGTCATGGTCTGATCCTCGACGAACACCACGTCCCTGCTTCTGTAGAGCTTTCCTTCCACTGGGTCGTAGAGTCTATAGCCAAACTCATCCCGACCGTAGCCGACAAAGACGCATCGCCTCGTCTTCGGCTCAAGTTTGGTCCTCTCGTCCTTCGGTACATGCACGAAGGCTTTACAACCAAACGCCCGCAGGTGACTGTATGACGGCTCTTTGCCGTACCATACTTTGTCAGGCACATCACCCTGCAAAGGAGCACCAGGAGACAAATTAATAATATAAGCAGCTGTGAGAAGAGCCTCACCCCAATAACTGCCCGGCAGGTTTGCTTCTGACAGCAAACACCGCACCCTCTCCATCAGTGTCCTATTCATGCGCTTCGCTACACCATTGAGCTGAGGTGTCTTTGGCGGAGTCTTCTGGTGTCGTATCCCTTGCTCTCTGCAATACGCATCAAAGGGACCGATGTATTCGCCGCCATTGTCGGACCGAACACACAACAATTTCTTGCCCGTCTCCCTTTCAACGGAGGCCTGAAACTCCTTGAAAGTAGGCAGCACCTGATCCTTGGTCTTTAAGGCATAGACCCAAACCTTCCTGGAACAGTCATCAATAAAAGTCACAAAGTAAGAAGCACCACCAAGAGATTTTACCTTCATAGGACCGCAGACATCCGAGTGAATCAACTCGAGCAACGCCGGCTTCCTCGAACTTGGGTGACTCTGGAAAGACACCCTACTTTGCTTCCCAGCCAAACAGTGCGTGCATTTCTCCAACTTTGTAGACTTGAGCCCCGAAATCACTTTCCTGTTCACCAAGTAGCTCATCCCCTTCTCGCTGATATGGCCGAGCCGTCTGTGCCACAACTCGGTAGACGCGTCACTGACTGCGTTCACCTCCTGTGCCCCCTCTATGCTCCCCTCCATATAGTAGAGACCGGACTTCTTGCTTCCTCTGGCAATCACCATCGAACCTCTGGAAAGCTTCCACTGACTATTCCCGAAGAGACTGAAGAATCTCTCGTCATCCAACCTTCCAACCGACACCAGGTTGAAACGGATATCAGGGACATGACGAACATCCTTGAGAACAAGAACCGCACCCGTCTTCATTCTTAAATACACATCTCCAATGGCAACCGCCTTCGACACATCTCCGTTGCCCATCTTCAACACGCCACAGTCGCCTGTCGTGTAAGTGGCAAACAGTACCCAATTGTGAGATACATGTGCTGAAGCCCCTGAGTCCACCAGCCAAGAATTGTCATCGCAGGCGAGGTTAGTAATGACCTCATCACCTACGACGATCACATCGCCTCCATGCATCGAGGCCGCCGCTGTAGTGTTCTCTTCTTGCTTCCCCTTGTCGCCCTTCTTCTTCTTCTTCCAAGCGAAATAATTCCGCTTGATATGGCCCTTCTTGCCGCAATGATAACACTCTGAGTCCTCGTACCGACCCTTGGACTTCCCCCTGCTTTTGTCTCTGCCACCACCTGGACCCCTGCTTTTGCCCCTTCCGCGGCTCTCTGAAACAAGTGCCTCTGAGTGATGGGATGTGGATGAAGTGCCCTGAGAACGTCTCCGCATCTCTTCATTCAACACCCCGCTCTTGGCAAACTCCAGACTGACCACGCCCTCTGGAGCAGAAGCGATCATAGATACTCGTACGGTCTCCCACGAGTCTGGCAAGGTACACAGCAGCCACAGTCCCTGAACTTCGTCGTCGAACTTGACTCCCATAGAAGATAGCTGGTCAACCACGCCCTGGAACTCACTCAAGTGATCCGTAATAGACGCCCCATCCTTGTACCGCAGACCCATCATCGTTCGGATCAGGAACAACTTGTTTACCCCGGTCTTCTTCGCATACAAGGATTCCAGCTTATCCCACAACGTCTTCGCGTGCTCAATATTGGCAACGTGGTTGTACACGTTCTTATCAACAAACTGCCGTATGTACCCACACACCTGTATGTGCTCGAACTTCCAGTCCTCCTCGGATTTATCACTGGGCCTCTCGGTTGCAAACACAGGTAGATGCAGCTTCTTGACAAATAGCAAATCCTTCATCTTGCTTCGCCAATAATGATAGTTTGTGCCATTAAGGTTCACCATGCGCACCGGCTTCGCGTCCATCTCTCCTCTCTGGTTCCTCTGTCAACTCCTGACACCCTTTGAACCCAAAGCTCTGATACCACTCTGTTGGGAAAGAAGCGCGGAAACCTTTCCCCAAACCGGAGAGTACCTGCGAGAGGACCGAGCAAACAACGCACGAACCCAAAAACAAGCACACAAAAACAACCACGCAGACACAGAGAATTTTTGACGTGGAAACCCTTGCGGAAAAAACCACGGGACGATTGGAGTCCAACCCTGAGAAGCCTCCACTAATGGAATAGAAGAATTACACCCTCTACAAACTCCTTCCGATCCAAATCGGATCCCCACAACACTCAGAGACAAGAACAATGATTACAAGGCTACGAAGAGCGAGAACGACGAGTAGAGATTACCCGAACACGATCTCCTTCGAACAGCGACCTTCAATCCTCTGTCTTCTTCTCCGAAGTTGCAATGGCACTCTTGCCTCCTTCTCTCTCAAACTTGTGTTGTCCAATGCGATAATACGATAATGAATTAGGGTTGAGAAAACTCAATATATCTCCCTAATCCCACAACCAACCTGGACCGTTGGATTAGATCCAATGATGAAAACTCATCCAGAAATCCGCTTCAGCCCCTCGACACATAGAGTTCGGCCAGAACTTTGTGTGGGGCAACCAGCACTGGGTGGCCAAACCCTGGAACGGCCAGACCGAGTTCGGCCAGAACTCGGCCTGGGACCGAGTTCGGCCCGAACTCGGCAGACTTGGTCCAGAATCCCCTTTGGGGCAGCAGCAGCAGCAACTACTCCCGAGCTTCTCCGACATCGGACGGCGCTCGTCGCACTCTGGGATCTTCTCCACATAGGTTAGGAACCCCACCCACTCCAACAAAAGAGACGAGTTATGGCAAGATATCGCCCAAGTCAACAACATGGCTGAGCGCCTGCTCAAGCTTCCTCTGATTTTGATGGGTGACTTTAACACCATCTTGTATCAACACGAAAAGATTGGAGGTCGACGAGTCCCAGAGATGATATTACAAGACTTCCAAGATTGTTTACTACGAACTGGCTTACGTCAACTCAATCGTGGAGGTCATCTTTGGACCTGGAGTAACAAATCTACTAGTAGCCGCGTCTGCTGTCAGTTGGACAGAGCGGTAGGCAACAATAGCTGGTTCGAGAAATTCCCCAACTCTCCTGTTGTGGGCTTATCAGCGGGGACGAGCGACCATTGCCCCTTACGTATCCAGTTAGCAACTATGGAGAAGATGAAAGCTTCACCATTTCGATATAACAACGGATGGCACCTGCTGGACGGATATAAGGAGGCGGTAGGCACAGGTCTTCGGCAGAGGGCTTCAGGCTCGGCTCAATTTCGAGTAGCATGCACTCTTAAGTCGATCAAAACTCATCTGAAGACCTGGGTCCGATCGCGGCCAAGTGGAGAATTAGAACAAAAGTCCAGAGCACTTACTTGGATTCAAGAAAGGCTACAAGAAGACCCTACCAATGAAGACTTAGCTACTGCAGAGCGCGAACTATCAATCAAAGTAGGCAAACTCAGGCTTGCAGAGGAAGTTGCTTCAGCACAGCGTGCTAAATGCGTGTGGCTTCAAAAAGGTGATAAATGTACCCGTTTCTTTTACGATGTGATACGGACAAGGCAACACAGAAATAGGATCCAGCAGATCATTGACCAACAAGGGAATGCTACCTCCACAGCGTCCTGTATTAAGGAAACGGCAGTCAGGTACTTTTCCAACCTATACAATCAGCATACATACAAATCCTTATTTCCTAACATTGTGAGTAAGAGGCTGGTTACGGAAGAAGGGAATGCCATTTTAATGGCTCCTCTTAGGATGGAGGAGATAGAAAACATTGTGAAGGCGGCTAATCCAGATAAAGCCCCAGGCCCCGACGGGTTTGGGAGTAAGTTTTATAAACTCCATTGGGCAGACATCAAAGGCCAAGTGTTCGAAGCTATTCGAGAATTCTTCCAGTCTGGTAGATTACTTAAAGAATACAATCACACGTTTCTTACTCTAATTCCAAAGAGGGAGGGGGCGACAGACCTGTCAGAGTATCGACCTATAGCCTGCTGCAATTACATCTACAAACTCATCACTGGGATTATGTGTCGTCGTATGGAGGTAATTATGATGAAGCTAATATCCAAAAATCAAGCTGCATTTGTGAAAGGAAGATCAATTTCTGAAAACTCCCTACTGGCTCACGAGTTTGTCAGAGAATTTAACAGGCCAGGAGGAGGAAAAGCCTGCCTCAAATTAGACCTTCGTAAAGCCTACGACACGGTGAATATGGAGTTCGTATGTGCCTCAATGTTAGCCATGGGTTTTTCGGAGATATGGGTTGCTCGAGTGCGGGAATGCATAACCAGTGCCACATTCTCTGTTCTGATCGAAGGCAGGCCGCATGGATTCTTTGCTAGCAATAGAGGATTGCGCCAAGGGGATCCACTATCCCCGTATCTCTTCGCTCTAGTGATGGAACACTTCTCCTGCTTAATGGATGCCGCGGTTGCTTGGGGGCAAATCCAACCTCTTTACAAGACTGTCTCGCCGCACATCAGCCACCTAATATATGCAGACGATCTCTTAGTTTTCTTGACTCCGGACATGATGGGATTGAGGACCTTGAACGAGATCATGGTTAGATTCGCCGACGACACAGGGCTTCATCTCAACCGCGATAAGAGTCGCGTATACTTTAGTTCATCCAGTACCAACAAAGATGAATGCGCGAGAGCTCTTGGAGTTGGACAAGCCAAGTTGCCTGTCAAATACTTAGGTATCCCATTGACAGTGAATTATGCTCGAAGTGAAGACTGCTCCTCTCTGACGGAGTATGTACAAAAACGCCTGGAGGGATGGCAAGCGCAATGTCTATCTTTTGGTGGTAGAATTGAACTAGTTAAATCGGTGATCACTGCCATCATGAATTTCTGGTTGCAGGTTATTCTTCTTCCTACTACTACATTAAAGACAGTCGAGCGGATGTGCGCCAAATTTGTTTGGCGTGGAGGGGTACAAACCATTGCTTGGGATACCCTGTGCCGACCTATCGACGAAGGAGGAGTCGGACTCCAAGCTCTGAACACATTGCGCAAGGTAGCAGGGACTAAACTAATTTGGCGTCTACTTCAAGGAGAAGGCTTGTGGGCAGAATGGATGAATAGCAAATACTTGAGGGGAAAAAACATATGGGAGTATCGACAAAATAATAATGAGTCGGTAACATTCAAATACATACTGCAACACATGATGGATATTAAGCCTCTTCTAGTTCGAGTCTTCGCAAATGGAAGAAATACTGATCTGTGGCTTGATCCATGGATTGAACATCGATCTCTTCTACAAATAATTGGCGTTCACATGGATAGGGAGGCGCATAGAGGCGATAGTGTTGGGAACATTATCAGAGATGGGCGTTGGCATTTAACCGAGCATAGGTGGGCACGCACGGTGGCGGAAGTTATATCAAGACAGAGGATAGATACAAGGCTGAGCAGAGACGTCTGGGTATGGGCAGAGACATTGAGTGATAAATTCATCCATGGGGCAGTACATGACAAGCTCCGAACTCAACACGAGAAAGTAGACTATGCGGATATCGTGTGGAGGAAAGGTCTTCCTCGCAAGATGCAAATGTGCATGTATAAACTTGTCCTAAGAAGGTTGCTAACGAGGGATAGACTACAAAGAATCGGTATTCAAACCGCTGATATCCGTTGTGTTCTATGCGACCAAGACTCCGAGACGATAGATCACTTGTTTTTCCAGTGTCCGATGACTAGAAGGATTTGGCAGGCGCAAACAACCAAGTTGGGCCTACAAGGAGCGGTTGATATAAATTTCACTGACACTCTGCATCTACTTCGAGCTAATAACTCGAGGGGACCGCAATGGACGAAGGAGGCGACTGGGAGATTAGCATCGGCAGTTTGGCATATCTGGCGAGAGCGAAATAATCGCATCTTTCAAGAACAGCGAGCTACCATCACTGGAATCACCCACAATATTGAATATGACTTAGCGGCAATGGGAATATAATTGTAATTCAAAGATAAGATGGATAGATTACTGAGAGTTTGTACTAGACACTTTGCCTATTAATACATTTACCAGGTTCCAAATATATATATATATATATATATATATATATATATATATATATATATATATATATATATAAATATATATATATATATATATATATATATATATATATATATATATATGAGCCAAAAAACGGGATATGAGCCATAGGCTCATACTCTTATATGAGCCATCCCACGTGGCTTCCATGTGGACCAATAAAAATATAGTAACTTGGAAGAGAAAGTTTAAATAGATATAAATAAAAGATTTGATAAATAATAACTTACCAAATCTTTGCCTACCAAATACGTTTGCCTAGAAATTTAAATTGGTAAAAATAAAAGATCCGATAAATGATTTTTTTTTTCATTTTTTATTTCTATGACCAATAAGATGTCCCATAACTTACCAAATCTGCCTACCAAATATTTTTGACTAAGAATTTAAATAGATAATGCCATTCGTCCCTCTAAACTAAAATTAAAATTAAAATTGATATTAACATAAAAAATAAAATAAATTAATATTAACATTGAAATTAATATTAATATTAACATTAACATTAACAATAATATTAATACTAACATTAACATTAACGTTAACGTTAACATTAACATTAACATTAATATTAACATTTACATTAACATTAAAATTAACATTAAAATTAACATTAACATTAACATTAACGTTAACATTAATATTAACATTATGAGATCTTTTATTTCTATCTATTTAAATTACTAGGCAAACATATTTGATAAATTCAAAGATATGGTAAGTTATTATTTATCAAATCTTTTGTGGGATCTTTTATTTCTATCTATTTAAATTTTTTCTTCCAAGTCACTATATTTTTATTGGTCCACATGGAAGCCACGTGGAATGGCTCATATAAGAGTATGAGCCTATGGCTTATACCCCATTTTCCATATATATATATATATATATATATATATATATATATATATAAATATAAAATATATATATATATATATATATATATATATATATATATATATATATATATATATGAATGAAAAAAAAAAATAAAATAAAAATAAAATAAAAAAAAAAATAAAAAAAAAATATATATATATATATATATATATATATGAATGACTAGAATTGGGTGGGATAGCCTTCACTACAAGTAATAGATGGGTAGGGTTCTTTGAGATGTACTAAATGTACCCAATATCAAGCGCTTTTAAAAGCAGGTGAGACAATATTGGTTGAAAATCATATTTAGGATTCGGTTATAAATTAGTGGAGCATTTTGTTCACTCGTAAATTCCATATTGGCTGAAAATTATCCTAATTAAATAACAAAAGTAAAATTTAATTTTTTTACTTATATTTAACAAAATAGTTTACATATCAATTTGAGACATGCTAATTGTGACATCACTATAGCATCCTGCAAGAAATTGCATACATATATCTGCTTTATGTTTCCTTACCTAATTTATGCAACTTGTTCGTAGTTGTTCTTCCTTACCTTATTAATGGAACTTCCAGTATTTGTCGTTGTGCTTCCTTACCTGATCTATGGAATTGCCAGTATTTTGTTGTTTCTCCAGATTTTTGTTTCCCATGGTTACTAATTTTGATAAGTGCGATATATTTCCATTCACAACAAGTACTATTGTAACTATAGTATGTTGAGAATTAATCTATTCATAATTTACTGAAACTCATTTAGACAATCATTGAGCATGGTTATAGTGGAACTTCATCTTGGTTATATATTGGAAGGTTTTCAAATTAAGAATATTCTCTCTTCTAGTCAGTAACTTTAATATTTGTCGTTTATCATAACTTGGTTGTGGTCCATATTAGTACTTCTAATGCACGCATTGTATGGTTATGCATTAATTTTGTTGGCCTACTTGTTAAGTATTGCTAAGGAGTTAACAAGGGTTTGTCTTTATAAGACAGCTCGTACATTAAGAACTCTCGAGTATTGGTCGCACTGAATACCTTTGGAAATACTTGTGGTAAATGAGTCAGAAACATGGAACTCAGCAAGCCAGTTAACCAACTTCTGTGTATATTGATCAGAAAAGTTGGGCTTGGAACTTGTTTCTTCGCTTCAAATGGAATGCTATCATTTGAAGAATGCTAGTTATTCAGTCAATATGGTTGGCTTCATATAATGACCATGTTGATATGAAGCTTTATAGTGGTTGCTGAAACAATTTTTGCCTCGACCGTTTGTTAAGATTAAGTGATAAAACCTTCTGGCTATCTTCAAGCTTTGTTTATTAGTAACTGGTGATCTTGTTGATGGAATGAAACCATTTGTAAGGATCAAAGCAATGTTGCCCTGTCTTTGAACTTCCTACAAGCTTTAACATTGAACTGATAAGTACCTTCATCACGCTTCATTCTAAAACAATCTTGATGCCAATATGATGATGCCTAGAGTAACTTGGTATTAGTTCAATGTCTGCGTTGTGTCCTTTTAATGTCTTTTTGTTAGCGTACAACATACATCTCACTCCACCTTCATTATTGTTCGTGGATGAGGTCACATCGAATAAATGTATTAGGTTATAGTCCACTTAAGGGTCATGTTAATGACATGTGTAGGTAATTCATTTTGCTTGATTTACACAAGTTCACATTTCAGGTGTAATTTATGTTTCCACAATCTATGTTTGCGCATGTGAATACAATACATGTATGAATGGCCCATATCATCAATTTCTACTTGATTGAGTAAAAGAGAATCCAACACCTCATATGGTGTCCGTTACTAACACTTTTTACCTGTATCGAATTTAGTTTATGAAATAAATGTCTGAAATGAAATGTGAGTTTCCATATGGACCTAATTTTGAAATGATTTTATTACAATGTCATATTTCAATTAGATCAATTTGAAACTCCATAACAATGATAAGTTTCATGTTTCCTGATGCTGATACCTTGTGCAGGATGTTGTTATCTATTCTGAAAACAGCTCAACTAGAAATGGCTTCTCGAAAGGAGAGTATCGTGGCTCACCATGTACCAAGAAAGTGACATGCAACATTCCTTATTTGGGATATTTCTGTAGCTTTTCTCATCTGTATATATGTGTGTGTCTTTCTAGCCTTGTTGCAGTACTTGATATATTGAGGACATGTACTTAAATTATCTGCGCAAATTTTATCTTAGACTTTTTAAAATTGGTTTCTTATTTTCAGTCATATAAGTAAAATAGCCAACTTTAGGTTATTATCTTGGCAATGTTATGTTTTTATGTTTTATGAGCCCTAAGTGAAGATATTGTCATCATTCTTTCCATTATTGTTTTGCTGCTGACAGAATTGGACTAGTGAAGGGAACATGAGAATTTAGGAATGGCTGATCCTATTGGGATCTTTCTTGTAATTTGAACATGATTGAAAATTTTATGACGATGATCACAAGATCAAAAAAGATTATAAGAAAGAAAATACTTTCAAGATATTATTTTTCCTTATAAATACAGTTTTACCCAAAAGCATTATTAAAATGAGATTAAGTCATTGTGGCATGAAAAATGAGTTGTATTTTGATTTTATCTCCTTTTAAATTTGTAAGCCTAAAAACACATTTTTTACACACTTTTTTTTTAATAAAACGAAGTTTCACGAGCAATGCTAATGAGTGATATATTTATTCCTCATCTTCTTCAGCCAGAGATTTTCCACACCCGGTTACTTCACATATATAACTATGTCTCCGTAAACTCATACATGTTTGGTATTCCATTATATTGTGTCGTGATATGTTTTTGTTGAGCAATGTCTAACTTAGTAGGTACTTTAGGACTGTGAGGTGATTTTCTAAGCAAATCTAATTCCAAAATATGTCACTTCTCAATTTCAAAGTTGTATGGGTTTTAATACTTTAACCTGCTCTGTTGTATCCTCTGTTGATTGGTTCCTTCAATTCAAGTCAACACTACACGTGAAGGTACTAGTTCCAAACCATCATATAGATTTTTCTTGCATGCTTATACCAATCACGACTTGGAAGGTACTTTGAATGATCAGAGATCCAGTGCAGTCTGCAGACCATGTCCATGTTCTCTTGTGTGGAACACCAATGTTATTTGTGCAGCAAGAAGCAAAACTCGGTACTTCCGAAGTCAGGGGCCGATCCAGAAATAGAAGATGGAATAGGCTACAATGGATTGGGGTGGGCAAGAGGCAGACTAATCCATACAAAAAAATAATAATAAAAAAAAAATATATGAAAAAAAGAGAGAATTTTTTTGGGGTGAGCATAAGCCTGGATCCGCCCCTGATCGAAGTAGAGTACAAGACTTATTCCCTTGCACCACAAGAATGCATATGGTTAGCGATTGGTCGAGAATGTTAACTTTTCAATTAAGAAACCAGCAATCATTTGTGGTAACAACTAAAGTGTCTTGAAGCAAGCTACAAGTCCAATTTGTCACATGATGACTAAGCATATCGAAATCAAACATCACATTATCGAGAGAAAGTACTTGAATAAAGGACCATTGAAGTTTTGGAGGTGCGGATCATGTTGATGTCTGCATTGATCATCATCAGCATCCTTCTCCTATCAAAACGGCGTCAGGATTTTATGACCACTCGTCGACTTGATGTTAACCCTTTATTTGGTGCCAAAATTCTAACCAAAGTAGCTATAAGCATGAGAGATTCATTCCATAAGACTTTGATGGTTAGTTGACAGATATGTAGACCTACATTCTAGATTGCAGTTTAATCTTATGCAACCAAGGAGATGTAGGGAATCGAACAAGCACTCCGATACCTTTGTCTCAGACATTACCGCAACGGAAACTTAGGCCAACCCATCTAAAATAACCAACCCCCATCTAACGAACACAAAACACAGATAAAGACAAGTATATGACGGTGACTACGTCACCTGGACAAATTCTAATATATATAATTCAGATGAAATTACAACATTGACAAAAATAAATATTGAACCCTTTGCACTAATAGGTTCAACCTCCTCACCACACTCAAGAATAAACGATATAGATTACAATAAAATCACTCACAAACCCGTATAAATCTTCCTAACCGAAGTTGACGACTCCTCGATCAGCTCTCTTCTTTCCTTCTGTCTTGTACGATGAAGCCATAAGAATAAAATGTGGATTTTCTCTTAGATCTCCTGTGGACGAGCACCATGAATCTCAACTTTTTGTTGCGCTTTGTGTCTCCTCCCTCACCCCGTATATATATGATGAGAATATCCTATTATCGGTCATAATAGAATTTCCTAAATAGGAAACCCTAAGATAGAAATCCTATTACACATAAAATAACTCACAAACATCATATTTTAGATTATAATAGGATTTCCTGAATAGAAAATCCTAAAATAAGAATCAAATTACATCTAAAATAGTCCAACACCAATTATGGACGTCCAAATTTAATAAAATCAAATATTTAATTAGATTTGGGCTCCACAAATATGCAATTGCCAAATCCAGACTGGACTCCAACAATCTCCCCTTCCAATCTGATGAGAGAGTGTTGACCCCATGGCTCCTCAACTGAACTCCGTGCATGTCAACCGACGATATGATATATGCTCCATAGACATGGTTGCCCAAACCTGATACCAGACGTTGAGAATCGAATACATCCTACAAGCGCTTCGATACCGTGTCTGAGACGTTGCAGTAGTGGATACATAAGCCAACCCAGTTGAAATAATCAATCCCTGTCTAACAAACACAAAGTACAGATAAAAACAAGTATATGGCGGTGACTATGTCACCTGGACAAATTTTAATCTATATAACTCAGATAAAATTATAAGATTGATAAAAATCAATGTTGAACCCTTTGTCCTAATAATTTCAACCCCCTTACCACACTAAAAAAGAAACGACAGATATTACAATGAAATCACTCACCAACCAGTAGCAACCTTCCTAACCGAAGTTAACGACTCCTCAATCAGCTCCTCCTTCCTTCTATCTTGTATGGCGAAGCTCTAAGAGCAAAGTGCGGACTTTCTCTTAGTTCTTTTGTGGACGAGCACCCCGATCTCAACTTTGTGTTGTGTTTTGTGCCTCCACCCTCAACCCATATATATATATAGGATAAAAAAAAATCTATTTTAGGTCATAATAGAATTTTCTAAATAGAAAACCCTAACCTCGTTTGGTTCACGGAAAGGAAAGGAAACAAAATCAATTCTTGGTTATTTCCTTTCCTTTGAGGAATTATAATTCCATATTTTTCTTTCCGATGTTTGGAAAGACCAAGATTATAGTCGGAATGTATCTTCCACTTTCCATTATAGTGTTTGGTGTTTGTAAGGAAAGTAAACAAAATCAAATCAATTTCTCAATAATACCCTCATGCTAATGAGGAAACTTAAGCTGCAAAATCAAGTCACTTGTCTCACTTCAAATAGCAACTGGAACATGGAGCTTCTAACAGAAGTCCTAACTTATCAAATTCCTATAAAAATAGGTGATGGATGAAGAGGCACACAACTATAAATGGTTCCTTTCAAATTAGGTCCGAAGTCCAAACTTTGCTTATCAAAATTTTCAACTGGCATTACTTAATATCATCTACTGAATATCACTAAAGAAAAATGAACTCAACATATCAAATCAAAATAGATACAAAAATCACCAAGGAAACACCATAAGAAATCTGAAATAACATCATCATAATAGGTTTTTTTTAGATGCCCGACGATACGCACGGGATATTGTGCACGCTGCATTGCATGCTTGTTGGGCCCACTGTCCCCAACTTCTCCCAAATAAATGGAAGAAATAATATACCCCCGTGGCTCGATCCACTGATTTTCTGCCACCCAGTCGGGGTCTTATACCTCTCCTCGGTAACTACAAGAGCCACTCGAGTTCGCTAACATTATAATAGGTAATAAGTTCTAATATCACAACATAATTAAAATCCAGATTACAAAATAGCTTCTAACAAAAGTTTGATCAAAATATAACAATATGTTGAGCCATCATCCACACTCCAAAATAAAAACAAAAGCAATTTTATGGCCAACATTAGTCTTGAGCATCCATTTCTCTAGTGGTTAAGAAGCTTACAAATCCATTGGCGTTTTAAATTGTCAGGTAAGCTAAACAAGAGCTAAAGTTTGGAGTCATCGCCAATAATTACAGCAGCAGCCTCAAGCACATCATAATCATTCAAACCTTCAATTTTCATAAGCTCTTCGACAAGTTTACCTCTATTTGTAGATGTTGCATGGTCATTCAAAAGTACTTCTTTCATAATCTCCAAGTGTCTTGGTCACATCCACAAAGGAGCGTAGTGTGCTAGCCATGTCTCCCAAGCATTGAGCATAAGCGTCTCTTGCTCGCATTCTAGTTCCAGTTGAATTAGGAGCAGAAGAAGGTGTGCGAGTAGTAGGTGTAGGAACAATGTTTTTAGGCAAACCATCCCCTTCGAGATCAAAAAAATCATTATCACTATTAAGATCTTCATCCACTTCAGTAGGTCCTTCGGCTCCTAATCCATTGGCTCGATCTCTCCCAAAAGCTTCCATCAAACTATCATTGTGAGTGAATGGTTCAAGTCTTAGTCCTTTGGCTTCCTTGTGAACCTGTCATACACACAACTAGATATCAAAATTAAGTTTTAATCTGTACCTACAACACAATTGGACATTAGATATCACATTTCAAATTAAGAACTTGCATTTAAATTTAATCCAACTTACCATAACCCAATCGTCATACAATTGCTTTCCGCATACAACCATTTTATTTTCATGGTCCCATGAGAAGCCACTTGAGTTAGCAATCATGTCGGAGATGGTAAGCGTTTGTTTCTTTAGTGTCTTAACACGAGATTAAATATGAGGGTTAGCTTTTAATCCACAATTTGGTAGCTTTTGTTGTATAATCTTTTCTAGATGTCCCAAATATCCTGATCTGAATCCATTATCAACCTTCCAGGTCCCAGCAACAGAAAGTTCAGTTAAAGCCTCAACTAGAGCTACATCTTCAACATGGGTCCAAGAGTGTGTTGGTTGCTTCTCTTTTTTTCTTCTTGAGTTTGCTTGCAAATCCATCCTCCATAAAAGAATGGTATTAGGACACAAGGGGCACGCTAAATATAGCAATGTCAGGGAGATGTGAAATATTGTTCATACACAACTGAATCTGGTATTAGAACCAAATCCAATTTTTAGAAGGAAAAAAAAAACAATAAAATGTTGTTGATGCATATATATGTAAGCTTTGCTTTTCCATTTCTTGTGACTAACAATGATCTTGTCAAACTTTGCTTTTTTCCATTTCATTCCAATCCCAAGTATCTTTTTTCATTGAATTTGACATCAGGACTAACAATGATCATGTAATTAGTCACATGATTGAATAGCTTGTAAGCTTTAGTTTTCTTCCTCTCTACCCAACTAAATGCATTTATCTGATTTGTCATCTAGTTTGCTTCTAGTTTCATCAGAAAGATTGCTTAAAAACAAAATGATTACAAAAGACAAATCATTAACGTACGTACTACACATATAACAAAACCAAAACCACAAATGAAATCAATAACCAAACGTGTGTGTATATATATATATATATATATATATATATATATGCAAATGACCTCTAGCCTAGTGGTTAAGAGAGATGCATGCGGTCCAAGTGGTCAGGAGTTCGAGCCCCAGTGGAGACGAGTTCACCACAATTACCCATTGCTTCAAAAAAAAAAAAAAAAAAAAAAAAAAAAAAAAATATATATATATATATATATATATATATATATAACATGACTGAACCGAATAATATTGAGAGAAGAATGAGACATATATAATACATACTTGGATACTTGGAAGCTGCTATGATGTAATGAGAGGAATATGATAACAAGAAAATTTTTGTAGTGAAATGCTTCAGGTCTTCTTACTATATGACATAATGAGAGGAAGATGACAACACAGAATTCTAAAAGCTACTATGGGTTAAAATGGTAAATAATGTTTTTGAGCGTGGATATTTTAGTCAATTTTTTTTTTAATAATAAATGCAGAAAAGTTGGAGGAAAAGTAATTGTTTAGATGGGTGTGAGGAACCACTTTTCCCTCTATTTTTCTGACAATTGAGAATCATTTTACTTTACAGTTTCTTTCCTTTGGCTTCCAAATACAAGAAATAAATCATTTTCCTTTTACAAGCCTCAAATTCTGGTATCCAAACGGGCCTAAGATAAGAATCATATTACAGCTAAAATAGCGAATCAACATCATATTTTAGATCATAATAGGATTTCTTAAACAAGAAACCCTAAAATAAGAATCATATTCTATCTAAAATAGCCCAACACCAATCTTGGACGTCAAAATATAATAAAATTAAATATATAATTAGATTTGGACTCCGCAAATATGTTGTTACCAAATCCAGACTAGACTCCAATAAGAACACCCTCAAAGCTTTCCATGGATAATAAAGAATTGTGTTCATCTCTATGATGCTAAATGGTCATGTTATAATATTTAATGATTCTTATAAGGAATTACCAATAGAGAAGGGTAAAATCTCAAAGATAAAATGTCCTAAACCAAAACAAATCAAATTGATCATGTAATTCCTTTTATCATATATTTTTATTGTTAAATTAAAAAGTGACGACACTTAAGACCCTTCGTAGGCAGTCCACTACGGACGAAGATAAATAGTTGAAGGCGGCTCTCGCTTGCGTGAGTATTGAAGGAGTGGTAGTAGTACTCGACGGAGGAAGACAATACTACATTATCCTCTAAATCTCGAAACAGAGGTATTTGATTGGTGGTGAATGACATAATATTCCTTGTCCATTGAAGTTCCAACTTACGTGCTCTAAGGTCTTCAAAAGCCAAGACGTTTTTCTACGCATAACCGAGCTTTGGTACACTATTTTAAACGGTTAGGCATCTTTAGAAGGCGATATTTATTGGCCCAAGCAAACCAAGTGCACTTTGTAAGCGGTTATATTTGGAAAATGACACATATTTAACAATCATACGTTTTGTGTCTTTACGGGCATTTGGCACATAATTTTTTGATTTTCCAATAAATTTAAGGTGAAAAATCTATTTCCATGTTTGGTTTAGGTTTATAAAAGTTATTTTTGGGAATTGTAAATACCTGGTAATAATTTGCCCACAGAATATGTGAATCCTATATATCCCTTAACAATATGTGGGTTTTTTTTTTAGCCCGAGTAAATAATTTTATTTATTTATTTATTGTGTTTTTTCCGATTCTTTGTCACTTTTTCTTTTATTTTTTCATTTTTCAAGTATTGATTTTGGTTATTTTAGTGTAATTGTTCTTTTTTTTTTCTTAATATTTTTTTTTTTGGTTTTTTAAGAACTTTATGTTTTATTTTTCATTTCTTCCATTTTTTGGAATGCTTTTTAAATTATTTTTATCTTTTTCCTTTTTTTAATAACATTTTTTTTCCTTTTTTTAAAGAATGTTTTTTGTGTTTTTTTTTATTTTTAATCCTTTTTTAGTTTTATTCGCTATTTTTTCCAAGGAAATATTTCTATATTCACCAAAACATGAGAATATTATTTTACAGAAAATTTAATTCTAGAAAATTTATACTAGAAATTACTGAAATACCCAATTTCGGGGTGGGAGTTTATGAAAAACCCACCAGCAGGGTGTGTTTTATGAAAAACCCAAAATTATATATTTCCACGTTAAATATTCCAAAATTTCCTTTAGATGTTCTATATTTACAAAATTGCCATTTTGATAATACCATAACTATCCCTTCGCACAAATTTGGTCATATATTATATGTATTTGAATTCGCAAACTCAGATTTGGATTGCGATTTTCGTCTTCTTCTTCACGAGAAATCTGAATTCCATTGCTCTCATCTTCAGCAAAGATCGCAAAGATCGTTCGTAATTTATTGTGCTTTTCTTCAGTCGAACTCCTATCATCGCTCATCATCTTCATCATCATCATCATCATCATCATCATCATCTTCGTGGAGAGATTTGAAATTTTTCGGCGATTAGGTCAATTGTGGAGAGAAGATCTTCTTCTAGACACCATAATAGGCGATTACCCACGGTTATTACCGTGACAATTATTTTTCGTCACGGTAATAACCGTTACTAGTGGGACGTGGTTAATATTTGGTCACGGTTATAACTGTTACAAATATTTATTTTGGTCACGGTTATAACCGTTACAAATAGTAGTTTTGGTAACGGTTATAACCGTGATAGAAGTCCATTTATGTGACGGTTGTAACCGTGACCAATATTCCATTTGTCACTGTTACGAAATTTATATTAATAACGGTAATAACCATTATGAAATTTATCTTAGTCACGGTAATAACTGTTACAAAAACCTTTTATTTAAAAAAAAAAATTCCTTTGTATCACCAGAATATGAACCACTAAAACCTTACTGCAGAGTAAGCATTTTGATTTAGACATAGTACACTTCAAGTTTAGTACGATCATACACAATAGATTCTTAGTAGAGATGAATGATGAACAACAAAGATGTCAAATTCCATTGGATCAACGATGTTCTAAAATCATATTCGAAGATGGTGGTTCATTGAAATACAATAGTTCTATGTTAATATTTGTCTCGATCACAATTTTACATATAAATGGGGAGGAGGAGAACAACAATTATATAAAGCAAAGTGGTAGAAAAAAAGTAAGGCTTGATCAGCTTCGTTTCGAGCTCAGACTCGTGTTCAGCCAGGGCCATGGCTTCCGTTACCTTCGCCGAGTCTGCAGTAGAATCCTTGCCATTGATGCTGGCAATGTAAAGAATGGAAATGTTAGTCATGTTACATTAATGACGACATGGTTTCATTTTACCCGACTAGAGTGAGTAACCTTATCGATCATTTCTCTTCTTAAGGAACCATAAATCTTCTTAAGGAACCGAAGGGGAGATGCTTTCCTCGCCACGGGAAGATCTGTTATCAAAGAAACACAACAAAATTTAGTACTTTGAAGCTAGTATACTTGTGCTTTCCACATACTATATCACATTCCTATATTGATCGTACTTTAACATGACATTAAAAGCTAGTATACTTGAGCTGTATATGAGTAGAATAGGGTATAATATATTAAAATTATAGAAAGAGAAGGAAAAAAAATCAGCTGGCTACTTCATGGTAAAAAGCTCCAACTTTTTAATTACTTGTCATTAAAAAGTTGTTTGAATACACGTTCATGGTAAATATATTCAAATTATAGAAAATAGAAGGGGAAAAAATCAGATATTCTGACACATGCACCAAGATACACCAAGATAAAATAGAATCATATGAAAATGTATTATATTCTGACACAGATGCACCACCAATAAGAGAAAAATAAGAGAAATCAGCTTTCAGGAAGTGCAGCATCTCTCACCAAATATAGCATAATGTAAAAGCCTCACATTTTCAAGAAGAAGAACACTGCTTCACGAAGTGCAGCAACCTTTTCTTCAACCTCAGGGCCAATACAGCCATCAGCTGTCACAACCTATTTGGTGCCCGTAGAGAAATAACATGATAGCCAAATGTTAAGTTGTCAGAAATATAACATCATTATGTATCATATTTACATGAATGATAAAAGCATACCGTGGTGCCCAGAAGTTAAGATAGCCTAGGCACAAGAGGAATCAAACTGAATTTTGGTGTAACACCCTTTGGGCATCCCTGAAAATCCAGAAGTGGAAATTCAGATTATATAACTCCATGAATCAAAATGCAGATATAACATAAACTTTGTATTGTATATAATAGGAGAGAATAAAAATGACATCTTAGACGCATGACAATAGGTTGAAACATCGAGAAACAATATACGTAAGAATGTACGGTATATCGTCTCTAATCTCTGTTGCTTGTGCAATTCAGATTGAGCAATCAACATAGCCCATGCCAAACTCTTCTTCAGAAACCCAAGAATTCTACATTTCAAATAGAAAATAGATATTGTAATAACAACTTAAAGTTCATATATAACATAGAGAAACAACCAATTTAATTTCTCAATCAAACCTTGTGAGCAGCCAGAGTAGCAGCTACACCAGTAGCTAAAACCTTGTGATCCTCCCTTTCATCCCCGTTGATTTTAGCCACCTAAATGAAAAAGAAATTTCATATAACATGCAAGTGCTAATCAATGACAAGATGAAGGGTTCTCTCTTTACCCCTTTTTCAAGATTGATTCCACACTTTCGAGTAATGGGGAAGACACTAGATATTTTTGTCAACATGATAAGGGCATTTCGGATCTCCATGTATTCAGTAGACTCCAAGCACTGTACTAGTAAACGGGTCATTCTTCCACTCCATTCCCAGAATACCTTCAAGAACAAAATATGAATTAACTAAATCGAACTTATGCAAACATTATAAAGAAAACAAAACCTAAGAACATATCCCAACTACTCAGAAAGTAACCAGTCTATAGAACATGTTAAAGGCATTTGTTGTCTTATCTAAAGAACAATTGTCAAAGGCTAAAATTTGACAGATAAATATTTGTGTCATGTATAAAGTTCAAATTGATGGCCAACACAATAACAATTCAGAAATAAACCAACCTAATAATCATCAAAACGGTAAAAAATGAACAGTCATAACTTTCGCCTCTTCAAACAACCACTACCAAAATTTATCGATTTAGCGACGGCCGGATCCGTCGCTAAGAAGACGGTAATTACAATTAGCGACCGAGTACCGACGGATATTGGCCAAAAACATCCGTCGGCAATCAGCTCATCGCTAATAACCGTCCGTCGCTAAGTTGTCGTCACATGACGGATTAGCGACGGATAGTCGACGTTACAATACGAAGACTTAGCGACACGTTCCCGACGGATTTTCGTCCATTTCAACTATTAAGTATTGAACTGTGTAGGAAATAGCGACGTAACTTTCCGTCGGTAACCCGTCGTAACGGCGTATCAGATCGTATCGATCCGTCGCTATGCCGTCGGTATCCGTCGGTAATTAACGACGGCTTTGCGACGGTGTTATGACGGACTATCCGTCGATCATGTTCTGGAAATGCTTGGCATTTCCAGCACCATGGCGACGGAAGAGTCGTCGTGGACCCGTCGCCACCGCGACTCAACAGCGACGGATTACTGACTGATTATCCGTCGCAATGGTTCTGGAAATGTCACGCATTTCCAGAACCATGGTGACGGATAATCAGTCGCTAAGCCGTCGTAAAATACAGCGACGGATTAGCGGCTGGTTATCCGTCGCCCGGGCGACGACCTGTCCGTCGCTGTTCCGTCGAATCTGATCCCACCAGAACGTTGCCGACGGATAATCCGTCGATAATCCGTCGCTGCCTGAAAACAGTTTAAAAACTCCAGTTAGCGACGGATTATCTGTCGAAAACCCGTCGGTAACTGGGATTATCCGTCACTAAACGGTCACTAGTCCGTCGCTAACTGAGAATATTTTGAAAAAAAATTACTGCTTTTTAGCTGTTTGCAAAAATTTGCATAAACCAAACCAATATATAATCCACACCAATTATCCAACAATCACATAGACCAAATATATTATGCACACCAATTATCCAAGAATCACATAGACCAAAATATGCACATACGAATTTAATGCACACCAATTATCCAAGAATCATATAGACCAAACCAAATTAATATAAAATAGACATCAGTTATCCGGAAGAGTAACCTAATATCCATCGTTATAATCCGATCATTGCACAAATATTCCAAATTTTTCACAAATATTCCAAAACACATAGGAAAGAGTTGGCCAGTTACAGTAACCTAATATCCAATCCTGACGACCGATCATAGCACAAATATTCCAAAATTTTCACAAATATTCCAAAACACATAGGAAAATCGACTTTGGCCTCAACAAAGACCACAAGTCAGACGATGAATCCTCACAGCCAGGGATGATAGTTGCGTTGAGGCATGTACCATTCTATCAGCCACTTTGCATACGAAGGCTCAATCTGGTTGAGGTCTTCTGTAGGGATAGGAGGGTCGGTCCCGATGCTACTACTCTCTGACGGTGGCTCCTCCTTAGCTTCAAGCTTGGGAGCAATCTCTTCCCTGATGGTCATCGGTTCTTCCTTGACAGTCACCGGCTTTTGTTTGACGACGGAGACTTCCTCCGTGTCGACCTCCAAGGGTTTCTTGCCTCGACCCCTTCCTCGACTAGCAGCACCACCTCGACGAGTCCTAGGAGCCATCTTTCTGACAACATAAATTTTCATATAGGGTAAAGAAATTGACTCAAGTTATAAAAGTTGTGACGTTGGTTTTTTGCGTTC
This sequence comes from Iris pallida, assembly GCA_029216955.1. Classification (NCBI taxonomy): domain Eukaryota; kingdom Viridiplantae; phylum Streptophyta; class Magnoliopsida; order Asparagales; family Iridaceae; genus Iris; species Iris pallida. The sequence continues at coordinate 6,089,050 of JANAVB010017998.1, forward strand.
ATCATCATTAGAGGGAGCAGCACTCGAAAAGTTGTAACGTTGGTAGCATGAGAGAGTAAAAATCTGTATCACAAGACTAACAGAATTACTATGTAATCATGTACTCACCAATAACCGGATGTAACTGGAGTCGTTGGTACTATCGTGCAGTAATTTGTGGATCCACAGAGATGCTAGATGTACTTAGTATCTAGTGTATCAGATTAGTATCGGTCTATCGGTTTGGTATAGGACGTATCATATTGGTATCGTCCTATATCCGATATGTATATGTATCAGCCGAATAGCTAGGATTCATATTGGTCTTATCGATTTGGTATCGGTCATATCCGATAGGTATCGGCCGTGCTGGATTAGTATAGACTATTTCGGATTAGTATCGTGGAAGGTTTAGTAACAACTGTACTTGAATTTCTCTCTTCTCGAGCTAGAATACCATTGCAAGAGAATCACCAGATCGTGATTGACCAGTTACAGTAACATACATACTTCATTTTCTATCAGGAAAAGCGAGATTGAAAAGGAAGTATGTATGTTCTGTAACTGGCCATCTACGCTCTCGTGACTCTCTTGCAATGGTAATCTAGCTCTAGAAGAGAGAAATCCAAGTACACTTATTACTAAACCTTCAACGATACTAATCCGAAATGGTATATAATAATCCAACACGGCCGATACCTATCGGATATGACCGATACCAAATCGATAAGGCCAATATGACTTAATGGCTATACGGCCGATACATATCGGATAGGACGATACCAATTCGCTAAGGCCAATACCAACCGATACGGTCCATACCAAAACGATAGATCGATACTAATCCGACACGGTCAATACTTATAAGTACCTACGGTCCAGGAGGTTGATCCGCTAGTACATCCATGTACGAACAACGAAGTAACGATCCATTTCAATTTGGATGTGAAAATCTGTATCGTAAGACAAACTAAACATAATCAGTTCTATTTCACATGCTTAATTGTCAAGTATGGGAACGAATAGCTCAGAACACAACCCAAAATTCATTCTAGATGAACTCACATAATGTTTACAGTCTTGGTCTCAACTGTCTTCGATTCTATGATCCCATGTCTTAGGTTAAATAAATCACTAACCTCATCACGGTGAGTCTTGGTGTAGCACTCAAATGTGGGGCACCCGTAAATTCGTCGAGGTTTTAAATCATCAACATTGAGTTTTAAACCCACACGTAGCCTTTCTGTTTCACTTCTAGGGTCGAGCAGCATCTTCTTGCAAGCTTCGGTCTCCAGATACTTAGTGTCAAGATTCTGGACGCTTTCGTAGAGCATGTCAACGCATCCTAGCGTCAATTTACTCGGCAAGAAATTGATAATAGGATGCGTTGACATGCTCTACGAAAGCGTCCAGAATCTTGACACTAAGTATCTGGAGACCGAAGCTTGCAAGAAGATGCTGCTCGACCCTAGAAGTGAAGCAGAAAGGCTACGTGAGGGTTTAAAACTCAAAGTCGATGATTTAAAACCTCGACGAATTTACGGATGCCCCACATTTGAGTGCTACACCAAGACTCACCGTCTGTATAGTTCGGTTATTAGCGCTCGATGTCCCTGTGGTAAGGCAATGGATGAGGATATTGCGTGGGAGGGGGTTACAGATGGAGGCAACAAGGATGGCGTGTTTGTGAAAGGAGGGAAAGGATACATAATCACAGACAATTTGCATGTAAGGCCATTCTATTCCATGGAGTCTGCGTTGTCTATTTTCCGAAAGCATGGGATCATATAATCGAAGACAGTTGAGACCAAGACAGTAAACATTGGCCGCGATGAGGTTAGTGATTTATGTAACCAAATGTAGTAATCTTGTAATTTAAAGTTGGAAGAACATGCAAGTAGCCTTATATATAGTTGCTGCCTCACCAGTCGAATGACTTAATTGCCAAGTATCGGAACGAATGGCTCAGAACACAACCAAAGATTCATTCTAGCATACATTAGTGAGTTCATCTTGATTCTGTTACGTCCTTCAGATACTATATACGATAAGAAAATAGATGATTTACACTAATGTATGCTAGAATGAATCTTGGCTTGTGTTCTGAGTCATCCGTTCTGATCAAGCATCTTCCTTCTCCTCTCCTCCACCATGGCTCTGAACCAATCTGCTCCTCCCTACTTCCCTTCTTCTTATTTAACTCTCTCAGCCACATATGACATCCAGCTCAAGTGTAGAGTCGGGAGAGAAGAAGTGGGCATGAAGATGAGGGGAAGCAGCACAGCCGGCGGCATGACCCGGAGGAAGTAAGGTTTTCTTCAACAGCCGTAGGAGGACTATTTCTCCTACGGCTGTTGAAGAAAACCTCTGTACTTCCTCCGGGTCATGCTGCAGGCTGTGCTGCTTCCCCCTCATCTTCCTGCCCACTTCTTCTCCTCCGACTCTACACTTGAGCTGGATGTCATATGTGGCTGAGAGAGTCAAATAAAAAGAAGAGAAGTAGGGAGGAGCAGATTGGTTCAGAGCCATGGTGGAGGAGAGGAGAAGGAAGATGCTTGATCAGAACGGATGGCTCAGAACACAAGTCAAGATTCATTCTAGCATACATTAGTGTGAATCATCTATGTTCTTATCGTATATAGTATCTGAAGGACGTAACAGAATCAAGATGAACTCACTAATGTAATACTAAGACATCATCTACTACTATATAAGATATAGTGATAGGTTGTCGTATCATCATTGTCAAGGGATGAGGGTCGGAGGACAGGCAACTTTATCTACGGCTACATAGTTTCTGCCTCGTCAGTCGAATGGCTGCAGGGACTAATGCAAATGGAGCTGAAAAAATATGCATAAACCAAACCAATATATAATGCACACCAATTATCCAAGAATCACATAGACCAAATATGCACATACGAATTTAATGCACGCCAATTATCCAAGAATCATATAGACCAAACCAAATTAATATAAAATAGACATCAATTATCCTGAAGAACGTAACAGAATCAAGATGAACTCACATAATGTAATACTAAGACATCATCTACTACTATGTAAGATATAGTGATAGGGTGTCGTATACTCTGATAATATCTCCTCCAGCACTCAATCTCACTACTGATATCATTCTTGTAATAGTGATCTCTCAGAGTATACGTCATACTGAGATGGATCTAATATTCTCTCTTGTTGGTTGTCGTATCATCATTGCCGAGGGATGAGGGTCGGAGGACAGTACAAATAGTCTAATACAAAATCAACTCAATAAGTAGTCCAATACAAATAGTCTAATACAAAAATAACCCAATACCAATAGTCCAATACAAATAAGTACTAATAGTTAATGAGAACCACGCTGCTCACGCAAACGCTCAGTGATACGTTCACGCATCCACCTCGAAAAAGCGAGATTTTTGGCGCGAGGAGAGATGTCGTCCCTTGCAAGGACTGCATCAAGAGAACTCTCGGTCTCACTAGCTACCGGTCCTGGATGAATAGAACTCCCGATCTCACTAGCAACCGGTGCCACTTTCTCCTCAACTGTAGGAGGAGCCACCTCAGCATTCACTGTTTTAAGTGTGAGAATGGATGGCTCAGAACACAACCCAAGATTCATTCTAGCATACATTAGTGTGAATCATCTATATTCTGTATACATATCGTATAGTATAAGTTAATCTTATCGTATCTAGTATCTGAAGGACGTACGTAACAGAATCAAGATGGACTCACTAATGTAATACTAAGACATCATCTACTATAATATAAGATATAGTGATGGGTTGTCGTATCATCATTGCCGAGGGATGAGGGTCGGAGGACAGGCAACTTTATCTACGGCAACATAGTTTCTGCCTCGCCAGTCGAATGGCTGCAGGGAATATCCGTCACCATGTCGTACCGTAGATTAATGCAATTAATGGAGCTGGAAATATCCGTCGCTAACCGGTAACTAGTCCGTCGCTAACTGAGATTGTCACATACACATATGTATATCACAGCTAGATGTATAGATATATACATCTATACAGAAGCACACAACTGATAGAACTCGCACTGTCCTTAAGACAGTGAACATATACACCATGAATCCAAACCCCATATATATTCACATTTACTAATCCAAACACCACCAAACTAATGGAACACCCAATATGGATAACACATTATTTAGCCAATATATAAACTCAGATAAATTTGAGAAGCAAAGCCACCCGCCGCCCCCGACCAAAGCCCGCCGTCCCAAGCCCGCCGTCCAGTAGTTCGGTTGCATATATATATGAAGAGTGCTTATGGGTGTGCGTCGGTGGCAAATAGCCCCGACGCACCCGCCCCAAGCCAGCCGCCCAGCCCCCGACGCCGCCGCCCCAAGCCAGCCGCCCTGCCCCCAACCCAAGCCAGCCGCCCAGCCCCCGACGTCGCCGCCCCAAGCCAGCCGCCCAGCCCCCAACCCAAGCCAGCCGCCCAGCCCCCGACGCCCTCGCCCCAAGCCAGCCGCCCAGCCCCCGACGCCGCCGCCCCAAGCCCACTGCCCAGCCCCCAATCCAAGCCAGCCGCCCAGCCCCCGATGCCCCCGCCCCAAGCCAGCCGCCCAGCCCCCGACGCCCCCGCCCCAAGCCAGCCGCCCAGCCCCCGATGCCCCCCGTCCCAAGCCAGCCGCCCCAACCCCGACGCCCCCGCCCAGCCCCCGACGCCCCCGACCCAAGCCAGCCTCCCAGCCCCCGATGCCCCAACCCCAAGCCCACCGCCCAGCCCGCCGCCCCAAGCCCACCCGCCTCCCAGACCTCGACCCAAGCCAGCCGCCCAGCCCCCGACGCCCCAACCCCAAGCCAGCCTTCCAGACCCCGACACCCCCGTCCAGCCCCCGACGCCCCAACCCCAAGCCCGCCTCCCAGACCCCGACGCCTCCGCCCCAAGCCCACCGCCCAGCTCCCGACCCAAGCCAGCCGCCAAGCCACGGACGGCCCAGCCCCGATCGCGCCGCCCAGATCCTATAACCGAGAGAGAGAGAGAGAGAGATCGAGAGAGATAGAGAGAGAGAGGGGGGTTACCTTCGGGAGAGAGAGAGGAGAGTACGCCGACGCCGACGACGACACCGACGCCGATCACCGAAACCGATACCGGCGAGAGAGAGAGAGAGAGAGAGAGAGAAAAAGAGAGAAGAGAGAGTGAATTTGGGGGGAATGCCAAAAGTTTCTCCCGCATTTTCATTTAAGTCTGGAATGCTAATTTAGCGACGGAATGGCGACTACGAAATATCCGTCGCCCTATAGTCGCTATTATTGATTATCCGACTGAATATCTGTCGCTACGTAGTCGAAGATATGTTCCGCCAATTATATACACAATTCCCGCCAAATAAACGACTACGTGGCGACGACCGAATATCCGTCGCTATAACACCGACACACTAGCGACGGATGTGCGACCTTTCCTGCCCCTAAAATTAAAATAAAAAATGGCAAATATTTGTGGTCGGTAATCAGTCGCTGAGCGGCCACGAACCCGTCGCTAATACCGACGAAATAATTCCGTCGCTAAATTGTCGTCGCTAAATGAGCGTATTTTGGTAGTGAACTGAAGTCATACCAAAGCATTATAAATTTGGCAAAATCGACTTTTTAAATCTCGAGCCAAGCAAAAACACTATAAATTGCAATTCTAACATTAATATAACCCATGTAAATCTACCAGTGTCATGTGTAAACTCCATCTTTCTAAATTTAACTATCTGATGTCCATTAAAATTTAAACGAAGAATATGAACTAAAATACAGGAATTGCGATTAACTCTAGGAATGATGAAGTGGCACACCAGAAAGTTTAATAATTTAGAATAGATACCTCCATCAGTCAATGACAGAGCAAGATGGTTGACAAATATAAAATCAGAGAAAAGGGTGTCAATGAAATAAGAGTGGCAAGTGGCCCAAAGGACTTCTACCAGCAACTTCAAATCAGAAATTTTGCTAAGAAATACAAACAAAAATAACAAGAATCGGCTCAAAGTTGGAAAGCACATATGAACTACAATATTCAAATAATGACATCTCATTCACATCTATAACTTTGGTATACATGTATTATAAAATACCAAATATGGACATTCATGTAGAGCCACTTTATGAGAGAACTATATAAATGGAACTGCTTAATCTTTCTTCCAGTATAACTTCCCAGAACAAGAAAACTTTATGAGAACTTCAAAAGCAAATATCTTGAAACTAATCATTGCCAAGTTACTATGACAAGAAGAACATACTCTGAGGAACTGGATAAAGGTTACTTGCAAAATGATATATAGTTCAATTAGAAATTTTAAGTTGCTGATTTGACCTGGTTCTTGACTGGTTCAATTATCATGGGATACACTTTCAAACTCTACAGTAGAATTTGCTTTCGATAAATCATTTAATTGGCTAGAAATACTTCATGCTTAAATTATATCCAAATAATTGTACTAATAATTCAAAACTACAATGGCATCGTAACTACTTTTACTTTCCCCTTTAACAATTCTTTATAAGTTCCAGACACTAAACTAATAATATCCATTGTGCAAACAAGCATTCCATTGAAACTAATTGGTTCAATGAATTTTCTGCATAAAAAATAAACTTAAAAATATCCATTTCCCCGTTATAGGTTGGTGACAATCACAAGCTAGCTTTACTGGGAAAAGGGAGGGGGAAGGCCTATTTTTTTATTCAGTGGTTCAACTTTGGTGGTGAAATTAAGCTGCCCAATGTGTGTGTGACTATGATAAAGATGATAACATTAAACCCACTAAAACCCTAGAAGTCGATCGAATCGACCAAGGAACCCTAATACAATCAAGGAGATTTGAATCATTGCAAAGGCTTCATTGCCTCTCTGGCATCTTCTGAGCATATGACTTGTATAGAAGCCGAAAAAGTTCTTTCTAAACAAAATCATGCAGAAGAAGAAAAAAAATAGAGAAATTATACCATTTTCTTAGGATGTATAGATCAACAAACATGTTCCCTTCGTCCTGCCTCCGTCAAATGAAAACCGATGCATATGACAAAAATAGATCACAACAACAAAACTCAATAAACAAAAATAGAATTATGAACGATTCATAAATTTGATTCATAGGCTTAGACCTATGTTGTATCAAATCCTTCAAAATCCGCTTCGAAGCCAACGATCACAAACCTACAAACATCAATAAATTAGAAGATAATGTTTTGATCACCGAAACCCTAGAAGTCGATCGAATCAACCAAGGAACCCTAATGAAATCGAGGGGAAAAAAAGAGAAATTTTGGCAGATTTGAGAGAGATTTTGTACCACACGTCTGACTGCTTCTCCTCCATTGCAGTGGTGATGGTGCTGGTGAGGGTGGTGGTAGCGGAGGCCTGGCTTGAGATGGCTGCAAGGAGGTTGTGGGAGTGAAAAAAAAGTATCCCTAACTCTGGCTCGGGATGACTTTATAGTTCCGTAACATTTTTATTAGAAGACGGGGGAAATATAGGGGATGTGAAATCAAAGGAGGGAATCTGAAATGTTTAGAACACTTTTTTTTACTTTCTATGTGACACATTTAGCCGTGAAAAAAAATAAACTAAATAAAAAATATAAAAAAATATTTTTCTAACAGTTATTTAACTATTGTCACAGTAATTACTGTTACTAAGTTGCAACGGTATTAAGCGTTACGAATTAAAAAAAAAGTGTTACAAATTGCTTGTTTTGGTGTAGTGTCTTCTCCATAAGAGTTAGCATCGTTTTGAAAGAAAAATGAAAAACTCTTGAATCTTTATTTCTGACAAATTTTTTCTATAAAAAAAAGGTTTCTGTTAACTGTTCTCCGCTATTTAACACGGAGAATGGCCATTTCCCGTAACTTTAACACGGAGAATGACCGTTCTCCTGTATTTTAATATGGGGAATGGCCATTCTCCGTGATTTTAACAACGTGATTTTAACACGGAGAATGACTATTCTCCTGCATTTTAACACTGAGAATGGCCATTCTCCGTGATTTTAACACGGAGAATGGCAATTCTTCGTGATTTTAACATGGAGAATGGTCGTTCTCTGTGATTTTAACAATGGAGAATGGTCATTCTCCGTGATTTTAACACGGAGAATGACCATTCTCCTGCATTTTAATACTGGAAATGGCCATTCTCCATGATTTTATCACGGAGAATGGCAATCCTTCGTGATTTTAACACGAAGAATAACCATTCTCCATGATTATAACAACGGAGAATGGTCATTCCCGTGATTTTAACACGGAGAATGACCGTTCTCCTGCATTTTAACACGGAGAATGACAATTCTCCGTCAATTTAACAAGAAGAATTATAGCTCCCCTTCCCGAATTTTTTTTAAATTTTTATTTATTTATTTATTTGATTTAAATGGTGATTTTTAGAAGTTTATAAATAATTTAAATAGTTATTGTTATAGAGGACCTTATCCATTGTTGAGTTTTGGAGTACAAGATAACTAGGAATTGTGGCACGAAAAGTGTAGTCGAGTGCCTTGACTTGTGTATTAGCCATACTATGGGAGGCCTAGCCATAGCAGTGCCCGAACTAGAAAAATTAGGCCAAGTTACGACTTAACCACTATAGATAATTAAATTATTATTCATTAATATTATTGGACTTTTAATTGACCCGGTTGTACCAAATCATTTCGGACTGGACTCGAACTGAGCACAAGCCCATGTAAGCATGTAGTGAGACCAATACGGCCTTATTGACATATTTTGATAAGTGCAAATATTTTGTACTTATTTTTGGGTTTAGCAGATAAATTCCTTAAAATTGATTATATGAATTATTGTATTAATATTTAATGGTGATCGGATTATTGCAGGATCTCCAAGGGCCAATTGTGAATTGGAGATATCGTGTCGCCAATGCTACTCCTATGGTTGAAATTGTTGTAATGTTGAAGCTTTATTATTATTATTAATGATGTTGTCGTTTTCATAAAATATAATTATATATTATTAGTAGTCTGCTAAGGCCTTGGTTAAATTCTTTTGTTAAGTTCCATTAATGCACATATACATGATATCTTAGGAAGTAGGTACATTGAGTTTTGGTATTAGAAAACATTTATTAAAATTCCTGACAACCCATTTGTAATTAAATACTTATACTAATGTATAAATGTATTTGTAGATATAGAAAATAGAAATAAGAAAGGAAAAGAAATAAATGAATAATACAAAAGGCTTAAACCAGCCCCCCTTAATTCCAGCTAGGCCAGGCCCAGCCCGCAGCAAGAGAAATCCCAGCCCTTCCAATGGGCCGAGCCCAACCGAGCAGCCCGACCCAACAGTCAGGCCAACCCGACAAGCCAGGCCTGAGCCATAGGCCCGCCTGTTCACAATCGAACGAATTCAGTACATTGATATATATTGAGAACGAGAGGGAGTAACATAAAAACCTAAAACCCTATATATCGAACTTGCGCCACCACCCCTAGCACATAGCCGACGCCTCTCCGACCCTAGGCGCGTCGCCCGCCGCCGCTACGACCGCCAGAGACGGCCGGACACGCTTACGACAGGACACAACCGCGCACGAACAGAGGAGCAGCGGCAGCAGTATGGGTTTCGAAGCCCAACTTTACGGTACGAGTTCTCTACCTACGATTATTCATTTTCCAATCCGTAAAGTGTTTTAGAAAGCCTATTAGACCCTCTTCAAACCCCTTCAGATGGATTTTATTCTATGACAGTAGAAAACCCAGAAAATCGACACGAAGGTGATCAAATAACCATCGAAAACAGAATATTAGAACTGTTTTGGAACCCAACTTCGAAGGCTGTTATTGAACCAACCAGTAGGCATTTTCAAAAACAAACTAAATGCAGACCTAGAAAACCTATAGGGCTTCATAACCCAATTTACATAATCTGATTTCATCGACTACGTGCCGAGAAATCGGATTCCGAAGTTTAGCAAAAACATGTTTTCAAAAACAATAGAAATATCGAAAAACCCTTCGACACAACGTGCGTCCCGCCAATCTGGGCGACGTGGTCGCAAACCAAAAGCATCGAAAGGTGCGTAAAGGCTTCGTGGACATGTGGGCTTTGACGGAATTTAAATTGGTCGTGTGTGCGCGACAAATTTTATGCGTATCCATCGAAATTCACCGTATCGGCCTCTGTGCAAATTTCTCAATTACTTTGTGCACGCTCGTCAGATCGAGACAAAACTTGCACCAACAGGACCGTATCATTTTTTGGTCCTGTATGCCAAGTTTGGTCCAATTATGAGACAGTTGATCGGACCGCCGTTTTGCGGGTCCCACGGTCCGATTCAACGGACAATTTTGTGCACGGCCTACCGGAATCCAACTCTGGACATACGGTTGGGTCCGTAAACTTATAGTTTGACAACTTTAGAGACCAATGACTCTGGCACACTTTTCTGTGCAAAGCGGGTCCAACGGCGGACACTGTTTTGACCCAAAATTATCGTTTTACCCCTGTGTCCAGAATTGGACTTAAGGACAGGCAATCCTAGCTAATTTGACTATTCTGAGAATGTTGGAATTGTCCGTTTCAGCTTTTGGAGACAGTTGTGATGATTTAGACTTTATGGCTTAGCAATTGACTATATTTTGTTGGATCTGCGTGCAACCTCCAAGCAAGATACCTTGCCTTCCTCTATAGTTTAATTTCATGTTTATAGTTTTCAAGTTATTATTGTATTATCATAGATACTCTATTTGTTATAGATTTTATATGATTTATTAGCTTTCTAGTTGACTTGATTTATCTAGTTGATACATACCGTGTTCACCAGTTTATGGTCTTGCTTGACTTGACAGTGTAGTTATACTGGACTTGACTGTGTCTTGACTGAGTCGTACCTTGTCTCACCTGTACCCTGACAGAACTGCGTCATAGAACGAATACGTGTAATTGAACTGCTAAATCCTTGTTATTGTTTCCTTGGCACCAGAGTCCACTCGGGATGAGGGTGTTTGTCTTGATCAGTTGTATCAGAGAGTCTACACTCGGAACGAAGGTGTTTGTCGTGTTCATTGGCACCAGAAAGTCCACACTCGGGACGGAGGTTGACCATTTGCACCAGAGAGTCCACTCGGGATGAGGGTGTTTGTACCAGAGAGTCCACACTCGGGGTGAGGGTTCCTTGCCGTGAACTAACCAGAGAGTGCACACTCGGGATGAGGGTTAGTGATTAGAACTAACCAAAAAGTCCACTCAGGACGAGGGTTAGTGATTAGTCCAAACCAGCGAGTCCACTCGGGGCGAAAGTTTGGTATTCCATTGATCTCGTGTTCACTTGTTCATCCAATAGTTCAATTACGGGTAGTTATTCTTGTATTCTAGTTCATAGTCACCTGTCAGTAGCCACTTGTCGTTAGTCACTTGTTAGCAGTTTGGTCATAGTCTTTTGCCATGATAGGTATCATTCCTTGTTTATATCCTGTTTATATTATCATGCATGATTAAATTGCTAGATAGGCATGCTTTTATGTATCTTGCTATGTCCCTTGAGGACCTGATGATCTCTTCAGGTTTAGCGATTGTAAGAAGTTATTTAGCAGCTTTAGATGGTGGAGGTTTATGACACCTGCGGGTTTAAGATGATTGCGATTTTGCTTGCGAGATTCAGGTACTGATATCACGTTTATTATCCAACTCGTGCTTTTCTTCATTATCATGCGATATCCTATTCATTGATTCAGTTTATAGACTCTTATCACATTCTTTGGAGTCTTATCGGACATTTATGCTAGTGGACTGCAGACCACGACCCATAGTGTTCATTCATGATTCGAACACTTAGTTTGGATTTGAGATATAGATTTATTTGCCATGATTTGACAGTTTACCATAGCCGTGATAGCGTTTACGTATTCGAGTCGGGCTGGAGTCCGCTTGATGCGTAGCTGGCTTGCTCACGAGCTCACGTCCGAAAAGCGGGTGTAGGTCGTGACAAGAATGTCCATTCTCTGTGATATTACCACGAAGAATGATCATTCTCCGTGATATTACCATGGAGAATGGTCATTCTCCTCCATTTTAACACGGAGAATGACTATTCTCCTGCATTTTAACACGGAGAATGACTAGTTGAAACTTTGGTGGGCCATAACTTTTGACTGGGAGGTCGAAACGAGACCCGGTTTGTCGCAAAAGGAGCATATTTCAAAGGAGCCTGAGATAAACCACTTTACCGTTTGACAGGCTTTCAAAATTTTAGAATCGTAAAAAAAAGATGTTTGGACCTCCATTTTAACACGAAAAATGACCATTCTCCGGTTTGTCGCAAAATGACCATTTTCCTGTATTTTAACATGGGGAATGGCCAGTTGATGCTACTGCTGATGATGAAGTGGGAACTGATGATGACGACATGGTGTGAAGTTTGCGAATGGAGAGTCGCTGACGAGTTTTTGAAGTAAGTTTTAAAGATTTTGGATGAGAAAACCTACATTCGAAAGTGACCAACGTATGGAAGAAGAGGAAGTATCGAAACATTTTTTCTGAAGAGTAGGTTTCGTGGGTATTTTCAGTAAATTAGAAGGACAAAAAGGTCATTCAGAATCATTTTATATATTTTTCGCTAATTCTGGACATGCGATAAAATATTATTTTGCGGTAGATTTTTTCATAAAACTTTTATGATTTTTGTGCATTTCATAAATTTTCCCAAATTTATATGTTATTCTTTTCAAGGAATATAGAATTTTTGACTGTATAGTATTCTGAACCAAGCTCCTTATTGTTATAGAGTTATGGTCAAAATGGCTCTTTTACGTAAGTAGTTACAAATGCCACTGCTTTCAACAAACCCCAATGCTAATCGCTACTCAATAGACTACCAATAGTCATATCCGACCCCAAGATGGTTAATACGAACATGAATCTAATAAGGAGTACAAGATGCAAACGGGACCCTTACCATGTAAGAAGATCAAATTCGAGTACTAATTTGGGTAACCAGTTGATATTCAATTTCACAATTACTTAATAATCTTATAAATACGTGCAATTTTTTGGAATATATATAAAACATAATTTTATAATCAAAATACATGGAATGTATGCTAGGAATAGATATTTTCAGATATAAATAAAGTTTAGTTATACAAATTTATGTATTCCCGGACAAATTTTTGTATTCGCGGAATTTTTGTATTCTCGGACAAATTTACGGTGGAAAACATATTCCTATTGTTTGGTTTAGGTTATACAAATTTATATCCGAAAATTACTAAAATCCAGGTAAACAATTTGCCCACAAAATATGGAATCCTCTCTCATAGGAATATGTGGGAATTTTTTCGAATGAAAATTATTTTTTATTTTATTAGTTTTTTTTATTCATTCATTTATTCTTTCTTTCTTCTTTTTTATTCCTTATTTTCTTTTTTCTGTTTTTTCATTTTTTTATTTTTTCCATTTTTTTTTTCCATTTTTAAGAATTGTTTTGCATTTTTTTGTCTTTTTTCAGTCACTACCGGACGAGTCGATCATCATGGTACATTTTGAGGAGTTTATGGAGCTCAGGGACATGAGCCAGATGATGCAGCATATTGTTACTGAGTTGGTCGAGTTGAAGGAGTACAACGTGACGATGCTACAGGGTCGCAGCATTTTTGAGCGAGTCATTAGTGGAGAGCACTACTAGGATAATAGCCACCATGGATTTCTACAATACTAGATATTATTAGCATCAGATCAGATACATCATCTAGCACCTTCAGTGTCAACACCACCTCCACCGACGACACCGCCTCTACAGCCAACGCATTTTTCAGAGGACATCATGGCTGATCACAATGCTGATTCACCGGGGGGGTGTGTGTCAATGGCCATAACAATCAAAGGAAATGGGATGAATTATGGAAAGACATGGCTCATGTAAGTGTCATGGCTGGGCAGACACTTCAACTCCCATTGCCGCTTTTGGGAGATTTCAACACCATCCTATATCAACCTGAGAAAATCGGAGGAAGGATCGTACCTGACACAATCCTACAGGATTTCCAGAACTGCTTATTACGGACAGGTATGCAACAACACACCGGAGGAGGACACTTATAGACTTGGAACAACAAAGCTACAAGCCATCGCGTCATCTGTCAACTCGATCGAGCAATAGGCAACGACAAGTGGTTCGAGAAATTCCCTACTGTCCCTGTAATCGGGTAATCATCAGGCACGAGCGATCTTTAATTCGACCTTAAGTGTCAAACTGACGGAGTCGAGAGACATCAAAGCCTCTCCATACCGTTACAACAATGGGTGGCATATGTTGCAAGGGTACAAGGAGGCGGTCGAGATGGGACTGTCACTACCACATTCTAGAATAAGGGTATTTTAGACTTTTTGAGATTTATGATTATTCATATCATTTAATAAATTGATTTGTGTTAGTGACATAAATTGGTAAACTTTAGAGCCATCTTAATTAGATGTTAGTCATGACCAAGGTAGACTTAACTAGAGAGACTATACCCTAATCAAACCATTTTATTTAGTTTAAGTTAGTCTCTAGTTAGACTATCTAAGTTATTTAGAATTAGGCTAAAAATCTAATTAGAAGAGGCCCTTTCCTTTAAAACTTGTCATGACAAAATATAAGGGCTTCCTAGACATTTGACCTTAACCCAAACCCTAGCCTAACCTAATGTGGCTGGCTACTAGCCCCCCTTGCTATAAGAAGTATAACTTCTTCTTCCTCATCTTTCCATTGGAACCCTAAGCTTAATTTAGGAAGTTCTTCCCCAAATTCCTCCTACACCCAAATTGTCTCCAAATCAGTCCAAGTTAGTCTCGTTCTCTTCCCCCTTGGAGAGGAGAAGGCTATAGAAGCAAGCTTGGAGAGATTGTAGCACTTGAAGCTTGAAGGACATCTAGATGTTGAGGTATTTGCATTGGAAATTCATCTCCCAATAGGTATATGCAATCTAAACCCTTATATTTTTATTAAATTAGTGTAGATGCATTCATTAGGGACCTCCATGCATTAGGGTTACCATTAGTGAGGAGTCTAGACTCTCCTCTTCCTATTTGAGGGATTTCTCCTTTGTATTTGGCTCAAATTGGGGGAAAATCCGAGAATAGAGATTTTTAGGGTTTGTGAATTGATTAGTTAGGCCGTGCTAATGATTAAGGACATGTGGGGGAGCTTGGGGTCAAGTTTGAATCTATTTGGAGTGTGTATCATGGATGTGTCACCACGTATTGGATACGTACACTAGTGTTTGACAAAATGGCCAAAAGAGCACCCAATGCTCTAATTTTAGTTTTGATTCTTGTTTTATATGTGCATTGCTATAGGTTAAGCCTTGATAAGTTTATCTAGTGATTTGAAGTGGTTTGATGTAGTGTATATTGGTTTAGGGGTTTGTGGTATAGGTGGACTGTGTAATATATAGATGTGGACTGTTAATATTTATATTGGTGTCATATATGCACTGTTCAGTCTTCATAATATATGTATTAAGTCATAGCTAATGTTTCAGTTGTATGGGATAGTATTCAAACCATATTCAGTCCTTGTATCCTCATATTGTTCAGTCCCTCTTTACACTGATTTAGTCTTGCCCATATCTATATTTGTGCAGTCTTCCTATATTTTTGTATCAGTCATAACCACTTGTATCTTAATGCCCAATCACATTTGTGCCCCAATGATCAATCCACTCTCTTAGTATCAGTCCTTTAATAATTCAGTCTCCATCTCTGTATTTGCTCTGTCCTGCATATCATATGATTCAGTCCATGCCTTACTTGGGTTCAATTCCATTTCTTAAATATTCTGACCCTTATTAATGTATCAGTCCTACTGATATACTATGTTATCCTTGTAATGCCCCGCTCCGCATGGTGCATTACGCTGAAGCGTTGACTCAACGAGTCGCATTGACCGAATGAAATGTATCGATGTGAATCGATATGAGAGTTACGTTGTCCCGAGCAACGCATCGAACTAAGTCGATGCGAAGAGTTGCCTTGTCCCGAGAGAATGCATCGAGTTGAATCGATGCGAAGCGCCGCGTTGCCCCGAAGGATGAGTGCGTTGAATCGGCTCGAAGATTCTAACAAATTGAATTGACCAAGGTGCAAGTCCGAATCGATGCAAGTATTGATTTTAGTTGGTTTCGTGTGCAGGTTATACTTTGATGGGAAAATATTAGAGGTCGATCTTTTGCAATATTTAGTAAGGGGTCCGCGAAATTAAATCGTCGCCTTGCGACGGGCTAAGATTTGGGCACGCTAAGGCAAATCGGACGTATAACTCAATGAAGTACGAAGTGCTCGAATGGCTAAGTCAGGAGAGTGACCGTGCAATAAAGTTAGGGAATCGAGCCGCATCGGCTCGGCGAAACGACGAAGGCGTATCGACTCAAGGTGGGAGGATTGACTTTTTTTTACTCCTTCATTCGATAAGTCAAATATATCATTGTATGCTAAAAGTTAACCTATCGACGCCACGGGCGTGGTCCGATCGGAGATAAATCATAGTGTGAGTCGAACACTAAGTTAGAATAATTGAAATGAAACGTGCATCAATATTCACGAGTCACTATGGGACATTGGATATCGCTAAGGCGAGCGCCTCGGTGCGCAAGCCGCAAGAACATGGGATAACTGTAATCGGCGAGTGCCTTAGTGCACGAACCATACAGTGCCTTTGCTGCACGAGTTAGACGGCTAGAACATTGGAAGACAAAAGGCGAGCGCCCTAGCGCGCAAGCCCCGAACATTGAATGCTAAGTTATAGAACAGGGAAATACGGTCGAAACATGCGTACGTGTACGGGATAATAAAAAGATGGCTTCGTTACGAGAGAATACAGTTGTGGCATGAATGTGGCAGAACTGTCGGCTATGACATGGTGCCTCGAAAGGTGTTCGAGACCTTCGGGTCGTTCGGTTGACGAGCATTGAGTTGAGACACGATGCCATTGAATCATTGAAACGAAGTATGAAACGTGAGAACATAGAAAGTTAACGGAAGAAATACGAGATGATAAAGTCTGAGTCTTGTACTCAAGGCTATGCATGGTTGTTTGAATGATAGTGCGTTGTATGGTCGAATGGAATGGACTTGAGATAATTGCGACGATATCTTCCGTGCACGGAACGTTCCCTCCGAACGGACGCACCGGGGCACCAGGACCGTTCGGCCTAGGAGGGATGATAATCTTTGATAGGCGCACATCTGCGAAGTCCGATTAGCACTCGATCGTAAATGTGAGAAGCCGCAAATGATGGTAGGCACGCGGTAAGTTTCAGTTGTTGGGATAGCAACCCAACCCGTGAAACGCCGGGCTACCCAAACACGAGAGAGAAAAGAAGGAAAGAAAAGAAAGTAAGGAAAAATAAAAGAGAAACTCCTTTAGTCCATTCTGGCGCGGATACGCCCACGGCCTTCATATAGTTAAGGAACGATGGGTTGAAAGTGTAGGCGCGTATGCGTCCCGCATAGAGATCCTGCTTAGAGATGCACATATAACATGACAGGGAAGGAATACGGCATATTCACCTTGCGTCGGAGCAAGGGCGAGTGCGTCGACTTGGTAAGTCGCGCCACGAATCAAACACGAGATTGCTTGTTTGTTTGCCTATTCAATTCGATAACATGCTGCTATGATAACATGCTTTACGCTTTCGAAGATGCCATGAAATTGACCCTAAGGAGAACATAGCAAGATCATAAGCTAAGTTGCATGATTCAACTTAAATATTAAAATATTGGTTTGGAAAGATGATCTTTGCTTCAGTACATACGAGGACGAATGTACTGATCTCCCACCAGCTTTGTGCAGGGTGCAGGAAATGGATTGCTCACGGCGAAGTGTTGCTTGAAGCGTGCGATCGCATTGACGCTCGGACTACGCAACTGGATTGATGCGGCCGAGATATAGACGGCATGATATATGGAACGGTGAAATCCTTTGTGGGCAAGAGAGAACCTGAGTGTTGTAGCCAATCTGGCATATGTTGTTAGGCTATCGAAAGCCTTTGTAATCTCAGTTTCGAATATCAATAAAGAGAATTGTTTCGTATACTCTGTTTTCCTTTCGTTGCAAATATCGAATCAAAAGATAACCATTTGAGAACTTGTCACCTTGCCTTGCACGAGCGCAACTCCAGGCTCGTGCGGCATCACGCCCCCTGCGAGGACGATGATTCAGGTGATTCCGGGTCGGGGCGTGACAAATTGGTATCAGAGCTCTAGGCTCAATTTCCTCTAGACGCTCGCTTCATTACAGTTCGAAAAGTTGCCCACCACCACTTGATATCACTCTTGACTCTACTCGATGCCGTACTGGATGTTCCATACAATAAGTCTAATACAAATCGTGTAATTTTGCCGCATGTGTTTTGGAAATTACACGATGTTTGCTAAGAAAGTCGCGAGGGGTATATTGCATTGAATGCAACGAGCCGTAAAAATATTAGTTGCTGCAAGCGCAACAAATTATGAAATACAATTTGAGATGTTGTTGCAATGTAACATGTTGAATAAGAAATAAAATGATGCACGATATGCAACGAGTTAATGTGAATATGCGGTAAAATGAAAGTAAGAAGTGATAAGCCAATACCGAATGTGTTAAAACGGATTGTGTATTGACTTGGAAAGTCAGAGTAATTTGTTGCACGAGGTATGGTAAATGTCGGAAATGATCATTGCACGTGGTGCAACGCATATCAAATTAATCGTTGCACGAAGTGCAAAGGAAATTGGAAATAAATCGTTGTACAAAGTGAAATGAAATATCGAAAATGAATCGTAGCACGATGTGCAACGCGTATCGAAAGTAAAATTTGTTGCACGGGGTGCAACGTATATCAAATAATTTGTTGCACGAGATGCAACGTAAGGAAAGAACTGAAACCGTAAATTGATAGAACGAATCGTTCGGTTGCACACCAAACTTATGTTGGCAAACGAAAACATTGACCGAGTTGTGTCGGATATGAATTAATCGAAGTTACGGTTGTGATCAAGCACGATCACTGCGAAAATCGTGAGTCGGAAGAGATCGTTGGTCTATACTAAGTATAATGCGAGGGAAATGGCTTGATTCCGAGTGGTATATGCCATACCACGTAGGCGATGAATGACTCGATTTTGAGTGGTATATGGTATAGCACTTGTGTGATAAATTTCATCGACGCGTTATGAGAATTGTGAAAGGTTTGTCCGCAACGGACGGGAGAGTACCGAGACTCGATTGAAAATTTGTATGGCGATATGTTGATGCAAGTGTTCTTCGAAAATTGGTTGAGACGATAAAGCGAGACTTGTATCGATGAACGATACATCGGACGAAAGTTATAAGTTGGTCGGACGACCGAGACTAGCAAAACGATTATGCCTTGATGCAATAATCGGATCGACGGAAAAGGGATACTCGAGCTTACAAATGAGTCGCACGACTTACAATCTTGGTAGAAATGTTGGGCGAGACGAATCGAATCGCACGACTTGCGATTTCGATAGGAATGTTAGGCGATACGAATTGTATTCGAATCGCATGAATTGAGACTTCGGGGAAGAGTTGGTTGACGTGAGTAATCGTGCCTAAGAAATAGTTGGTTACGCTACGGCGACACTCATTTGAGTACGACTGAAAAACACGCAAAACTTAGAGGGCGTGATCGTATAACTCGAGGGTTCGATGTTGGATAATCGGTAACTCAGTTACGCGATCAAAGTATAGCGAGATGCGGCAAAATCAGAGAACGAGTGGATGCATATGAAAAAGTTTGTTGCGAACTTGGATGTATGCGATACGAGTTAAGTTGACGTTGAAACGGATTCGAAGTCGACCCTCTTGCTATCGAAATTGATATGAACTATCAAGATCGATATGTAAGGAAACGTAAGCACGATGTGAGAATACAAATGGAGTGCGCCTTGCGCTATCAAAATTTTTTTGTAAGTAAGGATACGAGAATGAACGAACTTGGTTGATCGTAAATTTTGTGATTGATCAAAGACGAGATTATAAGTCATCGACGATTGCTCGATGCGTATAGCATCTCGTGTGTCGACCCGTAAATAAGATAGACTCGAACTCGATGCGAGTAGATGTTTCGTAAATTGCGGAATCATCGACGGTAGTGCATGACTTGACTCGGAGGATAGTTGCGCATTAGTTGCGCCGATAGAAATGGTTTTATTCGAAATTGGGTAGTCGCATAGAATTGTCGGAACATGATTTGGCTCCGAAATAAGATATAGCATGGTTCGTAGTAAACTGTCCTTCGGTGATGATCCACAGTTATCGAGCGTAGCTTCGGGGCGGCTGACCCTAGAAGACTTGACCGCCAAATCAAATTGAATGCTGCAGACCGTAAGATGACCCATGCGATATCGCATATGAGATTGCACCGATAACAAATATAACACGGTGCATGTTGACGATAAGTCTAGGCGATCGAGAATTGTTGGAACAGCTTTCGATTGAGAATGATATGTTAGATTTTGAGTATTCGTCGGATGAATACTTGAAGGGTTATGTTGGTCGACGGTCGAACTAGAATTTACCAACGGACTTGGTGATTCGGATAGGCGATTGCGAGAAACGTGCTATGCACGAGAGGGAATGATAAAGGAATGACTTACGAGTCATGTCGTTAGATTCGGATTCACCTTGCAATTGAGCTTGCGTGAATCAAAATTTACATTCGATGTTGCGAGATGGATAAGTTGGGAATTTGGCGAGTAAATTCCTGCTCGTTAGGAAATTGAATGTAAGACGCGTCGTAAAGACCTTCGTGCTAAGGCGATCGTTGCCTTGAGCACCGTCGCCTTGATGTAAACTTTCATATCGGATAGATTGTGGCCTTTGTGTAATATCAATTTAAAGTTGCGTCGGAAGAAGTTAAGCACGGGGACTATGTAAGTAACCTAACGGGCGTAGCCCTGAATGTTGATGCAATTGCAAGTCAACAAAGGAAATCGTATCGAGTTAAATTGCATAACAAGACTTCGAAAATAGTTAGGTGACGATTTCGAACGCAAGGCATTGCGGAGACTCATTGTGATTGGATGCGCGACGGCTTGACACGACGCATAGAATTGATAGTTCCGATGAAACATACGAAATGAGAAATGCGATTTTGAATCGCATCGTGTGCCTTGACTTTTGTTGGACGATCACGTGTGTATCAATATGCAGATGCAATAGAATTGCGAGTGCTTATGCTAAGGATAAGTCCGATCGAGAGTACGAGATGGCAAGCATAGGATTGAAATTTACCTGTCAGCTTTGTTCCAATTTGCTACGACTGGGCTTAGTCAAAATACATATATCTTCGGGACGCCTTGAATATAGGTACGGATCCAAATCGAGTTGTATCCAAATTCAAATCGAGCTGCAGGGATGACTTTGAAATGTTAGTAAAAAGCTTGCAAGATAAGTGTGAAACTGAACAACATTGGTGGGACGAGATCGTGAAACGATCTATAAAACACTTAGTCGGAGTGTTGGTTTTGGTTCGAGGACGAACCTTGTTTTGAGTGGTATATTCTGTAATGCCCCGCTCCGCACGGTGCATTACGCTGAAGCGTTGACTCAACGAGTCGCATTGACCGAATGAAATGTATCGATGCGAATCGATATGAGAGTTACGTTGTCCCGAGCAACGCATCGAACTAAGTCGATGCGAAGAGTTGCCTTGTCCCGAGAGAATGCATCGAGTTGAATCGATGCGAAGCGCCGCGTTGCCCCGAAGGATGAGTGCGTTGAATCGGCTTGAAGATTCTAAGAAATTGAATTGACCAAGGCGCAAGTCCGAATCGATGCAAGTATTGATTTTAGTTGGTTTCGTGTGCAGGTTATACTTTGACGAGAAAATATTAGAGGTCGATCTTTTACAATATTTAGTAAGGGGTCCGCGAAATCAAATCGACGCCTTGCGACGGGCTAAGACTTGGGCACGCTAAGGCAAATCGGACGTATAACTCAATAAAGCACAAAGTGCTCGAATGGCTAAGTCAGGAGAGTGACCGTGCAATAAAGTTAGGGAATCGAGCCGCATCGGCTCGGCGAAACGACGAAGGCGTATCGACTCAAGGTGGGAGGATTGACTTTTTTTACTCCTTCATTCGATAAGTCAAATATATCATTGATATGCTAAAAGTTAACCTATCGACGCCACGGGCGTGGTCCGATCGGAGATAAATCATAGTGTGAGTCGAACACTAAGTTAGAACAATTGAAATGAAACGTGCATCAATATTCACGAGTCACTATAGGACATTGGATATCGCTAAGGCGAGCACCTCGGTGCGCAAGCCGCAAGAACATGGGATAACTGTAATCGGCGAGTGCCTTAGTGCATGAACCATACAGTGCCTTTGCTGCACGAGTTAGACGGCTAGAACATTGGAAGACAATAGGCGAGCACCCTAGCGCGCAAGCCCCGAATATTGAATACTAAGTTATAGAATAGGGAAATACGGTCGAAACGTGCGTACGTGCACGGGATAATAAAAAGATGGCTTCGTTATGAGAGAATACAGTTGTGGCATGAATGTGGCGGAACTGTCGGCTATGACATGGTGCCTCGAAAGGTGTTCGAGACCTTCGGGTCGTTCGGTTGACGAGCATTGAGTTGAGACACGATGCCATTGAATCATTGAAACAAAGTATGAAACGTGAGAACATAGAAAGTTAACGGAAGAAATACGAGATGATAAAGTCTGAGTCTTGGACTCAAGGCTATGCATGGTTGTTTGAATGATAGTGCGTTGCATGGTCGAATGGAATGGACTTGAGATAATTGCGACGATATCTTCCGTGCACGGAACGTTCCCTCCGAACGGGCGCACCGGGGCACCGGGACCGTTCGGACTAGGAGGGATAATAATCTTTGATAGGCACACATCTGCGAAGTCTGATTAGCACTCGGTCGTAAATGTGAGAAGCCGTAAATGATGGTAGGCACGCGGTAAGTTTCAGTTGTTGGGATAGCAACCCAACCCGTAAAACGCCGGGCTACCCAAACACGAGAGAGAAAAGAAGGAGAGAAAAGAAAGTAAGGAAAAATAAAAGAGAAACTCCTTTAGTCCATTCCGGCGCGGATACGCCCACAGCCTTCATATAGTTAAGGAACGATGGATTGAAAGTGTAGGCGCGTATGCGTCCCGCATAGAGATCCTGCTTAGAGATGCACATATAACATGACAGGGAAGGAATGCGGCGTATTCACCTTGCGTCGGAGCAAGGGCGAGTGCGTCGACTTGGTAAGTCGCGCCACGAATCAAACACGAGATTACTTGTTTGTTTGCCTATTCAATTCGATAACATGCTGCTATGATAACATGCTTTACGCTTTCGAAGATGCCATGAAATTGACCCTAAGGAGAACATAGCAAGATCATAAGCTAAGTTGCATGATTCAACTTAAATATTAAAATATTGGTTTGGAAAGATGATCTTTGCTTCAGTATATGCGAGGACGAACGTACTGATCCCCCACCAGCTTCGTACAGGGTGCAGGGAATGGATTGCTCACGGCGAAGTGTTGCTTGAAGCGTGCGATCGCATTGACGCTCGGACTACGCAACTGGATTGATGCGGCCGAGATATAGACGGCATGATGTATAGAACGGTGAAATCCTTTGTGGGCAAGAGAGAACCTGCGTGTTGTAGCCAATCTGGCATATGTTGTTAGGCTATCGAAAGCCTTTGTAATCTCAGTTTCGAATATCAATAAAGAGAATTGTTTCGTATACTCTGTTTTCCTTTCGTTGCAAATATCGAATCAAAAGATAACCATTTGAGAACTTGTCACCTTGCCTTGCATGAGTACAACTCCAGGCTCGTGCGGCATCACGCCCCCTGTGAGGACGATGATTCGGGTGATTCCGGGTCGGGACGTGACAATCCTCGACTGTTGTCACTCTCCGTTCTTGAAATACGTATTTTAATATATGTACTGCTTGCCTGTTGTTTGCAAAAATAAAAGGTTTTATTACAAACTTTAAAAGAATTGTACACGAGCACAGCGAATTCTGGAGAAGTACAACTGTAGGAGTCCGGTCTGAGTGATGTTCGCTTTGTCCCTTTGACGAGGCGATTGCGGAAGAAAGCAAGCTTATCGTCGTGTCTCGGAGCTTCTGTTGACGAGGAATCTTCTTTATGGTGCCGTGTAAAAGAATCGACAGAACTTCGGCTTCGATTAACGATAAAAAATTCGCTCTTTTAAATGGTTTTTTGTAGATGAGAATACTTAGATTCTGGAAATGAGATGAACGCTCTACCTATACCCCTCCTCTCCGTCTCTACGTTTGGAGAACATGACTCTATTTATAGAGCCAAAAAATAACTAACAGGTAGTTATTCAAGACAGACGTCCCTATATGGAAAGGCGCCTAAGCCACTGTGCACCACTTTTCAAAAAGGGCGCCTATTACTTTTATGAGTGTCATTGACATGTGGCAACCCATGTTGAATAGGCACATGATCATGGCTAAGTGATGTGCACGTTCTTCGAGAAACTCGGATTAGTGCACCAGGTTCAATATAGATGACAGCTTATCACGCCACGTAGATTTATGTGCATCATTCCAGTATGGTGCTTCATCATTTAGGCGCATTTAAAAAAACTGGACTCATTTTTGAAAGGGCACCTATCTCAATCAGGGGTGCCTAAATCTGTACTGTCAAGCTTCATGATGGCATAATTTGTGAAATTCTTGCCACATGGCCATTCACTCTGAGGCGCCTAAGAGAATAGACGCCTAAATAGAAAGATAGCTGGGCGCCTTTAAGACAGAAATATTTGGGCGCCTACAAAACCCCTTCAAAGTTTCCAAACTTTGGGCGCCCAAACGTTTGAAATAGTTTGAATGACGGTGCGTATTAATGCAAAAAAATCTGTACAGAATTCGAACAGATTTTTATCGTTTCAATTTTTGTGAGATTGGCTCGAAAACGGAAGTGGCGCCCTGTCATCCTAAGCGCCTATAAATAGGCCACTTAAGAAGAGAGAGGAGCTTTTTTCATTTCCTTTTCTTCTTCAAACTTCTCCCAAGCCGAACTTCGAAGCTTTCAGTGGCTTCACGAATATCCATCATCGCGAAGGGGAAGGCCATCGTCGCTCCACCCGCCGCAGCTCAGCCACCGCGCCGCCCTGGGATGCTGCGGATCACCGACTCTGATGCACCATCACCACCGTGTGTGTCAACGCCTCCTTCGCGTGCTACGCCGGTGCCTCCGCCACGTGTTACGCCGGCGCCTTCGTCGTACGCTGTGCCTTCGTCTCAAACAATACGACCCGCACCAATGATCAACGGTGCGTGTCGAAAATAGGCACCCTAATCTATGCGACTTTGTCATTTATGCCCTCTTCTGGGCACAAATTGACTTAACTATGAAATGGCACCTCTCTCTGTTTTAGGCACCATCTGTAAAGGTGGCGTTCTTCTGAGCTAGGCACCATTTTATGATTAACGCTGATGAGGTGCCTTCTTTGAGTTAGGCGCCACTCATTATGCTTTTGGGTGCTTCTTTTGGTTCAGGGGCCATTCTGCTTTTAGGCGCCCCTTTTAGTTTAGGAGCCACTCTAATTTTAGGTGCTTTTTGTCTAAGTTTCTGTTTTAATCTTTTTTTTTTGTAGTTGATCTTCAAGAGGACTCGCATGCCGAGGAAGTAGCAAATGCATTCAACACTCCCTTATATCGCGAGGATCTTTCTCATGCGAGATTTCCTCAATCATCTGAAGAACCTAAAGATAGACAAGATTTGATCAAAGTGCAGCGCTATAATATCTCCTGAGTATGATCAACGGACAACTCATGTCGTCCCCAAGTCACGTTTCTTTTTCGAAGCTGCTATTTCTCTTCGTCGATGCTGTCCACCCGCTTTCTCAACCAAAAAGCAAAAAAAAAAGATATCACCTTTTTTATGAGATGATGTGGTGACCTTCCTCCCATGCTTGCTTAGAGGTCTGTCACTGGAGTCGTATGCCCATGTCAGCCATTCTCGAAAAATGGAATGGCATCTAACTCCTGGTCAGACAGCTAAAGCTGGAAAGATACTTCATGCTATGGTACACAGAAAAAAGACGTGTTCTACAGTTCATCTGTAGGTCAGCATAGTGTGCATATGCGAGGCCTACGACCCAGCTGCGTTCTATCTGAGAAATCTTCTTTAATAATGCCAGCTCAAGTATAAACTTTTGTAAACCTTTTCGATCGGAAGAGAGGGATATATCCCCAAGATGCCTAGGATGACAGGCATGATGAATAACAACAACAATCGCTGGTGAGATATTTCTCAGTAGGCTTTATCAGACTTTGCCCTCGATCTTACAGCACTGGGTTTGTACCATACTATTCAGTCGACTGCTTACGGTGTAGCGGTGAACCAAAATCTCTTTCTCGCTTTGATGGAAAGATACATTAGGACAACAAACACCTTCGCCACACCTCATAGAGAAATAGGGTTTGCGCTTAATGAGATGCGACAAATCTTTTTTTTACCCACTGGAGGATATCCTTATGAAGAGTATGTCCCAACGGAAGAAGAAATAGAAGAGTTGAAGAAAACTAATCCGAAAAAGATTAAAGTCTTCGAAGAGCTCCTCTGTCATTATTTTACTTGCTCTTTCTACACGAACAGCAAGGCAAAAGGCAAATGTTATACTTCCAAATGGACAGTGTATCTTTTCCTTGGTCATGACAAGAAGGATAAATGCAATGACACTTTACATTGCCAACCTCGAGTTTTTCAACCATTGAACCCTGAAGAATTAGAGGCTTTCATGACAGAATCAAAGATCAGTGACCAGAAGCTGACTGAAGAATGGAACAGTTTCCCAGCTGGGACTACCATTGAAAGTTATGCCCGAAAAAGTGGCAGACCTATGTCACGAGAAGCTCTTTTAGCCAGATTTTTATCCATCTGGCTAAGACACTTTATGGTTCCAGGCAATTGTACAGTGGATAGGATCCACCCAGGAACCCTTTTTGCGATTGTCCGTCTGGTTTTTGGGCGACCAACGGATTTGTTAGCTGCCATGACATGCAGGCTATGTACGTGAACTCTCCAATACACTACTGGCAGAACCTCAAAGGAATGAATTTCCTCGTACATAATTGCCTTTCACCTACTCGTTTGGATGGTTGCTCTATCACCATCCTTCTTTGATGTATCCTGGATAGGCTCCTGATGAGAACTTGGAAGGACTTCTCCTCTACAAATATAAGAAGTCAAAATGGAACGTGACCAAGATCGAAGATTACCACAGGGCCTTGAATTAGGGAAATAATTGGGCATTCTATTGCAAGATCCCTGACGTTCGAGCTGAATATGATGGAATCAATTCCTTTTATGACATACCCAATGGATACAGAGCTTTTCCTATGGCTGGTGGCGATTAGGCCATCACATTTGGTCTACCGTGTTGACGACGGGTGTTACCTAGCACCATATCTGCCGAGTAGATTTGCTCGACAATTTGGATATGATCAACTGCATATGGATAATGCAACCACCGTGTTGGAGGGAGGTGGTGGTTTGATAGACGGAGCTCGCGCTTGGCGGTATTGTAGCTATAGGGGGACTAGATCGCAGTTCAATCTGCCCGAGATCAACCCGCCATTGTATATATTGAATACATATGCCCTCTTTTATATTACTGCAAATTCCTTCTTTGAAGGTAACGACCCGAAGATAAGTTTTACGAATCATCTAAAGAATCCAAGGGGATTAGCAGCCGCCCAAATCAATTTGGCAGAGGCAGAGGATAATGCGCCTACCGCAGCACCTTTGAAAACGGTTGCTCTAGCTAAAGATCTGATATTATCAGCCATATATATTTCCATTATGCCGCCACAGTAGGGGACTCAGGCTTCCTCTTCTCAAGATCTTCCCCTGAAAAAGAATAAAGCAGATACCCATCAAATGATGGTTACTACTTCTGATGCTAGGATGACGAGGTCACAAACTCATCTTCATTCGAGTGAAGAATTGTCATCCCAAAATGATCCTATTCCTTTTGTTACCAAGAAGAGGAAAGCTTCTACAGAAGAAACTAGTCATGGGGCAGCATCTCCAGCCAACTTGTTGCCTGTAGGATCTTCACCTCATGCTCCTTTAAAGAAGGTTGCTAGAACAGAGGGGTCAAGCTCAGCCAGAGTTGAGTCAGAGTTATTGCCTTCACTGACTCCACAGAAAAAAGCTTCAGCAGTAGATGATTCTTCCCCTCAAGGTAACGTTGTTTGTTTTTGCCTCACCCCTTTTTATAATCAATTCTTTTAATAGAATATACTGACACTTTTTTCTTTCTATTTTAGCGATATCCTTTCCGCGTTTATTGCCGACATGATTATCTATCAGCCCTCATGCCTCCGATCATGTCCCTTTTGGACATATCGAACCCGTTATGAAGAAGAAGATGACTACGGTAGAACCTTTTGGTACTCATGTCACTTCTTCTCAGGTTACGCCGAAGTCTCCTCAGGATGACGAAGAGTTGGACGCCGCCAAACAGTCACTTGTCTTTGAAGGTGACCGTACACTAGATGATGTATTGGGTACCAATATTTTTGAC
Source organism: Iris pallida (assembly GCA_029216955.1). Classification (NCBI taxonomy): domain Eukaryota; kingdom Viridiplantae; phylum Streptophyta; class Magnoliopsida; order Asparagales; family Iridaceae; genus Iris; species Iris pallida. The sequence continues at coordinate 6,117,605 of JANAVB010017998.1, forward strand.
GCTGGAGAGGGCTTATCATCTGGATTTCAAAAGGAACCAGTATCTTCTACAGTACTGACTGAGACTGGGAACATTGATGACCCAAAACCAAAGCAGAGGGTGATCAAACCCTTGACATTGAAGCTGAGGGTGCAATAAACCCTGACAAACAACAAACAAGCGATGAGAATCTTGACCCCGAAGTCGAGGGTGAAGTCAACCCTGAGAGACAGATTGTGGAGTATCATCCACCCGGGATTGAAGATGCCAGAAATCTTAAGTCCGAGGCTGAGGAACTCGAAAGACCCATACTTTTTGAATATCCAGATCGCGATTCTCCTATGCTTGATGGTATTATACCAGTCCTGTCCCTGAAGAGGACGAAGAAGTCCCTCTAGCACTAGAAGGTGAAGAAGTTGTAGATGTGGGGTCTAAAGATCCTATGCCCGAGACCAAATGATGTGATAAACCTGAGGTCGATGGCGAGGAGAGTTCTAATAAAGATGACAAAGCCCCTGAGGAATCCAAGGAAAATATCGACACCGATGTTTCTGACGAGGAAGAGGCTCCTGTGATCAATAAACTTGTTCAAGAAACTGTCATCTCCGAATGTCGAAGTGGTCAAGCTGAAACTGTGGTCACTCTTGATCATGGTGATTCGGAAGCTGGAGACATTCGCTTTACTTTCGGTGGCTCTGACGTCGGAAGCAGCAAAAGTAGGCCTACTTCAGCTGCCTCCACTGATCTTGTCTCACCATCGATGAGAGTGCTTCCGCAACCTCCTATTCCACTTCCTTTGAAAAATCCTACAACCGTCGCTATCACAGCTCTGAGTGTTCCAGCTCCTGTAGGAGTCAATTTTGAAGACATAGCTGCAACTCCAGATGGCTGTGACCTAGTATACGGGGTAGCAGGTGGGCTTGAAGCATCCTTCTATACTTGCCGGCAAAGCTTGGTGAGAGTAGCCCTAGCCACAGATTTATCTTTTAATGCTCTGCGGAACACCAGCTTCAGCTTTGATAACCGCCATCCGAGAGACAGGTGAAAATACCACTGCTAAAATCTGCTCAATTAGCGACATAAATTTAGCGACGTTCATAAAACGTCGCTAAATTACGGACATTAGCGACGTATAATTGAAACGTCGCTAACAGTCACTACTAGCGATGAAAATAGCGACTTGACAACGACGTATATTAGTTACATGGGCTAGTCATCGCGAAACATCGCTATGACGTCGCTAATAGTGACTAATTTAGCGACGTTAGGATGAACGTCGCTAAATTCTAATTAAATTCCTCTAACGATTCATTTTCCCCCATTTTACTCTCTCACTCTCTCTTCTCCCCCCTCCGGTGCTCTCACTCTCTCCGACGACTCTCACTCTCTCCGACGACTCTTCTTCCTCTCCGGTACGTGACTCTTCCCCCTCTCCCTCTCTATTTTGGTTGTTGGTGGTTGGAGGGTGCGTACGGGTGGCTCGGGGGAAGGGACAGGGGGGATGCGGGTGGTTAGGGGGTGAGTGGGGGGGGTGACTGAGGGGGTAGGACAGGGGGGTGAGGGCGGCTAGGGGTGAGAAGGGGGGCTGGGTGGAGGGGAGCTAGGGTTAGGGTTCGGGTTAGGGGTAGGTGTGTGTAGGGGGGAGGGGCGGGGGGAGGGGGTGAGGGCGGCTGGAGGAGGGGAGCATGGGGGGTGGGGGCGGGGGGAGGTGAGGGTGGCAGTGGGGGTAGGGGCGGCTGGGGGAAGGGAGCAGGGGGGAGGGGAGGGTTAGGGTTCGGGTTAGGGGTAGGGGTGAGGAGGGGGGTTGTCGGGAGGGGAGGGTTAGGGTTAGGGTTAGGGGTGGTTGGTGGGGACGGAGGGCTGGAGAGGGAAGGGGGGCTGGTGGGGAGGGGTTAGGGATAGTATTCGGGTTAGGGTTAGGGGTGGTGTAGGGGGGAAGGGGTGCGGGGGGGGGGGGGGGGGGAGGAGGGCTTGGTCAGGGGCACCGATAGTGTTGAAAAATCTGATAATTTAGTAATAATTATTTGTTTTCCGACACCAAAAAATGTGATACTCCGATTCGACAGCACCGATAGTGTCGATATTTGTAACAAGTAGTTTTGTTGGTTGGTTAATTGGTAACATGGTGATTAGGACATATAGTCCCTGCAGCCATTCAACTGGCGAGGCAGAAACTATGTAGCCGTAGATAAAGTTGACTGTCCTCTGACCCTCATCCCTCGGCAATGATGATACGACAACCTATCACTATATCTTTTAGTAGTAGATGATGTCTTAGTATTACATTATGTGGGTTCATTTTGATTCTGTTATATCCTTCAGATACTAGATTCGATAAGAACATATACTACACCATATGTACAGAACATAGATAATTCACACTAATGTATGCTAGAATGAATTTTGGGTTATGTTCTGAGCCATCCGTTCTCACACTTAAAACAAATATGAATTAGTACTGTGTGTCAATCATTGTTTTTGTATTTTCGGCCAACCCAGGGATTGGATTCTGTATTTTGTATTTTGGATTCTGTATTTTAGCTCCAGCTCTAGCTCCATTTGCATTTATCTACGGTACGATATGGTGATCAGGACATTGTCCCTGCAGCCATTCGACTGGTGAGGCAGAAACTATGTAGCCGTAGATAAAGTTGACTGTCCTTCGGCCCTCATCCCTCGGCAATGATGATATGACAACCTATCACTATATCTTATATAGTAGTAGATGATGTCTTAGTATTACATTATGTGAGTTCATCTTGATTCTGTTACATTCTTCAGATACTAGATACGATAAGAACATATACTACACCATATGTACAGAACATAGACGATTCACACTAATATATGCTAGAATGAATTTTGGGTTGTGTTTTGAGCCATTCGTTTCCATACTTGGCAATTAAGCATGTGAAATATATCGTTGAAGAACATAAAACTTGTGGTCGTTACCGCAGAAAGTGCAGACTGACATGAACTGACGCACGAAGAGGAGGAGATCAAAGCTGTAACAAGTAAAGTTGTGTTTTGGATGTTCTACTCTTGTAAGCTCTTTGCTCACAAAGCAAGATATAATGAATACAGAACAAGTATCGAGTTTATAACTCTTGTAAGCTCTATACTTGAGTTACGAACTCGATACTTGTTCTGTATTCTGTAATTATAGCTTGCTTTGTGAACAAAGAGTTTACAAGAGTTTTTTTCCAAAGCACAACTTTACTTGTTCCAGCTTAGAGCCCTCATTTTCGTGCGTTAGTTCATTTTGGTCTTCACTTTCTACAGTAACTTCCTCCAATTAACCTCCATCCTTTGACAATGATGATACGACAACCTATTTTGATTCTGTTATTATAGTAGATGATGTCTTAGTATTACTTTATGTGGGTTCATCTTGATTCTGTTATATCCTTCAGATACTAGATTCGATAAGAACATATACTACACCATATATACAGAACATAGATGATTCACAATAATGTATGCTAGAATAAATTTTGGGTTGTGTTCTGAGCCAACCGTTCTCACACTTAAAACAGATATGAACTAGTACTGTGTGTCAATCTTTGTTTTTGTATTTTTGACGAACCCATGGATTGTATTCTGTATTTTGTATTTTAGATTCTGTATTTTGGCTCCGGCTCCAGCTCCATTTGCATTTATCTACAGTACGGCATGGTGATCAGGACATAGTCCCTGCAGCCATTCGACTGGCGATGCAGAAACTATGTAGCCGTAGATGAAGTTGACTATCCTCCGACCCTCATCCCTCGGCAATGATGATATGACAACCTATCACTATATCTTTTAGTAGTAGATGATGTCTCAGTATTACATTATATGGGTTCATCTTGATTCTGTTATATCCTTCAGATACTATATTCAATAAGAACATATACTACACCATATGTACAGAACATAGATGATTCACACTAATGTATGCTAGAATGAATTTTGGGTTGTGTTCTGAGCCATCCTTTCTCACACTTGGCAAAAAATTGAATATTCTATATTTTATCTGCTTTCGAAAATGTTCTCAAACGAGATGTCTCAGTATTACAATTATATTCTTTGTGAATATCGATCTTACCAGATGGCACCCATGACCCGAGCAGCGGCACGTCATTTGAGGAAACACTGAATGCTGAGGTGGCTCCTCCTATTGTTAAAGAGGAAGTGGCACCGGTAGCTAGTGAGACCGGGAGTTCTATTCACCCAGCACCTGCAGTGGACTGCATCTCTCCTGGCACCGTCGATCCTACTTATTCGAAGTGGTTGCGTGATCGTATCACTGAGCGTTTGCATGAGCTGCGTGGTTGTCATTAGCCATTAGTACTTATTTGTATTGGACTATTTGTATTGGGTTGTGTTTGTATTAGACTATTTGTATTGGACTACATATTTGAATTAGTACTGTGTCAATCTCTGGATTGTATCTCCAGCTCCAGCTCTATTTGTATTTTGGATTTTGTATTTTGTATTTTAGATTATGTATTTTGGCTCCAGCTCCAGCTCCATTTGCATTAATCTACGGTACGACATGGTGATCAGGATATAGTCCCTGCAGCCAATCGACTGGCGAGGCAGAAACTATGTAGCCGTAGATAAAGTTGACTGTCCTCCGACCCTCATCCCTCGGCAATAATGATACAACAACCTATCACTATATCTTTTAGTAGTAGATGATGTCTTAGTATTACAATATGTGGGTTCATCTTGATTCTGTTATATCCTTCAGATACTAGATTCGATAAGAACATATACTACACCATATGTACAGAAGATAGATGATTCACACTAATATATGCTAGAATGAATTTTGGGTTGTGTTCTGAGCCATCCATTCTCACACTTGGAAAAAAAATTAAATTTTCTGTATTTTATTTGCTTTCGCAAATGTACTCAAACGAGATGGCACCCGTTCTCACAGATGGCACCTAAGACCCAAGGATCTCGCTTGAGGGGGGCACAGATGGCTGCTCCAGAGAGCAGTTCCACCGAGAGAGCTGCTCCAGAAGTAATTCCTAAAGCCGAGAGAGCTGTGAAAGAGGAGGTGGCACCAGAGGGCAGTTCCACCGGGAGTTCCAGTCATCCATCTCCTCTGGATATTGATCTGGTTGCCGTGGATCCTACTTATGTGCGCTGGCTGAGGGAGTTCTATCTGCCGCAGCATAGACGACAGTAGATACATATATTGACTGGATTTGTTTCCATAAGACTTATTTCTGATAACCGATATTTAATGGATATTTGTTTTGATGGATATATCTTCTCTGGATATTGTGATGGATATTTGTTTTGATGGATATATCTCCTTTGGATATTGTGATGGATATTTGTTTTTTGGTGTGTGATGTATATTGGTTTATGTGATGTGTGATGCATATTGTGATGTATATTGGTTTGTGTGATGTGTGATGTGTGATGCATATTGTGATGTTCCGAGAGGCTTGAGGAGACGACCAATTATTTTTGGTCTATTCTGGATTGTATTGTGCGTACCGGTGTTGAGTGTTCCACCGAAGGGGTCGGCGAACCCTGGGATTAGATTCTGTATTTTGGATTGGATTGGATTCTGTATTTTGGATGGTACATTTGCATTCTGGATTCTTATTTTAATTTTTTTTTCAATTTAGCGACATTTTTAGCGACTTTTATGTTTGTCGCTAACTGTTAGCGACGTATATAAAGGTCGCTAGAAACGTCGGTAAATTATTGATGTGGCAAACAATCTGATGCCACCACATTGTCGCAAAAACGTCGCTAATGTGTCGCTAATCGGCGACCACAAGAAAATGTCGCAAATAACGTTGCTATTTAGCGACGTTATTAGCGTAGCTAACTAACGTCACCATAGCGACGTTTTCTCGATTAGCGACATGCTTTTTTTCTGTCGTTTCCAAAACGTCACTGAAAACGTCGCTAATTTAAGTTAGCGACGTTTTGGCCGTGATTAGCGACGTTTTAGAACATCGCTAATCTGACATATTTTTGTAGTGTACAAGAGCGGATGCCCTTGATTAGCTGGTTGCTAGCTTGCAAGAACCCATCACTACTCTTTAGGCTTTGAAGAAGGGTGATTTTGACTCCCTTGTGGCAGTCGAATATCGACGTTTGACCCACGAAGTCGTTCAAACCAATGCTTCTTTTCATCAAAAACTGGATAAAATGGCAGAAGAAGAGAGCCAATTGACTCAGTTAAAGGAACAAACTGAGACAACAATTATTCTTAACGATGATATAATGACTGCCCTAAAGAATGACGAGGATAGGCTTCGTGCCGAACTGGAGTCCCTTGTAGCAAAACAATCTAACATGAGAAGTAGTTGGATGAGAAAAGCAGAGGCTGAGAGAACTGGATCAGCAATTACAAACTCTGAATGTATCTCGAGAAGCTGAAGTGAATCGCTATGCCCCTGTTCTAAGACTCATGTCAGAGCAGGAAAGAAGTACTGTGGCTGCGGGAAACATCCTTGCCGGTCAGGATGATCGAGAAAGACGTATTGCAGAACTACAGACACACATCATGGCCCTTAGCACCACACCATGACACTTTGTATCTTTCTTTTACCTTTCCATCTTCTTTTGTTTATCACATTTTGATGAATGTAATGAACTTTATGAATTTCTTTTATTTTGAATGAACATTGATTTTGTTTGGTTCTGAGAATGTATTCAGTAGTAATGTATACATAACACATTCTCTAAAAGAACAACATCAACTATCATATCTGTTCAGAGGTAATAGGAAGATAACAGAAAATGATGATATTATTTTTGTTGTGGTCATTTTGTCAGAGGTATATGTATACGTGACAGACGGGTATGAACGAATGATAGAATTCAGAGGTAATGAGGACATGATTCTTCATTCGTAGATTATTCTTGGTTTGTTGGAGTCCAAGAAGGAGATATAAAAATATTTTCATAGGTAAGTGTACATAACATACTTCAGGAAATCGAGTCTGTTCAGAGGTGATGAGGACATGACAGACTCTGATTTTGAGAAATTATTATCTATAATTATATTTATAGAAGAGTAAATGAAAGATAATAACTCAAAGATTTGAATCATGTACAATATTGATATCTCATACATTTTTTCAAACATAATATTTCTTCAGAAATTTGCCATTGATAGGCATCATAGCCACTCGACCGTATATCTCGGTCAATTGGTAAGCTCCGTTTGAGAAAACCTTGCTTACAACATAGGGACCTTCCCACTTTGCTTCGAATTTGCCCTTGCTCATATGTGTCATAGTCATAGGACGTCCGACAGTAAGGACTAATTTGTCCTTTTGGAATGCTCGTACTTTGACCTTACGGTTGAAAACTTTTGAGATACGGGCCTGATATAGCTCAATATGCTGTTGAGCTAGTAACCGTTTCTCGTCCAACGCTTCAAGCTCCTGAAGTTGAAGACGATCATTGTTCTCCGTCGTGAGTTTATTGGCAATTGCAATTCTCAGGGATGGAATTTGAATTTCCAATGGCAGAACAGCTTCTGTCACGACCCATACCCATTTTTCGGGATACGAGTGTGTGTCCAAGCCAGCCTACGCCGCAGTGTCAGCGGTAGAACGCTGTCAAGGCCATGATGCTCGATATCACAAAATAATAAAATACATTATTTACTCATTCACAAAACTAAATGGATTACAATATTTAATATTTATATTTGATACAAAGTACAAGGTCTCACAAGGAATTATAAAATGCTAGTAACTGAATACTCAACCATCTAACTAGGCTCCCGCATATACCCATGTCTCCCCAGAGCTAAGATAAGTCGCGATTAACCTGAAAAATGTTGGGTTACCCAGTCAGGATGGAACGAGTATAATTCACTGAATGCAGTCCAATATTTGAAAATGACCACACAATAGAGGTTAGCCTTTAAACATATGGTTTGAAAAAAATAAGCGAAGAAAGACAGGATAAAACTAAATACCGAAAGACAGTAAATGAAATACAAGAAAATACTCACCGACTGATTGACTGAAGTACCTTTGATATGTGACCAGTCTCGGGACAATTATGCGACACTGTCTACGATATTTATACTATATAATGTAACACTGTCTACACGGTATAATGCAATAATGAATCACTGTCCACACGGTATAAATAAATCGCTGTCTACACGGTATAAATAAATCACTGTCTACATTGTATAAATAAATCACTGTCCACACGGTATACACTGTATAAGGTCAGATCACACATCCTTGGTACTTTACCTCTCCGACATGACAAAATATATCAAAAACATGAAAACGGAAATCACATATCTAATACTAACAATGATGCATAGTAAAGATCAATATCGAAAACAAACAATAAACTGTACTCGCCTGGGATCCTTAGCTGGTGAAACCGATAGTACCATTGTTGTTCAGAATCATCTAATTTGCTAGGGCATGGTTGCAGAAGATCGAATTCGTCAAAGAAATGAGAAGTACGATTAGGCTGGTCATGATCAAGATTAATCTAAGAGAAATCATTTAAGAAACGTAACCCTTAATTAGGAATAATATTTATTTATTTATTTGGAAAAAAATAGTTATAATTTTATTCAAAATTATCATTCTTTTTTAGAAACTATTAATAATATTTTACCAAGCTAACTTCTAGAAGTATTTATAATTTATTAGAACCATATGTAAAACAAACTATATAAAAGCTCAAAATAACTAAAATCCCGTAAGGCCCAATAATAAGGGTGTAAAATACTATTTATTAGTATCCAAAAAGACCACTTTGAAATTACTTCTAGTTTTATACAAATTTATAAAATACTTTATCAATGTCAATCGAAATACTTATATATATATATATATATATTTATATATATATATATATATATATATATATATATATATATATATATATATATATATATATATATATATATATATATATATATATATATATATATATTGAAGATAAGACTAAAATAATTTACTATATTCACATTTTTATAATATATACACAACATACAACCTAATGTAAACACAATTATTACATGGCTAGTAATAAGCCCATAACCCAAAACATTTACTAATTATATATTTGTATGCCCAATATATAATCCCACTCATTATTAGCCCAATTGATATATTTATAATGCAACTTCAAATACTAGAATCCAAAATAGTTTAGGCCCAATAACAGGGCCCAATTCCCTTAATTAGGCTCAGCCCAGCAAAACAGTAAATGACAATTAATAATAACATCAATAGTAATAATAATGATGATGCTAATAATAAAAATAACAATAGTAATAACTAAAGGAAAAGAATCCAACCAACAAACATACTTAAAATAGTAATAAAAATTAAAATATCAGCAGCATAGGTTACTGCGTTGACCCTTCTTCATTGTAACTAGTAAGCAAATAAGAATAGAGAGTTAGAGAGAGAGAGAAAGGAAGTAAGTACAATGAAACAGAGGTTTGAAGAAGAAGAGGGGAGACGTGAAAATGGGAGAGCGGGAGAGAAGAGGGGCTCACCATGGTTGAGCAGCACCATCGGTCCGCGGGCAGGCTGTGGGTGCGGATGCGGAGGACCCGGCGCATAGGAGCCGACGAGGCGCACCGACGGTGTCGAGCGCTACTCGCGGCGGTTGGCCACGGCTCCGCCGGAAGTCCCAAGTGCGGCGCTGGTGGCAGGCACGATGTCACGCCCCGCTCCCGTAGGAGCGATCGTCCTCGCTAAGGCGTGATGCCGCACGGGCCTAGGTTGCGCCCGTGCAAGGCTAAGTCCAGAAACGGCCGATTTGAGCTAGGCCACCGAGTCGCACAGAGTGTCCCCATTTGCAGCGAAAAGTAAACGAACACAAATTTGAAGCGAATTCAATCTCTTTATGGATATTCAAGAAGTTTACAAGCGGCACTAGGCTGATATTACAAATCGCTCAAGCTCTTTCTCTCTCTGAAACATAAAACGTGTGCCAAGTGGCTTACAACATGGAATGATTCATGGCGATGTTCCGATACATTATGTCCTGTATATGGTGCTCCAGCTCCTTGCAACGCTCCAAGGCTCCAGAGATAGCTCCGCGCCTTAGCACGCTCGAGGGAAGCTCCGCACCCGCCGACGTTTCCTGCTTCCTGCAAGCAGACTGTGGGGTTATCAGTACATTGTTATGCACTGGTGGGGAGGCTAGCTCGCCCACAATGCTATCATTACCAAACACGTTCTATTTACTTTTGTGCATCTCTATCATTCATTGTCTTTCTAATCTTGCCTTAGGGTCAATTTCATGACATATGTCATAACCTATCCCGTGTTGCCAAACTCAAGTGTCGTATGGAAATACATACATGACTTACCCATACTTACCGTCCGGCCTTCCCTGTCCAACATAAACCAAGTTAGTCAACAATTCATATGAAATAACTTAACGTAGTTCATGAAAGCATTCAATGTAAAGTGCGTGTCCTTGTCTCGGGTTCTAGCATGTCGTAGGTACGTCTTCTAACTCGTTTGCTCGAAGTACTCTTGATCATTTGGTGTGTCATATTCAAGCCTCTTCAGAAGGCACTTCATTTAGTTAACTTAGACTACTTTGATTTCAATGCAAGGACTTGCACGTGGATTGCCACCAGCAAAGCCCACTTAAATCTATATACACCGGTCGCTGGCATCACAAGCCATTTTGGACATATTCTCCTTTGGTAATTTCTCACCTATCACTGTGTGCGGCTGGTTCACATCTGATAGTCTCTTGAAATTACCCCGCACTTACGTCTCCTGGGTGGCCAAGCCCCCTCCCAGTTAAGCCCGTAAGCCCCTTTTTGATCCCGCCTAGGCCGGCATATCCCCCCTTTGATCATGCCGCAGAATCCCTTTTTCTTTACGGTCACAGCATTCGCCACCCCTCGCTCGTGCCGTTTGTCCACGACCATTTTGTATTAACTTGTCTTTTTAACTTAACGGCTGTCTCTGAGCCGTAGGCTAACCCTTAGCCTTTTTACGTTATCGACCAGGTTGGCGTCCGTGCAGCGCGGGTAGCGAGCCCCGTTGCACGTGCCCGTCACACCTGCCGCTAACCATTCTTTTCTTTCTTATCTTTTATTCATTCTTTCATTCGTTGGTTCATTCACATTTTCAATCCTTCATTTATTATGCAACTCCCCTTGCGGAAGTCGCCTTGGCGACCCATTGGTCCCATAGTCTTTCAATGTTGCTATACTCTACTCGGAACGACTATATTGATAGTCTTCCCGTTTCATTGTTGTAACCCATTCATTGTTTCATTGTTTGAATACAAAAGGAACATAAACGTAAGCTTGTGTCTTAGCACGAGCGTAGAGCGCGGTACGAGAGATCTCATATTTTCTATGTTCTTTTCCATGTTCTATACAAGCATACAAGATGGGATTATTCCCTTAGCTAGGTGCGTTGAGTCCTTTATTAGCATGCACGGGGTTATCGCCTAGCGATTCTCGTGATAGTGTCCGTATTGTTATGTGTCTAGGCTAAGCACAGACGGGTTCATCGGAGCCATCCACCTTAGCGATGTTTGCATCGGCCGAGCGATACTCCGAGCGCGTCTTTGAAAGTCTAAGTCTGGATTCATCTTGACGGCCAATGTAAGCCTTGGATCGATTCTTCATCAGGTCGATGCCAACTCTTCGGGTCGACGGCTCGTTTGAGTCGTTGCACTTGCCGTTTGAATCGGCGTTCTGCTAGGGCGGAGCGGGTCACTACATAATACACCACTCAAAACAAGTCTCGTCCTCGAGACTTCCTGAGTGCAGGTCTTCCTACCATTCCTTAACTCGCGTCGTCGTGTTTCTTAGGCATTACCTATCGAACGGCTCTATCGTTCTTTGGCACCGAACTATACTCGATACCTTTCCAAATTTTGTGTCGCATACGTGTGGTCAATTTTTATTGAATGGCTTTTCATTCATTTTAGGGTTGATGGTACTTATTCAATTCAAGCATTTCTTCGACTTGGTTGCTATTGCGCCTTGTTATGGGGCTGTGATAGTCACATGAGGCACGTCAAAATTCATCAAACGTGAGGGTCGTAGGCTGAGGCAAACTCACTCATTCGTTCATGCGTATCTCAACACCCACTTGCAGCTGCATTCGAGTTCATCATATCGCTGAGTTTGGATCGTGCATGCATTCAAGGCGTCCCCCAAATACGTACATTTCAACCAAGCTTAGCGACTAGCGAAGTCGGACAAGCTACTCGTGATAGCTTCGATTTGTCGATCATTTTGCTAACTTCGATTTAAAATCGAACTCATGTGTGTATCACATATCGTTTATCTCGGTTCTCGAGATGATTCGATTCGCTTCTCATGCGCTCTTATCAACGAAATTAATACGATTTCTTCTTAGCGGAGTCGACCAAGTCTAAGTAATTCCCATCCGATTCGAGACCACGTACTGTACTATCATCGAGTACGTCTTCCGACCAATGATTCAATTCGTTATTCCAACTTTACTTGCGCATCATCCATCCCTATCATTCCCTTCGTTTGGGGCCAATCTCGTCGTCGTTCACGCACACTCCCAGTTCCCTGTTCTACTCTAAGTCTTGTTTCCCCAAGTCTATCGTCCATCCAGACGATACTGCAAATGCCATTGCATAGGTTCAATCACTCGGCATAGGGTCGTCCGCCTATCCACTAGGTCAGCTCACAAGGTCATAGTTACAAGTCATGTCCACGGCTCATCGTGCAAGGTCGTTGCACGGCACTCGCCCCAAATCCTATGGTCAAACCATTTGTTCGTTTGTACGGGAGTTTCTACCCAAGCTCGTGTCACTCAGATTTCTAAACATCGAGCAGGATCACCTATTCGCATTAATGCATTCGTTGTGCGTATTCGAATCCATTCAAATCATAAACTCTAACCAATTCGTGTATTCGATCACGAGGTCGTCTAGCTTTGACAATATGTTGCGTCCCAATCTCACGCGAGTCCGATTATTCACGGTGGTTCATGAATCACCATGCAACACTCTCGCGGAATAATCATTCTCATCGGGGCGTAACTCTTGCTTTCGTCTAGACTAATTCGTTCTCGATACGCGGATTGGACCCACGCAATCCCCAAATTCAATTCCTCAAGCACACAAATTCATTCTCGAGTCCACCTTCGTGTCAAACCACAAGTCGAAGCAATTAGATTGCCACGCCATCCAAGTTCAATCACTCCCACTGTATGAATCACCATATCAGCGCTCACGCGGAGTGATCGTCATAATCCGGCACGACGCATGTGCGAGGCTGGAGTTGCGCTCACATAAGACAAGAACGTCAATGTTGTGGTTGTCAACGAAGCAAATCCAAGCTTTCACATTTTCATCCAAGCCAAATCAATTTGATAGTATGACCGTCATGCGTTCAACTAGAAAATTCTCGAGCCAAATCTATCTTTTTCTCGACACATCTTTAACATCCCAAGTATCGCATCCAACGGAACAATGACATTTGCACGATCGTCATTCGCCGAGTCAGAGTACCCCCGAGTTATCGCATATCGATCTTTGATACGCCTCAATACCATCGACGATATGCGTAACCTGACGATCTTTCTTTGCAACCGATTTCGAGTCGCGCGTTGATGCTATTGTCCGAACTGGATGTACCATCATTCCTCGATATTCAAGATCAAGTTTAGTCGCTCTTCCTCAAGCTCATTTCAAGATTGTTGTTCCAAACTCAAGTCACAATTTCATTTGTATTAATCCGGAATTGTTTTCTAACTCGCATTGCCCATTGACAAGTTGTCCGATCGACATCTCGTTTGGGACATTCGAAGTCACGACCGACTAAGCGTGACGCATTCTAAGGCTTTGTACGATATCATCGCTTGCCGACATACTCGCTCTATCCGTAAATCCTTTAGTCTCGCTCGAACAATTTCTATAACGGCCATACACCACTCAGGGTTCGAGCCATTCGACTAGTCGTCGACACTCGCTCTTTTCCTTCTTCGAAGCTATTACATACACCACTCGGAGTCAAGTCATTCTACAAATCCTTAAAAGGTTATTCGACTCCTGATCGACATGTCCAATTGCGTGTTCGCTCATTCTTTAAAATCTAAGAACCATTTTCCCGTGTTTGCTTTAGCGTCGGTCAAGAAGCGTCTCTATCAACATACGTTCTAAGTCTCGCTTATTCTCGTCCAAGCGATAGTCAATCTCGCTCGCAACTCGTTTGCAGCATAAAGTCTAGGTGCACGATACTCGGCACAACTTAGCCAAAAGGTTGCGTGCATAACCATCCCGTTCGAACTATACTTCGATCTCGTGTACTCGTTCGCTATTGTCAGCGTAAGGTTATTCAAGCGCGTCTTGCATTTTGCTAACTCTTAGCATCGGTTCCTTCCAACTCAAGTATGTCGTGGTTCGGCACAAAGGCCTTCGCCTAGCGATCCCGTTCGACCGAGTACTTGTACGAGCTTTTGAAAATATTAGACTTATTGTATGGAACATCCCAAGGCACAACGAGAGAGAGCGTACACTTCTTTTGTTTCCAACCGAGCTTTCAAAACTGAGAAAATTGAAATGAAGTCCAAGGACGTGAAGCCGTGCACTGATACCAATCTGTCATGCCCCGCTCCCGTAGGAGCGATCGTCCTCGCTAAGGCGTGATGCCGCACGGGCCTAGGTTGCGCCCGTGCAAGGCTAAGTCCAGAAACGGCCGATTTGAGCTAGGCCACAGAGTCGCACAGAGTGTCCTCATTTGCAGCAGAAAGTAAACGAACACAAATTTGAAGCGAATTCAATCTCTTTATTGATATTCAAGAAGTTTACAAGCGGCGCTAGGCCGATATTACAAATCGCTCAAGCTCTCTCTCTCTCTCTCTCTCTGAAACATAAAAGGCGTGCCAAGTGGCTTACAACATGGAATGATTCATGACGATGTTTCGATACATTATGTCCTGTATATGGTGCTCCAACTCCTTGCAACGCTCCAAGGCTCCAGAGATAGCTCCGCGCCTTAGCACGCTCGAGGAAAGCTCCGCACCCGCCGATGTTTCCTGCTTTCTGCAAGCAGACTGTGGGATTATCAGTATATTATTATGTACTGGTGGGGAGACTAGCTCGCCCACAATGCTATCATTACCAAATACGTTCTATTTACTTTTGTGCATCTCTATCATTCATTGTCTTTCTAATCTTGCCTTAGGGTCAATTTCATGGCATATGTCATAATCTATCCCGTGTTGCCAAACTCAAGTGTCACATGGAAATACATGCACGACTTACCCATACTTACCGTCCGGCCTTCCCTGTCCAACGTAAACCAAGTTAGTCAACAATTCATATGAAATAACTTAACGTAGTTCATGAAAGCATTCAATGTAAAGTGCGTGTCCTTGTCTCGGGTTCTAGCATGTCGTAGGCACGTCTTCTAACTCGTTTGCTCGAAGTACTCTTGATCATTTGGTGTGTCATATTCAAGCCTGTTCAGAAGGCACTTCATTTAGTTAACTTAGACTACTTTGATTTCAATGCAAGGACTTGCACGTGGATTGCCACCAGCAAAGCCCACTTAAATCTATATGCACCGGTCGCTGGCATCACAAGCCATTTTGGACATATTCTCCTTTGGTAATTTTTCATCTATCACTGTGTGCGGCTGGTTCACATCTGATAGTCTCTTGAAATTACCCCGCACTTACGTCTCCTGGGTGGCCAAGCCCCCCCAGTTAAGCCCAAAGCCCCTTTTTGATCCCGCCTAGGCCGGCATATCTCCCCTTTGATCATGCCGCGGAATCTCTTTTTCTTTACGGTCACAGCATTCGCCACCCCTCGCTCGTGCCGTTTGTCCACAACCATTTCGTATTAACTTGTCTTTTTAACTTAACGGCTGTCTCTGAGCCGTAGGCTAACCCTTAGCCTTTTTACGTTATCGACCAGGTTGGCGTCCGTGCAGCGTGGGTAGCGAGCCCCGTTGCACGTGCCCGTCACACCTGCCGCTAACCATTCTTTTCTTTCTTATCTTTTATTCATTCTTTCATTCGTTGGTTCATTCACATTTTCAATCCTTCATTCATTATGCAACTCCCCTTGCGGGAGTCGCCTTGGCGACCCATTGGTCCCAAAGTCTTTCAATGTTGCTATACTCTACTCGGAACGACTATATTGATAGTCTTTCCGTTTCATTGTTGTAACCCATTCATTGTTTCATTGTTTGAATACAAAAGGAACATAAACGTAAGCTTGTGCCGTAGCACGAGCGTAGAGCGCGGTACGAGAGATCTCACATTTTCTATGTTTTTTTCTATGTTCTATACAAGCATACAAGATAGGATTATTCCCTTAGCTAGGTGCGTTGAGTCCTTTATTAGCATGCACGGGGTTATCGCCTAGCGATTCTCGTGATAGTGTTCGTATTGTTATGTGTCTAGGCTAAGCACAGACGGGTTCATCGGAGCCACCCACCTTAGCGATGTTCGCATCGGCCGAGCGATACTCCGAGCGCGCCTTTGAAAGTCTAAGTCTGGAATCATCTTGACGGCCAATGTAAGCCTTGGATCGATTCTTCATCAGGTCGATGCCAACTCTTTGGGTCGACGGTTCATTTGAGTCGTTGCACTTGCCGTTTGAATCGGCGTTCCGCTAGGGCGGAGCGGGTCACTACACGTGATGCCCGGTAGTTCCCGGGTGGTGCCGACAGAAGGGATGGCTTGGACGCGTCTTAGAGGTGCTGGGGACGGGGATGCGACACCGGAGACAAGGTACGGCGGTGGATGACAGGGTTATATTTGCAAGTTTTTGGGGACATTGATGGCAAGGCGGTGACAGGAGGGTGTATCGTGTCCTGTTGTTTCGATACGGAGGGTACAATTTTGTGGGTCGAATCCGGTGTGTCGGACCCGTGATATTTGTATACTGATGTATGGAATATATGGCGGACACAGACACGATGACACGTGGTTGTGGTGGTGTTGGTTGTGGTTATTGGTGGTTGTTATGTGGATGATGATGGCATGGTGGTGCACTGCTATTGCTGCAGAACGATAACTAACGGGCACGTGGTCGTCGGAGCAGTACGAGGTGGTAGAGAAATTGTAGGAGCCTGGATGGTTGGACACACAGACACAATAGCACAGGATTTGTATATTGGCTGCTGGTGGTGGTTGTAGGTTTTGCTGCTTACAGGTGTCATGACCCGCACCCACATTTCGGACGCGAGCTCGTGAGCAAGTCAGCTACATATCGAGCGGACTCCAGCCCATCTCAAATACGTAAATGCTGTCAAGGATATGGTATACTGCCAAATCATGGCAATGCAATCTATATTTCAATCCACAATAAGATTATAAAGCATGAATGAACACTATGGGTCGTGGTCTGCAGCCCACTAGTATAATGTCCGATAAGACTCCAAGGAATATAACAAGAGTCTACAAACTGAAACAATGAGCAGGATATCTTATGATAATGAAAGGAAAGCACGAGCTGGACAAAAAACATAGTATCAATACCTGAATCTCGCAAGCAATATCGTAATCGTCTGAAACCCCCAAGTGTCTTAATCATCCGCCATCCAGAACTGCTAACTAACTCCACGCAATGACTAACCTGAAGAGATCATCAGGTCCTCAGGGGACATAGCAAGATACATAAAAACATGTATATCTAGCAGTTTAATCATGCATGATAATATCAATAGGATATAAACAAGGAACGACACTTAACATGGCAAGAGACTATGACCAAACTGCTAACAAGTGACTAACGACACGTGGCTACTGACAGGTGACTATGAACTGGAATACAAGAACAATTACACGTAACTGAACTGCTGGATGTACAAGTGAACACGAGATCAATGGAATACCAAACCCTCGCCCTGAGTGGACTTACAGGTTTGAACTAATCACTAACCCTCGTCTCGAGTGTGGACTCTTTTGTTAGTTCATGGTAAGGCACCCTCGTCCCGAGTGTGGACTCTCTGGTGCAAGTACAACATCCTCGTCCCGAGTGTGGACTCACGGATGTAATCAAATCAAAACAAACACCCTCGTCCCGAGTGTGGACTCTCTGATGCCAAGGAACAAACACCATTGTCCTGAATGTAGACTCTCTGGTGCAACTGGTCAACCCTCCTCCCAAGTGTGGACTCTCTGGTTGAGGAAAAACGATACAGGGAAATAGCAGTTCAACTACATGTACTCGTTCCATGACACGACTTAGTTAGAATACGAGTGAGACAAGGTATAACTTGGTCAAGACACAGGTAAGGATTGCTCTAGCATGGACTATAATGTGTGCAAGCTGGTATACTACACTATCAAGTCAAGCAAGATAATGAACAGGTGAACATGGTATGAATAAAACATATCAAGTCAATTTAACTAGAGAACTAAAGAAAACATATAAATCCGTAGCAACTAGAGAAATTGAAAGATAACATGATAATAATAGGATATCTATAATCATGATAATAGACTGTAGAGGGAGGCAAGGTATCTTGCCTGGTGGTTGCACGTAAATCCACAAATGTCATCACAGATAAGCCATAAAATCCACATCATCACACTGTCTCCGAAAGCTGAAACAGACATTGCCAACATTCTCAGAATAGTCAAATTAGCTAGGATTACCTGTCCTTAAGTCCAATTCTGGACACAGGGACAAAACAGTAATTTTGGGCCAAAATGATGTCCGTCGTTGGACCCGCTTTGCACCGAAAAGCGTGTCAGAGTCAATGGTCTCTAAAGTTGTCAAACTATATGTCTACGGATATGGTTTGATGATTCGAACCCAACGGTATGTCCAATTTTGGATTCCGGTGGACCGGGCACAAAATTGCCCGTTGAATCGGATCGTGGGGCCCGCAAAACGGCGATCCGATCAACTATCTCAGAATTGGACCAAACTTTGCATACAGGACCAAAAAAATGATACGATCCTGTTGGCGTAAGTTTCGTCTCAATCTGACAAAAGTGCACAAAGTAATTATGAAATTTGCACAGAGGTCGATACGGTGAATTTCGACGGATACATATCAAATTCGTCGCGCACACGCAACCAATTTGAATTTCGTCAAAGCCCACACGTCCACGAAGCTGATACGCACCTTTCGATGCTTTCGGTTCACGACCATGTCGCCCGGAATGGTGGGATGCACGTCGTATCGAAGGTTTTCATGATTTTTAAAACAGATTTTTCTTAATTTTTAACCATGAATAACTTCCAGTATATTACCTTAAAAACAATTCTACGAAAAGGAGTTCGATCTCGTATAGGTTGTCTACAGGTCTGTTTAAATGGATTTTCAAAAAAGTTATTGGGTTAACGAGGATTCATTCGTAAACAGGGGTGCTTCGACTACTTAATGTCCTGTTTTGAACAGGATTTTGGCTAATCTTGGCGTCGAGTTTCAACTCGGTTCTGCTTCGATTTGAGTCGAAGTTATTCAATGGGATTGAAGACCTGTGGGTTGTGTTTCCAACGCATATTTTGGGTTAGAAAATAACGAAGAGACAAGGGAGAAAAGTCACCAGGAAGTTGTGCTTCCGACACTATTCTCAGCCGCTGTTTGTCGACTGTCACGCGTGCGCTGCTGCATCCGCGCGGCCATGGCCGCGTGCAGCGGCGCCCAGGGTGGCGCACAGATGACCAAGAAGGGTTGCCAGGTACAGGGGTCGGCATGGCAGCGTATATAGTTAGGGTTCTCTCTCTCTGTTATATTTATATAGGCGGGTTGCTGACTTCGGGTTAGCCGAGCGGGGGAAAATCATGTCAGAGGCTGTGCTTGGTAAGCTTGGGGGGGAAGGCTCAGGCCTGTGAGCCTGGGCTCGGGCTTGGTTTGTTAGTTGGCTGGGATTTCCTCTTTATTGGTTTTTTTTATTCCTTTTCTTTTATATATATATTTTTTTTATTCCTTTTCTTTTATATACATATATATATATATATATATATATATATATATATATATATATATATATATATATATATATATATATATATATATATACCTCATATTTAAATATCAGTAAATACTTAGTTAACCAAAAATATAAATAGTATATATATATATATATATATATATATATATATATATATATATATATATATATATATTTCGAGTGTAAGGCTTCAACATAAAATATGTACCTATAAATAGTATATATATACCCATAATAGAAAATAGCTCATAATAAATATATTTCCTATATATATATATCCATATATAATATCATATATACAATATCACTTAATTATACCCAAGGATTTAAACATATCCCTGGGCAACTATTTCATAACAAATCAAGCACTACTAATAATATCAATAAAATAATATATATTACTACACATAATACATATATGAGATAAATATATTTCTCTAACTTTTCTAATAATAATGAAAGCATATATACAATATTAAATAGGCACCACTAATCTATATATACACATTTATATAGTTAGTACCCTAAAATGCACAAGGATAATGTAAAGGAAATAGTTATCATATTTCCAAGAATAAATATTCAATCAAAATAAATGAATATTGACATTATATATATATATATATATATATATATATATATATATATATATATATATATATATAAATTATTCTAGGAAAATATTTATTAGACACTTAAAACAAGGTAGACGTATACACTCAAAGTATATTGTCATGGACGTCTTAGGACTCACTATATGTCTACACGGGCTTGGGCCTGGTTCGGGCCCAGTCCGGACTAGTTTGGTATAACCTACTCTTCTACAAGTCAATAAATCTTAATAGTAAATAATTAAACTATTTATAATGGTCATGTCACAACTTGGCCTGGTTTTTCTAGTTAGAACAATCCTATGGCTCGGCCTTCCCTAACATAGCTAATACACTAGCCAAAGCACGCAACTGCACTATCCGTGCTACTGTTTCTGGTCACCTTGTACTCCAATTCCTAACCATGACTAGAGTCATCTACCGTAATAATTAACTAATTAATTATTTATAAAAAACCATAAAATTACCATTTTAATCAAATAAATAATAAAAAAATTTCAAAATTTTACGGGAAGAGGAGTTACAAATCTACCCACCTTAAAAATAATTTCGTCCTCGAAATTCTAATTCATAACTATTTCCTAAAATTCAAAGTCCACTATTACCTTAATCTCCTCAATTTAATTCCTCAAAAAATAGTTTATATCCTCCTCCTAATCATTTTTAACTCCGAATACTTGGGGACTTCTACCCACCTTTGATCACACTGCTCCTTAAAATATGGTCACTAAAATCTTATAATCTTCTAACGAGTTGCTAACAATTCTACCAACAGATATCTACGGTGTATGGCTTCTACAATCCCTCATATCTATAAACAACCAAATATTCAATAGCCAAGCAATATTATACTATAATTTAAGAATTTCTAATAGATTTTAGACAACACGATCGTTCGTCACTCTGAAATAGGAAGAGTCGAATATCAATGATTCAGAAGGCAAGGAAGAATAATCGAGATCAAATATAAAATTTCAAAGACGTAGCGAGATTTCTAGGAGAATTTTCAAGGCAGAGTGGATTGAGATTTCTAAGGGTTTAGTCAGATGCGCAGGCTCGTATCAGTACAGTTACGTAACCGATATGATATGTTCTGACCTGCATGGGCCACCAAAAAAACTTGTCACGACCCACACCCGCTTTTCGGACGCGAGCTCGTGAGCAAGCTAGCTACATATCGAGCGGACTCCAGCCCATCTCGAATACGTAAACGCTGTCAAGGCAATAGTATACTGCCAAATCATGGTAATGCAATCTATATCTCAATCCACAATAAGATTATAAAGCATGAATGAACACTATGGGTCGTGGTCTGCAGCCCACTAGCATAATGTCCGATAAGACTCCAAGGAATATAAAAAGTGTCTACAAACTGAAACAATGAGCAGGATATCTCATGATAATGAAAGAAAAGCAAGAGCTGGATAATAACATAGTATCAATTCCTGAATCTCGTAAGCAATATCGTAATCATCTGAAACCCTCAAGTGTCTTAATCATCCGCCATCCAGAACTCCTAACTAATTCCATGCAATGACTAACCTGAAGAGATCATCAGGTCCTCATGGGACATAGCAAGATACATAAAACATGCCTATCTAGCAGTTTAATCATGCATGATAATATCAACAGGATATAAACAATGAACGACACTTAATATGGCAAGAGACTACGACCAAACTGCTAACAAGTGACTAACGACACGTGGCTACTGACAGGTGACTATGAACTGGAATACAAGAACAACTACACGTAACTGAACTGCTGGATGTACAAGTGAACACGAGATCAATGGAATACCAAACCCTTGCCCCGAGTGGACTCGCAGGTTTGAACTAATTACTAACCCTTGTCCCGAGTGTGGATTCTCTGGTTAGTTCACGGTAAGGCACCCTCGTCCCGAGTGTGGACTCTCTGGTGCAAGTACAATATTCTTGTCCCGAGTGTGGACTCACGGATGTAATCAAATCAAGACAAACACCCTCGTCCCGAGTGTGGACTCTCTAGTGCCAAGGAACAAACGCCCTTGTCCCGAATATGGACTCTCTGGTGCAACTTGTCAACCCTCGTCCCGAGTGTGGACTCTCTGGTTGAGGAAAAATGATACATGGAAATAGTAGTTCAACTACATGTACTCGTTCCACGACACGACTTAGTCAGAATACGGGTGAGACAAGGTATAACTCGGTCAAGACACAGGTAAAGAATGCTCTAGCATGGACTATAATGTGTGCAAGCTGGTATACTACACTATCAAGTCAAGCAAGATAATGAACAGGTGAACATGGTATGAATAAAACATATCAAGTAAATTTAACTAGAGAACTAAAGATAACATATAAATCCATAGCAACTAGAGAAACTGAAAGATAACATGATAATAACAGAATATCTATAAGCATGATAACAGACTGTATAGGGAGACAAGGTATCTTGCCTGGTGGTTGCACGTAAATCCATAAAATGTCATCACTGATAAGCCATAAAATCCACATCATCACACTGTCTCTGAAAGCTGAAACAGACATTGCCAACATTCTCAGAATAGTTAAATTAGCTAGGATTGCCTGTCCTTAAGTCCAATTCTGGACACAGAGACGAAACAGTAATTTCGGGCCAAAACGATGTCCGCCGTTGGACCCGCTTTGCACCTAAAAGCGTGCCAGAGTCAATGGTCTCTAAAGTCGTCAAACTACTTATCTACGGATCCGGTTTGATGATACGAATCCAACGGTATGTCCAATTTTGGATTTCGGTGGTCCGTGCACAAAATTGCCCGTTGAATCGGATCGTGGGGACCGCAAAACGGCGATCCGATCAACTGTCTCAGAATTGGACCAAACTTTACATACAAGACCAAAAAATGATACGGTCCTGTTGGCGTATGTTTCGTCTCGATCTGACGAACGTGCACAAAGTAATTAAGAAATTTGCACAGAGGCCGATACGGTGAATTTCGACGGAGACACATCAAATTCATCGCGCACACGCAACCAATTTGAATTCCGTCAAAGTTCACACGTCCACGAAGCCGATATGCACCTTTCGATGCTTTCGGTTCGCGACCACGTCGCCCGGAATGGCGGAACGCACGTCGTATCGAAGGTTTTCGTGATTTTTAAAACAGATTTTTCTTGATTTTTAACCATGAATAACTTCCAGTATATTACCTTAAAAACAATTCTATGAAAAGGAGTTCGATCTCGTATAGGCTATCTACAGGTTTGTTTAAATGGATTTTCAAAAAGGTTATTGGGTTAACGAGGATTCATTCGTAAACAAGGTTGCTTCGACTACTTAATATCCTGGTTTGAACAGGATTTTGGCCAATCTTGGCGTCGAGTTTCAACTCGGTTCTGCTTTGATTTGAGTCGAAGTTATTCAATGGGATTGAAGCCCTTTGGGTTGTGTTTCCAACGCATATTTTGTGTTAGAAAATGACGAAGAGACGAGGGAGGAAACTCACCAGGAAGTTGTGCTTCCGGCACTGTTGTCAGCCGCTGTTTGTCGACTGTCGTGCGTGCGCTGCTGCATCTGTGCGGCCGTGGCCGCACGCGGCGACGCCCAGGGTGGCGCAGATGACCAGAAAGGGTCGACAGGTACAGGGGTCGGCGTGGCAGCGTATCTCTCTCTCTGTTATATTTATATAGGCAGGTTGCTGACTTCGGGTTAGCCGAGCGGGGGAAAATCGTGTTACAGGCTGTGCTTAGTAAGCTTGGGGGAAATGCTCAGGCCTGTGAGCCTGGGCTCGGGCTTGGTTTGTTGGTTGGCTGGGATTTCCTCTTTATTGGGTTTTTTTATTCCTTTTCTTATATATATATATATATATATATATATATATTTTTTTTTTTCTTATATATATATATATATATATATATATATATATATATATATATATATATATATATATATATATATATATATATATATATATATATATATATATATATATATATTATTTATATATATACCTCGTATTTACATATCAGTAAATACTTAGTTAACCAAAAATATAAATAATATATATATATATATATATATATATATATATATATATATATATATATATATATATATATATATATATTTTGAGTGTAAGGCTTCAACATAAAATATGTACCTATAAATAGTATATATATACCCATAAAAGAAAATAGCTCATAATAAATATATTTCCTATATATATATATATATATTTTTCTATATATATATATATATATATATATATATATATATATATATATATATATATATAATATCATATATACAATATCACTTAATTATACCCAAGGATTTAAACATATCCCTGGGCAACTATTTCATAAAAAATAAAGCACTACTAATAATATCAATAAAATAATATATATTACTATACATAATACATATATGAGATAAATTTTTTTCACTAACTTTTCTAATAATAATGAAAACATATATACAATATTAAATAGGCACCAAAAATCTATATATACACATTTAAATAGTTAATACCCTAAAATGCACAAGGATAATGTAAAGGAAATAGTTATCATATTTCCAAAAATAAATATTCGATCAAAATAACTGAATATTGTTATTATATATATATATATATATATATATATATATATATATATATATATATATATATATATATATATATATATATATATATATATATATATGTATAACAATTATTCTAGGAAAATATTTATTAGACACTTAAAACAAGGTAGACGTATACACTCAAAGTATATCGTCATGGACGTCTTAGGACTTACTATAAGCCTATACGGGCTTGGGCTCGGTTCGGGCCCAGTCCGGACTAGTTTGGTATAACCGACTCTTCTACAAGTCAATAAATCGTAATAGTAAATAATTAAACTATTTATAATGGTCATGTCACAACTTGGCCTGGTTTTTCTAGTTAGAACAATCCTATTGCTCGGCCTTCCCTAACACAGCTAATACACTAGCCAAAGCACGCAACTGCACTATCCGTGCTACTGTTTCTGGTTACCTTGCACTCCAATTCCTAACCATGACTAGAGTCATCTACCGTAATAATTAACTAATTAATTATTTATAAAAAACCATAAAATTACCATTTAAATCAAATAAATAATAGAAAAAATATTTTAAAATTTTTCGGGAAGAGGAGTTACAGCAGGACAGGCTTTGGAGGAGAACATAACAGATAAAAATACTACGGTTTCGTATGTGTTATATATACATGTATGGATAGAGGAGTGGCGTATAAAAGATAATGTCGGAAGATTATTCAGAATTTTGTTGGTATAAACATAGTGGAAACGAATCTTCTTAGATAGGAAAACAAATACTAAATAGATAAGGAATTAGACGCAATAATCAAATCTCCTCCATATATTTAAACTAAATAAAATTAAAACCCGATTGACAAAATCCAAATTAATAATAGATCACAAAAAGAATGTAGATAATATTCAATATGTTTCAAATAATTTGTAAAATATATTTTCATAAATACAAATCCTTATTTAAGATAACTCTGGCGATCCTTTACTGCTCAGAGATATCAATAGAAAATTTTAAAATTAATAAAATCTTATTAGTTACTATGGTTGATGAGAATAACAATGATACCATCCAAATAGTTTTAAACAATCTTTCCAAAAATAAAATATGATAATAGAGTTTATTGGTCAGAAGCTATAATTGATAATCTAAAAACTAAATCCATTAAATTATCATACTCGATATCACAACAACAATAATTTGATAACTATCCCTCTAATATTTTAAAAGTAGATTCAAATAATAAGAAGATAATTGATCAAGAGTATATATATATATGTATATGTATTTTTATATAAATTTTATTTAAAAGAATTTGATAAGTTCTTTTGTCCTTAAAATTAGAATTTCAAACAAGACAATTATTTTTTTCAACACAAAATATTTAAAAATAATTAAAAAAAATTGAAAGTTCGAAAACAGAGGTTACAAATCTACCCATCTTAGAAATTAATTTGTTCTCGAATTTTAGGAGTGGCTATGATGGATAGGCTCGATAGTTCGGAAAGAAATATAGTAAAAGAAATTTTTTAGCAAGAAAGGTATTGATCGATAAAATAGAAATTGATCAAGGTTAGCAAGAGATTACTTAATAAGAAGTATTGATCAAGCATTAACCTAGAAAAAGATGGAAATGAAACATCAATAGGTATGGCTTGACGTTAGAGTCTTAAGCTATGGTCTTGAGTCCTAAAAAATGACCTAAAATGTTCATAAAATGTAGATACAAAACTAACGGTAACTTCAAGGACAATTCATCAATAGAGATTCTACCCACCTTAGAAAATTTCTTCCCCGAAATTTTGAAAGACACAAATAGTCATGATTAAGAATAGAATCAAGGAATGATATAATTAACGATCAAAAATGAGTTAGATCGTGGATAAGGTCGAACCCCAAGAAAAGATGTTACGTGGCAGGATTAAAGTATAATCAAAAGGACTAAACAAGAAAGTCATCAGGTATGACTAACTGTTGTTGGAATTATATAGGCGCGGTCACTATCAAAATTTAGTCAAGGTCAAAACATGGTTAAATTATTTAGATTCAAGTAAGATACAGTCACGATCACAGTTAATCATGCGAGTCATTCTAGCATGATCGAAATTCGAAATATTTAGCACAAGTATGAACATGTTGAAGATAGTCATGATCATAGTAGAAATTTAGATATTAGCGATAAATGAGTCATAGTATAGGCATGATTAACTGGTTAAGCAAAATTTATTTAGGCATGATTATAGAATCAAAATTTAGGAAAACTTGCGAATTGACACGATCGAAGTATAAAAGTAGTCTAGTCGTGATCGAAATTATTTAAGGATCGATGATAAAAAAAATCGTTTCGATACGCTTATATATTTATCCATAATCATTTAGGCACGAGTTTTAGAACCCAAAATCTAGCTATATTTTAGGAATCTAGGGGAAGGAAATCAAAATAGGTTTACAAATGATGATTCAAAAAAAAAATATATATATATAAAAGGAGAAGGGAGGAGGAAGAACAACCTGTTTATTGAGAAGATGGTAACTAGGAATAAGGTACAAGTCAATTTGACAACTTAATAGTTATATGCCAATAAGACGTAGTCTCTATTTCGAAACTCGTAAACATAATCGAAGTCATTTTACCGAGGATTTATGCCTCGCCAGTGTACGGCTAGCTGTATTAAACCCTTGGTTCCACAACTCAAGCTATGTTGCGGTAACGAATACTCTATCATCTCTATCTAATCTTGACATAACAACTCAAGGATAAAATAAGACGACCAAGGTATAATTTTAATAATGTTCGATCACCCACGCTTACTTGAAATTATTTCAACTTAGGGGTCATGCCACGCCAGTGCGATGCTGGCTGCAGTGAACCCGCAGTCTCGATAATTCAAATAAGTGACGACAGTGCGCTGCTGTCTTGTCATTGCAAGTCATCAAAATTATTCCAACTATATCCTCAAGAATATCAAAAGAATTTAAAATATCATTTAAGTTGATAAAGATAGAAAAAGTGCAAGTATCTATTCTTCAAGTATAAGATCAGCTTCTTGAAAAGAAAAACAATTGATTAGGAAGGATAATGATCGAAGTCAAAATAAGTAAAATCTTATAATCCTTATTTTGCAGATATTCAATAATTGAGAGAAAACTTTTGAATCCAAAAACTTAACTCGAGATTAATAGACAATTGAGTGAGAAGTTATTTTAAAAATAATTTCTTAGGTCCAAGGAAAAGAATATAAGTGATACGAACTTATGATATGGCGATGATTAGAAAAGACATAAGAAAAAGTTGAAAAAATGATCATGATTAGGAAGAAAATGACCGAAGGCAAAAGAAATATAAACTTAAATTTATATTTCTTTAATATTCAAGATCGAGGGAAAATATGTATAAAGTACTATGTCTACCTATTATGAATATATTCATATATGTATAGCCTAAGTAAATCCCAAAAATCCCAAATTATCATTCTAAGAGAAGGTTATCCTATTTCCCAGTAAAATATAAATTTAAATAGCAATAATACATATATTATATTCAATATATAATTTATAGAAATTATTCACAATACTAGAAATGGACTACCAATCTATATACACATCTATACATCTACATGGACGACGTTAGTCGCACTACTTGACCACCAGGACTTGGGTTGGGTTCGGGCTACTTTGGAACAACCAGGTCTTCTAAAAGCCAATAATCTTGATAATAAGTAATTAAATTATTCCCAAGGTTATGTCACGATTTGGCCTGGTTTTCCTAGTTAGTGCACACCTATGACTCGGCCTTCTCTACCATGGCTAGAACACTAGTCAAAGCACTCGACCACACTCTCAATGCCAAAATTCTTGGTTATTTTGCACTCCAAAACTTAACCGTGACTAAGGCCTTCTATAATAAACATTTATAAAATTCTAAAAATCATATTTTAATTAAAACAAATAAAAGAATACTTTCTAAACTTTCGGAAAGAGGTGTTACGAATCTACCCAGTTTAGAAATACTATCAAATTAGAATATAATAGTGCATCATTCTATGAAAATCATCTAATAGGATTTAGAATTCGATGAGGCCTATGTAGCAACCTTAACTACCCAACTTGTCAAATTAAACTAGGGACTCCTAGTCCTAACCATTCTCCTAAAATTGACTTACTCCTTGTTGTGAATGAGTATTTTCCAGTCGCAGGCTCGCAGTAGTACGACTAATATGGTACTACCACGAGTTCGTATAATTTGCAAAAACTGAACTGCATGGGCCACCAACAAAACTTGTCACGATCCGTACCCGCTTTTCGGGATACGAGTGCCTGTCCAAGCCAGCCTACGCCGCAGTGTCGGCGGTAGAACGCTGTCAAGGCCATGATGCTCGATATCACAAAATAATAAAATATATTATTTACTCATTCGCAAAACTAAATGGATTACAATATTCAATATTTACATTTGATACAAAGTACAAGGTCTCATAAGGAATTATAAAATGCTAGTAACTGAATACTCAACCATCTAACTAGGCTTCCGCATATACCCATGTCTCCCTAAAGCTAAGATAAGTCGCGATTAACCTAAAAAATGTTGGGTTACCCAGTCAGGATGGAATGAATACAATTCACTGAATGCAGTCCAAAATATGAAAATGACCACACAACGGAGGTTAGCCTTTAAACATATGATTTGAAAAAAATAAGCGAAGAAAGACATGATAAAACTAAATACCGAAAGACAGTAAATGAAATACAAGAAAATACTCACCGATTGACTGACTGAAGTACCTTTGATATGTGACCAGTCTCGGGACAATTATGCGACGTTGTCTACGATATTTATACTGTATAATGTAACACTGTCTACACGGTGTAATGCAATAATGAATCACTGTCCACACGGTATAAATAAATCACTGTCTATACGGTATAAATAAATCACTGTCTACACGGTATAAATAAATCACTGTCTACACGGTATACACTGTATAAGGTCAGATCACACGTCCTTGGTACTTTACCTCCCCGACATGACAAAATATATCAAAAACATGAAAAGGGAAGTCACATATCTAATACTAACAATGATGCATAGTAAAGATCAATATCGAAAACAAACAATAAACTTTACTCGTTTGAGATCCTTAACTGGTGAAACCGATAGTACCATTGTTGTTCAGAATCATCCAATTTGCTAGGGCATGGTTGCAGAAGTCCGAATTCGTCAAAGAAATGAAAAGTACGATTAGGCTGGTCATGATCAAGATTAATCAAAGAGAAATCATTTAAGAAACGTAACCCTTAATTAGGAATAATGTTTATTTATTTATTTAGAAAGAAATAGTTATAATTTTATTTAAAATTATCATTCATTTTTAGAAACTATTAATAATATTTTACCAAGCTAACTTCTAGAAGTATTTATAATTTTTTAGAACCTGTGTGAAGCAAACTATATAAAAGCTCAAAATAACTAAAATCCCTTAAGGCCCAATAATAAGAGTGTAAAATACTATTTATTAGTATCCAAAAAGACCACTTTGAAATTACTTCTAGTTTTATACAAATTTATAAAATACTTTATCAATGTCAATCGAAATACTTATATATATATATATATATATATATATATATATATATATATATATATATATATATATATATATATATATATATATATATATATATTATTAATATATATATATATATATATATATATATATATATATATATATATATATATATATATATATATATATTGAAGATAAGCCTAAAATAATTTACTATATTCACATTTTTATAATATATACACAACATACAACCTAATGTAAACACAATTATTTACATGGCTAGTAATAAGCCCATAACCCAAAACATTTACTAATTATATATTTGTATGCCCAATATATAAACCCACTCATTATTAGCCCAATTGATATATTTATAATCTAACTTCAAATACTAGAATCCAAAATAGTTTAGGCCCAATAACACGGCCCAATTCCCTTAATTTGGCTCAGCCCAGCAAAACAGTAAATGACAATTAATAATTACATCAATAGTAATAATAATGATGATGCTAATTATAAAAATAACAATAATAACAACTAAAGGAAAAGAATCCAACCAACAAACATACTTAAAATAGTAATAAAAATTGAAATATTAGCAGCATAGGTTACTGCGCCGATTCTTCTTCATTGTAACTAGTAAGCAAATAAGAATAGAGAGTTAGAAAGAGAGAGAGAGAGAGAGAGAAAGGAAGTAAGTACAATGAAACAGAGGTTTGAAGAAAAAGAGGGGAGACGTGAAAAGGGGAGAGCGGGGGAGAAGAGAGGGGCTCACCATGGTTAAGCAGCACCATCGGTCCGCGGGAAGGCTGTGGGTGCGGATGAGGAGGACCCGGCACGTAGGAGCCGGCGAGGCGCACCGGCGGAGTCGAGCGCTACTCGCGACGGTTGGCCACGGCTCAGCCGGAAGTCACAAGTGCGGCGCTGGTGGCAGGCACGATGCCCGGCAGTTCTTGGGTGGTGCCGACGGAAGGGATGGCTTGGACGCATCGCGGAGGTGCTGGGGACGGGGATGCGACGCCGGAGACAAGGTACGGCGGTGGATGATAGGGTTTTATTTGCTGTTTGATTTTGGGGACATTGATGGCAAGGTGGTGACAGGGTGGTGTGTCGTGTCCTGTTGTTCCGACACGGAGGGAACGGTTTTGTGGGTCGAATCCGGTGTCTCAGACCCGTGATATTTGTATACTAATGTGTAGAATGTGTGTGGTGGACACAGACACGATGACATGTGGTCGTGGTGGTGTTGGTTGTGGTTATTGGTGGTTGTTATGTGGATGATGATGGCATGGTGGTGCACTGGTGTTGCTGCAGAACGGCAACGAACGGGGACATGGTCGCCGAAGTAGTACGAGGTGGTAGAGAAATTACAGGAGGCTGGATGGTTGGACACACGGACACAATGGCACAGGATTTGTATATTGGCTGGTGGTGGTGGTTGTAGGTTTTGCTGCTTGCAGGGCAGGCTTTGGAAGAGAACATGACAGATGAAAATACTATGGTTTCGTATGTGTTATATATACACGTATGGATAGAGGAGTGGTGTATAAACGATAATACTGGAAGATTATTCAGAATTTTGTTGGTATAAACATAATGGAAACGAATCTTCTTAGATAGGAAAACAAATACTAAATAGATAAGGAATTAGACCCAATAATCAAATATCCTTCATATATTTAAACTAAATAAAATTAAAACCAGATTGACAAAATCCAAATTAATAATAGATCACAATAAGAATGTAGATAATATTCAATATGTTTCAAATAATTTGTAAAATATAGTTTCATAAATATAAATCCTTATTTAAGATAACTCTGGTGATCCTTTACTGCTCAGAGATATCAATAGAAAATTTTAAAATTAATAAAATCTTATTAGTTACTATGGTTGTTGAGAATAACATTGATACCATCCAAATAGTTTTAAACAATCTTTCCAAAAATAAAATATGATAATAGAGTGTAGGAAATAATAATGCCTTGTACTCATTGCTAGGGTTTTGTTACAATATTTATAGTGTTTACATTTGGGCTTATGGGTATGGGCCATATTTACATTATCAATATAATCTAACACCCCCCCTCAAGTTGGAGCATGCAAGTCACAAATGCCCAACTTGGGAAGGAAAGAGTCAAACACTTGCTTTCCAAGGGGCTTGGTGAAGATGTCAGCCAGTTGAGAAGAAGTAGGAACATGCGAGGCTATGACGGTGCCATCTCTAATAGCATCGCGAACAAAATGCAAATCCACCTCAATATGCTTACTGCGCTCATGAAATACCGGGTTCTGAGCCAGGTGCAGGGCTGACTGACTGTCACAATACACCAACATAGCAGACTCCTGACGAACACCCAAACACACCAATTACTCCTTCAACCATTTCAACTCACAAACAAGCGCAGCAAGAGATCGGTATTCAGCTTCAGCGGAGGATCGAGAAATAGTTGATTGCTTCTTGGTCTTCCAAGAAATAGGAGACCCCCCCAGAAATACCAACCAGCCTGTAACAGAGCGGCGAGTCAAGGGATAACTTGCCCAGTCGGAATCACACCAACCAAAAAGACGGAGATCACAATCAGCTTTCAAAAGAATACCCTGTCCTGGTACATTTTTGAGATATCTGACAACTCTCAAAGCAGCATGCCAATGATCTTGTCGAGGCTCCTGTAAGAATTGAGACAAGATATGCACGGCATAGGCCAAGTCAGGGCGAGTAAATGATAGATAAATCAACCTCCCAACCAGCCTCCGATAAGTCTCTGCATCAGCCATCCTCGGACTAGTCGATTCTGCCAGCTTGTGATTGGGCTCCATGGGAAAAGCAGCAGGGCGAGACCCCATCAAACCGCATTCTGAAATGATGTCCAAAGCATACTTCCTTTGACACAAGGAAATTCCTTCCGCACTCCGAGCAACCTCTATGCCAAGGAAGTACTTCAACACGCCAAGGTCCTTCATGTGAAAGCAAGAACTAAGGTACTTTTTGAAAGCATCTAAAGCACATGTGTCATTACCAGACACAATCATATCATCCACATAGATCAAAACATGCAACTCTATCTTCTCCTTAAAAAAAGAGAAAAGGGAATAATCGGAATGTGATTGAATAAATCCATAGGATATCAGAGAAGCAGTAAGCTTAGCGAACCAACAACGTGGTGCCTGTTTCAATCCATATAGAGACTTACGCAGGCGACACACTTTGTTGGGTTCACCATGCGAAAAACCTGGCGGCAACTTCATATATACTTCTTCTGTCATATCACCATGAAGAAAAGCATTGTGCACATCCATCTAGTATAAAGTCCAGCCTTTCACAGCTGCAACAGCCAAGAACGTCCGAACTGTAGGCATCTTAGCTACCGGGGCAAATGTTTCTGAATAGTCGATCCCCTTAACCTGATGGTTACCAAACACAACTAGCCGTGCCTTTAAGCGCTCAACACTGCCGTCAGATTTGTACTTTATTTTGTACACCCATCTACTTCCTAATGCTTTCTTCCCAGGAGGCAAATCGACAAGACTCCATGTCCCATTATCTTCCAGAGCCTGTATTTCAGTTTGCATAGCCGCGCGCCAGCCTGAATCTCGTGAGGCCTGGCGATATGAAGTAGGCTCGACACCTGCAGTAATGGCTGAAGAAAATCTCTATGTCCAGCAGTAAATATGTCATAACTTAGAAATTGTGTTAGAGGATACGAAGTACCTGAGGAAGTGACGGGAACAGATGAACTGTGGTGAAGGGGAGGACTTTTACTTCGAACAGCATTCGTCACAAAATCCTGTAATCGTGCTGGCTGTGATTTCTTTCTCATACCTCTTCCCAATACTACCTCGTCGGACACCTCTGGCAACACTGTATCCCCTGTATCATTAGTAGTATCCGCATCACCCTCTGCGGACTCTCCTGTCAATACTTCTGCATCGACCTGTGCATCCTTGCCAGTCGGTTCTGAGCCACCAGCAACCACTCCGGCCTCAGCAACCGTAGCCGGCACCATCCCAAAAACCTCTGTATCGTCTCCCGGCACCTCAACAGATGTATGGCTTGTCACAGAAGACATCTCGCTAGCAGAGCCACATCAAGGAAATTCTTTTTCATAAAAAGTAACATCACGGGACACAAAAAATTCACCAGTCTCCAAATCATACAGTTTCCATCCCTTTTTATCAAGTGGATACCCAATAAAGATACATTTTCTGCTCCTGCTAGCAAATTTATCATGTTGGGATTTCAAATCATACGCATAGCACAGACAACCAAAGATACGTAAATGATCATACGAAGGAGCCGAACCATATAAAACTTCATAAGGAGACTTAAAATGCAAGATACTAGAAGGGGTCCTATTTATCAAATAACATGCACCCAGAACACATTCCCCCCAAAAATCCACGGAAAAAGAATCCTGAAATCGCAATGCCCTGGCGACATTTAAAATATGTCGATGTTTTCTTTCCACCCTTCCATTCTGTTGAGGTGTCCCAACACAGGATGTTTGGAACAATATACCTTGAGATAAAAAATAATCTCGTAAACAATTAAATTCAGTACCATTATCACTCCGCACTCGACGGATATCAGCCTCAAACTGACGCTTCACCATAGCAATGAATTTAAGAAACGCAGAATAAACAGCACACTTATCTATCAATAAAACAACCCAAACAGCTCTAGAAAAATCATCCACCAAAGTCAAAAAATATCGTGCCCCATTAGATGACGGAACACTATATGGTCCCCACAGATCACAGTGTATAAGTTCAAAGCATCTCGAAGCACGATTATTACTATCAGGAAAGGCATCACGAGTCTGTTTAGCTTGATGACAAATATCACAAGCCTTATGAGAAAACACTCCACTACCAGAGAGAAAAGGTAAAGTCTGTATTACTTTATCTGAAGGATGTCCCAGTCTACTATGCCAAACCTCGGAATCACTCTCTTTGCATGCCAGGATCACCGAAGCCAAAGAAGCTAGAACCTTCCCCAAGAAGTAAAGTCCACCCCGTTGTTCACCTGTCCCAATCACCATCCTCGTACTTCGGTCCTGAACAAAACACAAATCAGGAGTAAATAACATATCACAATTTCTGGCACCAATCAATTGGGAGACAGAAATCAAGTTGCAAGTCAATGTCGGAACATAAAGAACATCCGTCAACACCAACGAAGCAGTCAAAAATACTTTGCCTCTCAGAACAGCCTCAATAGTGCTTCTATCAGGCAAAATCATAGGGCAGACAGGGCCCTCAAAGCAATCAACTAAACAGTCACGAGAGCCTGTCACATAAAGAGTACCCCCAGTATCGAATATCCAAGGGACAGAAGAATTCTTACCCATCAGACTATCAGAGTTTGAAGAACCAGGGTTGGAAGAATCGTTGTTACCCAGCAAGCTCATCAGTTTCTGCCATTGTGTACCTGAAAGTGGTGAAGGATACCCTCCATGCATCATATCCGTCGAACTCCCAGCAGGACCAGCAGGGACACCATGACCAGCAGCGGCGACATGATGAACAACCCCTGCGCCACCAGCACCACGTCCCCCATCACGTCTTGGTGGTGGTGCCGAGCCTCTCCCACCACCACCACCACGTCCGCCCTCACGCCGAGGACGAGTCTCCCACCACTCTGGATAGCCAATCTTGGCAAAGCAAGTTGCAACATCATGACCTGTTTTCTTGCAATGAGTACAAACCATACCTGATTTGTCCCTGGAATCTGAGGTTATACTAGTAGAAGTAGTAGAAATACGAGGTGAAGACTCAATAGCCAGTGCCATCACCTCCTCATTAGCGGATTGGATCTGAGATTTGCACATATCCTCCTCCTCACGGACTACCTGGTATGCCCGATCTAAACTTGGTTGAGGATCCTGAGCCAGAAGATTAGACCGGGTATGACCATACAACTCAGCATTCAACCCATACATAAAGTCCTGAAAGTGGTCTTCATCCCTGATAGCCTGTAGCTTGGCAGCAAGTTCACCACAGGTACAAGTAGGCAATGGGAAATAAGCAGCTTGTTCATCCCACAAAGACTGCAAATTTTCAAAATAGGTTTCCACAGACATCGACGCCGTTTGTTTGCATTCGGCCAAAGCCACCTTAATTTGTTGCTTTTGAGTGCCGTTGCTAACAAAAATCTTTTCGCCAACAAGTTCCACAATGGAGAAACCTCCTCAAAGTACGGCAAAGATTTTTTCAGAGACGGATCAATAGTATTAAGAACCCATTAAACCAATAGCGCTTGCACGCATCTCCAATCAAGCAATTTGCTAGCATCATTAACAGGTTTGACTTCAGTACCCTCCAGAAAAGTGATCTTTCGCCTAGAGATCAGGGAGAGACGTATCGATCGAGACCACTCCGCATAGTTTGGTCCACGGAAAACAATAGGAGTAATGATATTTCCTGGTTGATCAGCAGAACTCAGAAAATATGGATCCTTCGGATTAGGATAATATGGGTTATGTGCACTGCCACCGCCAGTCGCGACGGAGTAGCTGGATGCAGCATCATCTGCCATCGCGGAAGTCGGGTGTACAAAAAATTTTGTGCAACTCCGACGAATCGGTCGCTGATGGACGGGGTCGGCGGCGAATCGGCCGCGATCAGGGGCGCCGGATCTGGCGCGTAGGGGCGAGTGGATATCGGGTGTACAAAAATTGTACAACTTCGACGAGTCTACGAAAGAGATAAAAGAGATAAAAGATATATATATATATATATATATATATATATATATATATATTTTTTAGGAAAGCTTCTGCTTTCTCAGCACAACAACCTAAAAACAATAAAAGCTAACAGCAAAGTGGTGAAGCCTTCTGTGCTCTCCTTGCTTGCTTGCTTGGGATATAGATCTCAGCCAACAGAAGGATTAATGCACAGAAGGAATCAAAAGCACCAAAGGTACGGCTGAGAAAGAAATCTGCTTGACTTCGGCTGAGAAAGAGATCTCAGCCAACAGAAGTCCAGATCAGATCTCCACTCTCTCGTCTCCTCCAATTCGAAAAGAAAAAAAATGGACAGGAAGTTCTTCGTCGGTGGCAACTAGAAAAGGGATCTCTTCCGGTCGGCGTCGGATCAGATCTGTACTGGGCGCGGTCGGCGCGAGCGCAGTCGGCGCGGGAGCAGACTAGGGTTTTCGGGAGATGGTGGCTAGGTTTTTTTTTCTTTTTCGGGAGGCTCTGATACCATATAGGAAATAATAATGCCTTGTACTCATTGCTAGGGTTTTGTTACAATATTTATAGTGTTTATATTTGGGCTTATGGGTATGGGCCATATTTACATTATCAATATAATCTAACATAGAGTTTATTGGTCAGAAGCTATAATTGATAATCTAAAAACTAAATCAATTAAATTATCATACTCGATATCTCAACAACAATAATTTGATAACTATCCCTCTAATATTTTAAAAGTAGATTCAAATAATAAGAAGGTAATTGATCAAGAGTATATATATATATATATATATATATATATATATATATATATATATATATATATATATATATATATATATATATATATTATATATATACACCGAAAAAATATATATATATATACACCGGAACCCTAGGGCGCCTCCTTCTCCTCTGATCGATTCCGGAGTGGCCTTTGGCCGCGCCGGCGTCCCCTCTCGGGGCTGACATTTCACTTGGATGGTAGCTCCCCTTACCCTGCTTGATCTTCTTTGGCGCCATAGGTTTCCATGACCTCTCGCTCCTTCGCAAAGGTAGTGGGTGGCCAGACGTCCACGTCTACGTCGCATATCCCCCTCGTTCGGTGACGTCCTTCAAGGGTGCCCCCTCGATCTCCTTCACAGAGGAGGAGGAATCCGCCTTGGCGACCCCTCTACGGTACGCCTTGGTGGGGAAGTTCTCACAATATCGTCCTCCAATTTTGACTCTAAACATATCCTCAAATGACCCTCCTGTGAGTCTGATTATCTCCGCCTCCGTACGAAAGACACGTGGTACATTGCTCGAGCTCCTATGAGAATCTTCAAATGGGATCCATATTTTTCTCCTGTGCACGAATCACCAATTATTCTTATCTGGATTAATCTTCCCAATCTGCCTCATCACCTATACGCTAAGGATGCTCTTTTTGCCATATCGGGTGCTATAGGTTCCCCTCTCAAAATTGACAAAGCTAAGGCAGATCTCTTTCGGCCAAGTTTGGCTAGGGTCTTCATTGAGGTAGATGCTTCTAAACCTCTTCAGCAGAAAATTCGTATAAATATGCCCCACAATAGAAGTTTTTGGCAACACATAAATATGAGTCCTCGCCTTTATATTGTTCTACATGCCGGCATCAAGGACACTCCATGGAGTTATGTAAAACAATGCAGAAAGACAAAGGGAAAGGAATCGCAAATCAGAAGGAGGGTCCCGTATTCTTCCTCGACCTCAGGAGGAGATTGGGGAGCCGTCTAATCGTCATTTAGAACCTACACCGACTAATCCTTCATCACAGCCTCAAGAACAAAGGACTCAGAATCAAGATAACAACCTTCAACCAGATGCCACTGAAGTGATCCCGAATATCCATGCAGCCACTACCGAGCCTGGCATTACTTCTTCCTTCATACCGCCTGATCCCCCCCAGGGGGATGACGGGACTGGCTCCTCTTTCGACATTCCTGCAAACCCAACAGAACCAAGGGATGATGAGACTCTTCCCCATCTTCCCGAGGGTGATGATCATCATGTGGGTGCTCGTGCAGACGTCGAAGAGGGTGAGAGCTTGAGTCAGTCTTAGACTTGGGCTGACATTGCAGACGAAGACGATGCTCGCGCGACGAATATTCAGGGTGATGAAGAAGAAGAGATGATGGTCTGGCTACCATCATCGTTGCATAAGAAGAAACCTCCTCCACCTCCATCAGACAGGGTCCTACGCTCCGGGTCTACCGCTCCAGCTGGTACACAAAAGCAAACCCTTATTATGTAACTTCCTCATTTGGAATGTACGCAGGATCGCGAATAAAATGACCATCAAAAGAATCAAAAACTTACTTCGGATCAACAAGATCGAATTTCTAGCAATCATTGAGCCGAAAGTGGCTAAGGAACAACTGACTGCTTTCTAAATCAAACTTGGTTGCACTCAATCCTTCTCTAATGATCGTGGCAATATATGGATCTTCATGAGGGCTGGCTCCTCTATGCATCTTATAGATTCCTTCGACCAAGCTTTTATTATTAGGTTTTACAATGATTGCTTTCCTACTGAGCTTCTATTATCAATTGTTCATGGGCACAACACTAAGGAAGGCAGGAGGGAGATGTGGGCTAGGCTGCAGCATATTCAAACATGCAACATTCTTCCATGGGCGGTAGGGGGTGATTTCAACGCCGTTCGAAGCACGGAGGAGAAGACTGGTGGCCTCGGTCCGAATCAACAGGCCATGACAGATTTTAATGATTTCATTATAGCTTCGGGGCTCACTGAATTGCCATTCATGGAGAGCAAATTTACTTGGATCAAATTGGAGGGTGATAAACAAGGGTCCAGGTTAGATCGCATGCTTCTTGACAAAGGCTGGATGGACTTATTTCCTCTCTCAGTTGAAGAACATCTAAACCGTAATGAATCGGATCACTCTCCGTTACTTTTTAAATTTAAATCTGCTAACGCGGGAGGAAGACGTGCATTCAGGTTCCTTGACTTCTGGATTTCGCATGAGGAGTTCCTTAAGATCGTTGAGAAAGCTTGGTTCTCGGTAGACCATGTTAATGCTCTTGTGAGGGTAGCCGATCGTTTGGTGGCATGCATGAAAGCTTATTCGAAGTGGAGTCACGCCACATTTGGGGACATCTTTCAGCAAGTAAAAGTAGTCGAAGATGGAGTCCTCGCAGCTAAAATTGTATACGAACAAGACAGTTCAGATAGCAACAGGGAAGAACTTAATAAAGCCAGAGCTCTCCTGAAGCAACGCCTATCATATGAAGATTCCTTCTGGCGCCAAAAGGCTAGAATGCGATGGGATTTAGAGGGTGATCGAAATACGACATATTTTTACGAATGCGTCAACAGTAAGAGGAGGAAACTGCATATACATTCTATCAAGAATGATGATGGGTCTACGCTTTCGGAGCTCAAAGATATTCAAGCCTCGGCCAATGAGTATTTTGCTAATCAATTTATGAGTTCATTACCGGCTCAGGATGATGATTTTCTTACCTGCACCCCTTCCTTGATCAATGACGAGGATAATAGGCTGTTGACGGTCGATCCAACCAAAGAAGAACTGCTTTCAACTATCAAGGGGATCGACTCTACGAGTGCGGGGGGTCCTGATGGTTTTACGGCTCGATTTTTTACTACGGCTTGGCAGATCATTGAAGGAGACATCATGGAGGCAGTGCAACTCTTCATGGCTGGTTTTGCTTTGCACAAAGCTATCTCAAGTACATCTCTTATCCTCATTCCAAAGGTCAAAAATCCATTATCTTGGTCGGATTTTCGTTCTATCAGTCTGTGTACAGTCATGAACAAGGTTATATCCAAACTGTTGGCAAATCGTCTGGCAACTATCCTTCCTCGTATTATCTCTCCTGAACAATATGGGTTTGTCAGGAGAAGGAAAATAGTCGACAATGTTATCTTGGCACAGGAGTTGATGGACATGATGCGGATCAAAAATAGAGGAGGGAATGTGGCGATTAAATTGGATATGGCCAAGGCATATGATCGGCTGGATTGGGGTTTTTTGATGCAGGTTATGAGAAGATTCGGGTTTAATGAGATATGGATCAACA
This sequence comes from Iris pallida, assembly GCA_029216955.1. NCBI lineage: Eukaryota > Viridiplantae > Streptophyta > Magnoliopsida > Asparagales > Iridaceae > Iris > Iris pallida. Next base: position 6,158,983 of record JANAVB010017998.1, read on the forward strand.
TGATTTTCAGGTTACTCGACAATGTCTAGTATTCTACTGTGATCAATGGAGAATTATCTGGATTTTTCTATGGCTTTCAAGGTGTTCGACAAGGGGATCCATTATCCCAGCTTTGTTCATTATTGCTGCGGAAGCATTGTCTCGTAACCTCAAAACATTGATCGAGATCCCTTTCTTTCATCATTTTTATTCGCCTAGTGGTTGCCCGGCAGTGACACACCTAGCATATGCTGATAACGTTTTGATCTTCGCTGCCGGTGATGTTGCTACAATTCGTGCTTTACGGGATATGTTGGCTAGATACGAAAAAGCGTCGGGTCAACTGATTAATTGTCGCAAATCATCCCTTTATGTTCATCCGACATTCTCTGAATCTCGCGCTGCTGAACTGCGGAAGCTTACAGGTTTTTATTCATCTAATCCTCCATTTGCTTACTTAGGATGTCCTCTTATGTCAGGTAGGAAGAATGCTAGTATGTTTGAAGATCTCATATCCAAAATAAGGAATAGAGTGGATGGATGGCAGCAGTGTCTATTGTCTTATGGTGGGAAGCTTGTCCTCCTCAAATCAGTTCTTACTTTGATCCCGATGTACACTTTGGCAGCCTGCAACCCCCCAAAATCAGTTATCAAGCAACTAGAGACTATGTTTTCATGCTTCTTTTGGGGCTCTAAAGAAGGGATATATAAACACACACGGCTCGGTTGGAATAAGATGGCTAAACCGTATAAAGAGGCAGGTCTTAGGCTTCGAAGTATGAAGGAAATTATCAATTCGTTCTCCTGTAAATTATGGTAGAAATTAAAATCCCAGGACAATCTCTGGACGTCGTTCATCAAAGCTAAATATTGCAAATTTGCTAGTCTTGACACTGTTCAAGCTAATTCAAATACATCTCTTATTTGGAAGAGACTCCTTCATGGCAGGGGATTGGCTAATCTCCTCATTGTTCGAGATCCAATTGATAATGATAGATGGAGGTGGAGTCCTTCCAGGTCAGGTTTGTTCTCTGTTTCATCGGCTTACAGGCATACTAGAATTCTGAATACTCAACGTCCGGATTTTACTCATGTGTGGAATACTTGTATCCCTATAAAGTGGTCTGTCCTTGCATGGCGTATACTTCATGATCGACTTCCTACAGATGATAATATCCAGCTATTGGGATATCACATTGCTTCACAATGTTATTGTTGCTCAAACCTCGCCCAGGAAACTATCGGGCATTTATTTTCGGAGGGAGACCTAGCTCAGGCAGTATGGGATCATCTGCAATTGGCTTCTTGATCAGGTGTAAAGAATCGATGTTGTGCAGACTCAGACGATGGTGTAGACTGTAGGACCGATTGTAGGAACGAGTTGTAAAGCGTAATACTCTAGAGGGGGGGGTGAATAAAGTAGGCAGCGGAAATTAACTCTTTAAAAAAAAGTTAGCAACAAGATCACATATCACAGATATATAAATGAAAAGTAGAGAGTAGAGAGCAAACGCAAACACAAGGATGTATACTGGTTTTTCTCTTGTGAGGACTAGTCCAGTCGGAAGAACTCTAGCTTCCAGTTGAATCCACTATAGAAAATCACCACAAGTTTTCATCCGAAGTTCTTGCAACTTCTACAACGTGAGCTTTGATCCGAAGTACTCGACCAACTTCAATTGTGAAGTGTCTACCTTCAATCAAGCCTCTGATTACAATCACTCTGAAGCTTCTAGACCGTACCGCACTGGCAAATCGACTAGAGGATTGTAACTGGCTTGGAATTTAAAAAAGAATAGCTCAGAACACTTTGGAAGAAGTAGTAGGCTTATAGAGAAGAGATATAAAAGTAAATTATTGTATGAGTGAATTGAAATGATCGAAATCCTTCTCTATTTATAGTTTTTTCAAAGGCAGAATTCTGACAGAATTCGGGCAGAACTCTATGAGAAAATCTTGTTGGGATCCGTAACTGCAGGAAGACCAAGTTCAAAAAGCAACGTTCACTAACCGTACTCTGGCCGAACTCTGGCTGAATTCGGGCCGAGTTCTGCTAGGGTTCTGTTAGGGTTTTGCAAATTAGTTTTTTGGGCTTTTTGAAAAGTTAAACAGTTAGGAAGTAGTTTGGGCTTTTGCAAGTGGGCTTGTTTTCAAAATGAAAGGGTATTTTAAAAACATTTCTTGGGTAGCCTATTTGCCAGTACGATGCAGTGTACATCGTATTCCTAGACTCAATAAATATGAAAAATTATATTGATAGAATAGGAAAACTAATAGTCCTTTGATGACACCTTTTTTCAAATATTTGAGTAGACTTGAATACGCCTTTTTCCTTGACGGCAGTCGTCCAAAGATAAATAGATCTGGAAATCTGAATACCTTTCGGGGGCTTCGCCCTCGAACCCCTGACGGTTCGGTTCAGAGAAATCTTCTTGTATAACGCCGTCTTTGGCCCATCAATAATTCTCTATTGCATATGTCCTGGTTTGACAAAGCTTGATCATGCTTACAGCATGTCTACAAATACATGTTAGACAAACAAAACCAATATGATACAAGCATAGCAATATTGATATAGAACATTTAGGACAATGCTAAGTTTAAGTAGCAACATAATAGTGATTACATGAATATTAGTGATGTCATTATGTTAAACTTAATTGATTAGCCATATTCAAAAACATGATATAATCATTGGGCTAACAGAGACGGCCGTTGATTCACTTAAAGGAGATAATCGTCGGTGCTACCCTTCGGGTTATTTGGAAAAATAGGAACAAGTGGCGCTACGAAGAGTATAAATTTTCAGAAGTTCATATTGTTGCTGAAATTAAAAGACAGGTTCGTAAGGCTATGGTCTGTTGCAAGCATGTTAAGACAATCCCTCAGTTTTTGGTTTAGTTTTCCAGTTTGTAATTAGTATCTTTGGATACTTTTGTAACCTAAGTTTTATCAATAAAATCCTAGTGTTCTCTTAAAAAAAGAATATATATATATATATATATATATATATATATATATATATATATTTATTTATAAAAATATATATGTATTTTTATATAAATTTTATTTAAAAGAATTTGATAAGTTATTTTGTCCGTAAAAATAGAATTTCAAACAAGATAATTATTTTTTCAACACAAAATATTTAAAAATAATTAAAAAAAATTGAAAGTTCAGAAAGAGAGGTTACAGCTTCACACCTGTATACAAAGGAAAAATGTGTACAATCGGTAGGATTGTGTACAGTAGTGCGATAAGTCCACAGACATTCTCCAAGATTTTTACTCAAGTTCTGTTTGTTGGTAGAAATAAATTTCTTGAGAAGCTTGATGATAGTTTTGTTGAATACTTCAGTCAGACCGTTAGCTACAGGATTGTAGGCCGTGGAAGCAACATTATTGATTCTGTTGTCATCACAAAACCTAGTAAACTTTTGACTGATGAATCATGGTCCATTATCATGAATAATTCATCGAGGAACGCCAAATCTATATATCACATGATATTGACGCTGCTAGTCTTGACTTCCGATAAAGGTATAGCTTCCGCCCATTTCGAGAAGTAATCAGTTATAGCTAGTATAAACTGATGTCCTCTAGATGAGATGGATTGATAGGACCAATGACATCCATGCCATAAGCTTCAAAGGGCCATGATGCGACAGTCGGGTGAAGGAAATTCGATGGTTGATGGATAAAATCTGCATGGATTTAACAGGCTCAATATTTTCTTACATATTCAATGGCATCTGATACCATAGTGGACCAGTGAGCTAAGGTTTGACCCTTAACAGACTTTTATAGGACATAGACCATATCATATTGTGCAAGTAATATGGCCCATATAGTAAGTCTGGAATTGAGTGTACTGGGCTTCTTCATCAAGACCCGGAGAGGGTTAACCCTGGAGATAACATGAATAGTCTGGCCTGTGATATAATGTCTAGTTTTCTGAACAGCAAACATCAAAGCTAGACACACTTTTTCTACCAGGCTGTATCTATGTTCAGCCCCGATCATTATGCGGCTGAGATAATAGATAGCTTGCTCATGACCTTCTTTGTTCTTATGAGCTTGTAAGGCACCCGATGAATGATCTGTTGCTCGAACATACATCAGAAAGGGTGTTCCTGAGACTGGAGGCACTAGAATTAGAGAGTTCATCAAGTACCGCTTTATGTCTTCAAATGCTTGCTGGCATTCTTCAGTCCAAATGAAAGACACAGCTTTCTTCATGAGTTGATTGAACGGTCTACAGCGTCCAGAGAGATTTGAGATGAATCTCCTGATATACGTAAGCCATTCCTGGAATCCTCGTAGCTCTTTTAAGTTGCATGAAGGACGCATCTCTTGAGTGGCTTCAATTTTTTCAGGGTCAACATGTATACCTTTAGAGGTAATAACGAATCCGAGAAATTTGCCACTAGAGACTCCCAGGAATGACTTGGTGGGATTCATCTTGAGTTGATGTTGGCACATTAGATCGAAGATAGTTCTCAAGTCTTGGATGTGGTCTTCCTTTAGACGACTTTTGACAGTAATATCATCGGCATAGCATTCAACTGTCTTTCATAAATGATCACGAAAGATAGTACTCATAGCCCGCCGATAAGTTGCACCAGCATTTTTAAGACCGAATGGCATGACAGTGTAGCAATAGACTCCCAGAGGAGTCTAAAAGGATGTATGTTTTTCATCTTCTGGATGTATCTTAATTTAATCATATCATGAGAATCCATCCATAAAAGATATTCGTTCGAATCCGCAAGTATTATCGATCATGACATCAGTGATCGGAAGAGGAAACTCATCCTTGGGACAAGTGTCGTTGAGGTCTTTAAAGTCAATGCAGACTCTGTCCTTCCCCATTTGCTTCATATCTGGGACAACATTGGTGACCCAGTCGGGATGTTGTTTTTCTCTAACGAAGCCATAAGAGATAAGTTTCCTAACTTCAGTATCTATGGCATTCATCATGTCAGGTTTGAATCGACGTTGTTGTTGTTTGACTGGCCTTGCATTAGGCTGAATGTGGAGTCTATGGGTAACGATCTAAGGATCCAATCCTGGCATATCTTCATAACTCCAAGCGAAGACATAAATATATTCCCGGATAAGCTGAATTAGTTCTTATTTATCTGCCTCTGAGAGGCTTTTACTGATGATGATTGGCCTAGGCGAACCTTTTTCTCCAACATCGACCTGAATTAACTAATCTTCTGTAGGTGGTTCTCGTTATTCAAAATAAAGTTCCTACTGAGTGTCCGTCCTTTGTGCCCAAGGATCTACTTTCGGAGCTTCAACAACGTCATCCTCGTCATCCTCTAAGAACTCGGCAGACACCATATTAGAATATAGTGTCACTCGATGTACGTGTCCGACGCTAGTGTCAGAATTCCATGACATGGAGTCAGAAGAATTAGATCGCTCTTATTTGTCAGACTCGGAGGCTTCTGGAGTTACAACCGGCGAAATATAACCTAACCCATGCTTCGTCTTGCTGTAATATTACAATGCCTTTCCTTTTGGAGCAGGGGTACGAATGGGAGTTCGTCTTCCTCTACCGCCATTAAGACCAGTTTTAAAATTATAGCCACTCTTTTGAATAATTTCTTTTGATTGTTGACTATAACGACGTAGTTGTAGTCTTCCATTATCGTTATTTTCATCCTCGCTATCGAGCGTGGTCTCTTGCTCTGCTCCTTTACTAAAAAGTATAGGAAGTTTATCCTTCTTTCTGGAAGGAACTAGGAAGAAGGAATCTTGCACTGGTTCGAGCAATACTTCATTTTGGAGAGATTGAACTCCTCCTATTATAAGTGGTTTAAAATTATCTAATATTTCTAAATAACATCGAGTATAATAAAAGACATCAGTATACTGTAAAGGAGATGCTATTTTATTAATTTGTACATTATCATTTACAACAGGATTCTTGGCCTTAGCAGAAGGCTTAGTCAGATTGATAACTAAAGGAGGAGAAGAAGAAAAATAAGGAGGAGGAGGTTTGTTATGACGAAGGTCGATAATAAGTGGCTCAGAAGAGGTGAGCTTCCTTTGTTCCATCTTTCCAACAGGAGACTACTTCTTATGAGAGGAAAGATGGATGGTTAACGTCTGAGAAGACTAAGGACGAAAAGTACGTCCTTTGACTGGAATCATGAGAACGTCATCTGGGGTGTCTCTCTGATCTTCTTCAGTATCCAAAGCCAGTACAACCTTCATGAACTCATCCTTGTACATCCGAAAATCAGTACAATATGCTTCGATGCCTCTGAAAGGATTTAGATCAGCTACTTCCTTCTAGACTTCTCTATTGACGTCCACATACTTGAAGCATTGGTGGAGAGTGGATGGCACAATGTTATGCTCATGCAGAAATGGTCTTTACAATAAAGCATTATAGGATCCATGATTGTCGATCACATAGAAAGTAACCTTTGTGCGAATATTGCCGATTTGAACTTTCAGGCGAATCTTCGCCAGGGGTTTACTTCTACCTGAATTAAATCCCAGGATCATCATAATAGTTGTAGAAAGCTTATGCACAGGGATCTTCAATGCATCCAGTAGAGTCTTCGGCATGATACTAAGTACAGACCCAGGGGTCGATCAAGATGCGATCAACTTTCATGGTATCGATATATCCCGTGAAGTAGAGAGGTCGACTATGTCGGTTATCTTCTATCAGTATATCATCTTGCGTAAAAGTGATGTTAGGCATCAGCTCCATCATACTATGACAATAAAAGCAAGTTACAGGTTCTTCCTCTAGCTTCTTGAGGAGTGTCAGACAAGTATCATCTTGTATCAACGCTTCACTCAATATTTTTTAAGTTTTCCTCAAGAGACGTAGGAGCTCAAAGATTGATAATCTTGCTGGGGTATTAGCCAATTGAGCCAATATATCAAAGTTATATGGCTTCTCCAGTCTAAGAGGTGGAGTCTTCTTTAATACTTTATCGAAGTGAAATGGCTGTTTTCTTTTGTCTACTGCCGTCGGTTTGGGAGGAGTCGGTTCCACTGAAGGTGATAAAGCGGATGGAACATTCACAGCGGGGGAAGAAGGTGCTAGAATAGCCTCCGGAGTTGGAGCAGGGTTCCCTTGACCTTCCGAGTAATCTTACAAGTAAAGTCTCCCAGACCTGGTACCAGTTAAGGCTTCTTCTTCGGATACAGGTTCGAAAGACACCATGTTATAATTCTTCGTACGGCTCTTATTTTTAGAATGTTTCTTCTGGCAGGATGAAGAGTCCGTCCAAAAATCCAAGCCAACACGAGATTGGTTGTGTGAGAGGCATAGAAAAAGAGGCATCAGAGATCCTTTTCCATGATTCAGGCTGGGGGCCTTCTGTAAATCATATTTCATCTTTGTCATTAGTTCACGGGACCGTAGACTATATAGATGAAAAGCTGGTTGATATTTGGCCTCTGGCTTTGGCAGTGTTATTTCAGAAGAAGAAGAAGAATTTTTTGCCGAGATAAAGGTAGCAGTTAAAGGTAGAAGTCATATGACATGACTTGTACTTGGTTGCCTTTTTAGACTTTGTGGCGGAAGAAGATGCTTCGAAGTCAGCTACCAAGTCAGGATGGATCCACATAATTTCTCCTTTATCAGTAGACAGAGGAACAAGACCATCAGTTTGTATAGGTGGGAGATTTACAATCTCTAGAGTAGTTCTCGGGATGGAGACAACGCCGTCCTGGAGCAGGAAAATCACCAAACTATAGAGAGACGACATTAGCCGTCACAGTCTTCTCATCATGCTGGAGAGTGATTGTACCAGAATTGACCATCTTCTGGATCTTGTCTTTGAGCATATAGCATACTCGAGTTGGGTGTCCGATAAACCTGTAACAGATATAATATTTAAGGTGGTCAATTTTACCTACTTCCTCTGGCCGTTTTGTATCCGACAGCTGGATTTTTTGCTTTTGATCAGCCAATCGAAGATGCTCATGACATCATCCTCGTCGAAGGAGTATTCTTCTTTTGGACGAGGTGCTCTCTGTGGTGGTGCTGTTGGAGTAGGTGTTGATTGACCTATATTGACGGCTAGAGCTTCTTTACCTTTGACATTAATAGCCAAAGTCTTCTTGTCCTTGCGATTATTCTGACGACCTCCGCTATTGGATGCAGCATGTTCATCTTTGTCAAGATTAGGCATCTGAATGCCTAATTATTTGAATTTATCAGCACTTTCTTCTGCCGCCTCGGCATTCACTATGAATGAAAGCAAATCCTGGAACTGTGTCGATCCAATCCACATGCTAATTATAGGCAACAAGTTTGATTTGCAAGTGTCTATAGTCAAAGCATCTGGAGTTTCAAGAGACATTTTGAGTAACTCACGGCGGAATCGTTCAATGAAACATTCAGTAGTTTTATTATGTCGTTATTTAATTTTGATAAGGGCAGACATAGTCATGTCATTTGTTCCCTTATAAAATTATTTCAGGAATATTTATTTGAATCCATAGAAGGAAGTTATGCAACCGTCTGGCAAACTGCGATACCAGTCGTAAGCTGTACCAGCTAAGCAACCAACAAATACCCTAGTTAGTAAAGCATCATTTGGCTGGAGTTGATCAGTCATTACCTCAAAGTGATTGAGGTACTGGCTTAGAGATGTGCTGCCACCAAACGACATATAGTAGGAGGTTTATACTTGGGTAGAAACTAAACTTCTTTCCACTCAATAGGATAGGGTTATTTGATGCCAAGCTTCTGCAGACCGTCTTTCTGTTTAAAGGCTTCAAACTGAGTACGCAAAAGTTTTATAGCTTCATTAGCATCTCCCGATGGTTGCAGAGTAGTGAATTAATTTGGTGTGTTGGGTGGAGGAACTGCATGATAAGCACCACCCCCAGTACCAGACTGAGTCGAAATAGTCTGAACGGGTACTGAAGTGGTTTGAGGAGACTGTATCCCTAAACCAGTGTTGATGGGAGCAGATGTTGTTACAGGTTCTTGGGTTGGAATCGGGTTCGCAATCGGAAAAACTGTATATTGTGCCATGATTACAACATGCATGCCTGTCATCATTTCAGCCATGCTCTTAAACCTAGCCTCCAAGGCTGCAATTCTCTGCCCTTGACTGTTGGAGCTAGATACATCTTGTTCCTCATTGATGACATATGATGTCACTTCTCTAGCTATTAAAGAGGAGATGATCCGCTCAGAACTTTCACTGTCGGCATCAAAATCATATAAAGAACTACCCCCATGACAAAGGATGGAAAGATTCCATTGACTTAAGGAATTTTGGTCAAATTTAAGATAATTCCTTTGACCGATTATTTCTTGATCAGAAGGAAGATTCCTTTGATCGATTGTAGCCTGGCTCCTTGATCTGGTATGTCGATAAACCCCATCAAATGAGCGATGGGTTCGAACCGGAGGTCTATGATTACGGGTTCGAGATGATGTACGTCTTGGGCTACCCCCAATATCGTGAAAGCGATGAGTCATCATATTGATAGAGGCATATATTGATTCATCTTCATCTTCTGAAGATACCGCGACAGGACGGATCAGAGTAAGACAATCAAAGACTGACCGTTTGGCTGCTTTGCAACAGCATTTGATTGTTATCTCATGTGCGTTGAAATGGTGCACTGTAGGTTGAGATGGAGATACGATCTTCCCTTTCTGTGAAATCAGCTCACGAAGGTCGATTTCATTAGCTGAGGAAGAGGGAAGATATGACCTATTCTTAGCCTTGTTGGTCCCTTAAAGGTGTAAAGAAGCCCCTAATTCAGCAGTAAAGGTGATGGGATTCTTATTTTTAGCATTCATCTTTGGGCGCTCTAAGGCAATAGGCGCCACCATTTGAACGTGGCCCACATTGGTAGACAAAAATTTTGGGTGCTCAGAGCTTGTGGGCGCCATTGCTTGTTTAGTAATGGGGCACATATTTTGATAAGTTTGGCTCGACGCCTATTAAGAAGAGTGCACATATCAATGTCAATCATCATTTCAGTTTGTAGCAATTAGAGTTTTTCTCGTGTATTGCGACTTATACACTTAGTAGGAAGTTCTTTATTCATACGAGGAGTAGGAAGTATCCCCTTCTGTTGTGCACGTAATTTCTCAGCACGCCTGATACGGCACCTTTGAGCAGCCGTAGTGCCTTTGCTGAAAGATCCAAAATTTGGCACATTATTTATTGTTGCTGAAGTAGCAAAAATAGATTGGAGAGAATGGGCGCCCTCAAGCGGGCACCTATCTCTATGTGACGTACCTCCCGAAGGAGTTGGTATCATAGGAGAAATAGGAATAGAAGATTTGAGAGAATAGGCGCCCTCAAGTGACGCCTATATCTATGTGACGCACCTCCCGAAGGAGTTGGCAACACAGAAGAAATATCAACAACAGATTTGGGCACCCATTCGAGGCGTGCCTTCACAGCGTTGCCACGCACTTTTGCAGTACGCTCGGCCTGGTTCACAAAGCAGTTTTATGCACACTGTTTGCAGAAATAGGGGCACGTTTAGCACCAGGATCGCCTAGCATCTCTTTGAACGCTGTTTGGTCAAATTTAACGACCAGCATTTCTTTTTTAGTACCAACCGATGATAAATCGCCTTGAGTTGTCACCTTCTCATCGGAGGAGAAGGTCGTCCCCAACAGAGTTGTTATTTTGTTTGCAAAAATGAAAAGTTTTATTACAAACTTTAAAAGAATCGTACAAGAGCACAATGAATTCTGGGGAAGTACAACTGTAGGAGTCCGGTCTGAGTGACGACCGCTTTGTCCCTTTAACGAGGCATTTGCGGAAGAAAGCAAGCTTATCCTCGTGTCTCGAATCTTCTGTTGACGAAGAATCTTTTGTATGGCTCGGCCGTGTAGAAGTATCGACAGAACTTCGGCTTCGATTAACGATATAAAACCTCCTCTTTTGAATGGTTTTTTGTAGATAAAAATGCTTGGATTCTAGAATTGCGATGAATGCTCTACCTATACCCCTCCTCTCTGTCTCTACGTTTGGAGAACATGACTCTATTTATAGAGCCAAGAAATAACTAACAGGTAGTTATTCAAGATAGGCGTCTCTATATGGAAAGGCGCCTAAGCCACTGTGTACCACTTTTTAAAAGGGGAGCCTATTACTTTTCTGAGTGTCGTTGACATGTGGCAACCCATGCTGAATAGGCGCATGATCATGGCCAAGTGATGTGCACGTTCTTCAAAAAACTCAGAGTAGTGCACCACGTTTAATATAGATAACAACTTATCATGCCACGTGGATTTATGTGCATCATTTCAGTATGGCGCTTCATCATTTAGGCGCGTTTAAGAAAATTGGGCACATTCTTGGAAAGATGCCTATCTCAATCAAGGGCACCTAAATCTGTACTGTCAAACTTCATGATGGCATAATTTGAGAAATTCTTGCCACATGGCCATTCACTCTGAGGCGCCTAAGAGAATAGGCGCCTAAATAGAAAGATAGTTGGGCGCCTTTAAGATAAAAATATTTAGGCGCATACACCTGTATTTATTTAGTATTTGCCATACATTTATTTTGCATTTAGTTCCTGTAATTACCTGCTAATTATTTTTCTGTATTTATTTTCTAGTCTTGCCTAGATCTTGGTTCATTTCGGTTCATGTTGAACCAACTTGGTTTGGCTTGGTTCATCATAAAAATGGATGAATGGCTTAGATTGAGTGGAGAGGAATAAATGGTGGAGATTACTTGGGCATGGTATATATGCCACTCTTTCTCTCTCTCTCTCTCCTCATTCACTTTCATTCATTTCTCTTTCACCAAACCTTAGCCATTAGAGAGAGGCAGGTACATCTTGCATAAATATGGAGGAATTCCTCAAACTTTAATTTTATTGTTCTATTCTGTTCCTCTTTTTATTCTTAGCATGATTAATGTTGTGGACGTAGCATTTAAATTTTATTTTCTTGTATTTTAATTACTTTACAAAAAAATAGGGGTTTGATCTTCAAAACTTGTTGTTCTTTGTAAACAAATGGTTCTATGTTCAAGAGGGTTCAATTTTAAGCAAGTTTGCTTTTTTATTTCATCTCATTTTGACTTATAAATTAAAAGTTATGATCATTTGAAGTTTTGGGATTTCATGGGTTTTCGAGTTCTTGAGCAGCTGTACCGTTCATGGTCTGCACCATTCGTGGTCTGTGCCAATTGACTGCTGCACCAATTAATAGCTGCACCAATTGACTGCTGCACCATTCGTTGCTGCACCAATTGACTGCTGCACCAATTGACTGCAACACCATTCATTGCTGTACTAATTGACTGCTGCTCCAATTGACTGCTGCACCATCGCTGCCACACCAATTGACTACTGTACCATGTGTGGTCTGTGCCGATTGACTATTGCACCATTCGTGGTCCGTGCCAATTGACTGCTGCACCATTCGTAGTCTACGCTAATTGACTGCTGCACCATTTATTGTGTGCACCATTTGTTGCGTACATCATTCATTACGTGCACCATTCATTGCCTGCACCATTTGTTGTGTGCACTATTTTTTACGTGCATCATTCATTGCGTACACCATTTGTTGCGTGCACCACTCATTGCGTGTACCATTTGTTGATGCACCATTCATTGCCTGCACCATTTATTACGTGCACAATTTGTTGCGTGCATCATTCATTGCGTGCACCATTTATTGCGTGTACCATTCATTACATGAACCATTTGTTGCGTGCACCATTCATTGCATGCACCATTTATTGTGTGCACTATTTGCTGTATGTACCATTTGTTGCGTGCACCATTTGTTGCGTGTACCATTCATTCATGCACTATTTGCTGAGTGCACCATTCATTGTGTACATCATTTATTGTGTGTACCATTCGTTGCGTGTACTATTTGTTGCGTGCACCATTTATTGCGTGCACCATTTATTGCATGCACCATTCATTACGTGCACCATTTGTTGTGTGCACCATTCATTGTGTGCACCATTTGCTGTGTGCACCATTCATCGCGTGCACTATTTTTTGCGTCACCATTTGTAACCCCTTTTCCCAGATTTTTACCAATTATTTTTCTTTTTGAATTATTGTGTTCAAAAAAAATATACATAAATAAATAAATTTTTCGACGAACTTTGTAAAAGATATTTTGTTATGTATCCGCTTCCCAAAAATTATTTACAAAAGTTGTAGGTTGGAATATACTAATTAATTGTAGTAATTATATTAATTTTAATATTTGAATTATAAACGATGGTTGATTATTCTCTCGGGCTTTCAAAATGAATTGGTTTCGAAAACAGATTTAAAATCACAAGTATTTATCAACAAAAAGGGCCTTTAATTTGTTTCTCAAATATAATTCCTGAGATTATATTATTTACGCAAATGTTGAATTCATTTGAAAAACATTATTTTAGTCAATTACTTGACTATGAACTAAAATTTGTATTATTTGAATTCTTTTGATAATACTGAATATTATTTTATAATTGTTATGTCGATAGCTTGTTTGCTTTAAATCCAAGATCATTTACTTGATGATATCAAAGTGTTTAATATAATTATCCATGGTTGGTTTTTTAATTAAATTAAACTAAACGTCTAAATATTTTATTTTATTTTAAACCTTGATAAAATTTATTTGGGATGATTCTAATACCAAACTATATAGGAATAATCTGATTTCCTTGTGCGTCAGAGACTCTGCTTCCATACCCACACCCGAATCAAACTTTAATTTGATTCTTTTTCTAATCCTCCTGGGATTAACACCAAGCCGAATTCATTTATATAAACAAGCAGCATCAACCAACCCAACTTCTGGATAGACTTTGGTCATATACAATCCAACCTTTTATATAATATATGAAGATGACCATCTCACAACTGACCATTCCTTTTCCCTCATGTGTGATCGCATGCATATAAATCCTTATTCTTCTTCGACCTCCCCATGAACACTACTCCAGCGGCAACGCCAACACCGTCGATCAAGCCACCACAGCCCTCCTCCACTCCTCTCTCGACCACCAACATATCTATATCCACGCTGGCCTATCGGCCGACGGCCATCATCATCAAACCCATGCCAACACCAATGCCACCACCACCCTCCCTATCATCTACTATCCACGCTATCTATCCCCGACCACTCCGGTCAACTTCCTCTGCCAAGCAGCCACCACCACCACAACAAGAAACCACCATAACCACATTCACTATATCCTGTTTAGACCCCGTGTTTCCGTGTCCAACAAAAGAATTACATGATCAATCGTGTCCAAACCCGTGTTTCCATGTACGTTGCATTCATAGAGTCCTGCTTCCGTGTCCAACAACGGTACAACCCAAATCTAGAAGAAGAAAAGAAAAACCAAAACCCAAACTCTAATCGTGCTGCCGGCACCATAGCCGAGTCAGCCGCACCCAGCCGTAGCCTCCATCAGAACATCGCGACCACAAATTCTAGCGAACCACCGTAGTTCCAGATCCTGTCGCGTTTCCCTGCACCACCTCCGCAGTCCTCGACGGCCGCCGCCGGATAAGCGCCTGTGCTCGTGCCCCTAGCCGACGGCCCGGGACTCCATGCTCTGTCGTACTCGTGTGGGGCCGTGGTTGATCTTCTCCGCTCGCGTCGCTATTGAAGCCCACCGCGCTACAGTCCGTTGACCTTCGGGAGCCGTCTGTCGCCCTGGTCGCCGCGCCTGTGCGCCTTCTCGAACGGACGAGTGCCTCCGGTCGTCCCTGGGCCGTGCCGCACTTGTGAGCTCTGGTGGAACCCCCGACACCTCGAGCACCGACGAGCGAGTCCCCGCCACCGCTGCTACCTAGACTACCTACCACCACCCACACCAGCACCGCGCCCCCAGCCGAGCTCTTCTCTCGGTGAGTTTCCATTTTTACTTTCTCTCTCCCTCTTGACTTCTTTGCTTTTCCTTTGTTAAAGAAAACTAAGTTCTCTCCAGTAACAGATCGACTCATAGTCATGTGGGCCAACTATTGGGAAGAAGCTATCTTAGCTTCTAGAGTATAACATGAATTGGGCTAATGGGTTATAAATATTCAGGAGATGAGAGATTTGGGCCAGATATTATTGTATTTGGGCTTATTTTATGATATTAGGTTTTTTTTTCTTGAATATCGGCTTAAGAATTTATTATTATTAGTTTACTAAGTAACAACATATACATACATATATATATAATACTATGGTTTTGGAGTACAATGTGTGTGTGTGTGTGTGTGTATGTGTGTGTGTGTGTGTGTGTGTGTGTGTGCGTGTATTTTGAGTTGAATCATTTAGTTAAATATGGATATTGGACTTTAGTATATTTAAAAAATACTTTTCTGACTAATAATTAGTTCGAGGCATTAAGAAGGGTTTTGGGATTTGTAATACAAATATGGTGTATTTGGGCTTTCAGGATTTTATGGGTTCTAAAATATGTTTTAACGAGTATTGGGCCATATAACTAGGCCAAAATATTATTTATTTCTTCTATTACTATTTCAGATTTATTACCATTATCATTAACATATA
The DNA here is from genome assembly GCA_029216955.1 of Iris pallida. NCBI lineage: Eukaryota > Viridiplantae > Streptophyta > Magnoliopsida > Asparagales > Iridaceae > Iris > Iris pallida. Next base: position 6,174,472 of record JANAVB010017998.1, read on the forward strand.
GATTATTAATATTGTTATTTACTATTGATTGCTAATAGTGAATAAAAGTATTTCCAAATAATTTATTAAAATATAGGTTTGACCAAGAAATAATAGTTTGACAAATTTAGGTTTTTGTCCTAAAAATGTTTACAGATTTTTTATGTATTTATCTAAGGTATTTTTGCTAATAAAAATATATATAGTTTTCAAAACCTTATAAATATTAGATTAGATTGTCCTTAATCATAACTAGTCGTACATTCCTATTTCGAGTGATTTTGACTACTTCTTCGCACCACCCTAGGCTAAACGGACTATCTTGGATGCAATAATACTATCGGTTCACCAGCTAAGGACCACAGGCAAATGCACTTTCTGATTGCTTTCGATTCTTAGTAGTTTTTCTATTTCATGTTTATACATATGGTCTCCTGCTTGTTGATACGTTGTTACACGGATTAGTATCATGGATCTCTACTTACTATATTTCGTGATTATCATATTTTTGTGTTTCGTGACTTGTTCGAGTCCATGAGCACTAGTCGGGAGAAAAAATATCTTAGTAGACGTGTGAACTACCCTTTCCAGCCCTCATGTCTTTCGTGGAGAATAGCAGTCGCACATTTCACCTGCAGGGTGCCTGATTTACCCCATAGCCATTCACACATCGAAACTGATATTTCAAAACACGTAGATAGTTGTCATTTTCTGGTCTCTCTTTATCTTCTACATCATTTGCCATGTCACCTTATATACATGCTTCTTGCCTAGTTGATATACCATGTTGTAGAGTACTTGTTTCATTCTAGACATGCAATGATTCAATTCGATATCTAGTTTTTACATATGCTATTTTCATGCCTTGCAAATTCTATTATGCTTTCAAATTACCGTCGGTTTGTGTGCTTGTTCATTCCTGACTGGAGACCAACATTTTTTAGGTTAGTCGTGGCTTCTCTTAGTATTGGAAGATACGTGTATACTTGCATGCCAAAACCTAGAGATTAGTAAGATAGAGGTATTGTAGTTATTTTCAACATTTGTAAGAACAATGTATTTTCTTTTGATGTAAAACATGTGAACTTGTAAATTAGTTACTTTTGTGAATAAGCAATAAAGTTATTATTATGAGATTTTGAGTATTCATGGCCTAGACAGCGTTCTACCGTTGATACTATGGCGTAGGCTTGTTCGACATAACAAAACGTTGAACGAACTTTTTGCTTTATTGAACATATAAGGTATCTGTGTACAAAAAAGGAAGTCCTAAACAGAATATTCTAAGTACAGGGAGAAGAGGTTTCTGGAAATGTGTGACGGTGGAGATCGAGTGCTGCAATGGCTCCTTTACTCCGTTGATGATCTAACGACGAACCAACCTTGCTATGGCTCTCTGGCACCTTTGATGGGACTCTGGGGTCACCGATCAAGAGGCTGTCTAAATGATAAGATCCCTTGAAGATGGTTGGTTGGTTCTTTGGTTGATAGGTGGATAAGGGTGGTTGACTCTTCGTGGATAGAGATCGATGCTCCTTTGAAGATTGTCGATTGTCAATGTTTTCTCTCTCTTTTCCTCTATTCTGGTGGAAAAAGAACTCCTTATATTTATAGAGAACCGAGCATATATGCGATATGTATTAGGGTTCCTGAGATATGAAAGAATCTGCCATCATTGTACGGTACGGGCTTCTGCGGCACTGACACATGGTGGACATCGAGATTTCCCTCAAACGAGATCTCTGGTGGTTATCAACATAACCGAAAGAGGTGACATGTGGCACGTGTCTGCTCGGATACAGCCAAGTAAAGCTTGAGATTTATCCTAGATTTGGTGTCTAACTGATCCTCGTCTAAGATTTAAATCAATCTGATTTGATATCATCATGATTTCATCCAATCTTCTCTACAAGAGGTGGTTTAAACAAACCAATTGGGGTAGACCCATGCTTTCTGTGTCTCTGGTGAGGACTAAGTTTTGTTGTGCTTCTGGGGCGATGAGTAGACCGTGCTTCTATAGATGACGGAATCTCTGTGCTTTCAGGCGACGAGTGGACTTGGTTTCGAATGACGACAAGACTTCTGTACATATAGAGCAACTTATGAAGCTGTATTTTGGGCTACCGGAGTCACTGTGCTATAGCCAAAAAGTAGGCTTGTGCTTCAGGTTGACGAGGTTACTGTGCTTTTGGAGCGACAGGTTGACTTGCATTGGTTACGATAGGAGTTCCCAAGTCTTTTGTAGAGAAGTGACTTAGGCTTCAGATCCGGAGCAAATAACTACATCGTGGGAATAGAGATGGTGTGTGCATATCACTATCATGCGCCTCATACGGACGCAGGTAAGTAGCTGCGCCTCTGAACAATGAAGGCATTGGCTACGAAGGGAAGGGTATGACACCCTTACGCGTCTGAGATTGGTGCAGGCAGGTAGCTGTGCCTCTGGAGTGAAGACACTGGCTTCTGAAATAAAAGAAGGGGAGGGGGCCTACCACCATCTTGTTTTGGAGGTTGGCACAGGCAGGTAGCTGCACCTCTGGCTTGAAGGCTCCGGCTTCTTCAAAGTGCTGAGTTACTGACATGCTTCTGAGAGGCTGTACCCACAAAAAAATCAGAACAATCTCCGGTGGAGGCTAATCTTCTAGCGTGTGTATCGAGAGGAAGGAAGGCTGCGCTTCGACGAAGAGTACATCCCTTGTAGATTCCTCTAGGCTTCTGTCGAATCTGTACTAGATCCTTTGTAGAAGAACAAAATTAGTCCCTTATATATAGTCTTGATGTGTCTGTACTAGACTTTGGTAGACATGACAATAAAGGTACTTCTCTCCATATCTTCTGTTTTGCCTTTAAAGTACTGAGCCTGAGTCTTTTGCATCTTCTGCGCTTCGGCGAAGGGATGTCTTCAACTGAGATTTTTCTTGCTTCTACAAGACCTCCTTCAAAGTATTCCGAACTTGAGTCAAGCTCGGGATACTTTGAACAGAAGAATGAACACGTATCAGGACTATACGAGCTGGGTGATGGCTGGTGTCACGCCTAGCTCTTAGCATTAATTATCCTGAGTCATCATTTTAGAGCATGGGCTCCTGATAGCTTCTTGATATTGGAGCCTCTTACGTCTTTGCAGGGATCACGAATCTCTTTAGCAGAGGAGGTTTAGAGTCACGTTCCTTTGGTCACTCGCAGTACTGTCATCTGTCATGGAGTAGATCTTTAGCTTAACTTGTAAGCTTCCTTCTGACCGATGTCTGGCTCGTGCTTGGACCACGCGAACAGCCTACATAAAGGACTGTTCCCCTTCAAGAGAAGACTCATCTGCTTCAACAATGGCCTCGCTTGCCCGATGTTCTGCTCCTGATGATCCTGGAGTCTGCTTGAGGCGGCCGTCGGTGGCAAATCTTTTTATCTAAAGAAGCTGTAGTAGAACTGCTACTGGATCTCGAGACGTCCTGCGTCCTGGATGTCATGGTCGTCAATGGTGTCTCGAACCCTAGCTTCCTGCCTACGTATTAGTTGCCATGCTGACCGAGGAATGGCAAGGCCTGCTGTGTTTCCTCGCTCTAGCTAGCTGGAGAGATAAGGGAGTCCTGTGCTGGTCTTCATCTCCGGCTCGGGCCAGTAGCAGCTTCAGGCGATGGCTTCTTTTTGACCAGGAAGTGTTGGCTTTGCCACCGCCTCGCCCGCGCTATTGAGAGCTTGTACCGCAATTTCAGCTCTTTTTTTGGCTTCTGTGTATGTAACTACGAAGAGTCTGTAATAGGTCTTTGTAGCCACATATTTTTATATGTATAAGCTTTCTTGTTCCCTTTGCTTTTGTCTTTAAAATAAAGAGGGAATCTTCATAATGGATTTGCCTGACCAGAGGTAATATGGACGTAGTAGGCTTGATCTTTGTCGGGGTATAGAACAATAATCCAGAGGTAATATGGATGTGAACTATTTTCTAGACCGCCGGAATAATCATAGAACCGAGGCGAGAAGAACGGCTACTTAGAGGTAATGTGGACATGGTAGTCGCGTCTTCCAGGCTTAGAGGAGCAATCCAGAGGTAATGTGGACATGAAGTGCTTCATCTACTTGAGAGAATATATAGGAGGGAGGAAGAGAGATCCCCTTACCAGAACTCATAGGCACCCTTTTCAGGGGATGTGGGTGCCTATGCTGGTTCTGTCTTCAGACATAATACTTCTTTAGAAACTTGCCGTTGATTGACTTCATTAGCAAGTCCCCATTAGGCTTAGCTAGCCGATAAGCACCGTTGGAGTATACCGTTTCTATGGCGAACGGTCCTTCCCATTTGGGCTCGAACTTCCCAGCCGTCTTGTGGGTCATCACCATCGGTCTCCGAACTGCCAAGACCAGGTCGCCCACCTGGTAGGATCTTTCGTGGACCTTTTTGTTGAAGGCCCCAGAGATGCGAGCTTGGTAAAGCTCAATCCTTTGCTGCGCAAGCAAGCACTTTTCATCCAACACTTCTAACTCTTATAACCGCCTGCGCTGATTGTCTTCGACGGTTAACTGATTAGTGATCATCTTAGCAGACAACATCTTCTTAAAGACTTGACCCATGCTGGTATCGGAGTCCCAAGTGGAGGAGACAGAAGAGTGTGAGTGCCTCATGACTTCTTCTGAATCTTTTGAGGTGGTCATAGGTATAACGTACCCCAGCCTTCGACGAGTACGTTGGTAGTAGTTTTTAGCTTTTCCCTTAGGAGCGCGAATTCGTAAGGGAAGACGCCAACCTTTGGCATAATTGAGCCCTTTACTGCTATTTAGGTCGTAGCCCATCTTCTGGATAAGGTTTTTAGCCTGCGCCATATAGCGGTAGAACTGTATTTTGCCGCTGTTGAGGTCTGGATCTTCAGAAGTTATTCGTTGTGGATGCTCCAATCGATCGAATATGATGGGTTCCTCTTCTTTTTTCCTGGCTGGAACTACAAAGTAGGTGCCTCGGGCAGGGATAACTCGACTCATATGGTTGGCAGTTGTCACTTGCGTCTATAGTTTACACAGAGAATTGTCGAGGAAATATTTAGTGTTCCAGCATGCGCCAGAGTAGTTCGATGACAATCTTCTATTGATAAAGTGGGATATCTTGTCCCGAAGGATTACATCGTCGAAAGAGTGGGCCTCTATGTTGGCACACACGTAATCTTCTTGCTCTTCGTCAGTGAAGACTAGAGCTGCCGCCGGAGGAGAAAGAGGACGCCTCCTTTTCAGCTTGACCATCAAGGGAATGGTGGTCGGATGCTCCTACGCCTTCATGGTCGGCCTTGGGGACTTTCGTGGTAACCTTATTCGTATAGGCTCCTGACCATCTTCCATCGTCACTGGAGGTGAAGGTGGAGCTTTGTCCCGAAGCTTAACAACAAGAGGCGCTGACACCTTGGGAGGCCTCCCTTTCGGTTGAACCTTTAAAGGCTCTTCGGCCACTGCTGCACTTTCTAAAGCTGTCTCTGCCTCGTCGTCAGCATCATTGCTGTCGTCATCCCAGGGTACTGACTTATACAGATCAACATCCGTACAGTAGGCTTCAAGTCCTCATGGATCCATGGTCGCCCCAGCAGTATGTTATAATTTATGTCTGCATCAATGACATAGCAAGTCACTTCAGTATGAAGGTCGCCGATCTGACATTTCAGGCAAATTTTGTCCAAGGGCTCGCTCTTTCCCGTGTTAAAGCCACTGATGGTTGTGTTCAGGCTGTCAACCGTTGCATCGGAACCCCTAAAGTTTGAAGTAGGCTTCTTGGGATAATTTTCAAAGAGGAACCTGGGTTGATGTGGATGCGATTGACCTTAATGGCATCGACATATGCCGTATAGTACAGGGGACGGTTGTGCCGGTTATATGGACATGGCAAACATGAGAGTTTTTGCTAGAGACACTTTTCTTAATTAGAGGTGATATGGATATGGTAAGGATAGACTCTTCTGGGTATAGAACGACTCAGCGGTAATATGGACATGAAGGGTTCTATAGATGACGATTGCGAGGAATTGTCAGGGAAAGGGGGCGTTGCTCAGAGGTTATATGGACATGGCAAGCATCCTTCTTCCTAGAATAATAGTTCAGAGGTAATATGGACGTGACTAATTTTTTCTTTGGGAGTTATGACAACTTTGGAGTTATCATAACGGGGTGACTACTCAGAGGTAATATGGACATGGTAAACACGATGTAGAATAACACTTCAGAGATAATATGGACGTAAAATATTTTCTATAGATTATGACAGCTTACAGCTATTGTAGAGGAGGTGACTACTCAGAGGTAGAGAGTACATGGTAGATACGACTTAGGATAACATTTTAGAAGCGAGGTCATGAAATGTTTTTTGAGAGATTCACGATGATTACTGGCTCATCGTGTCGGAAGCCTGGTCCGAATGTACCCTCATGACTCCATCTTGAGGCGTGGAGAACGAGATGAGCCCTTGAGCGTTGCCCCGTGCTGGTAAGGTTAACTACCTCCATTGTCGCCTTTGGAATATGGATGACACCATCTTGTACCTCTATGGCTGGAAAACTCTCGAACTGGAGAGTAACCATGTTAGCCATGACGGTCTTCTCCACGTAATCCAACGATATGATGTTGGCGTTAATGAGGCAGTGAATTAGCCCCTTCAACACATAGCAGTCCTGTGTTGAGTGATGGACGTACTAGTGATAATGACAGTACTTGGGATGGTCCACCCTTCCTACTTCATCAGGACGCCTGGGTGCCGGATTGGACAGTTTGCCACCCTTTGTAAGCATCTCGAAGAGCTCCAGCGTATCCTCCTCATTAAAGGAGTAAGTCTCCCTCGGCCTCCGCGCTTCCGCGGACTTGGGGTTAACAGCTGCTGAACCTTTGAAGATGTTGACGGTCATGGCTTGCTTGCCTTTTTCGTCTTTAGGGTTGTTCCTGGACAAGCGTCTCCCCTTGTCTTCAGGCGTAGGAAAGTATAGCCCCAGGAGCTGTGCATCCTGGGCTTTCATTTGTGCGGCATCCGCCTCTGTAATGAAAGGTGTCCACACCGTGTAGGGAGTACTGTGCCGTAATTTTATAGCGGACAGCATGTTCTTGCCGCATGAGTTCATAAGCATGGGCTTGGGCATGTCGGGTGGTAATCTGAGGGCTGCCTGGCAGAAGCGCTCGATGTATGCGTGGACAGGCTCTTTTTCCTTTTAGACAATTTCTATGAGGGTCTACATGGTCATATCCATGCCTCATTCATAGAATCGGTCCACGAACCGAGTCTTCAGGTCTTTAAATGATGAGATCCAGTCGTCCAGAAGACTGCAAAACCACTCATAGGTGTCACGCCCCAGAACCAGAATACTGGAGAGCGGGGGACAGACACAGCCAGCTACGTATATTAAAGTGAATTCTACCTCGATATACGGTCACGGCTGTCTAGATACATGAGGGTTTAACTAGAAGCCAATAGTCTCTTAAGGTCAAGAACAAGCCTAGTGTCTCAATCTCAAGCAAGCAAGTAAATATAACAAGATGGTAGATCATCAGACATACAAAGTAAGGCGTCCCATATATTACATATTCAGATGATCATGAAGCTAGTCATACAAAATGCGAAGACTAGCAAGAGTTTAAGTCATACATGATCAACCCTAGGATTTGTCAATCATATTTCAGCCCGTAGGCAGACAGTAAGTAAAGTTGCAAACGAGCTAACACTTGTTCGGCGGCTAACGCCTCAAAAGAATATTTTACAATAGAGTGGGAGAGCAAAATAAAAGCCACTCGTTGCCAGGGTTGCACCTAATGTTCACCATTTGGCTGGGAGGCTGGGAGATCCTCGGGTCCTACTCCAAAATCTAGCCATACAAAACCAGCTGGGTCAGACCCCAGAAAGAGCAAATGCCACAAGGGAGGCTTCACTTAAGAACTAAAACCAACAATTAGCATGAAACACAATTATATAATAAAAGACTGGAGATATGGGAATTCATGATGATATACGATAAGATAACCATGGGACTATTCAGATATCCAAGTTATAACCCTTAAACCAAACAAGGATCGAGGTTGTAACCCTTCATCTGAACGAAACTTAGTTTCCTACTATTTATCGATAAAGTAAAGCACAAGCAATCAGGTCATGTAACAATCTTGTACAGGGTCAGGACAAGACTAGACTGGGATGGACTCCATCCAATCAATCACGGCCAAGCAATGAGTACGGCTTGATACTTTAACTAGCTAGGGTTATCACAAGCCTAATTACTAGCAAGATGCAATGCGATGTTCCAGCAGTCACAGGCCTTGCAGCTATCCAGGTTATCCAGGCGAGGTTGATTATCAAGGTTATCCAGAATTATTAGATGGCTTAGAGTGCAACACATAACAGTGTGCCTTGTACTTGTTTCATGAGTGTGTCCCACATGACAGTGGACTGAAAATGTGCCCTACTCGACGGCAGGCTACAAGTCCATCAGGTGTGGCCGGGATAACAGGATCCCCTGTAACTGGGGAAATCTCCCTTAGAATGAACTACTTGATCAATCTAGTCATTAACCTTAGTCAGATTCAGTATGAATCCCTGACCGTGGTAACCAGGGACTCATGTCCTAGACATGATGCAAGACGAGACTGGACTAGTAGCTTGTACAAACAAGTTTCAAGCAAGCACCCACAGTGTCAAGACGAGAATTTACTTAGCGAGTCGAGGTAGCCGTCGTAACGACGTTCAAGGTTACATGTCAAGATTACTTAGTAGGTCAGGATGACCGTCGCAACGGTGTTCATGAGTTCATGTCAGGATTACTTGCCAGGGGTCCACCACAATGGGTCACCATCATGTCAAGTTAATTGTACTTGTTACTTGTTAGGAGCGCGCCACGACGGGCCACTATCATGAGTTGTCACAAAATCATGCCGCGTACAGATTATCATTACAATGTTAATCTATCATAATTATATCGAGTTTATGTCAAAAGCTGTAAGAATATAATAAGGGGTGCCATGCGCCGAATAAAGGTGAATCTAGGACAATGGTTGCCAGGGCCATACTGCGCCGGGTAAGGGGGTAAGATATGCTAGTGCTAAGAATCCTCCGGGCAGGGGAGTACGCCAAAGGAGTACGCCAAGGGAGGTACGCCAAAGTAGTGCGCCATATCAGAGGAGTATGCTAGGGGAAGTATGCCATGCCAGAGGAGTACGCCAAGGGAAGTACACCAAACCAGTGAAGTACGCCAAGGAAAGTACGCTAAGGGAAGTACGCGTAAAGGAAGTACGCACAAAGGAATAAAGTCTACGCGTAAGGGAAATACGCATAAAGGAATAAAGTCTACGCGTAAGGGAAATACGCGTAAAGGAATAAAGTCTACGCGTGAAACTTGTTTTACGCCAAGGCAGGGTAGACTTTATTTTACGCATAAAATAGTCTTGACTTGCGTAATCCAGATTCATTCTGACACGAATAATCGTGGGCGTAGAGTTTGATACTACTCTGGCGCGAATAAACGTGGGCTTAAGGAACCTCCAGAACTCTAAATTCTATAAAACCTTCAATCTAAGACAAAAATGGGACTTCCGTAGATCAAAATGGGGTATAACACAAATCTCAAAAATCTAGAATGGATCAAAACTTTAAAATAAGAAAGTTTGATAGATCAAAACCACCAAAATTCGAGAATGTAAATTTCTAGATCTACAAAAAATAAAACTTCAAAATGCAAAATGCCAAGTTCTAAACTATCTTAAAATCACGAGAGGACGATAAATGAACCATAAAAATAGGTTCACATGTGGAAGCAAGGTGCACTTGCCTAAGCTCTTGGTTGGTGGAGAGAGTTATGAGGAAGAAAAAGGAGTAAATAAAAAAGTAAGAAAGTAATGAAGAGAGAGAAAGGGTTGGACTTTAAATGGAGATGGTGGTAGGTAGGGGATTGGGTTCATGATGAACCACCCTAAACCAAACAAACCAACCCAAGCCGAACCCAAGTCAAAATAAACCAAGATAAACCAAGTCATGCAAGATTAAGCTAGACAAATATGATTACGGGTCGTAATTTCGTACACGTATTCTAAAAATACGTATAACAAAAAAATGGAGGTGACAACTCAACCCACCTTAAAATAATTCCGTCCTCGAAATTTAATCAAGATGCTAGAGATGTCGAGCAAGATATACTAATCACAGGCAAGTTATAACTAGGCAATCAATCAAGCAATCATTCATGCAAGCAATGAAGTTGAAGGCATAAGACATAAGAAGACATGGTACCTTACGAGTCAAGCAGGTCGGAATATCGCGATCGGATATCATCCTCACGCTCCCACGTTGACTCACCCAAAGAGTGATGATCCCAAGCAACACGGACTAACTAGATAGTCTTGTTCTTGAGTATCTTCTCTCTTCGATCCAATATAGATACGGGTCTCTCCTCATACGAAAGGTTGGTTCCAACAACCAAATCCGAATGATCAACGACATGACTCTGATCCGGGATATACCGTCGCAATTGGGATACATGGAAGACATCATGTACCTCACGTAACGACGGCGGAAGAGCGAGACGATAGGACACATCACATACCCACTCTAGAATGTCGAACGACCCTATATACCTAGGACTAAGCTTTCCCTGTATGCCGAAACGAATAACGCCATGGGTAGACGAGATCCTAAGGAATATATGGTCACCGATAGAAAATTCAAGGGGACGCCGATGGGAATCGGCCCAATGACGCTAGCGATCTTGTGCAACTCGAAGATGATCTCTGACTTGTCTGACCACCTCAATAGTCTGCGTTACCATCTCTGGTCCAAGCATTTGCCTCTCACCGATATCATCCCAAGCTAAAGGAGATCTGTACTTCCTGCCGTACAAGGCTTCAAAGGGTGCCATCTGTATACTGGCTTAGAAACTGTTGTTATAGGAGAACTCCACGAGATGCAAGTGATCTTTCCATGAACCACCAAAGTCAAGGGTACGTGATCTTAACATATCTTCAAGAGTTTGGATCGTGCGTTCTGACTGACCATCTGTCTGCGGATGATAAGATGAACTGAACTTGAGACGAGTCCCCAAACTCTCTTGAAGACTCCGCCAAAAGTATGAGGTAAACCTTGAATCTCTGTCTGATATGATACTAACTGGCACTCCATACAATCTGACTATCTGCCTGAGGTATATCTCTGCAAGCTGATCCGTTGACTGGCAAATTCTGAAAGGGATAAAATGAGCTACCTTGGTGAGTCTGTCAACTATAACCCAGATAGCATCTCTCCCAGCTGGGGATCTAGGTAATCCAGTTACAAAATCTATGGTAATGTGCTCCCATTTCTATTTTGGGATCGATAAAAGTTGAAGAAGTCCAGCTGGTCTCTGATGTTCAACCTTAACTTGTTGGCAAACTAAATAACGAGAGACAAACCGGGATATCTTCCTCTTCATGCCATTCCACCAGAAATGTTGACGGATATCACGATACATCTTCGTACCACCAGGATGAATAGAATATTGCAAACTGTGAGCCTCTTCCATGATCTTCGGTCTGATATTACCACTGGGTACACAAAGACGCCTTCTATGTCAAAGTGTACCATCTTCCTGAATATATAATTTTGGTCTTCGTCCTGCTACATATTCTGTCCTGAGTCGCTGAAGCTTAGAATCTATTGACTGAGCTAACTTGATTCTCTCAACTGTACTGGACTGAACTTGCATACTGGCCATCAATGCTATACTGGAAGGAAGAACAATTTCAATACCCGTCTTCTGAAGATCTGTTAACAACTCTGGCTGTGCTGTTAGAAAATAAACTCCGGCTCTCCTGCTCAATGCATCTGCTACTACGTTAGCCTTTCCAGGATGATACTGCAGGTTAATGTCATAATCCACAAGTAGCTCTAGCCATATCCTCTGATGCATGTTAAGATCCTTCTGGGTAAACACGTACTTAAGACTCTTGTGGTCGGTGCAAATCTCTACCCGATCTCTATACAAATAATGCCTCCACAACTTAAGCGCAAAAACTACCGCTGCTAACTCAAAGTCATGAGTTGGGTAATTTCTCTCATGATCACGAAGTTGACGTGATGCATAAGCTACAACCTTACCATGCTGCATCAAGATACATCCCAATCCCTTACCGGAAGCATCACAATAGACTGAAAATCCTTCTGTCCCATCTGAAAGCGTGAGAATGGGTGCCGTCATCAATCTTTGCTTCAACTTCTCAAATGAACTCTGACACTCTGCTGTCCAAGCAAACTGTATATCCTTGCGAGTCAACTGCGTCAGTGGTGCTGAAATCCGAGCGAAGTCTGACACAAATCGTCGGTAATAGCCAGCCAATCCTAGGAAACTTCGAACTTCTACGATGGTACGGGGAACTGGCCATGTCTCTATGGCAACTATCTTCTGGGGGTCCACTTCCACTCCACCTCTGGTAATGATGTGACCCAAGTACGAGATACGATCCAACCAAAACTCACACTTACTGAACTTCGCATATAACTGGTGCTCTCTGAGAATCTGAAAAACTACACGAAGATACTGCTCATGCTCTGCCTCATTCTTGCTATAGACCAAGATATCATCTATGAACACTATCACAAACTGATCAAAATAGGGGATAAAGATACGATTCATGAGGTCCATGAATACGGCTGGCGCATTGGTCGCTCCAAATGGCGTAACAAGGAACTCCCAATGTCTATATCTAGATCTGAATTCTATCTTCGGGACGTCTTGCTCTCTAACTCTGATCTGATGGTACCCTGACCGCAAGTCAATCTTCGAGAATACTGGCGCTCCCCTGAGCTGATCAAATAAATCATCTATCCTTGGTAGAGGATATCTGTTCTTAATTGTTACAGAGTTTAAGGCACGATAATCAACACATAATCTTGACGTACCATCCTTCTTTTTCACAAAAAGTATCGGTGCTCCCCAAGGAGATCCACTAGCAAGAATGAATCCCTTGGTTCTAAGTTCTCCAATCATCTTGTACAAGATCTCTAACTCGGAAGGTGCCATCCTATAGACTCCTCCTGATACTGGTGCCGTCCCCGGAAGCAAATCAATGGTGAATTCTATCTCTCTCTCTCGGGGCATGCCTGGAAGTTCTTTGGGAAATACATCAGGAAACTCTGCTACTACTCTGGGAAATTGATCTGCCACTGCTACTGCCATCCACAATACTGGTGGAGAAGGTTCTACTCTGCCTCGAAAAAATGAAAACTCTGGCTCACCAGGAATACTAAAAATAATCTTGCCGATATGGCAATCTATTCTAGCATACTGGTCCCTCAACCAATCCATTCCTAGGACCACATCATAGTCGACCATCGGAAATTCTATCAATCTAGCGGAAAATTCTCTACCGCTGACTACGATCCGACACGAAGAAAAGACTCTATCTAATCCCACAAGACCGTTACCAGTAAGTATATTGAGCCTTACTGATAATGACTCGGGCTCCAGTCCTATACGTGTTGCGAATCGTACAGACATGAATGAATGCGATGCTCCTGAATCAAATAATACTGATACAGGAAAAGAGTTGACGAGAATGGTACCTGCCACCACCTTACCTGATGCCAATTCCTCCTCCATGGTCAAAGCCATCGCTTGACCTTGTCCTCTTGGTGCTGGTCCCCTCTGCTTGTGACCTCTCTGCATGTTCTGGTTCTGAGCTTGGGCCTGGGCATACTACTGCGGCCTTTATTGCTGGAAAGTTTGGGCCTGAGGCGGCAAGGGCCTCGGGAACTGGTGCTGCTGCTGCTGAACTGGAGCTGGTCCCCTAACCGATGGACTGGTTAGGGTTGATGATGAACTGGCCTTGTACGGATAAGACCCTATCATGTGATCCGATGCCCAACAAGCCAAGCGAAATCCCTGTGCTCTACGACACTCTAAAATAATGTGACCAGACTTTCCACAATGAGAGCAGCCCATTACGAAAGACTGCTTCTGCTTCTGCTGCTGAGGGTACGTCGGGGTTGAATGGTGAACCGACGTAACTGAGGCTGCCCGCCTCAGAGTTCCTATATTCAAAGCCCTAGCTGCCGGGGCTGGAGTTAATGAATGGGACATTTGCCCATGGGACCTCTTTCGACCTCCAGTTCGGTCCACTATCCTCTAAGAAGTATACTCATGCCTCTTCGCTGCTCGTAAGACGACATCAAATATTTGGTGCTCGAAGTGCTCCACAGCTAGAATAATCTCTAGGTGGAGTCCCTGCTAGAACCGCTGGGCTCGGTCCAATTCGGTCGCCACCAAGGTGGGAGCAAACCGACTTAGTCTTGAAAACTCGGTCGCATAACTGTCGACCTTCCTGCTCATCTGCCTCAAATTGGTGAACCTCGTCTGTAGGTCGTACTGAGCTACAACATTGAAGTACTTGATCTGAAACTTGTCACTGAATACCGCCCATGGGACAGGTGTTGCCAATCCAACTGCTTGCATCACCTACCAGCTGCGGGCTAAGTCTAATAACTGTAGGCACACAACGGCCACCTTTTCTTCCTCAGGAATCCTAGCTGCCTCCAGGATAACTTCTATATCCTGAAGCCATGCATTAGCAGTGATAGCATCTTCACTGCCATTAAAGAAGGGAGGGTTCAGACGCTTGAAGCTGTTGGCCGCGTTGTTCCCTTGGTAACCAACTCTGCCCATGGCAACTTGTACTGTCTGGTGCAGGGCATCGTCCCGACAATCTTGAGATGCAAGCAATTCCCTGATGAGTCCCATAAGAGTTCCATCGTCAGGTTCTGCAGGCTAAACTGGCTGAACTGGTGGCTCTTGACCCCCAGTAGGCATGACTCTGGAGGCTACCCCTGAGTGCTGGGCTTGGTCTCCAGGTTGCTGCTGGTTCACTAGAGGTGCTCTACCTTGCTGATCGGTAGGACCAGGAATAATGTCGCTGAAGAAACGACATGGAAAACAATAAGAATGGACCATAATAGATCAAGGATATAAACATGTGATCAGATCAAGATTTCGGGAATATTAGAAGACACGAGTAGAGATCAAAGGTGAGTGCTGATTGAGACATCTAATTCGTGAAACCCTTACATATCTTGATTTACAAGACCTGTATGGGCCACCACTCAAACCGTGTCACGCCCCAGAACCAGAATACTGGAGAGCGAGGGACAGACACAGCCAACTACGTATATTAAAGTAAATTCCACCTCGATATACGGTCACGGCTGTCTAGATACATGAGGGTTTAACTACAAGCCAATAGTCTCTTAAGGTCAAGAACAAGCCTATTGTCTCAATCTCGAGCAAGCAAGTAAATATAACAAGATGGTAGATCATCAGACATACAAAGTAAGGCATCCCATACATTGCATATTCAAATGATCATGAAGTTAGTCGTACAAAATACGAATACTAGCAAGAGTTTAAGTCATACATGATCAACCCTAGGATTTGTCAATCATATTTTAGCCCGTAGGCAGACAGTAAGTAAAGTTGCAAACGAGCTAACACTTGCTCGGCGGCTAAACGCCTCAAAAAAATATTTTATAATGGAGTGGGAGAGCAAAATAAAACCCACTCGTTGCCAGGGTTGTGCCTAGTGTTCACCATCTGGCTGGGAGGCTAGGAGATCCTCGGGTCCTACTCTGAAATCTGGTCATACAAAACCAGCTGGGTCAGACCCCAGAAAGAGCAAGTGCCACAAGGAAGGATTCACTTTAGAACTAAAAGCAGCAATTAGCACGAAACACAATTATATAATAGAAGGCTGGAGATATGGGAATTCATGATGATATACGATAAGATAACCATGGGACTATTCAGATATCCAAGTTATAACCCTTAAACCAAACAAGGACCGAGGTTGTAACCCTTCATCTGAATAGAACTTGGTTTCCCACCATTTATCGATAAAGTAAAGCACAAGTAATCAGGTCATGTAACAATCTTGTACAGGATCAGGACAAGACTAGACTGGGCTGGACTCCATCCAATCAATCATGGCTAAGCAATGAGTATGGCTTGATACTTTAACTAGCTAGGGTTATCACAAGCCTAATTACTAGCAAGATGCAATAAGACGTTCCAGCAGTCACAGTCCCTGCAGCTATCCAGGTTATCCAGGCGAGGTTGATAATCAAGGTTATCTAGAATTATTAGATGGCTTAGAGTGCAACACATAACAGTGTGCCTTGTACTTGTTTCATGAGTGTGCCCCACATGACAGTGGACTGGAAATGTGTCCTACTCGATGGCAGGCTATAAGTCTATCAGGTGTGGCCGGGATAACGGGATCACTTGTAACTGGGGAAATCTCCCTTAGAATGAACTACTTGATCAATCTAGTCATTAACCTTAGTCAGATTCAGTATGAATTCCTGACTGTGGTAACGAGGGACTCATGTCCTAGACATGATACAAGACGAGACTAGACTATTAGCTTGTACAAACAAGTTTCAAGCAAGCACCCACGTTGTCAAGACGAGAATTTACTTAGCGAGTCGAGGTAGCCGTCGCAACGGCGGTCAAGGTTACATGTCAAGATTACTTAGCAGGTCAGGATGACCGTCGCAACGGTGTTCATAAGTTCATGTCAGGATTACTTGCCAGGGGTAAACCAACGGGTCACCATCATGTCATATTACTTACACTTTTTACTTGTTAGGAGCGCGCTACGACGGGCCACTATCATGAGTTGTCACAAAATCATGTCGTGTACAGATTATCATTATAATGTTAATCCATCTTGATTATATCGAGTTCATGTCAAAAGGTGTAAGGATATAATAAGGGATGCCATGCGCCCAATAATGGTGAATCTAGGGCAAAGGATGCCAGGGCCATACTGTGCCGAGCAAGGGGTTAAGGTACGCTAGTGCTAAGAAGCCTCCGGGCAGGGGAGTATGCCAAAGGAGTACGCCAAGGGAAGTACGCCAAAGGAGTACACCAAACCAGAGGAGTACGCCAAAGGAAGTATGCCAAGCCAGAGGAGTACGCCAAGGGAAGTACGCCAAACCAGAGGAGTACGCCAAGGGAAGTACGCCAAGGGAAGTACCGGTAAAGGAAGTACGCACAAAGGAATAAAGTCTATGCGTAAGGCAAATACGCGTAAAGGAATAAAGTCTATGCGTGAAACTTGTTTTACGCCAAGGCAGGGTAGACTTTGTTTTACGCATAAAACAGTCTTGACTTACATAATCCAGATTCACGCTGACACGAATAATCGTGGGCGTAGAATTTGATACTACGCTGGCACGAATAAACGTGAGCGTAAGGAACCTCCAGAACTCTAAATTCCATGAAACCTTCAATCTAAGACAAAAATAGGACTTCCATAGATCAAAATGGGGTATAACGTAAATCTCAACAATCTGGAATGGATCAAAACTTGAAAATAAGGATGTTTGATAGCTCAAAACCACCAAAATTCGAGAATGACAAATTTCTAGATCTACAAAAAATAAAACTTCAAAATGCAAAATACCAAGTTCTAAACTATCTTAGAATCACGAGAGGAAGATAAATGAACCATAAAAATGGGTTCTTATGTGGAAGCAAGGTGCACTTGCCTAAGCTCTTGGTAGGTGGAGAGAGTTATGAGGAAGAATGAGTAAATGAAAAAGTAAGAAAGTAATGAAGAGAGAGAAAGGGTTGGGCTTTAAATGGAGATGGTGGTAGGTAGGGGTTGGGTTCATGATGAACCACCCTAAACCAAACAAACCAACCCAAGCCGAATCCAAGTCAAAATAAACCCAAATAAACCAAGTCATGCAAGATTAAGCTAGATAAGTCTGATTACGGGTCAGAATTCCGTACACGTATACTTTAAATACGTATTATAAAAAAACGGAGGTGACAATAGGCTACCCCTTGTAGCGCTGCTATGAATATATTGGACAGGAGGGCGTCATCCTTTGGCAGGTGTCCTGTTACTGAGGCAAAGTACCTCAAGTATTGTCGGAGAGACCCCTTTCCTTCATAAGGTGTAAGAGTCTGCAAATTGTATTTGGGAGGATAGACGATATTGTCCCACTCGGCAGGGTATGGCTGCCGGATTCCCATCTTCCGGAGCGTTGCTTGCTTCTTCTTGGCATCATGACGAGCATACAACTCCTTGATGGTCTGCTGTATGTCGGCCGACATTACATAGCCTATAGCCGATGGAGTATACGAGGATGGTCCTGCCTGATTGGCAGTAGGTAACCTGCTGGATTCGTCATTGGTTGGAGGATCATGCACAGGTGTAGAGGTAGCAGGGGCCATGCTACTTTTGAGGTCGATTATGATCGAGGACATGGTCTTCATGGTGTCCGTCAGTGTATCTAACTTCGTCTCGAGGACTTCGATACGTCTAAGAGCTTCATTATTGTCTTCCTCATTGCCATCGGCCATGAACACAGACCGAGTGTGAGGGTGACCCGAGGGAGCCAAGAATCATTTAGATGCCTGAGTCTCGCTGCCCTGAGGATATACCAAAAGATTGTGGTCTTCTTCGGACTCAGTATGGTTGCTACCCCCGGTCTGGTGACTGGCTGTGCCAATGGAGACATCCGTGTCGTATTGTGCCTTGTCAGATTGGAACACAGGGTTGTCATGCATGGTAGGAGGCTGGCTAACCCCAATTTTGACAAGGCACCCAATGCAGATTTAGAACGAGTGCCTTGGAACACACCTGCATTGGGTACCTTAGCTTTACCTTTCTCTGACCTTCTCTTCAGTTTAGCAATCGATATGGAAGGATTGTGGAAGGGCTTCTTGAAAGCTCTAGAACCCTGTGCTATATAGCATGTGGTGATGCGAGGCTCGTCTTTTCTATGTCTCACCGACCCCCTGTTAAGCCTCTGGCATGGAGTCAGTGTGGAGTAGAGTCTATGGAAGATGGAATGCCTGTTTGGCGATGGCGCAGCCGTCTGCCGGCAACGACAATTGATGGTTATCTGGGTACAAGAGTGCCTTAATTTAGGCGAGTCTTGTGCCATAAATTTTTCTTCCGCTTGGGAGAGGGTTGGATCTTCTATCGTAGCACCCCCATTGTGCATGAAGGAAAGCTGCATGTAAGCACGATCAAAGCGGGTCTAGCGAGGAAGCCTCCTGTCGCTCCTGTGGGAACGCTATTCATGTGGCTCCCTCTCCGTGGGATGTACCCCTAGATTGGCTTACGCACAGGAGTACCCCAGTAGAAGATCGACTGGTTAAGGCGTCAAAGCGCGAGATCCAGTCTTGTGTAGCTTTCCGTCGGCTGTACGTGTTATTGTCAACACGGGCCTCTGGTCTGCCGTTGGTGTCGCACGCTTGTTGTATGAAGCGCGAGCCACCTGGGATCTCTTCCTACTACACCCAGCGGACAAGTAGTATTCAGAGTCCGTCGAAGGTTTACCTGAAGGATAAGCGATTCTGTCGAAGCCAGATCTCCTTACCGACAATACTCCCGTCATGAGGGGTTGGACCGGTATGCGCTTCCTTTGGCATCGTTCCTTCGCCAAATCAACCATGGAACCACCATCTTCCTCGTCATACTTTCCCATGACGGGAATCGGGAAAGGGGATAAGGCTGTAGCAGTCAGGATCTTCTCTGTGGCTTTGACGTTGAGGGGGTCCTAAGACGTAGTTCCCGCCATCATGCTGCTGGCTATAGCTGCTTTAGGCCTCCAGACACGTCAAGTCTTCTTCGGTTGTACGAACCGTTTCGAAGTCTTCCATTTTTCATCAGAGATGAGATCTTCAAAAGCCTGTTGGTCGAAGCGTACGACTAGCATGTCTTGAAAAGCTCCCAGCAAGTTGTCATCAGATTGCGTCATCGCTTTCTTGTTGTAGGAGAAGGTATCTCCCCAGCAGAATCACCATTTTGTTCGATGTAACAAAAGGTTGAACAAACTTTTTACTTTATTGAAATTATAAGGTATCTGTGTACAAAGAAGGAAGTCCTAAACAGGATATTCTAAGTACAGGGAAAAGAGGTTTCTGGGAAAGTGTGACGATGGAGATCGAGCGCTGCAGTGGCCCCTTTATTCCGTTGACGATCTGATGATGAATCAACCTTGCTATGGATTTCTGGCACCTTTGATGGGACTCTGGGGTCACCGATCAATAGGCTGTCTGGATGAGAAGATCCTTTAAAGATGGTTGGTTGGTTGATTCTTTGGTTGATAGTTGGGTGAGGGTGGACTCTTCGTGGATAGAGATCGCTGCTCCTTTGAAGATTGTCGATTGTCAATGTTCCCACTCTCTTTTTCTCTATTCTAGTGGAAAAAAACTTCTTCTATTTATAGAGAACCAAGCACATATGCGATGTGCATTAGGGTTCCTGAGATATGAAAGAATCTACAGTCATTGTACGGTACGAACTTCTGCGGTGCTGATACGTGGCGTATATTGAGATTTCCCTCAAACAAGATCTCTGGTGGTTACCAACATAATCGAAGGAGGTGACACATGGTGCATGCCAATTTGCTTGCTCGGATACAGCCGAGTAAATCTTAGAATTTCATCCTAGATTTAGAGTCTAACTGATCCTCGTCTAAGATTTAAATCAATCTGATATGATATTAATTTTGATTCCATCCCAATCTTCTCTGCAAGAGGCGGTTAAACAAACCAATTGGGGTGGACCCATGCTTCCTGCGCCTCTGGTAAAGACTAAGTGCTGCTATGCTTCTAGGGTGATGAGTAGACCGTATTTTTAGAGATGACGGAACCTCTGTGCTTTCAGGCGATGAGTGGACTTGCCTTCGAATAACGACGAGACTTCTGTGCGTATATAGCAACTTATGAAGCTGTGTTTCAGGCTACCGAAGTCACTGTGCTGTAGGCGACAAGTAGGCTTGTGCTTTAGGTTGGCAATGTAGGCTTTTGGAGAGATAGGTTGACTTGCATTGGTTGCGATGTGAGTTCCCCAGTCTCTTGTAGAGAAGTGACTTAGGCTTCTGATCCGGAGCAGACGACTGTGCCATGGGAATGGACATGGTGTGAGCATATCACCATCCTGTGCTTCATGCGGACGCAGATAAGTAGTTGTACCTCTGAACAGTGAAGGCGTTGGCTGCGAAGAAAAGGGTATGACACCCTTGCACATCTGAGATTGGCACATGCAGGTAGCTGCACCTCTGGAGTGAAGACACTATTTCTGAAATAAAAAAAGGGGAGGGGGCCTACCACCAACTTGTTTCGGAGGTTGGCGCAGGCAGGTAGCTGCGCCTCTGGCTTGAAGGCTTTGGCTTCTTTAAAGTGTTGAGTTACTGATATGCTTCTGAGAGGCTGTACCTACAAGAAAATTAGAACATGCCTTGGTGGAGGCCAATCTTCCAGCGTGTGTATCGAAAAGAAGGAAGGTTGCACTTCGATGAAGACTGCATCCCTTGTTGATCCCTCTAGGCTTCTGTCAAATCTGTACTAGATCCTTTGTAGAAGAACAGAATTAGTCCCTTATGTATAGTCCTGATGTGTCTGTACTAGACTTTGGTAGACATAACAATAAAGGGACTTCTCTCCATATCTTCTGTTTTGTCTTTTTAGCACTGAGCCTGAGTCTTTTGCATCTTCTGTGCTTTGGCGAAGGGATGTATTCAGCTGAGATTTTTTATTCTTCTATAAGGCTGGCTTGGACACGCACTCGTATCCTGAAAAGTGGGTGCGGGTCGTGATAAGTTTTTGTGGTGGCCCATGCAGGTCAGTTTTCGAAAAAGATTACGAACTCGTGGTAGTACCTATGTTAGTCATACTACTGCGAGCCTGCGACTAAGAAATGCTCATCCACAATTATGATTGAATTGATTCTAGGAGAATGACTAGGACTAGGGGTCCCCTATGCAATTTGACCGTTGGGTAGTTAAGATTGCTACATTGGCCTTATGATTTCAGTAGTGTCACCCCCAGTTTTCAGGAACAGGGGTATTTTTATCATTTTTCATTTTAAAATATTTTTTGAAATTTATTTTATTATTTATGATATTATTGTGGGGTTATTTAAGTCGGGTTCGAATTTCAACTCAATCTGACTTGTAACGGAAACCCGGGGTAGTTTTGACTCTGGTGGGACCTACACACTAGTTAGCCATGGCCCACATGATATTTATTTTAGTTAGTGGTTAGACTAATTAATTATGGATAGGATTTGGTTAGATTAGAGATTTAGAATGACTAATTTAGCCTTAACCATTTACCCCTTTTCCTAATATTAAACAATAGATTAGTGGGAGGGGGTTTTTAGTCATTTGTTCAAGAGGGACACCTAGCTCTATGGCTGGCCAAGAAAAGAGAGGATAGGCACAAGCTCTTTGTCATTATCCTTTCCACTCTCTCTCTCTCTCTTGTTCTTCTCCAATTATTTTAGAGAGGTTCCTATAGATTTTCTCCACCAAATCCCTTTATTCTTCCACCCAACCTTCTTCTTTCCTTCTCTACTCAAGCTAAGGAGGAAGCTAGCCAAGTTTGGGAGGATTCAGAGCTCGTTCGTGTCCATTTGGTATTCCTACGTGTTGGTGTCGTATCGGGAAGGCTTTTCTTAGATTCGATCTATCGGGAGGTATAAATCTCTTCTTCTTTTCATTTCCTCATGCATATAGGATGATTTTAGACCCATAGGAATGACCCCCATGGTTGTGTCTCCATTTGTGTCCGTTTCGTGTCCATTTGGAGACTTCTAGGTGTGTCCTATGTGTGGGATTGTGTCCTAGTGGAAAAATCTCTATTTGGACACATGTATTTTTAGTTATATTGTTTTAAATGAGTATTTGGATTTAAATCTCAGATTTCTATTTATTTAGGAATGTGTTTTCAATGTATCATATTGTATCATATCTATTTATCTATATTCATGTATATATGTCATTTGTTATGTATATATATATGTGTCTATATTTTTTTTTTGTGTGTAAATGTGTCTATATATATATATATATATATATATATATATATATATATATATATATATATATATAGACACATTTACACACAATATATATATATATATATATATATATATATATATATATATATATATATATATATATATATATATATATATATATATATATATTTTGTGTGTAAATGTGCCTATATATATATATATATATATATATATATATATATATATATATATGTATATATATATATATATATATGTATATATATATATATATGTCTATATATATATGTTTTTTTTTTGTGTAAATGTGTCTATATATATATATATGTATATTTTTTTTTTTGTGTAAATGTGTCTATATATATATATATATATATATATATATATATATATATATATATATATATATATATATATAAAAATATATATATATATATATATATATATATATATATATATATATATATATATATATATATATATATATGTATATATATATATATATATGTGTCTATATATATATATATGTATATCTATATATATATATATATATATATATATATATATATATATATATATATATATATATATATATATATATATATATATATATATAAATATTTATATAAAAAAATATATATATATATATAAAATATATATATAAATATATTTTATATAAAATATATATATAAATATAAAAAAAAATATATATATATATATAAAATATATATATAAATATATATATATATATATATATATATATATATATATATATATATATATATATTTTATATATATATATATATATATATATATATATATATATATATATATATATATATATATATATATATATATATATATATTTATATATTATATATATATATATTTTATATATATATAAAATATATATATATATAAAATATATATATATATATATATATATATATATATATATATATATATATATATATATATATATATATATATATATATATATATATATATATATATATAAAAATATATATATATATACATACATACATATATATATTGTGTGGTATATATGTGTATACATTTTGTGTTATATATATTCTATAGGGTGTGGGAAGATTTCGGCCAAGGGGGATTTGAGAATGGTGGTGGAGTTTGTGTGTTTATGTATAGAGAGTTTGAGAGAGGAGATTAGAGTGTGGGAGAGTGAGAGATTAAGAGTGAAGAGGGGGGGGGGGGTTTGGAACCTGCTACAACAGCAGTAGCATGGGGTATCAGTCCCCACAAGGGGGACTGATCTCTTGGACTGGACAGTCCCCAAAGGGGACTGTCATTTACTGCCTAATAGCAGGTTGGAAGGGGGGATTAGCCCATGTATCAGCCCATTGCAGGCCCTCCAAAACCAGCCTTGACTGTCCTAAAATAGCCCCCCATACCAGCATATACCTGTCCCCAATCCAGTCCTTAATTAGCCACATAAGCAGTCCCCTAAACCACCATATAGCAGTCCCATTCAGCCTTGAAACAGCCCTTGAATCAGTACATATCAGTCCCTATAAACCTGTCCCATTTCAGTCCTATTTAGTCCCTTAAACCCAGCCTATTCAGGCCCATTTGCAGGCCCCATATCAGCCAAAACCTGTCCTATACCAGCCCCTTTATTCAGTCCTAAACTTATCCTTAAATCAGTCCACAAACAACCCATTTCAGTCCATAAATGGACAGCCATTAGCCCCTAAAAATCAGTCCTATATATGCCTATATGTGTGTGTGTGTGAGCTTAGTGTGTGTGTGTGAGCCTATATATGTAGCTAATAGCCTATAGGTGTGAGCATGTGTGTGAACCAATAGGAGAACCTATAAGTGTGGTATTATGGGAGCCATATGTGAGTGAGTGAGTGAGTGAGTGAGTTTGTGTGTGTGAGTGTTTAGTTACATGTGAGAATGATATAAGGTGAGGTAATGGTTAGATGAACAACATGTGTCCTAAGATGGACTAGATATCTAGAAAACCTATATTTCTTGGTAGGTAAACCTTAGATAGGATAGTATCTAGCTACCCTAAGGAGCCTAGGCTAGTATCTTGGGTATTAGCGGGGTTTCCTTTGTAATGTGCAAGGTACCGGGATTACCTTGGTGAGGGTAATGTAGGTAATACCTAGAAACTAAGGTATTAAGTTTAGAGTTTAAGATATGGTTAGAACTTGGTTCCTTTGGTTGGTAATGGTCAGAAATAGCGCTCCTAGACTAGTTTTGACTTCGGTTGACTATTTTGACCAAAAGTCAACAAAGGTCAACCGAGAGTCAAACTTAGCTTGTAAGTGACTAGAATTGACCGAAACCAACCCAGAGTTGACCAGTTGACTAAAAGTCAACAGTTGGTCAACATTAGACTAGTTTGACCCAGGGTTGACTCAGTGTTGACTAGAGTTGACCAGAGTTAACTTTTTGACCAAAAGTCAACTGTAAGTCAACCCTTAACCCAGATTGACCTAGTTTGACTTGGATTGACTTCCTGTGACCTTGTTTGACCTTGGTTGTCCTAGTGTAACCCAGTTTGGCTCAGTATGACCTAGTATGATCTAGTTTAGCTTGGTGTGACTTGGTTTGACCTAGTTTTGACTTAGACTTGCATATCTTGACTAGATTAGCTTTTCATTCATTATTAAACCTTGTTTGTACTCATGGCATCTGATCTATAGGTCTATGATTACTCTGAGCGTCTGTTCACTTTATCAGCTCAGGACCATAGGCGAGTACTGTAACACCCCAGAACCAGAATACTGGAGAGCGGGGGCGTACATAGCCAGCTACGTATATTGAAGTGCAACCCACCTCGCTATACGGACACGGCTGTCTAGATACATGAGGGTTTAACTACAAGCCAACAGTCTCCTATGGTCATGAACAAGCCTATTGTCTCAATCTCAGGCAAGCAATAATAGTTACAAGATGTCAGAGTACCAAATATATAATAGCAAGGCGTCCCATACCTTACATATTGGATGATCATGAAGCTAGTCGTAAAAAATGTCAAGACTAGCAAGAGTTCAGTCATACATGATCAACTATAGGATCTGTCAATCATGCTACAGCCCGTAGGCAGACAGTAAATAAGGTACAATACGAGCTAACACGTGCTCACCGGCTAAACGCCTCAAAAGAATAATTTTTACATTAAAGTGGGAGGACAAAAGAAACCCACTCGTTGCCAGGGTTACACCTGGTGGTCACCATCTGGCTGGAAGGTAGGTAGAACCTCTGGAGCTGCTCCGATATCTGGCCACATAAAACCAGCTGGGTCAAACCCCAGAAAGAGCAAGTGCCACAAAGGAGGCTTCACTTAGGAACTAAAACCAATATATCACAATAGAATATTAAAGATAAATAAATAAAGAATTGATAATAATAGAGATAACAACAGTAAACTGAGTGCGAAGAAACCACTCAAGTAGCCAGGTCACAACCCTTAAACCAAACAAGGACCGGGGTTGCAGCCCTTCACCTGAATAGAAACCCGTCTCAAATACTATTGGTAAGTAAAACATGATTAGTCTTGGCATAGGGTAAAATAAGACAATAAATGAAGAGAGGATAAGGAACTGGTCCGGAAGCCAGGTTACAACTCTTAAACCAAACAAGGACCGGAGTTGTAACCCTTCCCCTGAACAGAACCTTGCCCCAGATCTTTATTTGTTAAGGCAATCATAGGTAACCATGTCATGTCATATTCTTGTAAAACATGACGAGCATGACACGGGGTGCAAATAGGATAACAACGAGGAGAAGACAAAGAACTGCTCCGGGAGCCAGGTTACAACTCTTAAACCAAACAAGGACCAGAGTTGTAATCCTTCGCCTGAACAGAACTGGCCCCTGATCATGATTGTCAAGGTAAGCATAAATAGTCATGGTATTAAGGTAAGGTAAAACATGACGAACGTGGCATGGGGTTGCGATAAGACAATAAACGAAGAGCGGACGCAGAACTTCTCCGGGAGCCAGGTTACAACTCTTAAACCAAACAAGGACCGGAGTTGTAACCCTTCGCCTGAACAGAACTGGACCCCCGATCGTTATTGTTAAGGTAAGCATCAATAATTATGTCATGTCACAATCTTGCACAGGACCAGGATAAGACTAAGCTGGAATAAACTCCATCCAATCAATCACGGCCAATCAAGAGTACGGCTTGATACTTTAACTAACTTGGGTTATCACAGGCCTAGTTACTAGCAAGATGCAATGAGATTATTCCAACAGCCACAAGCCCTGCAGACCATCCAAGTTATCCAGGTCGAATATTCGTTTATGAAGGGTGCACCACATGACTGTATGCTAGAAATGTGCCCTACTCGTCGGTAGGCTACACGTCCGCTAGTGCGCCCAGATAATAGAATTGCTTGTAGCTGGGAAACCTCTTCATGACTACTGAATTATTCTAGTTATTAGCCGTAGTTGATTTCAGTAGGTACCCCTGACCGTGGTATTCAGGGTTTCCTGTTCTAGACATGATGCAAGACAGTACTGGTTTATTTGTACAAACACAATCGTCCATGGTATCCAAGTCAATCATTCTTGTCAGGTCATGTCATGTTAGCCGTCGCAATAGCAATTTGAGATAATCATGTCAGGTATACTTGTCATACGATGCCATGTTCAATTATCATTTCCAAACATATTGGATAAATTCGTGATTATCAAGTTCATGACAAAAAGGCGTAAGGATATAAAATGGGTAAAGGTGTACGCCATAGGAACTCATGTTTCTACGCGCGTACTACTACGCTAGACCAAGGGGCCTTCAAGCGTAAAGTGGCTTACGCTAGCAAGAGCAAGGTAAGATAGCTCTACGCGAGCAAGGGTACATGTGGGTGGGGTTTTACGCTAGCCGGGCTTTACGCTAGCAAGATTATGCACGCCAACTCTTGATCAAAGCTTTACGCGAGGGAAACTTTACGCGAGGAACACTCAGCAAACTTTACGCTCGTGAGAGCCGGCTCGAGCTAGCTCGATTTTATGCGAGCGGAAGAGTCCCGAGCGTAAAATCGATTAGCTCAGCGTAAAACGAGTACGCTTGGCACGCGATGCGTGAGCGTAAAGGGGCACTACACGAACACGTTAAGACGTGAGCGTAAAAGGCTGAACAATATGCTGGCACCTAAAACGTGTGCGTAAAACTATGTCTTCTCCATATGGTAAGGTCAACATGCGTAAAAGCTCAGAACTCAAGGAAACTCTATCTCGGTCAGGACTTGGTAAAACCCGGCCATCCCAAAACCAAACTTGTGCCAAATCATGAGGCCTACTACATAAAACTCTTAATTTTTGAAAACAAGCTATTTTAGTAGATCAAAACTAAGAAGATCGAAAATACTAGAAACTTAGATCTATATAAAATGAGCCATGGAATTTGAAAACACTAAATACTAAAGAGGATTAGAATATTGTGGAAAAGAAAATGGAACAATAAAATGGGAGTTCCTTCATGAAGCAAGTTACACTTGCCTACGGTGGGGGTTCGGTAAAGAAGAAGAAGAGGAAGAGCAGTAATGAGAAGATTGAATGAAGAGAGAGAAGGGTGGTTAGGGTTAATAAATGGAGATGGTGGTGGTAGGTAGGGGTTCTCCACTTGGTTCATGATGAACCAAATAAGCAAACCCAAGCCTAGCCGAACCAATCCCAAGGTCAACCAAGCAATGAAAATGCCAAATAAACCAAGCAGGGAGACATGCAATACGAGTCAAAATACGTACACGTATACCAAGATACGTAATACGAACCACAAGCATTACAACTCTATCCACCTTAAAAGAATTTCGTCCTCGGAATTTAATCAAGAGGCTAGAGATGCAAGGACAAGCTATATTAATCATAGGCAAGCTATACTAGTCAAGCAATCAGGCAATCAATCATGTAAGCAAGGAATCGAAGCCATGAGGCATAAGGAAGACATTATACCTCCCGAGTCAAACAGGTCAGGATATCGCGATCGGATATCATCCTCACGCTCCTATGTTGACTCACCCAAATAGTGATGACCCCAAGCAACACGGACTAACTTGATAGTCTTGTTCTTGAGTATCTTCTCTCTTCGGTCCAATATGGACACGGGCCTTTCCTCATACGAAAGGTTGGTACCAACAACCAATTCCGAATGATCAAGGACATGACTCGGATCTGGGATATACCATCGTAGTTGGGATACATGAAACACGTCATGCACCTCGCTTAGCGATGGCGAAATAGCGAGACGATAGGACACATCTCCTACTCGCTCCAGGATATCGAACGGCCCTATATACCTAGGACTAAGCTTTCTCCGTACGTCGAAACGAATGACGCCACGGATAGGCGAAATCCTTAGGAATACATGGTCGCCGACAGAAAACTCAAGGGGACGCCGATGAGAATCGGCCCAATGATGCTGGCGATCTTGGGCAATGCGAAGATGATCTCGGACTCTCCTGACCACTTCGATTATCTGAGCAATTATTTCCGGACCGAGCATCTGTCTCTCACCAATATCGTCCCATGCTAGTGGGGATCGGCACTTCCTACCATACAGTACCTCAAATGGTGCCATCTGGATACTGGCCTGGAAACTGTTGTTGTACGAGAACTCCACCAGGTGCAGGTGATCTTCCCACGAACCACCGAAGTCGAGCGTACAAGATCTCAACATATCTTCGAGAGTCTGGATCGAGCGCTCCGACTGACCATCTATTTGCGGGTGATAAGCTGAACTGAACTGGAGACGGGTCCCCAAACTCTTCTGGAGACTCTGCCAAAAGTGCAAAGTGAATCTGGAATCTCGATCTGAGGTGATATTGACTGGTACTCCATACATCCTGACTATCAACCTGAGGTACATCTCTGCTAGCTGAGCCGTCAACTGACCCACTCTGAACTGGAGAAAGTGAGCCCCTTCGTGAGTCGGTCAACTATAACCCAGATAGCATCTCTACCAGCTAGAGATCTAGGTAATCCAGTCACGAAATCTATGGTTATATGCTACCATTTCCATTCTGGAATCGGCAAGGGTTGAAGAAATCCAGCTGACCTCTGATGTTCAGCCTTGACTTATTGGCAGACTAAACAACGAGAGACAAATTGGGCTATCTCCCTCTTCATGCCATTCCACTAAAAGTGCTGATGACTATCACGATACATCTTCGTACCACCAGGATGAATAAAATACTGCAAACTGTGAGCTTCTGCCATGATCTCCTGTTTGATATCTCTGTTGGGAACACAAAGATGCTTACCATGTCAAAGTGTACCATCATCATGAATGCATAACTCTGGTTTGCGTCCTGCCTCACACTCTGCTCTGAGTCGCTGAAGCTTGGAATCCGCTGACTGCGCCATCCAGATCCTCTTGACTATAGTGGATTGAACTTACATGCTGGCCATCAATGCCGTATTGGTAGGAAGGACAACTTCTATGCCCATCCTCTGAAGATTCGCTAATAACTCTGGTTGCACTGTTAGAAGATAAACTCTGGCTCTCCTGCTCAATGTATCTGCCACGACATTGGCCTTCCCTGGATGATACTACAAATTGACATCATAATCCACAAGAAGCTCGAGCCATCTTCTCTGACGCATGTTAAGTTCCTTCTGAGTGAATACATACTTCAGGCTCTTATGGTCGATAAAAATCTCCATCCTATCTCTATACAAGTAGTGCCTCCATAATTTAAGCGCAAATACTACTGCTGCCAACTCCAAGTCATGGGTTGGGTAATTTTTCTCATGATCACGAAGTTGGCATGACGCATAAGCTATTACCTTTCCATGTTGCATCAGAACACATCCTAAACCTCTGCCTGAAGCATCACAATATACTGAAAATCCCCCGGGTCTATCTGGAAGCGTAAGAATGGGTGCCGTGATTAAGCCTCGCTTCAACTTCTCAAAAGAATCCTAGCACTCTGCTTTCCAAGCAAACTACACATCCTTACGGGTCAACTGGGTTAATGGCGCTGAAATTCGAGCAAAGTCTGAAACAAATCGTCGGTAGTAGCCGGCCAATCTAAGAAAGCTACGAACTTCTGCAACTGTGTTAGGTACTGGCCATGATTCTATAGCTACGATCTTCTGGGGATCCACTTCTACTCCTCCTCTGGTGATGATATAACCCAAGCAGAAAATGCGATCGAGCCAGAACTCGCATTTACTGAACTTGGCAAACAATTGGTGCTTTCGGAGAATCTGGAGGACAACTCTGAGATGCTGCTCATGCTCTGTTTCACTCTGGCTATAGACTAGGATGTCGTCTAGGAACACAATCACGAACTTATCCAAATAAGGCATAAAAACACGATTCATGAGGTCTATGAATACAGCCGGCACATTGGTTGCTCCAAATGGCATAATAAGGAACTCCCAATGCCCATACCTAGATCTGAAAGCTATCTTCGGGATGTCCTGCTCTCTGACTCTAATCTGATGGTATCCGGACCGCAAGTCGATCTTCGAGAATACTGCTGCCCTCTTGAGTTGATCAAACAAGTTATCTATCCTTGGGAGAGGGTATCTGTTCTTGATTGTCACTGAGTTCAAGGTACGATAGTCAACACATAATCTGGACGTACCATCCTTCTTTTTTACAAGAAGCATCGGGGCTCCCCAAGGCGATCCACTAGCACGAATGAATCCCTTGGTTCTGAGTTCTTCAATCATTTTGTACAATATCTCTAACTCTGACGGCGCCATCCTGTAGACTCTCTCTGACACTGGGGCTGTCCCTGGAATCAAGTCGATAGTAAACTCGATCTCTCGCTCTGGCGGCATTCCTGGTAGCTCTTCTGGGAAAACACCTGGAAACTCTTCGACTATCCGGGGTAACTGCACTACTACTATTGCCATCCGCAATACTGGAGGAGAAGGTTCAACTTCGCCTCGGGTGAAAAAAACTCTGGCTCACCTGGAATGCTAAAAACAACCCTGCCAATATGGCAGTCTATCCTAGCATACTGGTCTCTCAACCAATCTATCCCTAATACCACATCATAGTCGGCCATCGGGAATTCTATCAACCTAGCGGAAAACTCTCTACCGCTAACTACGATCCGACACGAGGAAAATACTCTATCTACTCCCACAAGTCCGTTACCAGTAAGTATATTGAGCCTTACTGATAATGACTCGGGCTCTAATCCTATCCGTGTCGCGAATCGTACAGACATAAATGAATGCGAGGCACCAGAATCAAATAATACGAAAGCTGGAAAGGTGTTGACGAGAATAGTACCTGCCACCACCTCACCTGGTGCCAATCCTTCCTCTCCCATGGTCAAAGCCAGCACTTGACCATGTCCTCTGGGTGCGGGTCCCCTTTGCTAAAAATTCCTCTGCTTGCTCTGGACCAGGTCTTGGGCCTGAGCATACTGCTGCGGTCTCTGCTGGTGGAATGCCTGGGCCTACGTCGGCAACGGCCTCGGGAACGGGTACTGCAGCTGTTGCTGCTGCTGGACTGGTGCTGGTCCTCTAACTGAAGGACTAGAGAAGGCTGATGATGAACTCCCCCTGTTCCGGCAGTTTCCTACCCTGTGGTCCGGGGTACCGTAAACCAAGCACAAGCCCTGTGCTCTGCGACACTCTGATACCACATGCCCTGGCTTCTCGCAGTGTGAATATCCCACTGCGGAAGACTGCTTCTGCTTCTGCTGCTGAGGGTGCGTCAGGATGGAATGCTGATCCGAC
Source organism: Iris pallida (assembly GCA_029216955.1). Lineage (NCBI taxonomy): Eukaryota > Viridiplantae > Streptophyta > Magnoliopsida > Asparagales > Iridaceae > Iris > Iris pallida. The sequence goes on from JANAVB010017998.1 coordinate 6,206,962, forward strand.
GTCACTGAGGCCGCCCACCTCAGACCTCCAATGGTCAAAGCCCTGGCTGCCGGGGCTGGTGCTGAAGACTGATTCATCTGACCATGGGATCGCTTCCGACCCCCGGTCCTGTCCACAATCCTTTGGGAGGTATACTCATGCCTCCTAGCCGCTCTCAATATCGCATCAAAAGTCTGATGCTCAAACTGCTCCACCGCCAATAAAATCTCTAGGTGGAGTCCCTGCTAGAACCACTGGGCTCTGTCGAACTCGGTCGCTACCAAGGTAGGAGCAAACCGACTAAGTCTAGAGAACTCGCCCGCATATCCATCGACCGTCCTTCCCATCTGCTTCAAATTGGTAACTTCGTCTGTAGATCGTACCGAGCTACAGCGTCAAAATACTTGGTCCGGAATCTCTCCCTGAAGACTACCCAGGCAATGGGTGCCACTAATCCGACGGCCTTCGACGCCCACCAGCTGCAGGCAAGATCCAATAACTGCAGGCGCACCACGGCCACCTTTACGTCTTCTGGAGTCTTAGCTGCTTCTAGAATCACCTGTGTATCCTGAAGCCATGCATCGGCAGCAATAGCATCTTCACTGCCGTCGAAGAATGGAGGGTTCAAGTGCTTGAAGCTGTTGGCCGTGCTATTACCCTGATGACTCCTCTGGTCAAAGCATCTGCCACCGCCTGGTGCAAGGCATCTCTTCGACGATCCTGGGAAGATAATAATGACCGGATGAGACCCACGAAAGTGCCATCATCAGGATCTGCAGGCTGGACGGGCTGAACTGGTGGCTTTCCTCCAATAGGTACGACTCTGGAGGCCACTCCTGAATGCTGGACCTGATCTTCTGGTTGCTGCTGGTCCACAGGTGGTGCTTCGTCTTGCTGATCGGCAGGTCTAGGAACTATGCCGCTGAAGAAGATGACATAGGGAACAATAAGGAAGGACCAGGACAGTTCAACGATACAAGCATGCGATCAGGTCAAGAATTTAGGGATTCAGAGGATACAAGTAGAGATCAAGGGCGAGTACTGATTTAGACATCTATTCGGTAAACCCTCACATATCTTGATTTACAAGACCTGCATGGGCTACCACTTAAACCATGTAACGCCCCAGAACCAGAATACTGGAGAGCGGGGGCGTACATAGCCAGCTATGTATATTGAAGTGCAACCCACCTCGTTATACGGTCACGGCTGTCTAGATACATGAGGGTTTAACTACAAGCCAACAGTCTCCTATGGTCATGAACAAGCCTATTGTCTCAATCTCAAGCAAGCAATAATAGTTACAAGATGTCAGAGCACCAAATATATAATAGCAAGGCGTCCCATACCTTACATATTGGATGATCATAAAGCTAGTCGTACAAAATGTCAAGACTAGCAAGAGTTCAGTCAAACATGATCAACCCTAGGATCTGTCAATCATGGTACAGCCCGTAGGTAGACAGTAAATAAGGTGCAATACGAGCTAACACGTGCTTGCCGGCTAAACGCCTCAAAAGAATAATTTTTACAATAAAGTAGGATAACAAAAGAAACCCACTCGTTGCTAGGGTTACGCCTGGTGGTCACCATCTGGCTGGAAGGTAGGTAGAACCTCTGGAGCTGCTCCGATATCTGGCCACACAAAACCAGCTGGGTCAAACCCCAGAAAGAGCAAGTGCCACAAAGGAGGCTTCAATTAGGAACTAAAACCAACATATCACAATAGAATATTAAAGATAAATAAATAAAGAACGGATAATAATAGAGATAACAACAGTAAACTGAGTGCGAAAAAACCACTCAAGTAGCCAGGTCACAACCCTTAAACCAAACAAGGACCGGGGTTGTAGCCCTTCACCTGAATAGAAACCCGTCTCAAATACTATTGGTAAGTAAAACATGATTAGTCTCGGCATAGGGTAAAATAAGACAATAAACGAAGAGAGGATAAGGAACTGCTCCGGAAGCCAGGTTACAACTCTTAAACAACACAAACACCTGAGTTGTAACCCTTCGCCTGAACAGAACCTTTCTCCTGATCTTTACTTGTTAAGGCAATCATAGGTAACCATATTATGTCATATCTTGTAAACCAGGACGAGCATGACACGGGGTGCAAATAGGATAACAACGAGGAGAAGACACAGAACTGCTCCGGGAGCCAGGTTACAACTCTTAAACCAAACAAGGACTGGAGTTGTAACCCTTCGCCTGAACAGAACTGGCCCCTGATCATTATTGTCAAGGTAAGCATAAATAGTCATGGTATTAAGGTAAGGTAAAACATGACGAACGTGGCATGGGATTGCAATAAGACAATAAACGAAGAGAGGACACAGAACTTCTTTGGGAGCCAGGTTACAACTCTTAAACCAAACAAGGACCGGAGTTGTAATCCTTCGCCTGAACAGAACTGGACCCCCGATCGTTATTGTTAAGGCAAGCATCAATAATCATGTCATGTCACAATCTTGCACAGGACCAGGATAAGACTAAGCTGGAATAAACTCCATCCAATCAATCACGGCCAATCAAGAGTACGGCTTGATACTTTAACTAACTTGGGTTATCACAGGCCTAGTTACTAGCAAGATGCAATGAGATTATTCCAACAGCCACAAGCCCTGTAGACCATCCAAGTTTTCTAGGTCGAATATCCGTTTATGAAGGGTGCACCACATGACTGTGTGCTAGAAATGTGCCCTACTCGTCGGTAGGCTACACGTCCGCTAGTGCGCCCAGATAACGTGATTGCTTGTAGCTGGAAAACCTCTTTATAACTACTGAATTATTCTAGTTATTAGCCGTAGTTGATTTTAGTAGGTACCCCTGACCGTGGTATTCAGGGTTCCCTGTTCTAGACATGATGCAAGACAGTACTGGTTTATTTGTACAAACACAATCGTCCACGGTATCCAAGTCAATCATTCTTGTCAGGTCATGTCATGTTAGCCGTCGCAACAGCAATTCAAGATAATCATATCAGGTATACTTGTCATACGATACCATGTTCAATTATCATTTCCAAACATATTAAATAAATTCGTGATTATCAAGTTCATGACAAAAAGGCGTAAGGATATAAAATGGGTAAAGGTGTACGCCATAGGAACTCAAGTTTCTACGTGCGTACTACTACGCTAGACCAAAGGGCCTTCAAGCGTAAAGTGGCTTACGCTAGCAAGAGCAAGGTAAGATAGCTCTACGCGAGTAAGGGTACATGTGGGTGGGGTTTTACGCTAGCCGGAATGCCAACTCTCGATCAAAGCTTTACGCGAGGGATTACGCGAGGAACACTCGGCAAACTTTACGCTCGTGAGAGCCGGCTCGAGCTAGGGATTTTACGCTAGCTCGATTTTACGCGAGCGGGAGAGTCCCGAGCGTAAAATCGATTAGCTCAGCATAAAATGAGTACGCTTGGCACGCGATGCGTGAGCGTAAAGGGGCACTACGCGAACACGTTAAGACGTGAGCGTAAAAGGCTGAACAATATGCTGGCACCTAAAATGTGTGCGTAAAACTATGTCTTCTCCATATGGCAAGGTCAACATGCGTAAAAGCTCAGAACTCAAGGAAACTCCATCTCGGCCAGGACTTGGTGAAACCCGGCCATCCCAAAACCAAACTTGTGCTAAATCATGAGGCCTACTACATGAAACTCTTAATTTTCGAAAACAAGCTATTTAAGTAGATCAAAACTAAGAAGATCGAAACTACTAGAAACTTAGATCTATATGAAATGAGCCATGGAATTTGAAAACACTAAATACTAAAGAGGCTTAGAATCTTGTAGAGAAGAAAATGGAACAATAAAATGGGAGTTCCTTCATGAAGCAAGTTACACTTGCCTACGGTGGGGGTTCGGTGAGGAAGAAGAAGAGGAAGAGCAGTAATAAGAAGATTGAATGAAGAGAGAGAAGGGTGGTTGGGGTTAATAAATGGAGATGGTGGTAGTAGGTAGGGGTTCTCCACTTGGTTCATGATGAACCAAATAAGCAAACCCAAGCCTAGCCGAACCAATCCCAAGGTCAACCAAGCAATGAAAATGCCAAATAAACTAAGCTGGGAGACATGCAATACGTGTCAAAATATGTACACGTATACCAAGATACGTAATACGAACCACAAGCATTACAAATACATTCACTGATAGTTTTCATTGTCTTGATATCTGCTATATCCTATTCAGTTGTAGTATCTTACTTGATTTCCAGACACGATAGTTCATGGACTAGTATATGTCGGATCCTGTCATGAGATGTTGTTCCCGGATTATTTGGTATATTGGTACAAGACTCGACTTGTTACTTGTACTTGTATAGACATGGACTTGAGAGTGGGCTGATCACCTGCTTTTGAATCCCGTGTCATGATGTGTTATGTCCGGATCCTTTATACTACTCGGGGATGGGGAGTTATTAGTGGTTGTGTGATCAAAATTCCTACTTGTTCTTCACACTTGTACTCGTCACTTGTCCATAGCTACTTGTTCATAACTTTCTATGGTGATCGGCCTTATTCTTCACACTTGTTACTTCATACTTGTTACTTGTTCGTAGCCGGTCAGATGGAAAACCTGAACATGTTTTTCCCAAGCCGATCACATAACGCACTAATAATTCAAGGCACCTTTTATATTTATTATCATAGGAGGCTAAGTTCTATTCGGAAGAAGGGTTACAACCCCGGTCCTTGTTTGGTTTAAGGGTTGTAACTCGGCTTCTGAATGGTTCCCAAGTCATCCTATATATATACATATTGTCATCCTATATATACATATTGTCATCCTATTCAGTACTCATATCTTGATATATATTTTCTGTTAATTTTGTCTTATATTTCATTACACTGTCTCTTATAGAATTTGTCAATTCATATGGAACTACTATTGGTGTTTGTACTTGCTCATTTTCCTGACAGGATACCATTGATATATTACAGATGATTCTCAGGCAGATTGCCCGACCTATTATGGGGTCGAGTCAGATGGAGTAGACCTGGACCGTGGCTTGTTAGTAGAGCCACTAGACTTTGCTCACCCAGAGTAGTGTAGCTTAGTTAGGTTTGCCTGGTCTACGAGCCAGCTAGTACTTTTCAGACTGTAGATTTTTATACTATATTTCTGTGACTATGTGGTATTGTGTATAGCTCTGGACTTGTGTGGATCTCAAGCTTATTTCCTGCTTTCATCTTTTATATTTCCTTTCCTTGCTATCTACCTTAGTTTTACTTTGTGATTAAGACTGTATTGCTATGTCACCTCCATTCGGAATGTATATACTGTACAGGCACCTTTATATTGTTTAGTAGTAGTATTTACAGACCTTATATACAGCATTCTACCGCCGATTCTTCGGCGTAGGTTGGACGTAACCACGTGCTCGTGTCCCTCATCAGGGTGCGGGTCGTGACAAGTAGGAATTATTGAATTATAAACCAAAATAGATACTTAATAATTTTTATAGGTGAACATATTTTTTGCTTCGATATGATGGTAGGATCAAGGTGGGTAGACTATTCACTTGGGTAGTCTGGATTGCTTATTTATTTATTTTCCATTTTGCTATATAAATTTTTATAATTTTTTATTCTGTTATCCATACATGAATCTCGAGTTCAATATTTTTTTTCTCAATCATTTGAATATCCATGAAATAGGGATTATGATGTTTATACTTTTCTTTTCTTTGGTTATTTCCTCCCTAATCGATCATTTTGTTTTCAAGAGTTGAGACTTGTAGAACCAATACTTATATTTTCTATCTGACCACCTTAAAATTTGTTTGAATTATCTTTCCTCCTAGTCTGTATTACTCATTTATCCCCAAAGGTAATTATTTTCTCAAAGTCAACACTTTATTTACATCCATTGACTTTTTAACTTTAGCATAATCTAATTATCCATATATTTATTCTGACTCAGTTTTGTTGAATTTCAAGATGTACATAAGTTTTCCCCTCGAATCTTCGAATATTAGGAAAATATAAATTAAATTTGTATTTCTTTTGTCTTCGAACATTTTTTTCCTAACCAATTGTATGATTTACAAAAAATGAGTATTATTACTTCAAGTACAGACACCTAGACATTTCCTAATCATGATCGAGTTGTTTGAACTTTTAAAACCTTCTCGAGAATTTTAATGCCAAAGTTTCAAAGAATACTCGATGACCTATAATGGCAAGGCAATTGCATGCTGTCGACACTTATTTGAATTATTAAGACTATGTGTTCACTTCAGCCAGCAGCGCACTGGCGAGGCATGACTCATAAGTCAAAATAATTTCGGGTAAGCATATAGGTCGTCAAATATTAGTAAAATGATGCCTTAAATTGTTCTATTTAATATTTGAGTTAATGTGTTAATAATGGATTAAGTTATAGAGTATTTGATACCGTATCCTTACTTGAGTCGTAGAACCAAGAGTTAATTGCAGCCAGATGTACACTGGCGAGGCATAAATTTGCGGTAAAGTGACTTCGGATAGGCTTATGATTTTTGAATACCATAGAGGCTATATCCTTATTTGCATATGACTATTAAGTTTCCAAATTGATTTGTGCTTTATTTCTAGTTATCGTATTCACAACAAACTGGTCGTTCATTCCTTCTTACCATTTCTATTTAAATTCTATAATTTGATTTTTCCAGTAATCATTGAGAACCGATTATCACATTTTGATTCTACTTCACACGGTTCATTGTCATACTTAGATTTTTGAACCTATGATCGTGTCTAAACGAATTCGGTTTAGTAACGGATCGTGCCAAAAAAATCGATTGAATTATTCTCAAACGACCTTTTGATCACGGCTAGAATATTCGATTATATTTCGATCGTGTCAATCTGCATGGTTTTGATTCTATTATCGTACTTAAACAATTTTGCTTAACTGGTCGATCATACCAGAATGATTTTAATTTTAATCGTTCTTAAACAATTTTGACCCTGACTAAACTATTTGACCTTGATCATAATCGTGCCTATACTACGACTCAGTTATTGCAAATGTCTAAATTTCCACTATGATCATGACTGTTTTTATCATGTTATACTTGTGCCAAATTTTCAAATTTTGATCCCGCTTGGGTGACTTGCATGACTAACATTGATCGTGACCAAATCATAATATTTTTGATCGTGCCAAATTGTATTCTACTTTTGATGATTAATGTTGACTTTATTCGCGATTACACATGGCTACTTTGATCAGGAATCAAACCATTCTCTTGATTATATCAATTGTCGTTCTTATTCATATCAATTGAAATTTTGTTTCTTGATTTTGTTCTTAGTCATACCAAATTGTGCCCTTTAAAATTTCTAGGTCAAATATTTCTAAGGCGGATAGAATTGTAAGCCCACTTCCCAAATTTGTGAAATCTTTAAATATTTTTTTTAATCATATTTATTTTAATCATTATATATGTATATTTTTCGTATTGAAAAATGTTTGGGTCTGAAAAAGTAACAACACATATTGAATGACAAAATATTTACGAATTTGCTTTTATAAAGGGTACTTCTAGAGTTATTATTATCATTTATATTATGATTCTAGATTCATAAAAATGTTTTAAATACTTGTTGGTAATGTTAGTATTATTTCAAATTCTTTTTTTGGATTGAGATTTGATCAATTGACGTGTTGTTCGATTGGAATCGTTGAAAAGATTAATTCCCAAACTTCTGATGCAAATCCCTAACTCTAATCCTAATCCTAAATTTATCTTTCGTTCATTTTCACCAATTTTGATCAATGATTTCCTACCCAAAAATTTTGTTTCTAACTTTTCACTGACCAACCAAGTCCGTCTACCCTAGTAGTCCTTAAATTCGAGGATAAATTTATTTCTAAGGTGGGTAGATTTGTAACCCCTTTTCCTAGATTTTTTATCAATTATTTTTCTTTTTAAATTATTGTGTTTAAAAATATATATATATATATATATATATATATATATATATATATATATATATTTTGTGTTTAAAAAAAAAATATATATATATATATACAATATATATATATCTATTATATATATATATATATTATATATATATATATATATATATTTTATATATTATATATATATATATCTATATATATATATATATATATTTTATATATATCTATATTTAATATATTAATTTATAATATTATATATTATATATATAAGATATATATATTATTATATATTAGATAATATATATATATATATATATATAGATAATATATTTTATATATATATATTTTTATATATATATATAGATATTATATATATATTAATATTATATAATATAATATATATATATGTATGTATGTATATATATATAAAATATATATATAAAAATATAAAATATATATAAAATATAAATATATAATAATATATATATATATATATAATATATATATATATATATATATATATATATATATATATATATAATATATATATATAACATAAATAATAAGTTTTTTGACGAACTTTGTAAAGATATTTTGTTATGTAGCTGCTTCCCCAAAAATTGTTTACAAAAGTCGTGGGTTGGAAATACTAATAAATTGTAGTAATTTTCTTAATTTTAATATTTGAATTATAAAAGATGGTTGATTATTCTTTCGGGATTTCAAAATGATTTGGTTTCGAAAACAGATTTAAAATCATAAGTATTTATCAACAAAAAGGACCTTCAATTTGTTTCTCAAATATAACTCCTGAGATTATATTATTTACGCTAATGTTGAATTCATTTCAAAAACATTATGTTAGTCAATTACTTGCCTAAGAACTAAAATTTGTATTATTTGAATTCTTTTGATAATATTGAATATTATTTTATAATTGTTATGTTGATAGCTTGCTTGCTTTAAATCCAAGGTCATTTACTTGATGATATCAAAGTGTTTAATAAAATTATCCATGGTTGATTTTTGAATTAAATTAAACTAAACGTCTAAATATTTTATTTTATTTTAAACCTTGATAAAATTTATCTGGGAAGATTTTAATACCAAACTATATAGGAATAATCTGATTTCCTGTGCATCAGAGACTCTGCTTCTATACCCACACCTGAATCAAACTTTAATTTAATTCTTTTTCTAATCCTCATGGGATTAACACCAAGCCAAATTTATTTATATAAACAAGTAGCATCAACCAACCCAACTTCTGGATATACTTTGGTTATATACAATCCTATCTTTTATAAAATATATGAAGATGACCATCTCGCCCAACTGACCATTCCTTCTCCCTCATATGTGATCGTATGCATATAAATCCTTATTCTTCCCCGACCTCCCTATGAACACTACTCCGGTGACAACGCCAACACCGTCGACCAAGTTACCACAGCCCTCCTCCACTCCTCTTCCAACTACCATCATCTCTGCACCCATGCTGGCCCATCGGCCGACGGCCATCGTCATCAAACCCATGCCAACACCAATGCCAGCACCACCCTCCCTGGCATCTACTACCCACGCCATCCATCCCTGACCATTCCGGTCAACTTCTCCTACCAAGCAACCACCACCACCACAACAAGAAACCACCATAACCACATTCTCAGTGTCTTATTCAGCCCCCGTGTTTCCGTGTCCAACAAAAGAATTACAGGATCAATCATGTCCGGACCCGTGTATCTGTATCTGTTGCATTCATAGAGTCCTACTTCCGTGTCCAATAACGGTACAACCCAAATCCAGAAGAAAAAAAACCAAAATCCAAACTCTAACCGTGCTGCCGGCACCATAGCCAAGTCAGCCGCACCCAGCCATAGCCTCCATAAGAACGTCGCGACCACAAATTCTAGCAAACTACCGTAGTTCCAGATCCTGTCGCATTTCTCCGCACCGCCTCTGCAGTCTTCGACGATCGCCGTCGGATAAGCGCCTGTGCTCGCGCCCCGAGCCGACCGCCAGGGACTTCGCATTCTGCCGCACTCGCGTGGATCCGTGGCCGATCTTCTTCGCTCGTGTCGCTGTTGAAGCCCTCTGCACGATAGTCCGTTGAGCTCCAGGAGGTGTCCGCCGCTCTGGTCGCTGCGCCCGTGCGCCTCCTCGAATGGACGAGCGCCTCCGGCTATCCCTGGGCCGCGCCGTACTTGTGAGCACTGGTGGAACCCCCGCTGACACCTCGAGCGCCGACGAGAGAGTCCCCACCACCGCTGCTGCCTAGACTGCCCACCACCACCCACACCAGCGTCGTGCCCCCAGTCGAGCTCTCCTCTCGGTGAGTTTCTATTTTTACTTTCTCTCTCCTTTTGACTTCTTTGCTTTTCCTTTGTTAAAGAAAGGTTTTTTTTAGGGGCACCTCCACTTCTACTAGGGGACAACCCAAAATTTTTTAAAAAAATTACAAGTTTGCCATTGGTTTTTTTTACTAGGGGGCAGCCCAAAAATCACTATAAAAGCCAATTTGATTTTATTTCATCTCTCTCTTTCTTCCTCTACTACTTCTCTTCCTCCACTCTTTTTTTCTCCTCCTCATATAAACCTATAATTAACCTAACCTAGGTGAAATTGTCCCCCAACCTAAAATTGTTGAAGATTTTTGGTAGAATACAGTGTCAATCATTTCTCCCATTTATTTGTAAGTCGTCGAATTTATTTTTGTGTAATATTTTAAGTTTTAACCTAAATTTTACATATAAAAGTTGAATTTTGTGTTTAATGTAGAAAGAAATAGAAAATGGAACAACCCGGACCATAAAATGCTGGATACTCTCCTCCCACAACGTCCGAAGAACACTTTGACGCATCGGAAACCCTCGTGGTAACTACACTTGAACTTTACTTCGGGTGAAAAATTGGACTTTGACACAGAGGACTGCCACAAATGTGGCAGTCCCTCACACATATATAGGACTGCCAGAGATGTGGCAGTCCTATATATGTGAGGGACTGCCACATTTGTGGCAGTCCTCTGTATGTGAGGGACTGTCCTCTGTGTCCAAGTCATTTCTTCTTTTAAGCAGCCTGCCTTACCAACTTATCACCAATATTTTTAACATGATCCTCTAGCTAACTCTATAAATAATAATATGAGTATCATTTTCCATTCACTTAAGTGGAGAAATGAAGACATATCACATAAAGAGTAAATACAGAACCATACTTTAACAGTAAAAAAATATATAGGGGTCAATCGTATCACGTCTTGTCCAGATATATATATATATATAACCCAAATATGAACATTGATCCAAATACTGATGTTACTTTCTTCCTCTACTACTTCTCTCTCTTTCGTTTCAATCAAGCGACGATGCGGTACAATGGTGTCGAGAAGTTGGACGGGAAAACAAGTTGGTTCTAGTGATATCCAGATCGGCCCGAAATCGCCCGGGACGACACAGTGTGATGGTTGGCTGTGAAAGAGGTGGTGTGTTCAGATCGCACAAGAAAGACACAGTTATCCAAAATAAAGTTCCAAGAAAGAAAGCTGGCACGAGGAAATGTGGTTGTCCATTCACGATCCAGATTAGAAAAGAAGAAGAAGGGAAGTGGTCAGTACAAGTGAAGAATGGAACCCACAATCATGAGATTGCCGAGAGACTTACCTGCTGACCACTGTGACGTCGAAATCGACTGAGTATCAATGTGTTATATGGAGGACCACTTTTGTATACATTAAACTATAAAATATGAAGTCCAATATATGTTTCTTACTTTTATCCATGTGTTATATGTCTTTTATCTGGGTGTTATACATGTGTTTTATTTGGGTGTTATACATGTGTGTCATACATGTGTGTTACTTTTATCCAGGTGTTGTCTTTTCTAGGACTGCCACACCCAGGGCAGTCCTTCACATGTGCTGGACTGTCCTGTGTGTGGCAGTCCTTGCTAAAATGTTCTGTGATCTGATCACAGAATAATTCATCTAGGACTGCCATACACTGGGCAGTCCTTCACATGTGTTGGACTGCCCTGTGTGTGGCAGTCCTTGCTAAAATGTTCTGTGATTTGATCACAGAACAATTCATCTAGGACTGCCACACACAGGGCAGTCCTTCACATGTGTTGGACTGCCCTGTGTGTGGCAGTCCTTGCAAAAATGTTCTGTGATTTGATCACAGAATAATTCATCTAGGACTGCCACACCCAGGGCAATCCAACACATGTGAAGGACTGTCCTGTGTGTGGCAGTCCTAGATGAAATGTTCTGTGAATTAGGACTGCCACCCCCCCTGGCAGTCCTGACTGCCAGGGAGCTGGCAGTCCTAATTAAAACTTGTTATTATATAAATGGCCATTCTTCTGTGTTTTAACACGGAGAATGGACATTCTTCGTCTTAATTTACACGGAGAATGGTCATTCCAGTGTTAAAATGCAAGAGAATGACCATTCTTCGTGTAAATTTATACGGAGAATGGCATTCTCCGTGTAAATTAACACGGAGAATGGCCATTCTCCGTGTTAGAAACACGAAGAATGACCATTTTCTGTGCTAAATTACACGGAGAATGGCCATTCTCCGTGCTAAATTACACGGAGAATGGCCATTCTCCGTGTAAATTAAGACGGAGAATGGTCATTCTCCTGCATTTTAACACTGGAATGACCATTCTCCGTGTAAATTAAGACGAAGAATGTCCATTCTCCGTATTAAAAACACGGAGAATGCTATTCTCCGTGTTAATTTACACGGAGAATGGTCATTCTCCTGCATTTTATGGTCAGTTGAAACTTTGGAGGGCCATAACTTTTGACTGGGAGGTCGAAACGAGGTCCCGTTTGTTCCAAAACGAGCGTATCTTCGAGGAGGCTGAAAGTAATTGCTTTATAGCTAGACGGCCTTTCGAAATCTTAGAATCGCAAAAAAATGATGTTTGGACCCCCGTTTTAGCAGTTTTGTCGAATGTGGGAGTGTTCTTGAAAGAAATTTGGTGGAGGAATTAGGATTAGAGTGGTGGAGAAGAATTTTCTAGGGTTTAGGGAGAGGGAGAGAGAGCTCTTCTTCTTTTTCTCTTTTGGAGGAGAGAGAGAGAGGAAATGATGAAATGAATAGGAAATTTGAGTTTGGGGGGTTGGGCTGCCCCCTAGTAAAATTTGGGCTGCCCCCTAGTAGAATCTCCACCAAATGGGCTGCCCCCTAAGTAAGGGCTGCCCCTTAGTAAATGTGGAGGTGCCCCTAAAAAAAACCTAAAGAAACTAAGTTCTCTCAAGTAACATACCAACTTATATCATATGGGCCAACTATTGGGAAGAAGCTATCATAGCTTTTAGAGTATAACAGGAATTGGGCTAATGGGTTATAAATATTCAGGGGATGAAAGATTTGGACTAGATAGTATTGTATTCGGGCTTATTTTAATTGATATTAGGTTTTTGTCTAGAATATCGGCTTCAGAATTTATTATTATTAGTTTACTCAGTAACATCATATACATACATATATGTATAATACTATGGTTTTGGAGTATAATGTGTATGTGTGTATGTGTATTTTTTTTGTATATATGTATGTATTTTGAGTTGAATCATTAACATATATATATATATATATATATATATATATATATATATATATATATATATTATATTTTATATATATATATATATATATATATATATATATATATATGTGTGTGTGTGTGTGTGTGTGTGTGTGTGTGTATTTTGAGTTGAATCATTTAGTTAAATATGGATATTGGACTTTAGTATAATTAAAAAGTATTTTTTCGACTAATAATTAGTTTGAGGCTTTAAGAAGGGTTTTCGGATTTGTAATACTAATATGGTGTATTTGGGCTTTCAGGATTTTATGGGTTCTAAAATATGTTTTAATGAGTATTGGGCCATATAACTAGGCCAAAATATTATTTATTTCTTCTATTACTATTTCAGATTTATTACCGTTATCATTAACATATAGAATATTAATATTGTTATTTATTATTGATAGATAATAGAAAATAAAAATATGTCCTAATAATTTATTAAAATATAGGTTTGACCAAGACAGAATAGTTTGACAAATTTAGGTTTTTGTCCTAAACATGTTTCTAGATTTTTCATGTATTTATCTAAGGTATTTTTTCTAATAAAAATATATATAGTTATCAAAACCTTATAAATATTAGATTAGATTTTCCTTAATCATAACTAGTCATACGTTCCTATTTCGCGTGATTTTGACTACTTCTTCGCACCAACCCTAAGCTAAACGGACTATCCTGGACGCAATGGTACTATCGGTTCACCAGCTAAGGATCACAGGCAAGTGCACTTTCTGATTGCTTTCGGTTCTTAGTAATTTTTCCATTTTATGTTTATACATATGCTCTCCTGCTTGTTGACATGTTGTTACACGGATTAGTATCATGGATCTCTACTTACTCTATTTCGTGATTATCATGTTTTCGTATTTCGTGACTTGTTCAAGTCCATGAGTACTAGTCGGGAGGAAAAATATCTTAGTAGACGTGTGAACTACCCTTCCTATCCCTCATGTCTTTTGTGGAGAAAAGAAGTCGTACATTTCACGTGTGGGGTGCCTGATTTACTCCCTAGCCGTTCATACGTCGAAACTGATATTTCAAAACACGTAGATAGTTGTCATTTACTGGTCTCTCTTTGTCTTCTACATCATTTGCCATATCACCTTATATACATGCTTCTCGCCTAGTTGATATACCATGTTGTAGAGTACTTGTTTCATTCTAGACATGTCATGATTCAATTCAATATCTAGTTTTTCACATATGCTATTTTTATGTTTTGTAAATTCTATTATGTTTTTTGAATTTTCGTCGATTTGTGTGCTTGTTCATTCCTGACTGGAAACCAACATTTTTCAGGTTAGTCGTGGTTTCTCTTAGCATAGGGAGATACGGGTATACTTGCAGGCCAAAACCTAGAGATTAGCCAGATAGAGGTGTTGTAGTCATTTTCAACATTTGTAAGAACATTGTATTTTCTTTTGATGTAAAACATGTGAACTTGTAAATTAGTTAGTTTTGTGAATGAGCAATAAAGTTGTTATTATGAAATTTTGAGTATTCATGGCCTAGACAGCGTTCTACCGTCGACACTGTGGCGTAGGCTGGCTTCGACACGGACTCGTATCCCGAAAAGTGGGTGCGGGTCGTGACACCATTTATTGCGTGCACCATTTGTTGTGTGCACCATTCATTACGTGCACCATTTTTTGCGTGCAACATTCATTGCATGCACCATTTGTTGCGTGCACCATTCAATATGTGTACCATTTATTGCTTGCACCATTTGTTGCGTGCACCATTTGTTGCGTGCACCATTCATTACGTACACCATTTGTTGCATGTACTATTTGCTACGTGTACCATTTGTTGTGTGCACCATTCATTGCATGCACCATTTGCTGCGTACACCATTTGTTGCGTGTACCATTCGTAGCGTGCACCATTTATTGCGTGCACCATTTATTGCGTTCACCATTCATTGCGTGCACCCTTTGTTATGTACACCATTCATTGCGTGCACCATTTGCTACGTGCACCATTCA
Source organism: Iris pallida (assembly GCA_029216955.1). NCBI lineage: Eukaryota > Viridiplantae > Streptophyta > Magnoliopsida > Asparagales > Iridaceae > Iris > Iris pallida. The sequence goes on from JANAVB010017998.1 coordinate 6,222,445, forward strand.
TTGCATACAGTATTTTTTGTGTTCACCATTCATTGCGTGCACCATTTGCTGTGTGCACCATGTGCTGCGTGTGAGATTTGCTGCATGCATCAATTGTAGTTGCACCATTCATTGTTGCGCCACTGCTGCTTGCACCATTCATTGTTTGTGCCAATTGTTGTTGCACCATTTATTGCTCGCACCATTCATTGCTCGCGCTATTCACAGTCGCACCATTGCTATATTAATTGAACATTGATCATGCTTTCCTATATTCGAAACATAGGGACTGGCTAGTCGACATATTGAATTGAATGAGACACGTTCCTATTTATATAATGAACTATTGCGACTGTGACGCCCGTAGTTCGTATTACGTATTTGGTATACGTGTACGTATTTTGACTCATATTGCATGTCTCCTTGCATGGTTTATTTTGGCATTTCATTTGCTTGGTTCGGTTCGATTTGCTTGGTTCGGCTTGGTTCGATTTTTACATGTGGACCAACCCTACCTACCATCCACTCTCTTCCTTTATAAGCCATCTAACCACTCTCTCCCTTCCATTAATCCTCATAACTCTTCTTCTTCCTCACCATTACTCTCTCCACCTACCAGGAGAGGCTTAGGCAAGTGCAAGTTGCTTCATGGAGGAACTCAAATTTTGTTGTTCCATTTTCTTCCTCATGAGATCATAAGACACTTTAGTACTTAGCATTTTTAATTTCCATGGCTCATTTCATGTAGATCTAAGCTTGTTGTATTTTCGGATTTCTTGGATTTTGATCTATTAAACCTTGATATTCTCATGTTTTGATGGTTCCATGTTGTAGAGAATTTTTTTTGCCCCATTTTGACCTATGGAAGTCCGGATTCTGACCTTAGATGAAGGATTATTGGAGCTTGGAAGCCATAGCTTCCATGGTTCTTCTTCTCGGAACAGTTGGAGAAGAAGAATAGTGCTTAGCTGTATTGCTTTTTCATGCGACAAGTCCCATGCGGCCGCATAGACATTCCAGTCTTCATGCAGCCTTAGCCGCATGGCTTGAGTTGACTTCAGCCGCATGGCTCTGCTCGATTTTTAGCCACATATGCCCGTCCCTTCCAGACCGTATGAAATCATTCTCCCTGGTCGCATGAGCTCATCTCTCCTTGGCCGCATGGTACTGCTTCCCTATTGTCGCATGGCTTAGCTTGACCTTGCCGCATGACCCTATTTTTCTCGAGCCGTATGGCACTTGACAGTGCTTGTCGCATGAGCTCGTTTCTACTTCCCTCAGCCGCATGGCGTTGGTTCCCCGAGCCGCATATGCCCGTTTTCCCTTGGTCGCATGAGTCTTTTTCCCCGAGCCGCATGAGCTCGTTCCCCTACTGTCGTATATACCCGTTTCCTCCATTGCCACATGAGACCCTCATCTATTGCTGCATGACCTTGTTCTTCTCGAGCCGCATGGCTCTTGGCAGTTCTTGCTGCTTGAGCTCATTTCCACTCTTTTTAGCCGCATGGCGTTGGTTTCCTGAGCCGCATGAGCTTGTTACCCCCACTGTCGCATATGTCCATTTTCCCCTATTGCCGCATGAGCCTATGTTCCCGGAGCCGCCTGAGCTTGTTCCCCGAGCCGCATGAGACCCTCTCCCTTGCCGTATGGCTTTTTCCATAGCCCATGCACCCCTTTTATTATGTTGGGTTGTTATTTTATGCTTTTGTCTTATGACCCTCTGTGTTACTTGGGTCCCTTGATAGAATGTTTGTACCATGTAAATTTTGTACATGTTCCACGAACACGATAGTGACCCGTAGTGGTACACTCTTGACAAGTAACATGACATGACAGTGGCCCGTCGTGGTGCACTCTTAATAAGAAAACCTGACATGATATACCTCGATATGCTGTTGCGACAGCTAGCATGACATGACAAAAATGAATGGCCTGGACACCATGGGCGATTGTGTTTGTACAAATAAAACAATACTGTCTCGCATCATGTCTAGGACAGGGACCCCTAAGTACCACGGTCAGGGGTACCTACTAAAATTGACTAAGGCTAATAACTAGAATAACCCAGTAGTCATGAAGAGATTTCCCAGCTACAGGCAATCCCGTTACCTGGGCACGCAAGTGGACTTGTAGCCTACCGATGAGTAGGGCACATTTCCAGCACACTGTCATGTGTTGCACCCTTCATGAACGGATATTCGACCTGGATAACCTGGATGCTCTGCAGGGCTTGTGGCTGTTAGAATATCTCATTGCATCTTGCTAGTAACTAGGCCTGTGATAACCCTAGTTAGTTAAAGTATCAAGTCGTACTTATTGCTTGGCCGTGATTGATTGGATGGAGTCTAACCCAGTCTAGTCTTGTCCTGATCCTGTACAAGATTGTAACATGACATGATTGCCTATGCTTCATTTTAACGATAAATGGTGGAAAACCAAGTTTCATTCAGATGAAGGGTTATAACCCCGGTCCTTGTTTGGTTTAGGGGTTGTAACCTGGCTATCTGAATAGTCCCATGGTTATCACATCGTATATCCTTATAATTTTTCCATATCTACAGTTTTAATATGTTATTATGTTTTATGCTAATTGCTGGTTTTAGTTCTTAAGTGAAGCCTCCTTTGTGGTACTTGCTCTTTCTGGGATCTGACCCAGCTGGTTTTGTATGGCCAGATACCGGAGTAGCTCTAGAGGATCTACCTACCTTCTAGCCAAATGGTGACCACCAGACGTAACCAAGGCAACGAGTGGATTTCCATTTTGTTCTCCCACTTTATTGTAAAAATATTCTTTTTAGACATTTAGCCGGCGAGCACGTATTAGCTCGTATTGTACTTTACTCACTGGCTGCCTACGGGCTATAACATGATTGACGAATCCTAGGGTTGATCATGTATGACTATAGCTCTTGCTAGTCTTTACATTTTGTAATACTAGCTTCATGATCATCCAAATATGTAATGTATGGGATGTCTTACTATTGTATATTTGATGCTCTAAAATCTTGTAAATGCTATTTCTTGCACAAGATTGAGACAATAGGCTTGTTCATAACCATAAGAGACTGATGTCTTGTAGTTAAACCCGCATGTATCTAGACAGCCATGACCGTATAGCGAGGTGGGTTGCACTTCAATATACGTAGCTGGCTATGTCCGCCCCCGCTCTCCAGTATTCTGGTTTCGGGGCGTTACATGGTTTAAGTGGCGGCCCATGCAGGTTTTGTGAATCAAGATATGTGAGGGTTTACCAAATAGATGTCTCAATCAGAACTCGCCCTTGATCTCTGCTTGTATCCTCTGAATCCCTGAATTCTTGACCTGATCACATGCTTGTATCTTTGATCTATCCTGGTCCTTCCTTATTGTTCCATGTATCGTCTTCTTCAGCGACATTGTTCCTGGTCCTACCGATCGGCATGGTGGAGCACCTCCTGTAGGCCAGCAGCAACCTGGGGATCAAGCCCAGCATTCAGGAGTAGCCTCCAGAGTCATGCCTATTGGGGGTCAAGAGCCACCAGTTCAGCCAGTCCAGCCTACAGAGCCTGATGATGGCACCTTGGTGGGTCTCATCAGGACATTACTAGCATCTCAAGATTGTCGGGGCGATGTCCTGTACCAGGTAGTACAAGATGCTCTGAACAGAGGCGGTCATCAAGGGAACCGGCAGCCAACAGCTTCAAGCGTTTGAACTCTCCCTTCTTCGATGGCAGCGAAGATGCGATCACCGCAGATGCTTGGCTGCAGGATACAGAAGTGATTCTAGAAGCGGTGAAGATGCCTGAGAATGAGAAGGTGGCGGTAGTACACCTACAGCTAATGGATCTTGCCCACAGCTGGTGGGCGGTACAGGCCGTTGGATTAGTGGCACCTATTGCATGGACAGTATTTCGTGAGAGATTCCAGACCAAATACTATGATGCTGTAGCTCGGTACGATCTACAGACGAGGTTCACCAATATAGAGCAGATGGGTAGGACGGTCGACGGATATGCGACCGAATTTTCGAGACTTAGTCGGTTTGCTCCCACCTTGGTAGCGACCGAGTTCGACAGGGCCCAGCGGTTCCAGTAGGGGCTCCATCTAGAGATTTTATTGGCAGTAGAGCAGTTTGAGCATCAGACTTTCAATGCAATATTGAGAGCAGCAAGGAGGCACGAGTATACCTCCCAGAGGATCGTGGACAGGACCGGAGGTCGGAAGCGATCTCACGGCCAGATGAATCAGTCTTCAGCACCAGCCCCGGCAGCCAGGGCTTTGACAATTGGAACCCCGAGGCGGACGGCCTCAGTGACGTCGGTTCAGCATTCAACCCCGACGAACCCTCAACAGCAGAAGCAGAAGCACTCTTCCGCAGTAGGATGTTTGTATTGCGGGAAGCCAGGACATGTGGTGGCAGAATATCGCAGAGCATAAGGATTGTGCTTGGTTTGTGGAGCACCAGACCACAGGGTTGGAAACTGCCCGAACAGGGGGAGTTCCTCTTCTTCGACATTTTCTAGTCCTTCGGTGAGAGGACCAGCTCCAGTATCAGTCCAGCAGCAGCAACAGTTTTCGAGGCCCTTGCCGTCTTAGTCCCAAGTATTTCAGCAGCAGAACCCCCAGCAGTATGCCCAATCCCAAGCACTGATTCAGAGCAGACAGAGAGGTTTTCATCAGAGGGGACCCGTACCCAGAGGACATGGTCACGCGATGGCGATGACCGTAGAAGAAGGATTGGCACCAGGTGAGGTAGTGGTAGGTACTATTCTCGTTAACTCCTCTCCAGCCTCAGTATTATTTGATTCTGGTGCATCGCATTCATTCATGTCTGCACGATTCGCGACACGGATAGGACTGGAGCCCGTGTCATTATCAGTAAGGCTTAAGATACTTATTGGTAACGGTCTTGTGGGAGTAGATAGAGTGTTTTTCTCGTGTCGGATCGTGGTTAGCGGTAGAGAGTTTCCCGCTAGATTGATAGAGTTCCCAATGGTCGATTATGATGTGGTCTTAGGGATGAATTGGTTAAGGAACCTGTAAGCTAGGATAGACTGCCATGTTGGCAGGGTTATTTTTAGCATTCCAGGCGAGCCAGAGTTTTCCTTTTTCGAGGCGAAGTTGAACCTTCTCCTCCAGTATTGCGGATGGTAGTGGCAGCAGTACAGTTACCCCGGATAGTCGAGGAGTTTCCAGATGTTTTCCCAGAAGAGCTTCCAGGAATGCCGCCAGAGCGAGAGATCGAGTTTACTATCGATTTGATCCCCGGGACAGCCCCAGTGTCAGAGAGAGTCTACAGGATGGCGCCGTCAGAGTTAGAGATATTGTACAAGATGATTGAAGAACTCAGGACCAAGGAATTCATTCATGCAAGTGGATCGCCCTGGAGAGCCCCGATGCTTCTTGTGAAAAAGAAGGATGGTACGTCCAGATTATGTGTAGATTATCGTACCTTGAACTCAGTGACAATCAAGAACAGATACCCTCTCCCGAGGATAGATGGCTTTTTGATCAACTCAAGGGGGCAGCAGTATTCTCGAAGATTGACTTACGGTCAGGATACCATCAGATCAGAGTCAGAGAGCAGGACATCCTGAAGACAGCTTTTAGATCTAGATATGGGCATTGGAAGTTCCTTGTTATGCCACTTGGAGCAACCAATGCGCCAGCTATATTCATGGACCTCATGAATCGTATCTTCATGCCTTACTTGGATCAATTCGTGATTGTGTTTTTAGATGATATCCTGGTCTACAGTAAGAGTGAAGCAGAGCATGAGCAGCATCTCCGTGTGATTCTCCAAATTCTCAGAGAGCACCAGTTATATGCCAAGTTCAGTAAATACGAGTTCTGGCTCGATCGCATTTCGTACTTGGGACATATTATTACCAGAGGAGGAGTAGAAGTGGATCCCCAGAAGATCGTGGCTATCGAGACGTGGCCAGTACCTAGCACAGTTGTAGAAGTTCGCAGTTTTCTTGGCTTGGCCGGCTACTACCAGCGATTTGTTTCAGACTTTGCTCGAATTTCAGCGCCACTGACCCAGTTGACCCGCAAGGATGCACAATTTGTTTGGACAGCAGAATGTCAGAATTCTTTTGAGAATTTGAAGGGAGGCTTGATGACGGCACCCATTCTCACGCTTCAAGATGGGACCGGGGGATTCTCAGTATATTGTGATGCTTCAGGTAGAGGTTTAGGATGTGTTTTGATGCAGCATGAGAAGGTAATAGATTATGCGTCACGTCAACTTCGTGATCATGAGAGGAATTACCCGACCCATGACTTGGAGCTGGCAGCAGTAGTGTTTGTATTAAGCTTTGGAGACATTATTTATATGGAGATAGGGTGGAGATTTTCACCGACCACAAGAGCCTGAAGTATGTATTCACCCAGAAGGATCTTAATATGCGTCAGAGGAGGTGGCTAGAGCTACTTGTGGATGATGATGTCAACCTGCAATATCACCCAGAAAAGGCCAATGTAGTAGCAGATGCGTTGAGCAGGAGAGCCAGAGTTTATTTCCTCATAGCGCAGCTAGAGTTATTAGCAGATCTTTAGAAGATGGGTATAGAAGTTGTTCTTCCTACCATTGTGGCATTGATGGCCAGCATGCATGTTCAGTCCACTATAGTTGAGAGGATCAGGTTAGCTCAGTTATCAGATTCTAAGCTTCAGCGGCTCAGAGCAGAGTGTGAGGCAGGACGAAGACCAGAGCTATGTATCCATGAGGATGGTACACTTTGACATGGGAAGCGTCTTTGTGTACCTAGTGAAGATATCAGACATGAAGTCATGGCAGAAGCTCATAGTTCTCAGTATTCCATTCATTCCGGTGGCACGAAGATGTACCGTGATATCCGTCAGCACTTTTGGTGGAATGGTATGAAGAGGAAGATAGTCCGTTTTGTCTCTCGGTGTTTGGTTTGCCAATATGTTAAAGCTGAGCATCATAGACCGGCTGGACTTCTTCAGACCTTGCCGATTCCAGAATGGAAGTGGGAGCATATCACCATAGATTTCGTAACTGGATTACCTAGGTCCATGGCTGGTAGAGATACTATTTGGATTATTATAGACAGGCTCACGAAGGTGGCTCACTTTCTCCCGTTCTGAGTTGGTCAGTCGACGGCTCAGCTAGCAGAAATGTACCTCAGGCAGTGTAACTCCCCTTCCCGAATTTTTTTAAAATTTTTATCTTTATTTTTATTTTGATTTTTGTATTTTGAAATAAATCATCCTTGAAATATTCAAACGTTATTTTACTTGCTATTTCAAAAACTAGTTTTAAAAATGGTTTAAATGTACCAATTTCTTATAATAAAAATATCTTAACCTTGAGTGTGATTTTTATGCATCATAAATATGTTTGTTATTATATTGGACTTTTAGAACTATCGGCTACGAAAGAGATTTAAGAAGCACATTTATTTTGATTGATAGAAATATTTTTGTCGAATTATTTTAAATAAGAGTTGATTATATATACATATATATATTAAATTAATAGATGATATTGTCATATTTAAATTGCATTGATGACTATATATTTGTAAACCCTTGAATCAAGGAAATATTCTACTTGGTGTGATTTTTGATAATATTAATGGGGGAAACCCAAGCTTCATTTTCTGTTCCTTAATGAGCCGCCACCTACACTTTGTAGTCTCATCCTCACCCACCTATCTTCCCTTGTCTTCAACCATCCTCCTTCGCCATTCGAAAAGATCCATAACTTCCCACACGTCCATACAAACAGCCAACCACCATCGCCCTCATTTCTACCACCACCTTCTCAACGTCTTCAGTCGCCGCAGTTTCCACCGAGCGCCGCAACTCCAGGCGAGTCCGTCGATGGCACGCCCCTCCGTCATCTATACGTGTTCCTGGCTCGTCCAAACTGTGAGCTTCGTGAACGTAGCCTTCCCGCCTCGTTTGTCGAGTTCTTGGTCGACACCAATTTTTAGTGGCAATCTACAGTAGCATGCATGGAAGAAGATGAGAATGGAATCTTTAGGTAAAAGTTTATACTACCCTTTCCCTTCTTCTTTGTAGGATCGGCCATTCGTGTAGCTCTTGCTCCCCGAGTAACCCACGCTAAATAACTTCCCCCCTACAAACTTTTAGTTGTTAGTAGTAGGAGCTATTGTAACATTTTTTGGACTATGTATTATTATATACACACAAAGGGAACCTTTAGCTTAAATATGGGCAAAACAACTTAGCCTAGAGAAGAAGAATGGGATGTACTCAAGTTTTGCTCATAGGAAGTTGTGCCAAGCATCTTTAAAATAAAACAAAAAAATAATATATATATTAGGGACACATGGAATGTTACAACACCTGTGAAAAGTTTGTGAACATAAGTGTTCTTCTAAGATTAGCTATGGTAATAATTATTATGGTCTTATATATATAATGGGTTTTGGTTTTGAGTTTTATTTTCCATTAGAATATGTATAAGCCATTTTAGTAATATTTTCTAAGCCTATGAATATACGTATTATCTTTGGGCTTTTAATACTTTTTAATAATATTATTAAGTATTTTACTCAAATAATTTAATAAAATAAATAATTTCATAAAAGGGGTTTAATATCTATCATGTTTCAAAGATAGTTTATAAGTATTCTCTGAATATATTTCTCTAATTAAATAATTACCCTTTTCTACAATTAGAAATCTCCCTAGATTATTAGATTATCCTATCGTAGCTAATCATATCCCTGTTTCCTTGACAACTTTGGACTCCTCCACGACAACCCTAGCCAACTGGACTATTCTAAACGCAATGGTGTTGTCGGTTTTACCAGCAAAGGACCTCAGGCAAGTGCACTTTCTGATTGCTTTCGATTCATAGTAGTCTTTTTATTTCATATTTATACATATGTTTTGCTGCTTGTTGACACGCTCGTCACACGGAGATTAGTATCATAGATTTATTATACATTCTTGATTGTCATTTTCATGATTACCATGCTTGCGACCTGATTCCATGAGTACTACCTGGGAGGGAAAATATCTTAGTAGACATGTGAACTACCCCTTACCCATCCCAATATGTCTAATCTTGACTGATAGCAGCTGCACACGACACGTGCAGGGTGCCGTATTTACCCCTTAGCCGTTCATATGTCGAAAAGGATATTTCAAAATATATAGATAGTTGTCTTTTATTTGTTTCCTAGTTTTCTTTATCGCTTGCCATGTCATCAGTTACTTTCTAGTTTTCATCTCTCATATGTTATTTTTATGTCTTGTTAATTCTATTGTGTTTTTGCATTACCGTCAGTTTGTGTACTTGTTCCATTTCTGACTGAAAATTAATATTTTTTAGGTTAGCTGTGGCTTCACTTAGCTTTAGGAGATACGGGGGTACTTGCAGACAGAAACCTAGAAATAGATATAATTTGTATCATTTTTATTAATTGTTGTCACGACCCGCACCCTAGAGTAAGGGCACGAGACGTGGGTACGTCCAACCTACGCCGCAGTGTCGGCGGTAGAACGCTGTCCTAGGTCACAACATCAAACAGTTTAAGGTAATAAACAGTTATACTCCCCGAATGGGGGTGACATTACAGAATATATCTCAATCACAACTAAGGTGGAACAGGATAAAGATAGAAAGATATAAAGATGCAAGATCCAATCCACAGGAATACAAATAGAGAGAAAGCTAAGTGTCTAGATAATCTCCACTAACATCCAGAATAATACAGATCCAAATATATACAACTCACCTCCAGTACTATAAAATAAGATAAAACTATCTATGGAGCAACTGTCTCTACTGCTAAGGGATCCGACTGGAAGTCCGGATCGCAAGTGTCCTCTAAGGCTGTCCCATAGAAAGTGTCTAAGCAGGCCTCCTCCTCATCCTCTGTAAAATTTTCAACAGGTCCAGTCAGGACGGAAACGAGCACATATCTCTCAAAACAGTTCATAACTGGTTAGGAGTATAAATCATGCAATAGAGTAAAATACAGGAAATGCTGAAAAGAAAATACAGAAAAAACAGGAGGTATTTGTAACTGAAAGTAAATACATGATACGTAGAGACTGTAAGTGGCTAAGTGATTTAGAGTACAATATGATTATGTAAAGGGCTTAGGGGCACATGAATACAACTAAGAGGCACATGAATACAGCTACTGGGGATAATGATCACATAACCAATTCTACTCATCCCGCCCCAATCAATACACAAGGATCCATTCAAGTTACGTTATAGGCACATGAATGCAGCTAAAGATACGTGAACTCATGTAATGAGTAGTACATGAGGCACGTGATAGTACATGAAAGCACATGAGAACATGTAAAAATATGAACTAGTACGAGTATAAGGAGTACCTGATGCACATGATAAAGTACATGAACATGAAATACCCGATGCACCCGTAGAGGGATAACATCTCAGGAAAGGATCCATATAGTACTAATCCGTGATGATACGTGTCAGCAATCAAGTAAAGTAATCTAGAGCAAGAATATAGTCCAGACAGGTATGAAAAGATCAGAGAATGTACTCGCCTGCTAACTGAATGTCCAAGATGAAAGTACTGTCCGAGAAGTGGTGTCTGGCTCCTATTTAGAACAGTACAAGTCACAACAAGTCCATAATAGTAATAAGATGCACTACAATGCATTCTACATGAATCTAGGTCAATCTAGACCAAAGTCAACTCTTGCGCAACTCTGGTCAACCCTAGAAGTCAAACTAGGTCAACCAAGTCAAACTAGTCTATAATAGTCTAACTAGTCTATTCTAGGCCTAACTAGACCACATAAGTCTAACTAGACTCTAAACTGACACACAGATACACCCATAGGCTAAGAGACTAGGCCATAGGCTATTAGGCAATACCATGCCTTCCAACCTACAATCACCTATACACATGACAATACCTATATCTAAAATACAATACACATATTACTATATTAATATAATCTATTAAAAATACATATAACATGTAGGCTGCCTATATGTATTCTACACATACAAATATATCTAATATATATATAAGTACACCCACAATATATAGGATACATATATTTACCTACATCTCATACATATATATATACGTGGAGAATAGGAAGGGATGTGGTGGTGGCATGTGTGAAAATACAAGAATGTATGTGTGTATTAGTGAGAGTGTCAAGTGAGTTGTGTGTGTGTTAGTGAGACATGAGAGTGTGTGGGTGAGTTATACATGAGGGTGTGTCAAGTGAAGATGTGGATGAGTGTGTGTGATATGAGAGAGTGAAAACAGTGTGACATTCTGAAATCAGTGCAACATTGTGTCCTGTGTACATGTAGAAAACAGTGATATAGAAATCACATATTACAAAACAATGAACATAGGAAAACAGTTCAGTTCAGCCATAGGGAATTACATTAGTGTGATACAACAGGAAATAGGAAAATTTTGTAAACAACCATAGGAAAACAGTTCACAGTTTACATTATGAAGGAAATGAAGGAAATCAGTTCATAGTTTCAGTCCAACTTATCAACCCAGAATTTGAACTCTAAACAAGACCAAATCATCCCAAAATCGATACACCATTAGAAAACATATAGGTGTACCACATTAGGGTTTTAATCCATGCAATTAACAGTATTAGATAGGTTAAATTGATGTCAAAGTTCATAATTTAAAATCTGGAAACACAGGAAAATGGGGACTGATACATAGTTTCAGGATTATTGGGGTAAATGTGAAATCGACATCGAAATTAAGCTAAAATGCAAATCCAATGGTTGGTAATGTAATTACTAAAAGTGTACGTGTCCATCAATGTGTTCGTGTCCACCCAAGTGGACACAAACGTGTCCAAACAGTCCCGAACCCAAAACAATGCAACACAGGACTAATCCTCGTGCCCGTGTTCCCGGTGCTCGTGCACACGACACGACAAGACACAGATCTCGTGGTCGTGTCCCAGTATCGAGTAGGACTAGGGCTAGGACACCCTGATACGTGTCCACGTCATGCGTGTGTGCCTCACAACATGCGTATCAGCGCTGGAAATCGACAGCAGCCGATGCAGGGTAATCTCAATGCACGGCTTCGTACGTATCCGACACGACACGAGAGGCCCTAGGACTTGACACACGTGGTGTCAGTCAGTATCCCGTAGTATGTGTCAAATCTCACGTGTCGAAGTGTCGTGTCCAGCGCACAAAAGGCCCCGAGTAGAAGGGGAATCAATACTGCCTGCGTGCTCGAGTGCAACAGCGTGTTCCCGTGTCCGTGGCGACACGACACAAGACAAAAACATGCTCAGACCATTGATAACCCATAAGCAAACACAAAACCTAAATTTCTATTCAAATAGTTTCCTAAAAATAAATCGAAATGCCCTTTGGGGTATTTCATCAAACACTTAGACACATGGACTGATACGTGTCCAAATGGGACACGAATCGAACACGAAAACCTACAAAAATCTAGGGTTAGCTAGGGGACACCTAGATCTAGGTTAGAATGCAATAATAACAGTAATTAAAATAGGTTTTGAAGGAGTTACCTATAGGTGTTAAATCCTCATTAAAACTCCAAAGAGGGGTGTTCCTCTTGATAGCCAAGCTTCTCCAAATTGTCCAAACTCTGAAATATTCTTACATAAACAGCAAGAACAGAAAAATTAGAACCTATAGCAATTGGTTTGGGTGGAAAAGGAATTAAATAGGAATTTCTATGAATTAAAGAAGAAGGAGACTAACCTCTATCTAAAACTTTGCAAATATTTCTAAGGAGGCTAGCCCTAATTTCTAGGAGCATTAAATAGAGGGGGGGAGACCTAGTGGCCGGCCATGGGTGTATTAGGCTAGGGTTAGGGTTCCAATATTAATCTATGGGCTTCCATGGGCCAAAATCACTAATCATGACTTGTGAAATCACAAGCCATTTCCTAATCAAATCAAATCCTAATTTTCCTAAAATAATTCTAATGTGTTTGATTCTACTTATTTAGGTCAAGATAGGGTTTCTTAACCTAACCAAGTAGTCATGACCTAGGTTAGCCTCTAGGACAGTCTCCAAGTCAACACTAGTCAAAGCCTAGAATAGCACCAAATCAAAAATACTAAAAATCACTTAAAAATTCTAATAATATAATTAATATAATAATTCCAAATTAATTCCAAAATTTAAAAAAAAGACCAAAATACCCTCAAGCTAGAAAAGTGGTAGTGACAAATATATCCTCCTTAAAATAATTTTGTTCTCGAAATTAAAGGCGAAACTAAACTGCTGAGAAGGATAGAAAAGTATACCTTAAGGTCCAAAAAGATAAGGGTACCGCTCGCGCATCTCATCCTCCCGCTCCCAGGTAGACTCTCCTGGAGAATGATGCCTCCATGCGACGCATACCAAGGGTATCACCTGGTTCCTCAGTACCTTCTCTCGGCGATCCAGAATCTCCACAGGCTGCTCTGGATAACTGAGAGCAGGTCCAACCTCAATCTCCGAATGATCGAGCACATGGCTAGGGTCAGCTATGTACCATCTCAATTGTGATATGTGTATACGTTGTGAACTCCCACTAGTGCAGGTGGCAAGTCTAGCCTGTATGCCACGTCACCCGGCTCTTCCGCTGACAACGAAAGGGCCGATGAAGCGCGGGATAAGCTTCCCACCTCCACCAAAACGTATCGTACCACAGAGTCAAAGATATCCGCAGAAAAACTATGTCTGCAACCTTAAACTCCAATGACCTCCGGTGGCTATCGGTCCAGTGCCGATGTCTGTCCTGCGCCACGCAAAATCTGTCCCTGATGAGCTTCACCTTCTTGGCTGCGTCAACAACCATCTCTGGTCCCAGTAAAGCTCGCTCTCCAACATCATCCCAAGATAAGGGTGTACGACACCTACGCCCGTACAGAGCCTCAAATGGTGATATCTCAATACTGGCCTGATAACTATTATTGTAAGCAAACTCCACCAAATGTAGATGATCCTCCCAGGAACCTCCAAAATCCAGGACGCACGTCCGTAGCATGTCCTCAAGGGTCTGAATAGTCCTCTCTGACTGTCCGTCCGTCTGGGGGTGGTATGCAGTAATAAACTTGAGCTGAGTGCCCAAACTAGTCTGCAGACTCCTCTAGAAATGGGAAGTAAAGCGACTATCCCGATCTGAGATAATGCTGACGGGAACTCCGTGAATCCTGACTATCTGCCGCATGTACAACTCCGCCGTCCTGCTCTGCATGCCGCCAGGTGTACTCAAACTCTGGCTCTCCTGGCGCCCCAAACACAACTCTATTCCCTCGGTAATCAATGCGGGCGTGGTGTCTACTCAGCTAGTCCATACCTAATGCAATGTCGTAGTTCGGTAATGGCATGACGAGTAAACTCAATCCTAACTCTCGATCTCCCAATATGATGCTCCGCCCTCTGCAAACATCACTCACGAGGATGGCCCCACCCCCGGTCGTGACCTTGCAGGTCCTAGGCAATGGTTCAGAAACCAGACTGTGCCTAATAGCATACGATACTGACACAAAGCTGTGGGAAGCCCCGAAATCAAAGAGTGCAAATGCTGGAATAGAGTCTAGGAGAACCGAACCTGCTATCAGCTCGCCGATGGCCTCTGCATCCTCAGCCGCCATGGCGAAAGCTCGCCCCTGCTGTCCACCTTGTGCCTGCTGCTGGTGCTGCTGGAACCTCTGCTGCTGGGTCTGCAGGGCTGGTCCCTTCTGCTGGCCTGTTGGAGCCTTGGCTCCACCTCCCTGAGCTCCTCGCCCAAAAGCCCCAGGGCAATCCCTCAACTGGTGATCTCCTGCACCATAAAGTAGGCACTTGCCTAGCTTCTTCCTGCACTCATAGATCATATGCCCCGGCTTCTTGCAGAAGGCACAAACGACTACCTGCTGCTGACGGGGTGTCTGCTGCCCTCTCTGCTGCTGGTGCTATACCTGCTGAAAAGGTGCCCGATCCTGCTATTGACACTGCTGCTGGTGCTGCTGCTGATACTGCTGAACTGGCCTCTATGGCTGCTGATGCTGGAAGTGAGGCCTCTTGGCCTGCCCCTGACTGCTGCTACCACCCTGGAAGTCATGACCCCTCTTCTGCATGAGCCCTAGGTCGTCTTTCGCCGCCATAGCCCCAGAAAATATCTCAGCAAATGTAGCATTCCGGTCGCTCTTAGTCAGCGATCGAACCTCTCTAATCAATCCCCGGCAAAACTTCCTCGCCTTCGTCCTCTCGGTCAAGTCATCTATGAAACAGGCCAGTCTACAAAACTCTACAGCATACTCAGCTACCGTCTGGTTCCCCTGAACCAGACCCTCGAACTGTGCCTCGATACCTCTCAAGGCCACATCAGGAAAGAACTGCTCCTTAAACAGCTCCTTGAACTGGGCCCAAGTCTGACCCTCAACTCCCACCCTGGGATCTGTCTGATGCCACGCACGGGCCAAGTCCTGCATCTGACTGCCCGCCGCCTCGATCTGGAGTTGAGCTGGTATCTCCGCCAGTCGGAAGATCTCCTTGATATGCTCTATCCAATCGTCTGTATAGTGAATGTCCTCTGTACTGAAGAACTCCCGAGGTGCATCTTCTGGAAGTCATGTATATCCTTCTTCCTCCGACGGGACTGCTGCTGGGTTCTCTGAGCTGTAATCATCTCGACTGTAGTACGAACCAGCTGGTGTGCCTCATCGATCCTCTGACGAAAATCTGCAGTCTGCCTCGTCTGCTGCTGCTGGTGGGACTCCAAAATCCTCTCCATGAAGGAGAAAAGATGTGCAACATCTACCATCCCTGCAGGCGGAGGCTGCTGCGGTGGAAGGATCTCAGGAATCACAACACTCGGCCTCCTGACTGGTGGAGGTGCTCCTCCAAAAGCTGCAGAGACACCGACTCCTGAGGGCTACACTGGCCCTGTGGCACCGGGAGCTGGCTGCTGCTGAGGTCGAGAGGTGCTAGACCCCTCTACAGCGTCTCCCAGTCCAGGGCGATGCGATCTCGTCTCAACCATCCTGGAGACACAGATCAAACAAGAAACAATTACTGAGAATGAGTCAAAATATCAAAGGAGGACAGTTTAAAATTTCTAAGGAAGACAATAAGCAGCAAAAGTAGATATACGGAATCTGATAAGGAGTTTTCCTAGTGTAATTGAGTACCTTCAAAATATACTAATTCCTACTGCAGGCTGCAGCGATATTCTAGTTCGAATACCACTACACTTCTAATCTAGACCTGCATGGGCCACCACTAAAAATATATCACGATCCGCACCCTAGAGTAAGGGCTAGAGACGTGGGTACGTCCAGCCTACGCTACAGTGTCGACGGTAGAACGCTGTCCTAGGTCACAACATCTAACAGTTTAAGGTAATAAACAGTTATACTCCCCGAATGGGGACGACATAACAGAATATAACTCAATCACAGCTAAGGTGGAACAGGATAAAGATAGAAAGATATAAAGATGCAAGATCCAATCCACAGGAATACAAATAGAGAGAAAGCTAAGTGTCTAGATAATCTCCACTAACATCCAGAATAATACAGATCCAAATATATACAACTCATCTCCAGTACTATAAAATAAGATAAAACTATCTATGGAACAACTGTCTCTACTGCTAAGGGATCCGACTGGAAGTCCGGATCGCAAGTGTCCTCTAAGGCTGTCCCATAGAAAGTGTCTAAGCAGGCCTCCGCCTCATCCTCTATAAAATTTTCAACAGGTCCAGTCAGGACGGGGACGAGCATATATCTCTCAAAACAGTTCATAACAGGTTAGGAGTATAAATCATGCAATAGAGTAAAATACAGGAAATGCTGAAAAGAAAATACAGGAAAAATATGAGATATTTGTAACTGAAAGTAAATACATGATAAGTAGAGACTGTAAGTGGCTAAGTGATTTAGATTACAATATTGTTATGTAAACGGCTTAGGGGAACATGAATACAACTAAGAGGCACATGAATATAGCTACTGGGGATAATGATCACATAACCAATTCAACTCACCCCGCCCCAATCAATACACAAGGATCCATTCAAGTTACGTTATAGGCACATGAATACAGCTAAAGATACGTGAACTCATGTAATGAGTAGTACATGAGGCACGTAATAGTACATGAAAGCACATGAGAACATGTAAAAACATGAACTATTACGAGTACAAGGAGTACCTGATGCACATGATAAAGTACATGAACATGAAATACCCGATGCACCCGTAGAGGGATAACATCTCAGGAAAGGATCCATATAGTACTAATCCGTGAAGATACGTGTCAGCAATCAAGTAAAGTAATCTAGAGCAAGAATATAGTCCAGACAGGTATGAAAAGATCAGAGAATGTACTCGCCTGCTAACTGAATATCCAAGATGAAAGTACTGTCCGAGGAGTGGTGTCTGGCTCCTATTTAGAACAGTACAAGTCACAACAAGTCCAGAATAGTAATAAGATGCACTACAATGCATTCTACGTGAATCTAGGTCAATCTAGACCAAAGTCAACTCTTGGTCAACTCTGGTCAACCCTAGACGTCAAACTAGGTCAACCAAGTCAAACCTAAGTCAAACTAGTCTATAATAGTCTAACTAGTCTATTCTAGGCCTAACTAGACCACACAAGTCTAACTAGACTCTAAACTGACACACAGATACACCCATAGGCTAAGAGACTAGGCCATAGGCTATTAGGCAATACCATGCCTAACCAACCTACAATCACCTATACACATGACAATACCTATATCTAAAATACAATACACATATTACTATATTAATATAATCTATTAAGAATACATATAACATGTAGGCTGCATATATGTATTCTACACATACAAATATATCTAATATATATATAAGTACACCTACAATATATAGGATACATATATTTACCTACATCTCATACATATATATATATACATAGAGAATAGGAAGGGATATGGTGGTGGCATGTGTGAAAATACAAGAGTGTGTGTGTGTATTAATGAGAATGTCAAGAGAGTTGTGTGTGTGTTAGTGAGACATGAGAGTGTGTGGGTGAGTTATACATGAGGGTGTGTCAAGTGAGGATGTGGATGAGTGTGTGTGTATGAGAGAGTGAAAACAGTGTGACATTCTGAAATCAGTGCAACATTGTGTCCTGTGTGCATTTAGAAAATACATATTGCAAAACAATGAACATAGGAAAACAGTTCAGTTCAGCCATAGGGAATTACATTAGTGTGATACAACAGAAAATAGGAAAAATTTATAAACTGTTTCGATTAACAAAATGCCTTGGAGGAATTGGCTTTTGAAAACAAAAACAAGAAGAAAAGTACGAGAAGTATAAATTTGATTCTGGGAAAGTATTGCTATGGAAGTCTGATTCATAAACGATCACTTTGTTCCTTGGACCATATGATGATGATGAAGATCACTGCTTGAAGTAGAACAATTTGGAAGAACTAATGCACCAGAAAGGTATCGACGCACTTGGGCACTGATGGCGAGGCCGAATGCTTTCCTACTTTGCTTTACTTTGTTCTGGAAGAAAAGTTGAAGAAGGATGCTCAAGAGAATCAAAATCTCGAAGCTCTGATCTCTGTATTCTCTCCTGTCTCTCCCTCTGTGTGTGTCTGTTGTATGAGAAAAAATGAGTCTATTTATAGACTGGGGCTTTCGTGCGTAAAAGAGTATCAACATCTGTCTTTACGCTAACAACTGCCCTCCACGATCAGAATCATCCTCTGTATGTGCTGACACGTGTCCCATCATTTCAGTAAGAATAGGATACATGTACACACGTTCTTCGAAATAGGTGGCATGAAGACCACGTAGGCACACCACGTTCCAGACTGGCCAGAACGAATCGGGCGTAAAAAGATGAGCGTAAACTAGCTCTGTCATGGGTTTCCAGCGTAAAGCGGTTATCGAATAACCTTGAGCGTAAAATGGCTCAAATAGAGTTCACGCACACATTGTTTTTTTTATGAGCGTAAAGACTCATGTAAAACCCCGTGCGTAAAAGAAACCATTCAGTGAGCGTAAAGTAGCTCGATCTCTATAAACGACAACAATGGTCTTTGTATGAGACAAATTCCATTGAATTCTGTGGTAAATGCCATCATTGATATCTTCATGTCAAAGTCAGCTTTAAATGCGAGATTTGATGGCTTTTGTCCAGCGTGAAAGAGGCTGCTTCAGTCCTTGGTGTAAAATCACCGGTGTAGACCCAAGCGTAAAAAGATCAATCTGCTTAGGCGTAATACAATTAGCCTTGTCTTGGGCGTAAAAAAATTCCCTGCTCTGTTAGGCGTAAAGTGGGCCACTTATGACTAAGATGACTCCCTCATTGAAACACTTTTTACGCTCCTATAAGACCCCCTTCAAAGTTTTCAAATGTCCCAAAATTTGAAACACTTTGAACAGAAGCGTAAAAGTTGAGATTTGCTGAGCGCAAAATTCGGGATACGCAACAGTCGACCGCGTAAGAGCGGGGATAGCCAACAGTCAGCGTAAAGCGTAAAGTTCAAGAGAGAAAAATAATGTTGGTCAATACTTTAACCGTCACAATAAATTTTCTTCTTCGTAACTTTCAAATGTATCTTCATCTTCCCGAGTGAGCGGTTTCCAATGAGGAATGTGAAGAGTCTTTTTAATTTGTATAAATAAGGACAAACTCTTTACTCTTAATATTCATCCTCATAGTTGATATGGCGCCAAAGAAAGAGCCAATTGTAGAGAGTGCCTCGGTCACCAGGCTTAACTTCGAGATAGAGAATGAGCGAGCGCAAAATCTTCTAAAGTGCTTTGGGCTGACCCCAGCAGTCTTTAGTCGTGTTGATGGTGGTCCTTCAACTACATACGAGGGACCGGGTGACGCAGAAGCATTCCTTTGTCTGATGCGTCGCTCTGGGATTCGTAGTATGCGTGAGTTGGGTGCATCCCTTTGTCAACCCAAAGAATAGTAATATTCTGTGTACTACGACTTTTATATGTAGGGATCCGCCCCCATCTTTTATAAATAAAATATTTGGTGTTTTAATCCCATCTATGAACGCATATTTGTTTATGCACTTCTGTTGACTGCTTCCGTGATTGTTTATTCCCGAGAAACAAACCAACACGTGGTGTCTATTTTATGGTTACAAGATCCTTTAAATAAGATCTTCTTCCGAAATAGACTCATCTTAATAACTTCTTCAGTCTTTATAAATAGCCGAGAATGTTTCATGTATTCTCGTACTCATCCTCCTGAAGACAGCTTTCTGCGATGTTGTTCTTCGAATAAGAAATGGCGGAGCTTTTCAACGTTGTTCTTTTGCATGGCCGATCATTAGGCACAGATTCAGCCATCATTAGAGCCAAACCTTTCGACTCAAATGGCAAGTTCGATCGTAAGTAAATATCTGTCTTCGAGCGTAAGGCCTTGCTGAAGTACTGGCATAAAAGCCGTGCTGAAGCACTTGGCGTAAAAAGCCTTGTTTGAAGCACTGGCGTAAAAAGCCTTATTTGAAGCACTGGCGTAAAAACCTTGCTATCTGTCTTTAGTTAGCGTTCAATACGCATTTAATGACACTTCTTCTTCTTTGTTTTTTGCAGAAACTTGGTTGAAGAGCTTTTTCAGAACTGGCATTGGTGATTTTGACGCTGTGAAGAGCGTTCTTCTGACATCGACATCAGGGAGCTCATGCGCTTTTGACGCACAAATCAGACAACTCAGAACTCTTCGTGAGATAGAAGGGTCTTCCTTCGTTGGTAGGAAGAGACTTTATACACAGAGAGTTGGATGGTGGAGTCAACTCTACCCCGAGAAATCGGGTAGTAGAGTTCCTTTCACGGCAGAACTAGGAATCGTATCCCAATGCTGGGTACGTTCCTATCTTCCTTTGAGGTGCTGCCCCTAATCCACCAGTTGTATTGGCAGCGCCACGCCTTCGGGCTGCCATACTCTGTGGTTCTCCTCTCGTCTGAGAAAGGAGACCAGAGTTTGATTCCTGCTGTTCCGGTTACCACTGGGGCTCAGACAGTCAGGAACTGCCACCAACAACGAACCCGACGGAGAAGGTCCGACGGAGAAGATCCAAAGAAGAAGATAGATCTCTATTAGGTTATTGTTGTGGTATAGAATGAAAATCCAAAATTTGTAATAGATTTCCATTATAAAGAAAAGTCTAAGAAATGTAATAGACTTTTATGATAGTATGGGAATGAAATGATGATTCTTCTATGATCAATGATTTGTATCTATCTGGATGTAATATGGACATGATAGATAAATAAAATCTTATTTTCTGTTTTAGAGTATATGATGCTATCAGAGGTAATATGGACATAATAGCATATATGAACTCAAAAGAAAATTCGATTAATATCTATGCAGAGGTCGAAAGTAGAAGTGATAGATAGGAAAAAGGAAGTAGCTTTAATATTTATTCAGAGGTCATGGAAACATGATAAATAGCAAATCCCACCTTCTAATCAATCGATAAAATAGAAGATATATAAAATCTCTTTCCCAGAGACAAGAAATCAGCTTAACCAAATCTTGGTGGCTGGAGGCTAAGGAGACAGATGTTGTGAGCGTAAATGTCAAGGTAGTGGAGGTTTCAGCGTGTTTCTTGGAAATAGAGGATGAATCAGCGTGTTTTTTGGGGACAGAAAGAACGATTCAATTCCATAATTAAATGGATGAACCTAGTAATATGAACGAATGGGTCTTTTCGGAAATGAGAAGTTGTTTTCAATTTCAGAGACCGGTTCATTAATAATCCTCTTCTATAAATAGACGAGAACTCTCTGTAACCTTTCCATTCCCATTTCTGCTCCTCAATTAAGAATGTCTTATGAGGATGCACAGCAAAAGAATGAAGTCTCTAGGGACATTGAGGACATCACTGAGACCTGCCCCGCTGAGCCAATAGTGACGAGCCCGACTGAAGTAAGCAACTGTTCTTCTACGCCCAAGTCGCCCCAGGACATTCTTGCTTTCCTAGTAGAGCCCGGGAAAACTCCTGAAGAAGAAGCATTGAGGATGGCTGTCTGCCAATTTTTTATGGGTTCAGGAAACGATGCCTTCTCTGC
Source organism: Iris pallida (assembly GCA_029216955.1). Classification (NCBI taxonomy): domain Eukaryota; kingdom Viridiplantae; phylum Streptophyta; class Magnoliopsida; order Asparagales; family Iridaceae; genus Iris; species Iris pallida. The sequence continues at coordinate 6,244,457 of JANAVB010017998.1, forward strand.
ATTGGCTGACTATGTATTCAATAAGGAAGGGAGTGGCCCTCGTCCTTAATCTTTTATTTTGAACAAAAATAATAAAAGAAGTTTTATTTTTGTCCTGTCTCCTTTTTTTTTTCCTTTTTATACATAGTATTTCTTGAAAAATTTGCCACTGATCGGCAGCATGAGTAGATCTCCATTGGGTTTTGATAACCGGTAAGCACCATTAGAGAACACGGACTCAATCACATACGGGCCTTCCCATTTTGCTTGGAACTTCCCTTTGCTCTTGTGAGTCATCACCATTGGCCTTCGGACAGCCAACACAAGTTCACCAATTTTGAATACCCTCTCTTTGACTTTATGATTGAAAGTTCGAGATATACGGGCTTGATATAGCTCAATATGCTGTTGTGCTTGAAGACGCTTCTCGTCCAATCCTTCAAGTTCTTGGAGGCGTAAGCGATCATTATTCTCTGTAGTTAGCTCATTAGCAATAGCGATTCGGAGAGAAGGGATCTGGATTTCCAATGGGAGGACAGCTTCGCAACCATAAACCAGTAAAAATGGTGTAAAACCAGTAGGAGTCCGGACTGTTGTTCGGTATGCCCATAAACATTCTCCAAGCTTCTCATTCCAATCTCTTTTATTAGAAGAGATAAACTTTTTGAGAAGTTTGATGATCGTTTTGTTGAAGGCTTCAGCTAAACCATTAGCAGCCGGATTATAAGCCGTAGAAGCCAGATTTTGAATTCGGTTCTTATCACAGAACCGATAAAATGCCTGACTGGCAAACTGTGGTCCGTTGTCATGAATTATTCGTCGAAGAATCCCGAAACGATAAATGACATGATGTTTAATGAAGCTGACTACATTAGATGTCTTTACTTCAACAAGTGGAACTGCTTCTGCCCACTTTGAAAAGTAATCGGTTATAGCCAGTATAAACCGATGTCCTTTAACAGAAGGGGGGTTAATAGGACCAATAATGTCCATACCCCAAGCTTTGAAATGCCAAGAGGCTGCTGTAGGATGTAGAAATTCAGAAGGTTGATGAATAAAATCTGCGTGAATCTGGCATGCTTTACATCTTCTGGCATAGTCTACAGCATCTGCTATCATGGAGGGCCAATAATACCCCATTCTTCGAATACGATCTTGCAACTTTGGACCCGGTTGATGGACACCACAGACACCATCATGAGCCTCACGCAGTGTTTGTTTGGCTTTACTTTTTGAAAGACAACGCAGCAAGAGTCCGTCATATGAACGCCGATATAGCATATGCAAAGAAGGATCATAATAGAATCGAAATGATCGTCTTTTAATTGATGCAGCTTCTTTAGGATCTTCAGGCAAAATTCTATGAACTGCATAATCAATGAATGGTGTTCTCCAATCTTTCTGTTGGAAACTTGCCTCTGTAACATAACTTTGTTCGATATACAGATTATTCTTCACACAGAATAAATCTCGATCTAACAAAGTAATTGTATTTTGCCTTCGGATCGGGACAGCCAAATCTACAGCTAAGCTGGCAAGAGCATCAGCTTCTACATTCTGAGAACGTGGTACAAATTCAATAAAGAATCCTTTGAATGAAAGGACCAACTCGACTACCACTTGATGATAAGGGATGAGATCAGGATTTCTGACTTCATACGTCCCTCTAACTTGATTGACAATCAATTGTGAATCTCCATAAGCTTCTAGGAATCCGATATCCAATTGTTTTGCTACTTGGAGACCAATCAATAGAGCATTATATTCTGCTACATTGTTAGAGCACGGCTCATTAAGAGAATAGGCACGGTATATAACCATTTTGTCAGGAGAAACCAGGACAATTCCTACCCCAGAGACAATATTGCCTTTAGGTCCCACTCGTGATGCTCCATCAAAATATAATTGCCATATGTCATTTTTCAAAGCCATGTTGCAATCCACTACTTCGTCTAGAATGTCTTCATATAACTTCGAAGTTTCGGGTACAGGATGAGCAGCTAAGAAATCAGCTAATGCTTGGCCCTTTACTGATTTTTGAGGCACATAGACCATGTCATAAGGAGTGAGCAACATCGCCCAGGTAGCTAACCTGGAATTAAGAATGCTCAGTTTCCTCATCAATATCCGAATGGGATTTATTCTGGAGATGACATGAATAGTCTGTCCAGTGACATAGTGCCTTGTCTTTTGGCCAGAAAAAACCAAAGCTAGACATTCCTTTTCTACAGGAGTATATCTGTGTTCAGCTCCTACCATCGTTCTGCTCAGATAATATATTGCTTGTTCATGACCGATGTCGCTTTTTTGTGCCAGAAGAGCGCCAAGTGAATGATCCAAGGCTCGAACGTACAGCAAAAATGGTCTTCCTATTACCGGAGGTACCAAGACAGGTGGGTTTGTAAGATATTGTTTAATGTCATTGAAGGCATTTTGACATGCTTCGTCCCAGACGAAAGATACTCCTTTCTTTAATAGACGGGAGAAAGGTTGACATCTCCAGGAAAGATTAGATATAAATCTTCTGATATAAGCAATACGGCCCTGGAAGCCACGGAGCTCTTTCAGATTACGAGGAGGACGCATTTCAAGAATTGCTTTAACCTTATCAGGATCAACATGGATACCCTGAGAGGTAATGACAAATCCTAAAAACTTGCCACTGGAAATCCCTAAGAAAGATTTAGTAGGGTTCATTTTCAATTGATGTTGGCGCATCAATTCAAATACTATCTTCAAGTCTTGAATGTGATCATTCTTTGACCGACTTTTAACAGCAATGTCATCTATGTAGCATTCAACTATTTTCCGTAGATGTTCTTGAAAGATATTGCTCATAGCCCATTGATATGTGGCACCGGCATTTTTAAGACCAAACGGTATAACCGTATAGCAGAAAACCCCAAGAGGTGTTCGAAAAGATGTATGCTTCTCATCTTCTGGATGCATCTTGATCTGGTTGTATCCTGAGAATCCGTCCATGAAAGACATACGTTCAAAACCGCATGTATTATCTATCATAACATCAGTAATGGGAAGTAGAAATTCGTCCTTTAGACAAGCTGTATTAAGATCTCGGTAATCTATACAAACTCGGACTTTTTCGTTCTTCTTTATAACAGGAATGATATTGGCCACCCAATCAGGGTGTTGTTCTTCACGAACGAAACCACAAATGATCAGCTTTTTGACTTCTGCTTCAATTGCATCCATCATATCTGGTCTAAAGCGCCGTTGCTGTTGTTTTAACCGGTTTGACATTAGGCAAAATATTAAGTTTATGAGTAGCAACTTTAGGATCTAGTCCTGGCATATCCTCATAACTCCATACAAAGATGTCAATATAATCTTTGATAAGTTTTGTCAATTCTTCCTTTTCATTTTCAGAAAGATTTTTACTGATGAATATTGGTTTGGGCGTAATTCTATTTCCAACATCGATCTGGATAACCTCATCCTCTGTAGGTGGCTGTCGCTGTTCAAAACGAAGTTCCCATTGAGTATCCATCTGTTGAGCCCAAGGATCATTCTCAAATGGCTCTGATTCATCATCGGTTTGAACCATATTGACTGAGAATATCTGTCTGGATTCATCATATGAGGAATCTATGTTGTCTTTATATTAATGACTTTGATTATCAGAAGATAAAGTCATTTTCTCAATAAACTTGACATCCATATACTCGAAAAGGAAATCTTCATTGATATCAAAGAGATGAGCAATATTTACATTATTTATAGTCTGATTACTACGCTTCGGATTAGTCAACGATGGACCATCATCCGTCTTCTGCATAGAATTGCCAATATTGACGATCAATGGTGATTCTAGATCGTTCGTACCAGCAAAAGTTTCTTCTTCAGGCTCAGGAGAAGAAAGTACCATATTACAGGATTTAGTCTTTCTTCCTTTAGCCTTCTTCTTGCGAGGACGGTTACGAGAAATTTCAAAACCCAATCCAGTGGTAGAATTCTGATTTTAAATTTGTAAAGGAAGACGGATTCCTTTATCATGGTTCAAACCTTCGGCCTTTTGAAAGTCGTAACCCATCTTCTTTATAAGAATGACAGATTGCTGACTATACAAATAGATAGGCAGTTGAACAGGCGTTTCAGCACAGGACGAGGAATGAATCTCTGCAACTACCGGAGAATGAAGTACAGATGTCTCTGTAGTTAAGGGAGAAGAAGGATTCGGGAAACGAGAAGAAATCCCTGTTGGAGCCTTTTTATAAGCAGCAAAGACTCGTTGTGCCCGGTATAAAGGAATACTATTCATGGCTAGCCACTGCTGATGAGTAAGCTTGAGCTTGGTAGGAGGAGCTAGACTTGGAGGACAGATGTTTAGTCCTTTCAGTCTATCTTCCAGAGGGAGGCCGTTCCATAGATGATCCAGATCATCAGGATCTGGAATAATATGAGAAATCATGTTGCAAGTTTTGACTTTCTTGCCTTTCTTGGATTCTGAAGTTTTACCTTTATTTTCCAGTTCAGGCACTAAGTCAGGATGTACCCATATGATTTCACCATTCTTCAATGTGAGAGGCAGCAATCCTGTATTTTCTTCTCTAGCAGGCGGGATATTCACAATCTTCATCGTCGCCTTCGGAATCGGTATAATTCCATCTGGGACTTGCTGTGGAGGAAAATCCCCAAACTGAAGAGAAACCATATTGGTTGTCACCGTATGGTCATTATTGGTTAAAGCGATGGCGCCACCATTTATCAGCTCTTGGATCTTCTTTTTCAAGACATAGCAAGCACTAGTAGGATGATTAATGTATCTATGATAGATACAATACTTGGGATTGTCAGTCAAATTCACCTCATTAGGCCTTTTTGGCTCTGGAATCTGAAGTTTACCACTTTTGACCAGACATTGGAATATCCCTGGGATATCGCTTTCGTCAAAGGAGTATTCTTCCTTTAGCCTGGAAGATTCTTGATTGCTTGATGTCGTCTTGCTCTTGGAAAGATTGACCATAAGAGTATCTTTTCCTTTCACATTACGATTGCCGGGATTATTGCCAGGATTATTTTTCTTCCTTTTATCTTCTGACGCGAAAATCATCCCATGTTCGCGAGCCAACCTACCATTGGTCTCGGCAGAAACCGCTGCTATAATGAACGAAGCCCAATCTGTGAATTGGGAACCCGTGAAGACAGCGATGGATGGTCGCAGATTCATCTTGCATGTGTCAATCAACGCTGAATCTGGCATACCAGGAGGCATCTTTAGAGTAGCCTGTCGGAAGCGTTCAATGAATGTCCGAGTATCTTCTTTCTCCTTTTGTTTGATTTCTATCAAGAAGGACATGTTCATGTCCATACCTCCTTCATAGAAGCGGGAGAGGAACATTGCTTTGAATTCGTCAAAAGACGAAATAGAGTTATCAGGTAAGCTGCGATACCAGTCGTAAGCTGAACCCGTCAGACATCCGATGAACACTCGGGTGAGAAGAGCATCATTTTTCTACAAGTGTACAGTCATAATATCAAAGTAATTGATATATTGACTGGAAGATGCTTTTCCATCGAACAAAACCATGGATTGTGGCTTGAACTTCGGTAGAAAGGGTACGTCATTCCAATGAGGAGGATAAGCTTGCTTAATCCCTAGCCTCTGGAGTTGATCTTTGTGCCTAAAAACTTCAAACTGTGCTTTAAGTTCACGCACTGCTTGAATGGCTTCACTGGTTTGAGGAAGCACATTTGACTGAGTAGTCGTTGGATGCACCATGACCCCCACTGGAGGTGGTACATCTTCTGGAAGAATGGGATCCGGAGATACAGAATTTTGATTAGCAGCGGGCTCTTGAATATTCAAAGGTATTTGCCCATTGACTATCTTGAGTTTGTGCTGCTACTGGTGCCGGTGTCACTGCTGTCGGTTGTGCAGTTTGCTGATTCAAAATTATTTGATGCATGTTTTGCACCATGTTAAGCGTATCCTTCAGTGATTGTTCAATAGCAGTGAGACGTTCTGTATTAGCAGATGACGTCTCTGGCTCATCTCCAACAGCGTAGGATTCAACTTCTCTTGAAGATACAGAAGGGTTTGTATAGAAGTACGAATCCACGCTATCGGTATCAGACTCAAAAGATTGAGTACCCCCAGCCTCTGAATCAGAAGTCTGCAATTGTCTTCGTCTTCTTGATCGAGTATTCTGATATACTCCTTCAAAGGAATCAAAAGGCCTGTTGAACTGTTATTGACTTGGAGTTTGGGACGTGTTCCGTCTTGGACGTCGTCCTCTGTTAGTATGAGATGCCATGTTGGCTGACACATATGGCGACTCATGTTCTTGGTCTTCAGCTTGATGTGGAGGTACATTGAAACTCAATCGATCAAAAACTGATCGTCTTGAAGCCGAACAACAACAGTTGATCACAACTTGGTGGTATTCACAAAGATGTTTTTCTTGGGGGAATGTCACCGGAGATTGTCTATTCTTACGCTTTTGCATTAGGAATTCACGTAAGTCAGAAGGAGTGGATGAAGTATTCTTCTTTATTACATCGGGGGCGGAAAAACGTTTAGTCCCTTGTGTATAAAGAAGATTACTGGCTGCATTCGCAGAACCAAATTGTACATTTCTACGCGTTTGGAATTGTGTGCATAAATCTTGAGATTTAGCACGCAGGACTCCATTTTCCTGGCGTGTGATTTGTAAATTTGGTACCTTGCGTAAAGCAGTATAAGAAGGTCGTTGGTGTAGAAAAGAAGTTTTACCAATAATATTTTTATGCTGCACACGTTTAGATACATTCACATTCGACATGTGAGCATCTTTGTGAATTTTATCTATACTGTCATAGACAGGAGATTTATTTTTACGCATGGAACGTAAAATCTTGTTATCTGCCACGTTACCAACGGGAGATTTTGTTTTATGCGAGGAGCGTAATTTATTTGGGCCTACCACGTCACCGACGGGAGACTGATTCTTACACCCAGAAGCACAAGCTTTAGAGTCTGCCCCATTACGAATGGGAGTCTTATTCTTATGAACTGAGCGTAAAATTTGGTTCTTACCCACTGAGCGTAAAACTTGATTTTTACGCGGTGGGTGTGAAACCTGGTTATCTTCACCGTTACAAACGGGAGATAAATCGTCACACTTCGAGTGCAACTTTGAAGTAGGGACTGCCTCATTATGAACGGGAGCCCCTACGACAGGAGTGGGAAGAACCCCCTTGTCAACAGAAGCAGCAGAGAGATCGGAAATCACTTTGGATTTGGGAATCCAAACTTTTCGTGCTTTGCGAGACTTTTGAACATTGGAATGGTGAGAACCACCCCCAGTTCGGAGCATCTCTTCATAGGCAGTCTGGTCGAAGTGTACCACCAGAGTCTTCTTGGTCGAACCGACCGAAACATCATCATATTGAGCAATCGCCTCCTCGTCAGAGGAGAAGGTCGTCCCCAGCAGAGTCGCCATTTTTGTTTCGATTAACAAAATGCCTTGGAGGAATTGGCTTTTGAAAACAAAAACAAGAAGAAAAGTACGAGAAGTACAAATTTGATTCTGGGAAAGTATTGCTATGGAAGTCTGATTCGTAAATGATCACTTTGTTCCTTGGACCATATGATGATGATGAAGATCACTGCTTGAATTAGAACAATTTGGAAGAACTAATGCACCAGAAAGGTATCGACGCACTTGGGCACTGATGGCGAGGCCGAATGCTTTCCTGCTTTGCTTCACTTTGTTCTGGAAGAAAAGTTGAAGAAGGATGCTCTAGAGAATCAAAATCTCGAAGCTCTAATCTCTGTATTCTCTCCTGTCTCTCCCTCTGTGTGTGTCTGTTGTATGAGAAAAAATGAGTCTATTTATAGACTGGGGCTTTCGTGCGTAAAAGAGTATCAACATCTGTCTTTACGCTAACAACTGCCCTCCACGATCAGAATCATCCTCTGTATGTGCTGACAAGTGACCCATCATTTCAGTAAGAATAGGATACATGTACACACGTTCTTCGAAATAGGTGGCATGAAGACCACGTAGGCACACCACGTTCCAGACTGGCTAGAACGAATCGGGCGTAAAAAGATGAGCGTAAACTAGCTCTGTCATGGGTTTCCAGCGTAAAGCGGTTATCGAATAACCTTGAGCGTAAAATGGCTCAAATATACTTCACGTACACATTGTTTTTTTATGAGCGTAAAGACTTATGTAAAACCCCGTGCGTAAAAGAAACCATTCAGTGAGCGTAAAGTAGCTCGATCTCTATAAACGACAACAATGGTCTTTGTATGAGACAAATTCCATTGAATTCTGTGGTAAATGCCATCATTGATATCTTCATGTCAAAGTCAGCTTTAAATGCGATTTGATGGCTTTTGTCCAGCGTGAAAGAGGCTGCTTCAGTCCTTGGCGTAAAATCACCGGTGTAGACCCAAGCGTAAAAAGATCAATCTGCTTAGGCGTAATACAATTAGCCTTGTCTTGGGCGTAAAGAAATTCCCTGCTCTGTTAGGCGTAAAGTGGGCCACTTATGACTGAGATGACTCCCTCATTGAAACATTTTTTACGCTCCTACATAAACAACCATAGGAAAACAGTTCACAGTTTACATTATGAAGGAAATGAAGGAAATCAGTTCACAGTTTCAGTCCAACTTATCAACCCAGAATTTGAACTCTAAACAAGACGAAATCATCCCAAAATCGATACACCATTAGAAAACATATAGGAGTACCACATTAGGGTTTTAATCCATGCAATTAACAGTATTAGATAGGTTAAATTGATGTCAAAGTTCACAATTTAAAATCTGGAAACACAGAAAAATAGGGATTGATACATAGTTTCAGGATTATTGGGGTAAATGTGAAATCGACATCAAAATTAAGCTAAAATACAAATCCAATGGTTGGTAATGTAAGTACTAAAAGTGTACGTGTCCATCAATGTGTTCGTGTCCACCCAAGTGGACACAAACGTGTCCAAACAGTCCCGAACCCAAAATAGTGCAACACAGGACCAATCCTCGTGCACGTGTTCCTAGTGCTCGTGCACACGACACGATACGACACAGATCTCGTGGTCGTGTCCCAGTGTCGAGTTGGACTAGGGCTAGGGCTAGGACACCCTGATACGTGTCCACGTCACGCGTGTGTGCGTCACGACACGCGTATCAGCGCTGGAAATTGACAGCAGCCGATACAGTGTAATCTCAATGCACGGCTTTGTACGTATCCGACACGACACGAGAGGCCCTAGGACTTGACACACGTGGTGTCAGTCAGTGTCCCGTAGTGTATGTCAAATCTCACGTGTCGAAGTGTCGTGTCTAGCGCGCAAAAGGCCCCGAGTAGCAGGGGAATCAATACTGCCTGCGCGTGCGAGTGCAAGAGCGTGTTCCCGTGTCCATGGCGACACGACACAAGACCAAAACATGCTCAGACCATTGAAAACCCATAAGCAAACAAAAAACCTAAATTTCTATTCAAATAGTTTCCTAAAAATAAATCGAAATGCCCTTTGGGGCATTTCATCAAACACTTAGACACATGGACTGATACGTGTCAAAATGGGACACGAATCGGACACAAAAACCTACAGAAATCTAGGGTTAGCTAGGGGACACCTAGATCTAGGTTAGAATGCAATAATAACAGTAATTAAAATAGGTTTTGAAGGAGTTACCTATAGGTGTCAAATCCTCAATAAAACTCCAAAGAGGTGTGTTCCTCTTGATAGCCAAGCTTCTCCAAATTGTCCAAACTCTGAAATATTCTTACATAAACAGCAAGAACAGAAAAATTAGAACCTATAGCAATTGGTTTGGGTGGAAAAGGAGTTAAATAGGAATTTCTATGAATTAAAAAAGATGGAGACTAACCTCTTTCTAAAACTTTGCAAATATTTCTAAGGAGGCTAGCCCTAATTTCTAGGAGCATTAAATGGGGGGGAAGACCTAGTGGCCGGCCATGGGTGTATTGGGCTAGGGTTAGGGTTCCAATATTGATCTATGGGCTTCCATGGGCCAAAATCACAAATCATGACTTGTGAAATCACAAGCCATTTCCTAATCAAATTAAATCCTAATTTCCTAAAAATAATTCTAATGTGTTTGATTCCACTAACATAGGTCAAGCTAGGATTTCTTAACCTAACCAAGTAGTCATGACCTAGGTTAGCCTCTAGGACAGTCTCCAAGTCAACACTAGTCAAAGCCTAGAATAGCACCAAATCAAAAATACTAAAAATCACTTAAAAATTATAAAAATATAATTAATATAATAATTCCAAATTAATTCCAAAATTTTTAAAAAAGATTAAAATACCCTCAAGCTAGAAAAGTGGTAGTGACAATTGTGAGAACTTTGTATTTTCTTTAAATATAAATTTTGTAACTGTTATAATAAACTTAGAAATATGAATGAGCAATAAAGTTATTTTGTGATTTTGAGCAACTTGGCCGTGACAGCGTTCTACCACCGACTCTGCGGTGTAGGCTGGCTTGGACACGTCTCGTATCCAAAAAAGCGGGTACGGGTCGTGACAGGCAGATTGTCAGATTTTACGGTGTTCCAGTCAGTATCACCTCGGACAGAGATTCAAGATTTAAGGCACACTTTTGGTGCAGTCTGCAAGAGAGTTTGGGAACTCACCTCCAGTTCAGCTCAGCTTATCATCCGTAAACAGATGGTCAGCCAGAGCGTACCATACGAACCTTAGAAGATATGTTGAGATCTTGTGCACTCGACTTCGATGGTTCGTGGAAAGATCACCTACACCTGGTGGAGTTCTCGTACAACAACAGTTTTCAAGCCAGTATCCAGATGGCACCCTTCGAGGCCTTGTACGGCAGGAAGTGTAGATCTCCTTTAGCTTGGGATGATGTCGACAAGAGGTAAATGCTTGGTCCCGAAATGGTAACTCGGACTATTGAGGTGGTCAGACAAGTAGAGATCATCTTCGAGTTGCACAAGATCGTCAGCGTCATTGGGCCGATTTTTATCGGCGTCCCCTTGAATTTTCTGTCGGCGACCATCTATTCCTTAGGATCTCGCCTACCCGTGGCGTCATTCGTTTCGGCGTACGGAGAAAGCTCAGTCCTAGGTATATAGGGCCGTTTGATATTCTAGAGCGAGTAGGAGATGTGTCCTATCATCTCGCTCTTCCGCCGTCGTTACGTGAGGTACATGATGTCTTCCATGTATCCCAACTACGACGGTATATCTCGGACCCGAGCCACATCCTGGATCATTCAGAATTGGTTGTTGGCACCAACCTTTCGTATGAGGAGAGGCCCGTGTCTATACTGGACCGAAGAGAGAAGATACTCAAGAACAAGACTATCAAGTTAGTCCGTGTTGCTTGGGGTCATCACTCTTTGAGTGAGTCAACATAGGAGCGTGAGGATGATATCCGATCGTAATATTCTGACCTGTTTGACTCGTAAGGTATAATATCTTTCTTATGCCTTATGCTCTCAATTCCTTGCTTGAATGAATGGTTGCATGGTGGACTGTTAAGTATAGCTTGTCCTTGCCTTTCTAGCCTCTAAATTAAATTTCGAGGACAAAATTCTTTTAAGGTGGGTAGACTTGTAACGTCCGTAGTTCGTATTACGTATTTGGTATACGTGTACGTATTTTGACTCATATTGCATGTCTCCTTGCATGGTTTATTTTGGCATTTCATTTGCTTGGTTCGGTTCAGTTTGTTTTGTTCAGCTTGGTTCAGTTTTTGCATGTGGACCAACCCCACCTACCACCTACTCTCTTCCTTTATAAGCCACCTAGCCACTCTCTCACTTCCATTAATCCTCAAAACTCTTCTTCTTTCTCACCATTACTCTCTTCACCTACCAGGAGAGGCTTAGGCAAGTGCAACTTGCTTCATGGAGGAACTCAAATTTTGTTGTTCCATTTTCTTCCTTACGAGATCCTAAGACACTTTAGTACTTAGCATTTTTAATTTCCATGACTCATTTCATGTAGATCTAAACTTGTTGCATTTTCAGATTTCTTGGGTTTTGATCAATTAAACCTTGTTATTCTCAAGTTTTGATGGTTTTATGTTGTAAAGAATTTCTTTCTTCCCCATTTTGACCTATGGAAGTCCGAATTCTGACCTTAGATGAAGGATTATTGGAGCTTGGAAGCCATGGCTTCCATGGTTCTTCTTCTCGGAACAGTTGGAGAAGAAGAACAGTGCTTAGCTGCATAGCTTTTTCATGCGACAAGTCCCCTGCGGCCGCATAGACATTCCAGTCTTCATGCAGCCTTAGTCGCATGGCTTGAGTTGACTTCGGTCGCATGGCTCTGCTCGACTTTTAGCCGCATATGCCCATCCCTTCCAGACCACATGAAATCATTCTCCCTGGCCGCATGAGCCCATCTCTCCTTAGCCGCATGGCACTGCTTCCCCATTGCCGCATGGCTTAGCTTGACCTTGCCGTATGACCCAGTTTTTCTTGAGCCGCATGGCTATTGGCAGTGCTTGGCACATGAGCTCGTTTCTACTCCCCTCAGCCGTATGGCGTTGGTTCTCCGAGCCGTATATGTCCATTTCCCCTTGGCCGTATGAGTCTTTTTCCCCGAGCCGTATGAGCTCGTTTCCCCACTGCCGCATATGCCCGTTCCCCTATTGCCGTATGAGACCCTCATCTATTGCTATATGACCCTGTTCTCCTCGAGCTGTATGGCTCTTGGCAGTACTTGCCGCGTGAGCTCATTTCCACTCCCCTTAGCCGCATGGCGTTGGTTCCCCGAGCCGCATGAGCTTGTTCTCCTACAGCCGCATATGCCCGTTTTTCCCATTGCCGCATGAGCCTGTGTTTCCGGAGCCGCCTGAGCTTGTTCCCCGAGCCGCATGAGACCCTCTTCCTTGCCGCATGGCTCTTTCCATAGCCCTTGCACCCCTTTTATTATGTTGGGTTGTTATTTTATGCCTTTGTCTCATGACCCTCTGTGTTACTTGGGTCCCTTGATAGAATGCTTGTACCATGTAATTTTTGCACATGTTCCATGAACACGATAGTGACCCATAGTGGTGCACTCTTGACAAGTAACATGACATGACAATGGCCCATCGTGGCGCACTCTTGATAAGGAAACCTGACATGATATACCTTGATATGTTGTTGCGACAGCTAGCATGACATGACAAGAATGAATGGCCTAGACATCGTGGCGATTGTGTTTGTACAAATAAAACAATACGGTCTCGCATCATGTCTAGGGCAGGGACCCCTGAGTACCACGGTCAGGGATACCTACTGAAATTGACTAAGGCTGATAACTAGAATAACCCAGTAGTCATGAAAAGATTTCTCAGCTACAGGCAATCCCGTTATCTGGGCGCACAAGTGGACTTGTAGCTTGTCGATGAGCAGGGCACATTTCCAGCATACTGTCATGTGTTACACCCTTCATGAACGGATATTCGACCTGGATAGCCTGGATGCTCTGCAGGGCTTGCGGCTGTTGGAATATCTCATTGCATCTTGCTAGTAACTAGGCCTGTGATAACCCTAGTTAGTTAAAGTATCAAGCCGTACTTATTGCTTGGCCGTGATTGATTGGATGCAGTCTAACCCAGTCTAGTCTTGTCCTGATCCTGTACAAGATTGTAACATGACCTGATTTCCTATGCTTCATTTTAACGATAAATGATGGAAAACCAAGTTCCGTTCAGATGAAGGGTTACAACCCCGGTCCTTGTTTGGTTTAGGGGTTGTAACCTGGCTATCTGAATAGTCCCATGGTTATCACATCGTATATCCTAATGATTTTTTCATATCTCCAGTTTTAATATGTTATTATGTTTTATGCTAATTGTTGGTTTTAGTTCTTAAGTGAAGCCTCATTTAGGACACTTACTCTTTCTGGGATCTGACCCAGCTGGTTTTGTATGGCCAGATACCGGAGTAGCTCCGGAGGATCTACCTACCTTCCAGCCAAATGGTGACCACCAGGCGTAACCAAGGCAATGAGTGAGTTTCCCTTTTGTTCTCCCACTTTATTGTAAAAATATTTTTTTGAGGCGTTTAGCTGGCGAGCACGTGTTAGCTCGTATTGCACTTTACTCACTGTCTGCCTACGGGCTATAACATGATTGACGAATACTAGGGTTAATCATGTATGACTAAAACTCTTGCTAGTCTTCACATTTTGTACTACTAGCTTCATGATCATCCAAATATGTAATCTATGGGACGCCTTACTATTATATATTTGATGCTCTAAAATCTAGTAACTGCTATTTCTTGCACGAGATTGAGACAATAGGCTTGTTCATGACCATAAGAGACTGATGGCTTGTAGTTAAACCCTCATGTATCTAGATAGCCGTGACCATATAGCAAGGTGGGTTGTACTTCAATATACGTAGCTGGCTATGTCCGCCCCCGCTCTCCATTATTCTGGTTTTGGGGCGTTACAGCGACTGACTAGCCGACCCCGATTATTGATATGTGTACTCGTGCTGATATTTCCAATTATACAATTACTTTCAATTCATGCAATATTGAGTATGTGCTAATGCACTGGTAAATATTTTCTTATTACAAAATTAGCACGTATATCTTACAGTCAAGGTATCATTATCCCATGGCTAGGTTTGTTTGTTGTATTATGCTACGTAAAACCTACAACCTAACTGTACTAGTATCGTTGTAGAATTATGAATATCATACCCTGTACGGATGTACTCATTCAAAATGATCATGACCCATGACATATGATTTCAATTAACATAGGGATAACTAAGTAACATAAAATAACTACTGCATAGAAAGGAATGAATTCCCGAGTTCCTATATTACAGTCATCTTCGGGATAAAATAGTGCCCGATATGTCGGCTAGTCCCCACGGATACTACAAATCTTTCACTCTGGCAGGGAGTGGTATCTATTTACTTTTCTATAATATTATTGACGGGTGTCTTGATAGGACCCGTGTAATTCATGATTGGCACAATTGATTACGGATCGACTAGCCTTGCTTGTACATGGTAAGAGCTGAGGAATTCCATAATGCATAGTTCCAAGATAACTTGGAACTTATAATTAGCAAGCCCTAGTAGTTGTATTGCCGCTTTTGTAGAGGCTAAAACTCAAGCTGCGCCACCCATTAAAGTATTCGATCATCAGATGGCGCCAATTCATTATGTTGTGCCAAACCATCAAGTTGTGCAGCATCAGGTTACACCAACATCTGGTTGCGCGAGCGCCACATGGTGCACTTCCTCGAGAAGCTGTAATGGCATCATCATTGCCTAACAGCTGACAGCACGGAGATTAAGGAAAATCTATTCGAATTCCGCGCAACGTGGCACTCGAGAAGATTTTGTCAGCATGTAATTAATGCTGACAGCTGGTTCGTACAAGTCATTGTGTGGCACGAGAATTAATCAGTACAGCACAGAAGACCTAGTCAAAGGCACCTGTTGTTGAGTTGCACCCATGCGCAGCCTAGCTAGTTGGCGCCACTTGATCAACTCTTATTTTAAAGGAGGGTGATGTGGCGTGCAAGCCACCAACTTCGGAGAGCATGCCCACTACACTGCGCACGACTACGCACATCTCAATCAAACGATACCACGTGTCTAGAGCAGTTGGTGCAACCTCTCGCACAGGTTGCTACAATGCGCCCACGCGTAACTTGATGAAGCTCGCACAAGGTGATCAAACAGTATTCACAACAGAGTGACGTGGCGCGCAAGCCACTAACTTCGCAGAACGTGCCCACTACACTGTCCATGACTACGCGCATCTCAATCAAATAATGCCACGCGTCCATAACATTTAGTGCAACCCGTTCGCGCAAGTGAACAGGAGGCGCGCATCACTGCTTTGGCGCAACTTAAAGGAAACAACCTTTTGGCTAACCCCTCTATTTCTTCGACTCTGAAATTGAAGGAGACTTCATCTCGACACACTACTGGAAAAAACAAAGGAAAGCGCCCTTTGGCCTTTTTCTCCCTGGCGCAACCTGCGCATGTTCCTGCTCCGGCGCAACTTGCGCATGTTCCTGCTCCGGTGTGACTTGCGCATGTTCATGCTCTAGCGCAACCTGCACATACTTTTGCACTAGCACAACATAAAGAAAATACTGTTTAGTAGCTCCCTCTTTGCCACCAAACCAGAAGTTTAGTGAGAAATTACTAAATCAAAGAAAACGCTCTTTAGCTTTTCCTCATTCTACTCGAGTCGTTGACTGGGTGGAAAGTACTGCTGATTCTGATAGGAATTCTATTCTCCTTAACAGAGACAACCAAATCTCTGTCAGGAAGATGAGTTCTATTCAGAATAAACTTTCCATACCAAAGGGTATTATGCCTACTCCAAAGAGGTCAGGGCAGGATCTACCAACCCAATGTATCTCAAGATCCCGACAAGGCATATTGCGAGTATCTCAAGTTGATGCACAAGTAGCTCCCTTATCAGACTTGCGCACCTATATCAACATGTGCCAATTATGGTCAACCTCGAAAAATCACAAGTTATGTCAAGCACAACCTGCACCAGTTGCTAAATTGCGCCAGAGGAAGAATTCCGAGGTAAAAAACCCTAAGACTTATGCTAACCATATTAGCACGTCTTTGTACACTCAAGGTACAGGACACCTCAAGAACAGGAACCATGTCCCGAATATTGTCAAGGACTACATTCCTATGACTTCTTCTCGTCCTGTTAGTGACCTCTGTGAACTTTTAATACAGAAGCGAAAGGTTGAAAATCCATCCTGTCCAACGGTGAACCAACAACAAGAACATCATTGCAATCACTACCATGAAGTTGTCATCAAATGCTGCTGTCAGTCAGCCAAGCGGTTCGTCTTTGACCGTTTGAATTATGTTCAGACTCCTGAACCAATCCTAGTGGACGAAGATGAATTACTCTATGCTCCTCTCAATATGGCATCTTGAAGCACTGGGGGTGGAAAACGTCCAAGACGTAATGCATCCCGTAATCCCAATCAACAGTACGTAGATCGGATTCATGAATCCGGTGAAGGAGTATACCAATATACTAGATCAAGAAGCCAAAAAATAATCGGTCAAAGGAATCTTCTTTCCAACCAAAACACAATCGGTCAGATTCCTTCAATAAAAAAGACATCCCTATCACTTATTCTAGGGATAGTTCTTTATATGACTTTGATGCTGACAGTAAAAGTTCTGAAAGGACCATTCTTTCCATTAGCTCATCTTCAAGGGCTAGAGAAGTGACTACTTATTTCGTCACAGAAGATCAAGATACTTCCAGTTCTAACAGTCAAGAGCAGAGAATTGCTGCTTTGGAGTCTAGTTCGAAGAACATAGCTGAGATGATGACAAGCATGCATGCTGTGATTATGGCACAACATATAGTTCCACTGGTCGTGAATCTGATTTTGACTCAGGAACCTATAACAATATCAGCTCCCATCAATATTGACCTGGGGGTATAGTCTCCTCATACCGCTTCCACTCCGGTGCAGGCTATTCCAAGTCAATCTGGTGCCGGGGGTGGTACTTATCATGCGGTACCCCCTCCTAACATATCAAATCAATCCACTCCTCTGCAATCAACATGAGATACTAATAAGGCCGTAAAACTTTTACGTACTCAATTTAAAGCTTTCAAACAGAAAGATGACCTGCAGAAACTTAGGATCAAACAGCCCTATCCCATAGAATGGAAAGAAGTCCAATTTCCTCCTAAATACAAACCCCCTGCTATTATGTTGTTTGATGACAACACGTCTCCAAGTCAATACCTCAATCACTTTGAAGTAATGACTGATCAACTTAAACCAAATGATGCTCTTCTTATTAGAGTATTTGTCGACTGTTTAGCTGGTGCAGCATATGACTGGTATCGTAGTTTACCAGATAGTTGTATAACCTCTTCTGCTGGCTTCAAAAAATTGTTCTTGGAATGATTTTATGAGAGAACCAACGACATGACTATGTCTGCTCTCATCAAAATCAAACAATGTCATAATAAAACTACTGAACGTTTCATTGAACGATTTCGCTGTGAAGCACTCAAAATGCCTCTCGAAACTCCAGATGCTTTGACTATAGACACTTGTAAATCAAACCAGTTGCCTATAATTAGTATGTGGACGGGATCAACACAATTCCAGGATTGGCCTTCCTTCATAGTGAACGCCAAAGCAGCAGAAGAGAGCGCTGACAAGTTCAAGCAATTAGGTTTTCAAATGCCTAATCTTGACAAAGATAAACATGCTACACCAAATAATAGTGGCTGTCAGAACAATTGCAAGAGCAAGGAGACTTCAACTGCCAGAACCAAAACGGTTACCACGTCCAAAAGAAGCCCTAGCTATCAATGTAAATTAGCCAACATCTACCCCAACAGCACCACCACAATGGTCACCACGTCCAAAAGGAGAATACTCTTTTGATGAAGATGATATCATGAGTATCTTTGATTGTCTTATCAAGCACAATAAACTTTAACTGCCAGAACCAAAACGGCCAGAGGAAGTTGGTAAGACTGACCATCCTAAATATTGTGTTTACCATAGATTTATTGGACATCCAACTCGAGCATGCTATGTGCTCAAGGGTAAAATTTAGGAGATGGACAATTTTAGTACAATCACTCTCCAACAAGACGAGAAAACTTTAACGGCTAATGTCATCTCTTTACAGTTTGGAGATTTTTGGCTCAACTTGTGCAGGACGGTGTCATCCCTATCCCGAGAACTACTCTAAAGATTGTTAATCTTTGTAACGCCCCAGTCCCAAAATACGTAGGACTAGGTACATCGACATGCCAGCTGTATACATACGAAGTATACTCCAATATATGAAAACCTCGTATGAATACATAAGCTGTAAAATGCAGTAAACCAAGAGTAATCTAATCTCATCCAAAAATGAAGAATAAACGATATCATATAATCAACTGTAATAAGTCTTTGAACAATACGTTGGGCAGAGACAAAGTCCACTACCAACTACCTCAAATAAAAGGTACAAGAAGGAATAGATGAAATAACAAGACTAGCCAAGTGCAATCATCTTCGAAAGGATGGAGAAGATCACGGCCTCGACTAGAACACCTGCAATATCACAGAAGCACACACACCTGGAGAGATAACCAGGTCCTCAAAGGGACGTAACAAGATACAGGAAGAACATGCCATATGAACTGAATATAAATGCACCATAAAATAAAGATAAAGTAAAAGTGTCCAAACCATAACTCGGCTCAATATCCCATCATCGAAACAGTAGGCTACCCCTACAACCAAACAAGGACAAGGGATAACTTACTATTTCTGCGATGTGACATTTTTCTATGCCATGATTGGAACATGAAATTTGCTAAGGTCTCCTAACCTTTCTAGTAGGCAATTTAGAAGACATCTCGATGTATGGGCAGGTGAAGGCTGACTCCTCTGGACAACTCACAACACGCACACGTCACGTACCAATACTATCAGCCGGCATAACTCGAGGCTAGCGGCCCACGTGACCCATCAGTCCACATAGCTCGAGGCTAGTGACCCTCGCGACTCGACTACCGTAGTACGCAGTTACTACAGCTTTTAGATTTGGGGTAGCCCATACATTTAACTGTC
This sequence comes from Iris pallida, assembly GCA_029216955.1. Taxonomy (NCBI): domain Eukaryota; kingdom Viridiplantae; phylum Streptophyta; class Magnoliopsida; order Asparagales; family Iridaceae; genus Iris; species Iris pallida. The sequence continues at coordinate 6,263,998 of JANAVB010017998.1, forward strand.
TTCACCCTCCCAAGGACACTAACAAAAGGTAGTTCGCTAAGACTAGGTCCATATGCATTTAAAAAGACAAGAAGAAAAAAAAATAACTGAAGCAAAATTATAATGAACTAAAAATAGCAAGTAATGGATCCAACTAAAAACAGATAATAAATATACAGTAAATAATTAAATAAAGATGCATCTAATTACAAACAGTAAATAAGGCAAGGTATCTTGCCTGAGGGTGGTGCGAGAAGCAGCAAAATCCATCAATCAAAATCGTCAACACGAAAGTCAAAATCCACAAGAAGCTCCGGATGATGAAACAAACATCACGAACGAGTTTGGAATAATAGATATGCCTAGGAAATGCCTGTCCAAAAGTCAAATTATGGAACAGGGGCAATTTTGTAATTTCGGGTCAAAACGATGTCCGCTGTTGGACCCGCTTTGCACCGAAATACGTGCCAATATCTACGGTATCTAAAGTCATCAAAATACATGTCTACAGATTTGTTTTTCCGAGACGAACTCAACGGTATGTCCAATTTTGGATTCCGAGGAGCCGTGCACAAAATCGCCCGTTGAGTGGGCTTGTGGGCCCGCCAAAATGGCGTCCCTGTCAACGGTCTCAAAATCGGACCAAACTTGGCATACAGGACCAGAAAAATATTTCAAGTCCAATGGCGTAAGTTTTATCGCGATATGATGAGCGTGCCCAAAGTTGTGACTTAATTTGCAAAGGGTCGATACGGGGTATCTCGACGGATACGCACTGATTTCGTCGCACACATGCAACGAAATCGGGTTCCGTCAGTTCCCACATGTCGACAACATCCATACGCGCCTTTCGATGCATATAGTGCGCGACCACGTCGCCCGGTTTGTCGGGGCGCATGCCGTATCGGGTGTTTTTCCACTTTTTGAAAACAGAATAATACATATTTTTGAGAAACTTTAACAACGTGTAACTTTTTATACCCTAGATGAAAAGTGAATCCAAAAGATGCGTTACAATCTCGATTATGTCTTCTTTGACTTCCTTCAATTAGTTTTTACGAAAGTTTAATGGATAGCGAGAAAAGTGGCCGACAAATTGATGTTTCAAAACAGTTTTTAATATTCCAGAAAAGTGGTTTTTCTCCAACTCCGTCTCAATTTTTCGAGCAAGTTGGATGGCCATGTCAAAATTCACTTAGGGGATCTTGAAGAGGGTCATGTGGGCTTTCTACACGAATTTACGGATCTAAAAATGGATTTAAAATGCGGGAGAAAGTGTACGGTAAAGTTAGGTACCTCAAAGTTGAATTCTGTTGTGGTTGTTGATGTTCTCGTGGTTGTTGCCGCTGTTGCCGTGGCGACCGTGTGGCGGGGATGCTGCTGGATGGGGGCTCGTCGAGGGAGGTACGGGGTGAGCGGAGGATAGAGGATTTAGATGAGAAGAAATTAGTGTTTGAAAGGAGATTTGGGGTTAACTAATATATGTGTAAATATATATGTCAAGGAACAAAAAAAAAAGGGTTCGGCCTCCATGGGGTGCTACTCCTATTTGCTTGGGCGCTAGCAACTTAGTTGCTGCCTGGGAACAAAGTGGGCGGCCAACCCAAGTAAGTTGGTATTTATTAATATTTTCTTTTTTTTTCTTTTCTTTCAAATCTTTTCTTTATCTTTTCAAACTCTTAAATATAATATATATCTCTATATATATATATACGTATATATCCATAAATACACCAAAAATTTATTTTAAAAAAATCCAAATACCATTTAGAATTCAACTATCCAATTATTTAATATATTTGAGCATATCTACATATATATATAAATTCAATCCTTAATAAATCAACTCAAATAATAATGATATTTAAATAGGAAAACTTGTTTATTAAATCTCCACAAAATAACTTAAATTATAATAAAATAATAATAATCGTCCCAATGGGTGAACTTTACCGTCACCCATGTATGGGTCCAGAAAATTGTACCATCTTGTAAAATATTATTTTATTAATAAAACATAAATTTTGTACCAAAAGTCAATAAATATTCAACAAGTCTCAAAATTATTTAAAAATATTTGTACACACATGAAATATTCCTACATGGCCATCTTAGTCACCCCACATGCTCACATGGGCTTAAATTTTGTTCGGGCCCTGTTCGGGCTGAATTGGCCAAATCGGGTCATTAAAAAATAAATAAAACCATAAATTGTATAAATTTATTTTTAAGTCTAATAAAATAATAAAAAAATAATTTAAAAAATAGAGGTTTTACATCCTACCCAACTTACAAGAATTTCGTCCTCGAAATTTAGGATTAATAGGGTAGATAGGGTTGAGGGATAGGAAGATTTCCTCAATACCAAAATAGAATTAAATTTTGGAGGGAACGATAAAACGGCATTCCACACAACCGTGCATTAGAAAATTGTGGAGTCGATATATACAAAAATATCATGATTATGGGATTGAATAAGGGTTGCTAGTGAAGGTAGCAAAATTTTGATAATCCAATTTGGAGAGTAATAAGGAATTGAGTAGATCAAAAAGAATAATTTAGCCATTTGGGAGATGTGGTTCCTAGAGAGAAACTGGGGGCTAATCGCCTCGATTGAGAGTTTGATTGAAGTGAATGATTAGAATCATTCTCGAGTGATCAAGAATAATTGGAAGGACACGATAATAATTCTAGGGTTGAGAAAATGAGGAGTAGTTAAGGGCGAGGATATAGCCACATGAGTCGGTCGGTGGCTATCTACACTTGTGTATAAATAACTAATTGGGCAACTAGAGATGATACCTTGAGTCTATCTTAGCAAGTACAGTGCCTTGTCTTTCCAAAATAAGTAAAAGACAAGAACAAAAAAGGTTTCAAAGACAGTGTTATATATTGAGTACGAATTGCTGGGTTCATAGGCGGGGAAAATAATTTCAAAAGAGAATTGCCAAGGCTGTCGCGGATGAGACTCTAAGGCAAGTTTATATGTCTCCATCCACGTAGAATCATACATGAAAAGCGAACCAAAGTGCAATAGGTTGATCAGACCATCATGCACCAGTTCTGATTAGACAATATATTAGTGGATGTACCCAATAAAATATGTCATGATCAAGCTTGATAACGAAATAAGCTTGCAAAACTGAAGCTACATTAGCAGCATGAGATAGTCAAAATATGAGCAAGGGAGGTACTGATGAAGGAATTTTAAATAGTCCAAGATCTTTTAAAATCAAGGCTCGCCCGAAGTTTGGGCCTATACAGTTGTCCCAGTGTTTCTTCATTTATGGCTTGGTAGACTAGATAAGGTAGGGTCCTCTGAATTTATAGTCTAAGTGAACTTACCAATGTGGTTCACAAGGAAAAAGGTTTGTTACGGGGTGAGGTATTCTACCCAACTTACAAGAGTTAAACTAATAGTATCATGGGACAATGGGTCAAGCAATCAAGATAAAGTACAAATTTAAGCATTTAAGGAATTTAGTAGAACACAATCACATATCGGGTCAAAAGAATTGAGTCGAGGTTGAATCCCTATCCGTGGTCGAAAAATATATCGGTATCATAGTAAAGATTATAGTTTGGCCATTTTGACCATATGGTCATATCAAGAAACAGAGTACAAGGAGATAGGTTTTGGTGGGACATGATATATCTATATGAAGGTGGGCTTGTCTAGGTCTTACATATAAAATTTGTTGGAAGGAAAAGTCTAGTGTTGTATTCCAAACATCTAAGTCACGGTAAGGGACGCCAAAAGATCAAAAATAGAAAGTGGGAGTTCACGAGGTGATAATTAATGCACAAAAAAAAGAAGATAAAGTTAAAGCATGAAATAAAATTAATTAAGGAATCCAGTGAAAATAATTCAGGAACACAATTTCGGAGAGAAGATAGTTTCCCAGATGAATATAGTTAAGGAACCATTAAATTATTATTCAAATTGCAAGTGGGTTAGAAGGTCGCAATTAGAAGATCTAGAATTGAAGGAAGGTCGAGTAAGCCGAGGTGAAAATACAGTCACATAGCTGTGTAGATGACTAACAACACTTGTGTATATACTACTATCATGGTCATGGGTGACATGGCAATTAGTGTGGAATACTCAGTAGGGTTATCATGGGGCCTACCAATAAAATTTAACTCAAGTATCCACCAAAAGTTTCTTCATAAAATTTTCAAAAATAACCACCCAAAATTTGTATTCACTGCAAGTCGTTCAATTTAATCATGATCAAAATTTAAATCACTTTCATAAATCTCAAAGCAAATTTTATCACGTTACTACTAAACTTTTCCAAAATTAATGTTTAAATTCAACTATTTAACTCAAGAGTTCATAATTTACGAATCAATAAAAATTTCACAATCAATCAAAAATTTAACACTCTAAAATTTTCAAATAACTCGTAATACAACTCTTAGCATATTAAAAAGCAATCTCAAAAATTAAGCTCAATGCTCTCATCAATTTTAACTTCTAATCATGCTAAGTTATTCCAACAAAATCACAACTTTTAAATGGTAACTTCCTTTAATTAATCAAAATAACTTTCCATCACATCCTTCGAAATTCTTCCAAAAATTTTAATATTAGCAATCCCTCATTAAACAAAATTTTCAAATAATCTTATCAGTCAAAATCTTCTATTTTTTTTACCAAAAATCTAAATAGATTTGTAAATCCTCAATCATAGGACACCATTTGAAAAATTTCTCAAAAATCGTTTTCATAACTTTCAAATATTTTAACCAAAATTCACCGTTATTACTTCCACTTAAAATTCAAAATTTACTAATTAAACACGAAAATCGTAAGTTGTACAACTCAAATTTAAATAATTCCTATGGTCATTTCTAAAGGCTAAGATCATTTTCAAACCAAATTTATAACTGTTCAAAGGTGTATAACTATAATACAATAATCATAAACATCAAAACTCGAAAATCAAATAAATTTTATATTTGTTCAATGATGTATATCTATCACCCAAAACTCATAAATATCACAACTCGAAAAGCAAATCAATTTTATACTTGTGCATGGATGTATAACTATAACCCAATAAATTATAAATATCGAATCTCAAAAAAGCCAATCAATTTCTTAAATCAAGGGTATAAAGATTCTAGCTATTTTTTTTCCATCCTGCAGTATCAATCCTATGGTGTTTACTATTTAGAAACCTCAAGATTAAAACCTTCCTTGGTAGTATCCTACTTTACAAATTACTAATCATTAAAATCATACTTTTAAAAAAAACCTTTTTAACTCAGTTAGAGTCTTAAATGTATTCCAATTGCCAATATAACCATTCTAGCCATGTGTTTGACCTATGAGCATATACTAGTGTAGTCATCTTTTTAGTTGACACTAAGCACGAAAATAAGAATCAACAGTAGAAAGGAATCAAGCAAGAGGCAATTCAAGGAAGTTGAACGAGAGTTCGGAATTTGAAGCCAAGGGAAGAGGTCAAGCTGTATGGATGAGATTCCTAGATTCTAATCCTATGTTGCAGGCTCACATCGGTACAATTACGTAACCAAAGTGACAAACTTGACCTGCATGGGCCACCACAAAAACATGTAACGCCCCAGTCCCAAAATACGTAGGACTAGGTACATCGACATGCCAGCTGTATACATACGAAGTATACTCCAATATATTAAAATCTCGTATGAATACATAAGCTGTAAAATACAGTAAACCAAGAGTAATCTAATCTCATCCGAAAATGAAGAATAAACGATATCATATAATCAACTGTAATAAGTCTTTGAGCAATACGTTGGGCGGAGACAAAGTCCACTACCAACTATCTCAAATAAAAGGTACAAGAAGGAATAGATGAAATAACAAGACTAGCCAAGTGCAATCATCTTCGAAAGGATGGAGAAGATCACGGCCTCGACTAGAACACCTGCAATATCACAGAAGCACACACACCTGGAGAGATAACCAGGTCCTCAGAGAGACGTAACAACAGGAAGAACATGCCATATGAACTGAATATAAATGCATCATAAAATAAAGATAAAGTAAAAGTGTCCAAACCATAACACGGCTCAATATCCCATCATCAAAACAGTAGGCTACCCCTACAACCAAATAAGGACAAGGGATAACTTACTATTTCGCGATGTGACATTTTTCTATGCCATGATTAGAACATGAAATTTGCTAAGGTCTCCTAACCTTTCTAGTAGGCAATTTAGAAGATATCTTGATATATGGGCAGGTGAAGGCGGACTCCCCTGGACAACTCACAACACGCACACGTCACGTACCAATACTATCAGCCGGCATAACTCGAGGCTAGCGGCCCACGTGACCCATCAGTCCACATAGCTCGAGGCTAGTGACCCTCGCGACTCGACTACCGTAGTACGCAGTTACTACAGCTTTTGGATTTGGGGTAGCCCATACATTTAACTGTCTTCTCCCTCCCAAGGACACTAACAAAAGGTAGTTCGCTAAGACTAGGTCCATATGCATATAAAAAGACAAGAAGAAAAAAAAATAACTGAAGCAAAAATATAATGAACTAAAAATAGCAAGTAATGGATCCAACTGAAAACAAATAATAAATATGCAGTAAATAATTAAATAAAGATGCATCTAATTACAAATAGTAAATAAGGCAAGGTATCTTGCCTGAGGGTGGTGCGAGAAGCAGCAAAATCCATCAATCAAAATTGTCAACACGAAAGTCAAAATCCACCAGAAGCTCCGGATGCTGAAACAAACATCACGAACGAGTTTGGAATAAAAGATATGCCGAGGAAATGCCTGTCCAAAAGTCAAATTAAGGAACAGGGGAAATTTCGTAATTTTGGGTCAAAACGATGTCCGCCGTTGGACCCGCTTTGCACCGAAATACGTGCCAATATCTACGGTCTCTAAAGTTGTCAAACTACATGTCTACGTATTTATTTTTCTGAGATAAACTCAACGGTATGTCCAATTTTGGATTCCGAGGAGCCGTGCACAAAATCGCCCGTTGAGTGGGATTGTGGGCCCGCCAAAATGGTGTCCCAGTCAACGGTCTCAGAATCGGACCAAACTTGGCATACAGGACCAGAAAAATATTTCGAGTCCAATGGCGCAAGTTTCATCGCGATATGATGAGCATGCACAAAGTTGTGACTTAATTTGCAAATGGTCGATACGGGGTATCTCGACGGATACGCACTGATTTCGACGCGCACATGCAACAAAATCGGGTTCCGTCAGTTCCCACACGTCGACAACATACATACGCGCCTTTTGATGTGTATAGTGCACGACCACGTCGCCCGGTTTGTCGGGGCGCACGCCGTATCGGGTGTTTTTCCACTTTTTGAAAACAGAATAATACATATTTTTGAGAAACTTTAACAACGTATAACTTTTTACACCCAAGATGAAAAGTGAATCCAAAAGTGCGTTACAATCTCGGTTATGTTGTCTTTGACTGTCTTCAATTAGTTTTTACGAAAGTTTAATGGACAGCGAGAAAAGAGGCCGACAGGTTGATGTTTCAAAACAGTTTTTAATATTCCAGAAAAGTGGTTTTTCTCCAACTTCGTCTCGATTTTTCGAGCAAGTTGGACGGCCATGTCAAAATTCACTTAGGGGATCTTGAAGAGGGTCATGTGGGCTTTCTACACAAATTTATGGATCTAAAAACGGATTTAAAATGAGGGAGAAAGTGTACGGTAAAGTTAGGCACCTCAAAGTTGAATTCTGTTGTGGTTGTTGATGTTCTCGTGGTTGTTGCCGCTGTTGCCGTGGCGATCGTGTGGCGGGGATGCTGCTGGCCGAGGGCTCGCCGAGGGAGGTACGGGGTGAGTGGAGGAGAGAGGATTTAGATGAGAAGAAATTAGGGTTTGAAAGGAGATTTGGGGGTAACTAATATATGTGTATATATATATATATGTCAAGGAACAAAAAAAAGGGTTCGGCCTCCATGGGGTGCTACTGCTATTTGCTTGGGCGCTAGCAACTTACTTGCTGCCTGGGAACAAAGTGGGCGGCCAACCCAAGTAAGTTGGTATTTATTAATATTTTCTTTTTTTTTTCTTTTCTTTCAAATCTTTTCTTTATCTTTTCAGACTCTTAAATATAATATCTCTCTCTCTCTCTCTCTATATATATATATATATATATATATATATATATATATCCATAAATACAGCAAAAATTTATTTTAAAAAAATCCAAATACCATTTAAAATTCAACTATCAAATTATTTAATATATTTGAGCATATCTACATATATATATAAATTCAATCCTTAATAAATCAACTCAAATAATAATGATATTTAAATAGGAAAACTTGTTTATTAAATCTCCACAAAATAATTTAAATTATAATAAAATAATAATAATCGTCCCAATGGGTGAACTTTACCGCTCACCCATGTATGGGTCCAGAAAATTGTATCATCTTGTAAAATATTATTTTATTAATAAAACATAAATTTTGTACCAAAAGTCAATAAATATTCAACAAGTCTCAAAATTATTTAAAAATATTTGTACACACATGAAATATTCCTACATGGCCATCTTAGTCACCCCACATGCTCACATGGGCTTAAATTTTGTTCGGGCCCAGTTCGTGCTAAATTGGCCAAATCGGTTCATAAAAAAATAAATAAAACCATAAATTGTATAAATTCATTTTAAAGTCTAATAAAATAATAAAAAATAATTAAAAAATAGGGGTTTTATAATCTTCTACCTGTACGAACAGATGGTCTTCTTCCTCTGTACTGACAAAGGAGAAATTATATGGATTCATCCAGATTTAGTGGCGGACTTCGAAAAACCATCTTTTTCCACCAAGTCTAAGAAGGCCACTAAAAATAAATCATGTCATATGATTTCATTTGGTGAACATTGCTTCCACCCCTAACTGCCACCTTCATCTCGGCAGCAGATAATCCTTCTTCTTCTTCCCCTGCTGAGACAACATTATCAAAGTCATAAGCCAAATACCAACCATCTTTCCATCTGTATAGTCCACAGTCTCGTGAACTAATAACGAAAATGGGATGTGATCTACATAAGGCCTCTAGTTTGAACCATGGAAAGGGATCTCCTGTACATCTTTCCCTATGTCTTTCTCACAACCAATCTCGGGTTGGTTTGGGTTACTGGACAAACTCTCCATCTTGCCAAAAGGAACCTTCTAGAAACAAGATCCAGGCAAATAGTTGCAATATGGTATCCTTTGAACCTGTATCCGAAGAAGAAGTCTTAATTGGTACCAGGTCTGGAAAATCTTATCTAAGAGACTATTCAGAAGGTCAAGAATACCCTGTTCTAGCTCTGGAGGCTCCTCAAGCATCATCTTCTCCTGCTGTCAATGGTCTATCAGCTTCATCACCTCCAATAGAGCCACTCTTTCCAAACCGCCGACAGCCGAGAAAGGAAAAAAGCCTGTCCGTTTTGATAAAGTATTGAAAAAGACTCCAACTTTGGGACTTGAGAAGCCATATAACTTTGATATACTGGCTCAGCTGGCTAATACCCTGGCAAGATTGTTAATTTTTGAGCTACTCCGTCTTTCGAAGGAAACTCGGGAAACGTTGAATGAAGCTTTGACGTAAGCTGATACTTGTCTAGCACTTCTCAAGAAGCCAGAGGAAGAGCCTATAACATGCCTTCATTGTCATAGTGTGATGGAGCTGATGCCAAATATCACCTTTACAGAAGATGATATGCTGTTGGAAGATAATCGTCATAATCGACCCCTCTACTTTAAAGGATATGTCGATACCATGAAGGTTGATCATATTTTGATTGATCCTGGGTCTGCACTTAGCATAATACCAAAGAATCTACTAGATGCATTAAATATTCCTGTACACAATCTTTCAACAACCATCACGACAATCTTGGGATTCAATTCTGGAAGAAGTGAACCTTTGAGAAAGATTCGCCTGAAAGTTCAAAAAGGCAATCTTCGTACAAAGGTTACTTCCTACGTGATCGATAATCATGGATCTTATAATGCTTTTCTGGGAAGACCCTTTCTGCATGAGCATAACATTGTACCATCCACTTTACATTAATGCTTCAAATATGTGGACGTCAATAGAGAAGTCCAAAAGGAAGTAGCCGACCTAAATCCTTTCAAGGGCATTGAAGCATATTGTACGGACTCTCGGATGTACAAGGAGGATTTCATAAAAGTTGTATTGGCGATGGATAGTGAGGAAGGTCAGAAAGACACTTCAAAAGATATTCTTATGATCCCCGTCAAAGGACGTGCTACTCGTCCCTCTTCTTCTCAGACGTTGACTATACATCTTTCTTCTCATAACAAATAGCCTCCTGCTGTAGAAGAGGAACAAAGGGAGCTCACCTCTTCTGAGCCTCTTGTTATCGACCTTCGTCATAACAAACCTTCACCTTCTCCTCCTCTAGTTATCAACCTTACTAAGCCTTCTGTTAAGACTAAGAATCATATTGTAAATAATGATGTACAAATTAATAAATTAGCATCTCCTTTACAGTATACTGATGTTCTTTATTATACTCGATGTTATTTAAAAATGTTAGATAACTTCGAACCACTTACCATACGAGCAGTTGAAGCTTCCCAAAATGAAGTATTACTCGAGCCAATGCAGGACTTCTTCTTCTTAGTTCCTTCCAGGAAGAAAGATGAACTTCCTATACTTTTTAGTAAAGGAACGAAACAGAAGATCACGCCCGATAGTGAAAAAGAAAATCATGATAACAGAAGACTTCAACTATGTCGTTGTAGTCAGCAATTAAAAGATATCATTCAAAAGATGGGCTATAATTTTAAAGCTAGTCTCAATGGCGGCAAAGGAAGGCAAACTCCTATTTGTATTCCTGCTCCAAAAGAAAAATCACAACAATACTACAGCAAAATGAAGCGGGGATTAGGTTATAATTTACCAATTCTGACTCCAAAAGCGTCCGAATCTGATGAAGAAGAACGATCTAACTCTTCTGATTCTATCTCATGGGATTCAGACACCAGTGTAGGGCACGTCCATCGAGTGACTCTATCTTCCAATATGGTAACTACCAAGTTCTCGGAAGATGACGGAGACTTTGTTGAAGCCTCTGAATCTGATCCTTGGGCACAAAGGTTGGATACTCAATGGAAGCTTCGCTTTGAGCAACGTGAGCCACCTACTGAAGATCAGTTGGTTCAAGTCAATATTGGAGATAAAACTTCCCCAAAACTGATATTTCTCAGCAAAAGCCTCTCCGAACAGATAAATAAGAACTGATCCAGCTCATTAGGGAATATATTAATGTATTCGCTTGGAGCTATGAAGACATATCGGGATTGGATCCTTAGATCGCTGCCTATAAGCTCAATATTCTGCCGAATGCGAAGCCAGTCAAGCAATAACTACGTCGGTTTTGGGCCGACATGATGGATGCCATAGAAGCTGAAGTCAAGAAACTCATTGCCTGTGGTTTCGTTAGAGAAGAACAACATCCAGACTGGGTGGCTAATGTTGTCCCAGTTTTAAAAAAATTGGAAAAGTTCGAGTCTGCATCGACTTTAGAGACCTTAATGAAGCTTGTGCCAAAGACGAATTTCCTCTTCCAATCACTGATGTCATGATCAACTATACTTGCGGATTTGAACGTATGTCCTTTATGGATGGATTTTCAAGATATAATCAAATCAAAATGCTTCCAGAAGATGAGAAACACACATCTTTTCATACTCCTCTTGGAGTCTATTACTATACTGTTATGCCATTTGGTCTTAAGAACGCTGGTGCAACTTATCAGCGGACCTTGAGTACTATATTTCGTGATCATTTACGAATAACTGTTGAATTCTATGTTGACGATATTGCTATCAAAAGTCGTCTAAAAGAATACCACATTCAAGATATGAGAACTATTTTCGATCTAATGTGCCAGCATCAACTGAAGATGAATCCCACCAAGTCATTCCTGGGAGTCTCTTGTGGCAAATTTCTTGGATTCGTTATTACCTCTAAATGTATACACGTTGACCCTGAGAAAATCAATGCCATTCAAGAGATGCATCCTCCACGCAACGTAAAAGAGCTACGAGGATTCCAGGAACGACTTGGATATATCAGGAGATTCATCTCAAATCTCTCTGGACGTTGTAGACCGTTCACTCAACTCATGAAGAAAGGTGTATCTTTTATTTGGACTGAAGAATGTCAACAAGCTTTTGAAGACATAAAGCAATACTTGATGAACCCTCTAGTTCTAGTGCCTCCAATGTCAGGAATACCCTTCCTGATGTATGTTCGAGCAATGGACCATTCCCTAGGTGCTTTATTAGCTCAGAAGAATAAAGAAGGTCATGAACAGGCTATCTATTACCTTAGCTATACAATGATTGAAGCTGAGTATCGATACACTCCAGTGGAAAAAGAATGTCTAGCTTTGATGTTTGCTGTTCAAAAGACGTGACATTATATCACTGGCCAAACGATTCATGTTATTTCTAGAGTTAACCCTCTCAGGGTCCTGATGAAGAAGCCCAGTACACTCAATTCCAGGCTTGCAACATGGGCCAGATTATTAGCCCAATATGATATGGTTTATGTTTCTTAAAAGTCTGTTAAAGGTCAAGCCCTTGCTGACTTTCTGGCAGATCATCCAATTTCCTAAACATCTAAACTCTACGACGAGATTCCAGACAAAACTTTAGAGTCCAACATGATTTCAGAAGAAATTCTTACCTGGCATCTATTCTTTGATGGTACATCCAGAATCGGACCAAAATGTGCTATTGTTGCTGGAGTCAGAATCGTCTTCGTCTCACCAGAAGGGTTAGCTATTCAAAGAGCTTATTCTTTAGATGAGTCATGTTCCAATAATGTGGCTGAATACAATGATTTGCTCATTGTTCTCCAATTGGCTAAACAATTAAATATTGAGTATCTTGAAGTTTACGGAGACTTCAAACTAATTATCAATCAAGTTAGAGGCCCATACGAAGTTTGATATCAAGATCTAGTCCCATATCATGATGCGGCGATCAGGATGGCTACTCCATTCAAAGGCTTCTTCATCGAGCATGTACATCGAGCGTGTAATACGAAAGCTGATGCATTTGCTAATCTTGCCGCAGTATTAGCAGTTCCAGTAAGAAGGCAACAAATGATTGTCATTACTAATAGAGAGTTATTTTGTGTCAAAAATAACTTAAATATTGAAGTCAACAACTCAAACATGGAATTCAACAATTCAGTTGAAATTTGTGCTATTAGTGAAGACTGGAGGACTCCTTTTATAGACTTTATGGTCTATGATATCTTACCCGAAGATCCTAAGGAGGCTACCATAATTCGTCGGTGGTCACTCAGATTCTATTATAATCATGCTACAAAGAAACTCTACCGACGAACGTTTGACGGCTTACTCCTACGCTGTCTTGCAGGAGAAGAAGCAAAACAAATACTTCATGAAACTCATGACGGTATTTATGGCGCACATCAACCTGGTCCTAAATTACAGGATCGTATTCGTCGTATGGGCTACTATTGGCCCTCGATGATATCTGATGCAATCGAGTATGTAAGGAAGTGCCGAGCATGTGAAATCCATGCTGACTTCATCCATAAACCATCAGAATTTCTTCACCCGACGGCAGCATCTTGGCCCTTTGAAGCTTGGGGCATGGATGTCATTGGTCCTATCAACCCTCCCTCGTTTCGAGGACATCGGTTCATACTGGCCATAATTGATTACTTCTAAAAATGGGTTGAAGCTATACCTCTAACTGAGGTCAAGACAAGCAGCGTTATTAATTATATTAAGCATCATGTGATCTATAGATTCGGTGTTCCTCGATAAATCATTCATGATAATGGGCCACAATTTATCAATCAGAATTTCACTCGATTCTGCGATGACAACATGATCAATAATATTGCTTCTACAGCTTACAATCCTGCAGCTAACGGGTTGGCAGAAGCATTTAACAAGACCATCATCAAACTCCTCACGAAGTTTATTTCTACCAACAAACGGAACTGGAGTGAAAAGCTTAGAAAATGTCTGTGGGATTATCGTACTACTATACGTACTCCTACAGGCTACACTCCTTTCTCTTTGGTATATGGATGCGAGGCCGTCTTACCATTAGAAATCCAGATCCCTTCCCTAAGGATTGCCATTGCCAATAAACTCGCAACCGAAAGCAATGATCGTCTGAGACTTCAGGAGCTTGAAGCGCTTGATGAGAAATGGCTCCTAGCTCAACAACATATTGAGTTATACCAAGCTCGTCTATCAAAAATCTTCAACCGTAAAGTCAAAGTCCGAACATTTCAGAAATGAGAACTAGTCCTAACCGTCAGACGTCCTATGACTAAGACACACATGAGCAAAGGCAAATTCGAAGCGAAGTGGGAAGGACCCTACATTGTAAGCAAAGTTTTCTACAATGGAGCTTATCAATTTACTGGTGTGGATGGTCGAGTCGCCATGATGCCCATTAATGGCAAATTTCTTGGGAAATATCATGTTTGGAGACAAAGAGATATCAACACAGATGCTCAGAATGTAAATAAAATTCCTTTTATTGTATAATTCAGACGGAAGGAAATACATAAAATTAACATGGACCAAAGCCCTCCTGATCGAAGACAAATTTTGCAAGGAGCTCGAATACATTATTGTTGGATGACACCAGTAATTCACATACAGCTTTCCTCAGAGCTTCTTCCTCGGTAGTACTTCCAGGCTCCACCAGTTTGGCAAGAATGTCCTGCTTCTATCCAGGGATTGCCAAGCTTTCTCCGACTTCTGGCTGAGTAGGCGGTAAAAGCTCGTCGGAAGGAGTGTCGAAGGCAACTTCGATCTTCGGGATGACTTTCGCCTCCTTAGGCATATCTTCTGAAGACGTTTACAAAGGAAAAAAAGGGTGAATGATGCTCTCAGAAAAGTTTCACACTATTTATAGACATAAAAGCCAAACATTCTGTCTCGAGAACCAAAGCAACCTTTCCTCGAAAATGCATGTTCTTTTATTTCATCTCTTTTGAATAGGTCTCTGTTTATTGTCTATCTCGAGAACCAAAGCGACTTTTCCTTGGAAAGGCATGCTTATTCATCAGTCTTTACATCTCTATTTTCATTTCGTGAATGGGCCTACATTTATTATCATTTATTTACTTTTTCGTAAATAAAGCCGCAAGATAATAAAAACTCAAAATCCCCTGTGGAGCCTATCTGAATCATCAATTCTGTCTTTTGAAATCCAGTTGTTTTAAAAAATATCTTTTCTTTATAATAAATCCGTATTATTACAGATATTGTCTTTTTAGACACAATATTATGTCTTTAAGTCCCAGTGGACTTGAAGATCATTAATAGAAAAATGAGTTCACGTCCACATTACCTCTGGATTCTATTTTCTATATCATCACATCAAATCAAATCATAAAGAAGAGAAAATCATTCTTTATTCCTTCTTTAAAAACATAGATACATCTTAATGGAAATCTATTACATCTCGGATTTTTATTCTAAATTTAACAAATGAAGGTGTATTACATCTTTGGATCTTCTTGTTGGTGACAGTTCCTTGTCGACTCGATCTGAAGCAGCGAGCAAGGCAACAGAATCAACTCTGGTCTTCTCTCTCAGAAAGACGAGAGGAGAACCACAGAGTACAACAGTTCGAAGAAAAGTTGCTGTCAATACAACTAGTGGAGAAAAGATGACCCTTCATGAGAAGTAGGAATGAGATCACCCTTGTGATACGATTCCAAATTCTGTGTCTCCACCGTCCAACTATCATGTATAAAGGCCCTTCCTACCATCTCGAGGAAGCCCCTTTTTTACATGAAGTGTTCTGAGCTCTCTGATGTATGTATCAAGGTGATTCAGCTGCATAGCATCCAAGATCATCTATACCAGTTCTGAAGAATCTTGCCAACCGATTTCCTGCAAGAAATGAATGAGAGAGAGTTAATGAATTTACAGAGTGCAATGATCAAATATGAACAAAAATCACAGGTTGCACCAAAAACTTCTAATGTTGTGCAAACAAATGTATTGCACCACGCACTGCATCTGTATTGCACCACGCGCAGTGTCTGTATTGTGCCAGATGCAGCATTTGTGTTGTGCTGAATTTTTAGCACAGCATCTGTGTTGTGCTATATTTTTATAGCGCAGCATCTGTATCGTGCCATATAGCACAGTATCTGTGCTGTGCCATATTTTACATATCGCAACATCTCTGTTGCGTTG
Source organism: Iris pallida (assembly GCA_029216955.1). Lineage (NCBI taxonomy): Eukaryota > Viridiplantae > Streptophyta > Magnoliopsida > Asparagales > Iridaceae > Iris > Iris pallida. Next base: position 6,280,214 of record JANAVB010017998.1, read on the forward strand.
TATCGTGCAAAGTGACAACAAATAAACACTAAAAAAGGTGGCACAAGTCAAAAATGCACCAAACTCTAAAAGAGAGGGTACACGATGAACAGATTAAATCCAAAAACCCTAAGCGAGATTTGGTTGATAAGGTCGAATCAATGACCTAAACGCTTACCTTCCATGGCCAGGTTGACAGTGTCTTGTTGTGATGAAGACAGAATGTATTAATACACATGTAATTGTGTTTTGTATGATGAAGCACGATATGAAGGCTCGGGGAAGCCCTTTTCTTTCTTAACATCGAATTTCCTGGGCGCCATTTGGGTTTTTCGAAGAAGCTTCTGAATCGAGAAGAAGAAGAGACAGAGTGGTCAAAAGAGATCATGAAGACGAGAAGGAGGTAGGGTTTCGAGAAAATCATGTTGGTAAAAAATGAAAGGCACAAAGTGTACGGCTATTTATAGCCCAAACAGTTACGCAATATATGCTGAAGAATCGGGCTCGAGTTGACTGGCGCAACTCAAACGGTAAACTAGCACAATCTAAAAGTAAACTAGCACAATCTAAACAAAACTAGCATGGTTCAAAGTATTTCAAAACTTTGAAGTATTTTTAAGTTTTGAAAACTTTGAAAGGGGTCTTGTAGAGGCTAAAAATCAAGCTGCGCCACCCATTAAAGTGTTCGATCATCAGACGGCACCAAATTATTATGTTGCGCCAAACCATCAAGTTATGCAACATCGGGTTGCGCCAACATCTGGTGGCACAGGAGTCAGGTTGTGCGAGCGCCACGTGGTGCACTTCCTCGAAAAACTGTAACGGCATCATTATTGTCTGACAGCTGACAGCATAGAGAATAAGAAAAATCCATTCGAATTCTGCACAACACGGCACTCGAGAAGATTTTGTCAGCATATAATTAATGCTGACAGCTCGTTCGCACAAGTCATTGTGTAGCAAAAGAATTAATCAGTACAGCACAAAAGACCTAGTCAAAGGCACCAGTTGTTGAGTTGCGCCCATGCGTAGCCTGGCTAGTTGGCGCCACTTGATCAGCTCTTATTTTAAAGCAGGGTGACATGGCGCGCAAGCCACCAACTTCGCAGAACGTGCCCACTACACTGCCGACGACCACGCGCATCTCAATCAAATGATGCTACGCGTCTATAGCAGTTGGTGCAACCTCTCGTGCAGGTTGCTACATTACGCCCACAGGCAACCTGATAAAGATCGCGTAAGGTGATCAAACAGTGTTCAGAAAAGAGTGACGTGGCACGCAAGATACTAACTTCGCAGAACGTTCCTACTACACTGTCCACGACCACGCGCATCTCAATCAAACGATACTACACGTCTACAACAGTTAGTACAACCGTTCGTGCAAGTGAACATGAGGCGCGCAACCTGAAGCATGCACAACCCAGAATAACTGCTAAACAGTTATTTCAAGAACTCTATAAATAGAGTTTCAAATCAATCTCAAAGCATCAAGAATGATCATAATCTCCTGCTAAAGTGCTTTTGCATTCTCCAGAGGCTCGTGTCTTCAATATCACATCGTCTAAGGGATAAAGTAATCGTCTTCTGATCAGATTTCTATAGTTATACTTCCCCAAAAATCACTTGTACTCTTGTACTCTTTTTTCTAAGTTTGTAATAAAGAGTTTTGTTCTTGCAAATAGCTTTAATTGAGATTTCCTGTGCACTGTATCCTATTCTGTTAAATACTAAGATGAGCGGAATATCATGACAAGACGGGTCAACTTCTATCCTTATTTGGTTGGGGAGTTGGTTCGAAGTGTCATGATGTCACGTAAACACATTAGCAAAAACAAAAACTAGTATTTGTTATGTTGTATTTACTTCCTACAGGTTTTGTTTCTGTATATCATGCTTACTTGTGGTACTTGCTATTTGGGGTCTAACCTCATTAGTTTTGCATGACCAGATTTAAAGCCAGTTCCTAAGGATCCAGCTTACTTCTACACCCAAGATGGTCAATACTAGAAGCATGGCCGTTGGAGGACACGAGTGGGTTCCTTGCTTCCCTGCTCATTTTACTACTTACTTTACATTTGCCGTTTGGCACCGACCTGTTAGTCGTACTCTCTAGTACTTGCTTTTACATTATTTTAACTAAATCAGACTGCAGCTAATAACGATTGTGTATACCTTGTTATATCATCTGGCAATATTTTGTTAAAACATATCTCCAGAATATTTTGACTGAGCATTTGGGATGCCTTACAACTTTATCTTATATGTTCTCTATTACTGCTTCTCGTTTGAATGATTGAGACAATAGATATTGAGTAACCCTAGTGAGACATGTATGTAGTATGCACCCCCTTGTCTTGTAGACAACATTGATCGTATTATACGGTATTCATCTACCCGTATTACATAGCTGGCTGATTCATTCTCCCGCTCTCCGATATTCTGGATCTGGGGCGTGACAAGGTTTTAGTGGTAGCCCATGCAGGTCTAATTTCAGACTTGTTGGGTGTTTTGATTTATAGGATGTCTTAATCACACATGTTTCCCCTTGATATCATGATTCGTTATTCTCGATCCTAGCTTGACATTCCAGTATCATTTGACTTCATTGATCTTTTCTGTCCGGTTGTTTGATTGTTCTTTTGTCCCGTTTAAGGGGCTCTTCGTCCGCATCTGTCAGAGCTGGACAATAACAACATGGACAACATGAATAGCAGGGCCCTATTGATCAGTAACAAGGGCCAGTGCTACCTCAAGAGCACATCCAAGAAGAGGTGATAGTGGAACCAGCAGCTGGACCGTAGTATCCGGAGGTTCCAACACCTCCAACAGTTCTATCCACCCCTATAGTAGTAGACATACCAGCTCTTCTAGAAATTATAAGAGGGATGATGGCTATTCAGCAACATCAGATATTGGCCCAGCAGCACTTGTACACTCAACTGTAAGAGCAGAATGTAGTTCTTCGTCCCGCTCAGTCAATCGGAGGAATCAGAACACTGACGGCGTTCAGATATGGCCTTGCAACGGTGACTCGAAGGCCCACTCGGTCGAGGCGACTCCTCGCCCAGGTGGGGTAGTTTCAGTGAACTCGCCTCATCTTAGCCTTCACATAATAAATCATATGTTTTAAACTTGCACAAGTAGGCTTGATAATAAAAGATACGAATCTACATAGATAAGAGAATAATTCCGACGGGTCGAATTGAGTTAGAATATGGAAAGGTCCAATGGTCGGCTAAGAGTTAGTGCACAACGTGCTTTGAAAATGACACTCGGTCCTTCATCCCGTGGCTTGGGAGAAGGAAAAGTTGGTCTTCGCCACAAGCTATGAGTTAGCCTAAGTCACATGCGTCGCCCGCTTAAATGCTTCATAAAGCATGCACGGTCCCATCGTCCAAGGCTTGACACAGTCCTTGCTCGTCAAGTTGTTGCACGATTAAGTTAGGCTGAGTTATGATAAGCTATCGAAGTCTTTTCTAAGCACTGTCCCATGTTTTCTGCGGTTGTCGATATTACTTGGTTTCACAATCATAAGGCCCATTGCATAGGTATGTCTTGGGTGGTAGTGTCACCCAGAACACCAATTGGCGTAAGACACGATGTCATAGACTTAGTGTTTCTAAGGCATGAGCTACTGTTGATTCATTTGAGTTTGGAAAAAGGACTTTTAAATGGTCGTTCCTGAGTTGAATGAAATGATAGGGCAAGAAGGAAGAATGCTCGCGACCATGGGTCATTGAGGCGGTGTCAGATGTGAGAAATATTGAACTTGGCCCTGAAAGAGATGGTAACACTAGAAGTAGAACGACTGTGTGAGACGTCAACTCGAGTCGAGTCTTGCAGTCATTAGACAACTTGTACAAAGCGGCCAACGGGAACCGTTTTGATGGTAAACATAATAGCTATTGCTGGATGACCACACGGGTTAGACGGATTCCTGCGAAGCTCGCTAGCACTCGCGCTGGCAAGTGGCATCCGTCTAATAAAAGCTATTGAGTCCAGGATAGCGTTGGACGCTAGTGACTAGTTCATATAGATGAGTTGGCATGGGCGACGATCCGCGTGTATTCTTTTGGATTCAGCCGATTATTATGTGTACTATATTAATGAGTCGAGTCGAATGTGTGCACGATCGGAAGACAATGTTTGGGCCTAAGATTTGGCTACAACGAAGACACTGTGCTTCGGCACGAGATGTAGCGTCAAGTCTTAAGTTGTCGGCATATAAGTTGCATAAGTTGGATTTGAGTCATCTTGAGTTTAAGTCAGGAAATGCCGTAAGGCAAAGTCGGTCGAGTGATACTTAGTCCACAAGTCTTGATTGGATCAGTTGGTGATTAAAGTAGCAAGGGCCGCGAGGCGATAATATGGTTAAGTCATACTGAGTTTGCGAGGTACGGCACAATAGACTTGTAGCAAGGTCACGTGGAAATTGGGTACTATTGTATAGTCGCGTCTCTGATTATGTGCCGAAAGGCAAGCACGACATGATAGGTTAACGTTGTCGGTACGAGAAGGGTCTAAAGGCAAAGTATATGTTGGCGTTGTTGTTTCAAGCATAGGATAGTCTAGAGACACAAAATAGGCCAAGGCGTCTGTCCTAAAACTGATCCTAAGGCAAGAGTAGAAAGATAATCATAAAGGGACTATGTTACATAAAAGTAAATGAACGTATCGGTTTTGTATGGGTAGGCGAGGAGCTCACGCCACCAGTACAGTTGAGTACTGACACCCACACAGTATTTATATGTGTAGAAGCATGGAAAATAATAATAAAGAAAGACCCATGCGGCTACGACTGCCATGATTTCCAGCCGCATAGAGAACACTCATGCGGTCAGGGTTTCCAGCCGCATGGAGAAGACCCATGCGGCTACGACTGCCAGCCGCATGAGGATTGCTGATTCCAGCCGCATGACGCCTACTCCACGTGGCTCCATTTTCGATCGACTCACATATGGTCCTGATCTCCTGTGCTCCCATGAAGACATGTCTGATTCTCTCCAGCACCGATTAGACTCTTCCTACTATGTGCCCTTATGTACTAGAGTGAAGAAGTCTACGGCAGCACGAGCTTGGCAAGCTCGGTCCGTTGATCCGACCTCTGACGATCCGAGCGTCCCGTATACTGTTATACGGGCCTCTGATGGGAAGTTATACAGAACCACTCGAGTCCAGCCCCCGGCGGCAAACGGACATAGAGGTTTCCAAAAGTCTTCCGAAATCTAGGGAACAAACATGGTCGATCAGGACCCATCTGACTTGCGTGAGGCCATCCTCCACAAACACAATGAAAGAGAAGGTGCCTCAGGGTGCAAAGAGTCCTCACACGGACGTCACTGTACCCAAATCATTGTCAACTGCTGTTGCAACAACGTAATGGTGCAAAAAGATCGGCGGTCCGTCTTCCAAAGATTGCAACGACTGAGCTCAGAGGACGAGGCGTCTCCTGTTGTCCCCTGCAACTCTACTCAGAAAATCCCCGCCGAGGGGAGAGGAAAGAAGACAAGCATCTCCAGTCCAAAGATATCAACCACTACAGCTAAGAGACTTTCTTCTAAACGGTTGTCCACCACCGGAGTTTTCCAAGGCACCCGTTTAAAGACGAAATCTGCTACACTTGGGGTGGTGGGAACTGGGGGTAGCACTCTTCTGAACATCTACGATAATTGATGTTCCAAGGAGACGAGCCCGGGGAGACAACTCTCCCATCAGGTACAACAGATGCTGATGTCCCCGAGGACATCCATGACTCTCAAGATGAAGCAAGCTCTGAAGCTGGGGGTACTATTCCCTCCGAGTTCGAACCCGAAGAGAACATTCCCACATACCCCGATGACTTCTCGGTACATGGGTATGACTCGGAGGGCACATCCTCCACCGTTTCTTCCATCACTTCTCATGTAAGGACGGTGTTCATGACGGACAGCAATCAAGGTGGTTCCAGTGATCGCCAACGCATCGACACTCTGGAGGCAATACTACAGGCCTTGGTCAAGTCTGTAGATGAAATCAAAGCGGCTCTTCCAACTCTGCAGGGAGGGACGCCTGGCCAAATAAATACGGGTCCCATGGTCAATACAGACTCAAACTCAGCGGCACCGAACCCGGGCAATAATCCTCCTGAAATAACGGCTCCCACCGCTGCAGATGAGGCCCGAGAGGTAAGAAGAGAGGTCCAGGAGCTCCGAGCCATGTTCCACGCCCGAGAAAACTCTCAAGACCTCAGAATACGGCAACCATACCCTGCTGAATGGAGGGATGTTCCATTCCCACCAAGATATAAGCCATTCAATATCAACCCGTATGATGGCAAGACCTCAGCAAGTCGGTACATCACTTACTTCGAGGATACCACCGACCATCTGCCCCATGATGATGCTATCCTCACACGATTATTCATTAGGGCATTGGAAGGAGTCGCCTTCGACTGGTACCGCAACCTGCCAGACAACTGCATCTACTCCTTCGCCGACTTCAAGCGTATATTCTTGGAGAGATTCTACGAGGTAGGGCAGGACATCACGATGTCCACCCTCATGGACATCATTCAAGGGGAGAAAGAGCTGACAAGGAACTATATCGAGCGGTTTCGCCAAACCGCGATGAAGCTGCCCTCAGGGAACCCGGATTCCTCCTTGATTGAAATTTGCCAAAAGAGATTGCTCCCAACAATCAGTCTCTGGATGGGCGAGAGTCAATTCAAGGACTGGAAGGCATTTATCATCAGTGCCACAAGTGCCGAAGAACGGTTGAAGAAAGCTCGCCAACTGGGATTGCACATCTCAGAAGGAGAGGACAAGAGCAAGCGTCCCAACGCCAACACCAACAATGGGGGTAGCTCCACGATCAATCGAGACAATAAGGGAAAGCAGGCTATGGTGGCCGATACAGCCCAGAAACCTGAGTCAAAACCCGCAGATAAACAATGGCCGTAAATCACTTATTCCTTCGAAGACGACCACGTCAAGCCTATCTTGGACATGCTCATACAAGGAGACAGAATTCAGCTTCCTCCAACAAGACGGAAACCTCGGCCGACGAAAATGGAGAACCCGAAATACTGCCATTACCACCGCTACGTCCATCATGCTACACATGACTGCTTCCAATTAAAACGATACATCCAAAACCTCATCGATTCGAACGCTTTGGCTATCGACTTCGAGGAGGTAACTGTGGCAGCCAACATGGTGTCAGTACAATTCGGCAGCTTCCCTCCGACGGAGACTCAAGACGGTGTGGTCCCCATCCTTCTAGCAACAATAGAGATTGCTAATCTTCTATCTCTCCGAGAACAGGCTGCCGGTTTGGTGTCCCTCACCACGTCACGAGGGGAGATCATGTGGGTCCATCCAGACTTGGTATCAGAAGTGACTCAGCCCACACCATCTTCATTTTGCAAGAAGAAGAATGGAAAAGTCAGATCCTGCCGCACAGTCTCGGCCGATATCGAAGAAGCTACAGCCGTCGTTACCCGATCTGGGGCACAATCCCAACTTGTGGATGATAACTCGGCTGAAGATCATCAGCCAGCTATAATTGACGCTCCGAGACCGGCTCAGCCTCCGACGACCGACAAGCCTAGGCCGAAGGAGACTCGCTTTGACAAATCCCTCCGAAAAGAGGCACCGCAGGGGCTGGAGAAGCCATACAACTTCGACATCTTGGCACAATTAGCCAACACCCCAGCCAAGTTGTCATTCTATGAGCTTCTGAGACTCTCAAAAGATGTTCGTGCAGCTTTGAGCGATGCACTGCAAAATGTCGACGCATACTTGGCTCAGGTCAACCTCACGGGAGAAAACCAGCCTGCAGATCTCCAAGACAACGCCTGTACAGGAGAGATGCCCAATATCGTCTTTACTCTACAGGACATGCTCATCAAGACCAACCTGCACGATCGCCCATTATACTACACTGGATACATCGACGACGTAAAGGTAGATCGGATGCACATTGATCCTGGGTCTTACATAAATAACATTCCGAAGGGTTTGCTACATCATCTTCGCATTTCGATGCATCGTCTGACGCCTACAAGCACCGCTATCAGCGGTTTCAATTCGGACAGGAGCTACCCAATTGGAAAGATTCGTCTGAAGTGTCAGATTGGCGATCTCCAATCAGAAGTCACCTGCTACGTCATAGATGCCGACACTTCTTACAACATCCTCTTGGGGCACCCTTGGATACACGATTACATGATCGTACCTTCCACGCTGCACCAATGCTTCAAATATGTCGATAAACATGGCTTCGTGAGGACAGAATTTGCTGATATCGATCCCTTCAAAGCGTTCGAATCCTACTACTTAGACTCCTGCCTATACGAAAAATCGAAGAAGCACCTTGGTGGAGGAGATGTACAAGCTCGTACCAAGACATCCACAGGATCAGAAGAACCTCTGACGATCCACCTCCAGGCTCGCAAACCAGGCAAGTTCGTGCCCCTTACGGCCACTCTGCGTAAGGACGCGATCAGTCTCTCAGCACAAGAAGAGCAAATGATAATCCGACTGCCGAGGTCTGGCCAAGTGCCGAGACCTACAACGGAGCCACTGACAATTAGACTGCCAAGAGTCGGCCAGCCACAAACTGAGAAGCTCAATCCCTCTGACAAGCCAATGACGATACGCCTTCCCAAGAAGAGTCGTCACCTCGATACAGCGTCTGGGACTTCTAGCTAACCAACCACTCCCCGCCCAGCATCGAGTACCAAGCTGGGGGTTGCTAGTCTGCCAACAACTCCACGCTCTGCTCCACCTGTTGAACCTCTGACGATCAAGCTGCCCAGGTCGTCCTTTCAGTCTTCATTTATATAGGGGGTAGCCGAAGAGGAACCGGAGCTAGCCAAGTATGTGGCTGTCCACACTGATGTTCCCTCCGCAGATGATGTAATCCCCCTAGAAAAGATACCTTACTTCATCAATAAAGGGCTATCTTTGAACTACATCGAGCTTAATAAGCTTTGTACAATGTATGCTATGGAACATGGTATAGGCACCCACCTACACACACAGATGACAAACGTGCACACCGCAGTCCAGCTTATTCCAGTGGAAGACGCTTACCGTATAATCGAGGAAGGGGATCATCTAATCATCTTCGGCCGGAAGGACGATCCACATCCCTTCACCATAGAAGAAGTCGATCTTGGGTCAGATGCCGGGAGACTGCCTCTGTATCTTTATAGCCCCCAATCCAAATATCTCATACAAAAATAGGGATATAATCTGGAGACTACGCCAGGCTTGAACTACGGCACCGGACGACGATTACCTTTGAAGCCCCTAGTCCCGGCTGGCAAGCCACGGGACTACTATAGCAAAACTCGATGTAGATTGGGGTATATAACACCCACGACGACCCCTGAGAGTTCAGATGAAGAGTGTGACTGGCAGTCACATTCAACCGGGTCACCAACCTCCGACTCGGATACCAGCATCGGAGACATATTCAGACAAGTCCTGTCAGTCAATATGGCATTCGTCGACACTTACGAAGAAGACGAAGACATTCAGGAAATCCTCGAGCTAGAGCTGTGGGCCCAACAGCTGGATGCACAATGGAAAAAGCGGTTCGAGCAGAGAGAACCTTCCACCGAAGATGAGGTTATGCAGATCGACCTCGACAGCGAATCCTCTCCAAAGCCAATCTTCGTAAGTAAAAGCTTAACAGACGAAGAGCGAGAATCGCTGCTGGAACTTGTCAGAGAATATATTGATGTGTTCGCATGGAGTTATGAAGACATGCCGGGGTTAGATCCCGATATTGCTCTTCACAAACTCAACATTCGGCCAGATGCAAAGCCAGTCAAGCAGCAACATCGACGCTTCCGCCCAGGCGTTATGGATGCGATCGAAGCCGAAGTCAACAAACTAATAGCCAGCGGCTTCATTCGTGAGGAACAACATCCGGATTGGATCGCCAACATAGTTCCGGTCCTCAAGAAGAACGGAAAGATCTGAATTTTCATCGACTTTTGTAATCTGAACGAGGCATGTCCCAAAGACGAATTCCCCCTCCCTATCACAGACATCATGATTGACAACACATGCGGCTTCGAACGTATGTTATTCATGGATGGATTCTCGGGGTACAACCAAATCAAGATGTCTCCTGACGACGAAAAGCATACATCATTCCGAACACCGATTGTTACATACTGTTACACGGTCATGCCTTTCGGTTTAAAGAATGCTGGCGCCACATATCAACGAGCCATGAGTATCATCTTCAGAGAACACTTGCGCAAGACGGTGGAATGCTATGTTGATGACATCGCCGTCAAGAGCCGCTGTAAGGGAGACCACCTGCAGGACCTGAGGACAGAATTCGACCTGATGCGAGCCCACAATTTGAAAATGAACCCTACGAAATCTTTCTTGGGCGTATCCAGCGGAAAGTTCTTGGGCTTCATCATCACCGCCCATGGTATTCATGTAGACCCTGAGAAGACGAAGGCAATTATGGAGATGGGTCCCCCGAGAAATCTCCGCGAACTCAGAGGCCTTCAGGGGAGGCTAGCTTACATCAAAAGATTCATCTCTAACCTCTCCGGGCGATGTCGACCGTTCACACACCTCATGAAGAAAGGCTTTTCATTCGTATTGGAAGAGGAATGTCAACATGCATTCGACAGCATCAAAGAATATTTGTCGAATTCTCCAATCCTGGTGGCCCCGGTTGCTGGAAAACTATTCCTGCTCTACGTACGAGCAATAGAACATTCCTTTGGTGCTCTGTTGGCACAAAACAACGATGTAGGCCATGAACAAGCCATATACTACCTCAGCCGAATGATGATTGGGCCAGAGCACCGATACACCGCTGTGGAGAAGGAATGCCTCGCCTTGGTGTTCACCATTCAAAAGACGTGGCACTATGTCACGGGACAGACTATACATGTGATCTCACGAGTCAACCCTCTCAGAGTCCGCATGACTAAACCAGGGGCACTCAGCTCTCGCATCGCTACGTGGGCAATATTGCTGTCCCCCTATCACATGATCTTCATCCCACAAAAGGCTGTCAAAGGTCAAGCCCTGGCGGACTTTTTGGCAGCCCACCCGGGCTCGGAGTCGTCCAGAATATATGAAGAAATCCCAGATGAGGTCGTCGACTCGAATGAAACTTCTCACGATAATATATGGCGGATGTTCTTCGACGGTGCTTCAAGAACCGGACCCAAGGGCAACATCATTGTCGGAGTCGGGGTGGTGCTGGTTTCTCCTTCCGGATTGGTGATCAATCGCGCCTACTCTCTCACGGAACCCTGCTCTAACAATGTGGCCGAGTACAACGCTCTGGTCATTGGCCTCCAACTTGCAAGAGAGCTGGGGGTAGAATATCTCGAAGCATACGGCGATTTGCTGTTAATTGTCAACCAGATTCGGGGTTCGTACGAGTTTTGCCATGAAGACATGATCCCCTATCACCAAATAGCGATCGACATCATCTCGTCGTTCGAGGGGTTCTTCATTGAGCATGTCCCCAGACTCCAAAATATTGAAGCTGACGCCCTAGCTGGCCTTGCCGCTTCCCTAGCGGTTTCGAACTATGCCCACCAGTCCGTGGAGGTAATAGGCCACGAACTGGTCTGCTCCAAAAGCAACGTTCAATTTGTGGCGAGTTATTCCACCCAGGTGATTGACGATGTCCCAGATTGGAGACAACCATTCATTGACTTCGTCGTCTACGATATCTTGCCCGAGAACCCAAAGGAAGCCACCTCCATCAGACGACGTTCTCTCTGATTCTTCTACGATACAGAGACAAAAATGCTGTATCGACGATCCTACGACGGGTTGTTGCTTCGGTGCCTGTCAAACGCAGAAGCCAAAGAAGCCGTACGAGAAGCTCATGACGGTGTTTGCGGGGCCCATCAGCCTGGCCCTAAATTGCAAGACCGTCTTTGCCGAATGGGCTACTACTGGCCCACGATGGTGGCAGATGCGATAGACTATGCGAGAAAGTGCAAAGCCTACCAAGTCCACACGGAATTCATTCACCAACCATCCGAATTTCTACATCCGACAGTGGCGTCCTGGCCGTTCGAAGCATGGGGAATGGATATCATCGGTCCGATTACTCCACCTTCCTCCCGAGGACATCGCTTCATACTCGCAATCACAGATTACTTCTCCAAATGGGCGGAAGCTGTCCCGCTTGCAGAAGTGAAGTCTTCAAACGTGATCAGCTTCCTTAAGCATCACGTCATCTATCGCTTTGGACTGCCACAAAGGATCATACACGATAATGGTCCGCAGTTTGCAAGCCACGCCTTCTATCGGTTCTGCGATAAGCACCTCATCCAGAACATTGCCTCAACACCATACAACCCGGTAGCAAATGGGTTGGCCGAAGCATTCAACAAAACCATCATCAAGTTACTCAAGAAATTCGTATCATCCAACAAACGCGACTGGAACAAAAAACTTGGTGAATGCTTATGGGCATACCGTACCACAGTCTGAACAGCCACAGGGAATACACCATTCTCCCTAGTGTACGGGAGTAAAGCAGTTCTCCCATTGGAGACTCAAATACCCTCACTCCGCGTCGCCCTCACTTATCAATTGACGACGGATGATAACTACCGACGCCGGCTACAAGAGTTAGAGGCCTTAGATAAAAAGCGTCTCCTGGCTCAGCAACGAATCGAGCTATACTAAGCACGCATCTCTGGAGCCTTCAACAAGAAGGTCAAAATCAGGACATTCCAGGTGGGCAATCTCGTTCTGGCAGTCCGGAGGCCGATGGTCATGACTCACAAGACCGCCGGCAAGTTCCAGCCAAAATGGGAGGGTCCATTTATCATTGAGGCTGTGTTCTCCAACGGTGCTTACCGCCTCGCCAAGCAAAATGGGGACTTGCTCATGCTGCCTGTCAACGGTAAGTTCCTGAAGAAATATTATGTCTAAATGATACATTCCAGATTATCGAGTCGTGTACCCGCTGGTACCGCTGAACTCATCTCCATAACATTTCCAGATTATCGAGTCATGTACCCGTTGGTACCGCTAAACTCACCCTCACAACATTCCAGATCATCGAGTCATGTACCCACTGGTACCGCTGAACTCATCTCCATAACATTTCCAGACTATCGAGTTACGTACCCACTGGTACCGCTGAACTCACATTCTCTGTTTTCTAGATCATCGAGTCATGTACCCGCTGGTACCGCTGAACTCATCTCCATAACATTCCTAGATTATCGAGTTATGTACCCGATGGTACCGCTGAACTCACACTTTCACAATATTCTAAATTATCGAGTTACGTACCCGCTGGTACCTTTGAACTCAAATTCCGGTCACTCTTTTAGATAGTAAGTCATGTATGATCATACCTCTGAACTTTCTTCCTGGAAGAGATCCTCCCTCATGATCCACTACCCACACTCCCAATGCACAAAAAGGGTAATCGATCCACAAATTTCTGAAACGGCCATGTCCTCATTACCTCTGAGTCGTTTTCATCTCCGCCAAAAACAAATCACCCCTTTACATAGAACCTCCATGTCCTTATCACCTCTGAGTCGTTCTATGTACCCTTCTTCATTGAGCCCACTCCTGCCATGTCCTCATCACCTCTGAGTAGAAAGGCTCCGTCGAAGAAACCTTCATACTTGCCATGTCCTCAGTACCTCTGAGTAAGTGTGATGATTTCCTTTCGACTTATTATCTGTACCCACAACCGAAGTACGCCAAGGATAATAGGTCCACAAATATTCTCTGCTGATTTCACTCCCGTCATGTCCTCATTACCTCTGAATAGGAAGGCTCCACGATAAAACCTTTATACTTGCCATGTCCTCATTACCTCTGAGTAAGTATGTTGGTTCCCCTTTTTATCCTATTATCCGTATTCTAAGCTAGGGTACACCAAGGATAATAGGCCCACAAATTTCCTTTGCTAAAAGTTCTTAGCACAAGTCCACCATCTCTCATCATGCCCCGGGAGCCCAGCTGCTCTACGGCATTCCTTTTCCCGATACCAGGAACATCCGTGACCACTTTGCCATGGCTGTTCCAGGTATCCCGACCAAACTTGTCATCCGTACCTAAAACCAAGGTATGCCATGGATGATAGGTCCACAAACAAGTCCCCCGCGGGGAGCACACATCACCACAATTCTACAGGCACAACAAGCAATACAAATGAAGGGTAGAATCGAAAGTACTCTTTATTTGAAGGAAGAAAAAAAAAGCATTACATGTTTCGGGACCACGTCCCTCTCAAAAAAGGAAAAAGAAAAAGAAAGAAACAGAGACAAAAGAAGACAAGGCCAACTATAGTTCGGTATTACATAAGTCCAAAAGGCGATTCTTCACCAAGATGGCCTCCTGTTCGAGCCACTGCTTAGCTCGACGCTCAGCCTCCTGGGATAATCGCTCCTCATCATCCAGGCCCATGAGCTCTTGCCAGTCATCTTCCAACTTCTTCAGCACAATTTCCAGGTCAGTCGAGGCTTGATTGACTCTATCAGCCTCCTGAATAATCATCTCCCTGTCAATACGGGCAGCCTCAAGTTCAGACTCCAAGAAAGTTAACTTCCTCTGAAGCTCAAAGATCTGCTCTCGCGTGTCAGTGATCCCACGGGAGGCAGTCGCTTCCCGAGCCGTGACATCTTCACTCTCGTAGCTCAATTGATCATATCGATCAGACAGATCACGAAGGTCCTTCAGTACGGCTGGCTTGGTTTTATCCGAGCAGCCCTTGTCTTCTCTATAATAGCGGTGAGAGAACTGCGCTCCCGATCTATAATAGCAGACAGATCAGCCTGCCACAGCACCTGAAGCTGGGCCACCAGCTGCTCAGTCTCCATTAACTTCGCCTCCAAGAGCACAGACAGCTCTGTACCACCAAGAAGATTCTTAAGGATATCAATTTGACCCTGGGTGCATCGCCGGGACAAGACGAAAGAGGTCCCTCTTTCCAAAGCAGCCGTTATCCCCCTCTTCAAGTGACGATAAAAGCTGGCAACCACGTCTTGCAACGCGTCGTCCAGGACCTCTGTAGAGGACGGCGTCAGAGGAAGCGTGGCCGGCAATATCAGAGGAGTGATGCTAGAACTCGCCACCAGGGGGATAAAATCCGAGCAGAACGACGCGTGGATAGCAGACAACTCTTCCTCTGCCACCCGAAGAGCCTGGATACTCGGTAGGGCAGAAAGGTCGACTCTCTGGGCCGCCTGAACAGAGGAAGAAGCGAGGACCATTGTCCCCTGCCCCGATTGTCCCATCATAGGACTTGCCGAACTCGAGCCCACAGGAGGACCATCAATACGGGCCGAAGGAGGAGGAGGCACTCCATTTTCCGCCTGTGTCCCTTCGACAGAGTCTGGCTCAACAAGGTCCATCCTCGGCACGGGAGGGGCAGGACCTGTATGTCCATGACAATGATCAATCGACGTGACCCGAAGGATGTGATCATAGAGTAGATAGGCCTCCTCGCAGGTTAAGATTCGGCTTATCTTTCCAGGGAAGGAACATGGAGGCTGTAGCTCATGCATAGCTGACACGACCTCCTTACCCGTAACCTCCAAGTTAGATTCAGCGGGTTCTTCTACCCCATCCACCCCGGAGGGAAGTACGACACGATCAACGTCATCTTGATGAAATTCAGTAATCTCAGGGACAGGTTCGTTAAAGTCCCCCTCATCCCGGATCACCACCTCGGCATCTTGAGATTCTTCTTCTTCTCCTGACACCTGCAAAAAGGGAAGAAGGTGATTAGAACCGAAGCTAGAAGGGAAGAAGAAAGGAGGAATCGGGAGTGGCTTGGTTACCTCCAATGCGGGGTTGACTTCTTCTCCGCTTTCTCTTATAGTTAGCTGGCGGTGTCTGGTTGCAACCAGCTTTCGGGAACGAGAAACACCATCGACAGGAGAAACTTGCCTGCTACGCTTTGGAGCAGGGCCAGGTACAACGGGTGGCTGATCTCCTATCATCTCATCTATAGGCGGCTGATCCACCTCTACGTCTGCCACAGGGAGGGTAGAGTAATCTCCATCATGCTCGTTGCCTTCATCATCCTCAGCAGCGGAATCCAAACCTGGCACTTCGACGCTAGTCTTTCTCTTCCTGGCCCCTTGGGATCCTTCCTCCAAGCCGGTACCAACAATAAAACTGGCACCCGAGTTAAAACCGACCGGGGGCTTGTTCGCCATGACATGGTACAAAGTCGCAATGTACAAGATCTCCACTGACGCATTAATAGCAGGGACCGAAAAAATGGCACGGGTTTGGAATGTGTCATAGTATTGCCAAGCCCTGATACCATCAAGAAGGCTACCCTCAAAACCCAGACAGGAGCTGGGACTGTCTAGACAAAGCTGGCTGTATCCAAATTGTCGGACAAACCTGCTAGGCAAATAAGGCTCCAAAAAAACAGTATTACGGTTACGATACACCAGATATGCGAGGCAGATGTTATGCAGCCATAGGAGCATCTGGCCATCTAGAAGTTGAGGGGCACGATACTGTCAAGATGTACAGCCTATATATCCTTAGCAGTAAAGCGAGGGACGGATACAAAAATATGGTACATATCTGCCCTCGCCAATGCTATCCGGTAAGCCCGCATGGTCTCATACTCCCAAGGCTCATCACGATAGCGGAAGATAAATACGTCATCATCAGTTACATCGTCTTCAGAGCCCGGTCACATCTAAGACGGATAATGCATCAACAGCCACCTATCAAATAATGATAGGGAAGCTCAGTCCGTTCAAAATCCTTGGTCATGTCGCGAGCGATGACCTTGGATGTGAAGGTGTGAAGGCCACGGTGTATGCTGCACACCATGGCCGGGAGGAGAGCAAGCCTGATTCGCAAAACTAACTTCACGGCCGGAAGGATAAAATTACGACTGATTCTCTCGATAGAACCAGCTCCGCCAGAGACTACACAATTTTGTAGCCATATCATCAGAAATCCCGCCAGGAGTGCCTTCTCCGACAGCTCTTGGGTATCATGGTAAAAATAACCGAAAGAGTCGGTCTTACTCCCGAATCTATCACTGGTGGTGGCCACCCTCTTAGCCGACGACACCAAGTCTTTAACCGCCTCCCGGGATCGAGGGTGACGGGAAGTAACCCGACCTGAGGCATCCGTCGGAAAGAGATAGTGCACCCAGTCCTTGATGTGAGGAGCATTCCCTTCCGAGTTGTTATCTTTTCTGGCTATCTGATGACATGTGCTATAATGGCACAATATCTCTTAGTAAAGGGCTACGAAGCCTGGATACCGTCTTTTCAAATCTTCGAACTCCTCATTCGTGGGAGTATACGCCTCAAAAGCTTCGTCCCCCCAAGGAAGCTTGGAGACCGCGTGCATTTCGTAGAGCGCAAGCCCCATTACCCCTATAGGTGTATAGAAGGTTCCCGTACGATAATTATACATCTCCAGCAGAGACATGAACAACTTCTTGTTTATGGGCAAGCCATGGCTGGTGCCCCGAATGGCATGGTAAAGGCCAATCTCACACAAAAAGGCCTCGTACTTTTGCAAGATCCATGTAGACAGATTGGTCCACGAGGGAACATGATGTGTCCAACTAGGGAGCATCAACCGGCCGATGGAGTAGGAGCCCTTCCGAGCAAGTTGATTTATAAAAGTATCGGCGGTAAAAAATGTAAAATTGGGGCCCGGCACGTTCAAGAAAGTACCTGGGACCAATCCTATTACAGAATAGCTGGTGTGCATCTTGCCTGTAGTCACTGACTTCATGCTGTTGTTATAATGGATGTCTCCCAGAAACATCCCACCTCGGGTAGGAGTTAAAGTCTCTCCCATCTTCCGGTCTAGTGGAAGCATATTGAACCAAGATAACGGAAAGTGTTGCTCCATTTGGAGGATGCGGATCGCCATCCCCTTAGAGACAAAACTTCAGTTCTCCGACACCTGTAGAACATGACTGTTCTCCACAGTCAAGGCGTCTCCAAAGAAGAACGCAAGCTTTAAATATTCTCCTTCGAATTTCTCAGAGTTCATCATAGCGTTAAGGAAATGGAAAGACTGGTTCTTGATGGCATTTAGTCTGGTCGAAGGCTCATCACTCGAAAACTGGTCCATCATATGCTAAACAATATGGTCGTACCTATAGCCAAGAGCAGCTTGGGCACTACCCACCAAGAGTTCTCCAGCAGCATTAACTGGCAGATTTACTGAAGAGAAGACAAAGAAAGATAAGTTAAAAGGATGAATAAAAAGAACTGAATGGGTGCTTCCAAGCCTCATGCGGCTCAGGAAAACATCCATGCGGCTCCAACTTAACGAAGCCTCATGCGACTCAAGCTCAGAAGAGCACTTATGCGGCTCCGTTCAATGAAAATCCATGTGGCTCAGCGTCGCTTATGCGGCTTCGTCGACGAAGCGCGTATGCGGACACAGTGGATTTCTTATGCGGCTCGCAGCTCAGCCATAGGATGAACATACGGCTCACAAAGGCTCATGTATAAAATATGCGACGTAGCCATAGCAGTTAGGGTTCTTTAACTCATACATTGTCCTTACCAGTAATGGGGGAATGAACGTCAGGATGAACATCGGGTACGACGACCGGCGGAGGAGCCGCCGCAGTCGAGGCAGAAGTAGAGGCTGCCTTCTTGTCCTTTGCTACCATGGTCTTCTTGGGAGCCATTAGTTATCGGAGAGGAAAAGGACAATCGAGATAGGGAAGATTTGAGGGAAAAGAGAAAGTAAAGAAGCCCTTTCTCTCTCCAAACTCCTCCTATTTATAGGAGGACGAGAGAAGGAGGACACGTGGACCAGTAACCGTCTCGTAAAAAGGGAAACCGACTCCTCGGATTTCGTCTCCATGATTCACCCAAGGCATAAAATCTGAAAGATTTAATGAGCCGACCCTTGGGATTTCCCCCTAAAGACGGCGCTAAAACGAATTGGAGACAATTAAAGACCTGCACACGTGGCAAAAAGCTATACGACTCAAAGGTCCCTGCGGCTGAAACATCCATGCGGCCAGGACTTCATATGCGGCTAGAAGAATACAACCATGCTTCTTATTCAAAGTATTTCAATTTTGCAAATTGAAAACTTTGAAGGGGGTCTTGTAGAAGCATAGAAAATAATAATAATAAAGAAAGATTCATGTGGCCAGAATGCCCATACGGCTCAGAAAGCCTATGCAGCTAGGAGAGTCATGCGGCACAAGGGACTATGCGGCTCGAGACATTCCATGCGGCTCAGAAGATACGTGGCTTGACAGTCCTATCCTCCGCTCTCTTGCATTAATTACGTTGACGGCTGACAACTCTGAAAAAGTGAGAGCCCTGACACAAAAAAGGTAATTATGACTCTGTCATAATAACAGACCCCTAGGGAAGAGAAAGAGATCTCTGACACAATCTCCCGAGATCCATAAAATGCCACGTGGCCTTGCCACGTGGGCGTTCGTATGCGGCTCAAGCGAAGACTTCCCATGCGGTTCATAATGAAGCCGCCCTATGCGGCTAAGGCCGAAACAGTCTCATGTGGCTCAGGCAGATGCATCCCCATATGGCTCGCAAGGATCATCTCCATGCGGCTCACTACCCATCATATGGTTCAAAGGTTCGGGGGGCCACTACCCAAGCAGCCCTGACACATGGCCAGTCATATGCGGCTCCATCCTTATGCGGCTCAATCTTCATGCGGCTTAGATCCCCTCAGTGATTCCCAGGACACGTGTCATAAAGCCAATCAATTTCCCAGATTTACTACAATCAAGGATTGGGTCAAATCCCAATAATCTGGGACACGTGGCAGAAGAATAAATTCAACTTATTTATTCAGATTTAGCAAATCATCATCACGGAGATTCATTCCAATCAGCATTAATTACTGATGGAATTTGGTGCAATCTACATTAATTGGCCCAGATTCATCACACTCAAGATTAATGGCCCAGATTGATCAATCCACCGGCCACCACCATTCTAGGGGGAATCATTGCAAACCCTAATGATTGCATTCCTCTTATTATAAATAGCAAGGTGCCATTCCCTTACAAATGACGACGACCATGACCCCCCTCGGCTTTTGAGAGATCAGAGAGCACCAGAAGACTTGGAGAGAAAAGCAGAGAGAGAGCAACGAGAGCATTTCTTCAACGCCGAGCAATCTTCTGGAGCCAAGGCAGCATACCGATCGTCCAAAGAGTAAGGCAGGGCTGCCGTCGCCTTCCCGAGCCTCTATCGTCATCCCCCAGAATCTAAAATAAACAATTGTACTTAGATTGCTGTATCTAGGTTTTCGTCCCTAGGCTTTCTTTGTACAAGCGAGTTTGTATTATGAGTAAGTTCAGTCCTCCCATAAAACTGTTCTATACTTTTACAATCAATGGCAAATAATATACAGGAACAGGTAGAAGCTCGTGGCACGGAGCTCGCTTGGATGCGTCGAGGTACGGAGTTCCTTGGCAATTCGAAGTATGCGACCACGTGGAGTCTGGTCTTATATAGGACATAATGTATGGACATTTCCAATATAAAGCTTCCGTCGGCTTACTCAAAACATGTATTAAGAGATGAAAGAGAGAGCTGAGTGACTTATAATGTGAGAAGAGTGAGCTTGAGTGATTGTAATATTGGCCTCATGCCCCCTTTGTAATCTTTGTTTTAATATCAATAAAGAGTATTTTGAATGACTTGTGTTTTGCTTTAAATTTCTGCGACTATTATTCAATGTCTCTGCTTGGGACTTCTGTACGACGACCCTATCGCAGCCGCTGTAATCGGCCGTTATGGAACCCGCCTTGCACGAGCGCAATCTAGGCTCGTTTGGCATCACGTCTTAGCGAGGACAATCGCTCCTACTAGAGTGGGGGTGATATAATGGTATCAGAGCATGGCTTTACGTCCTTGGACTATCGATTGAATTCTTTAACTCAATGTCATTTCCACAAACTCTGAAGTGTTGCTTCCGTAAAGTTGATATCGTTGGTGCGCTCTCTCTCAAATGTTCCACGGGATGTCCATACAATAAGTCTATGTAAATTGTACGTAGAAGAACAGTTTTTGATAAAACAAAAGATGGTTCGCATAAGCACGGTTGGCTAAGTCGGGCTGGGCATATACACCAAAATTGGGTCGACCTTAGTAAAAGTCGAGTGCGGGAATTGAATAGTGTCGGACGAGAATAAGTTAGACTTGATTGAGTAAATGGGATGATTATCGATAGGGGTGCTATCGAACGACGATGTTACCGTCGATGCGATATAGATGAGCGTGCTTGAAATTTGAGGAATGTTTCGAACAGAAAATTTAAAGAAGTCGATTTTGATTCAAATGATAGTTTTGAGGATTTATCGAATGACTTCATCCCTGAGTGATGTATACGATAGCTTCAGGAATGTCGATCGATTGAGAATACGGGGTATCGATGAGTCTATTAGCAAGCGTCGTATGTATGTAAAGTCGTAGATTGAGTATCGTTGAATAAGTGGTAGTCTTGAAGATTTAGACAAGTTGATGTTTGCCATTGATTGTAAAAGTACAGAACAATTGTCGGAGGACTGAACTTAGACTCACAATACCTACAAACTCGCTCGTACAAAGAAAGCCTAGGGACGAAAACCTAGGTACAGCAGTCTAAGTACGATTGTTTATTTTAGATTCTGGGGGGTGACGATAGAGGCTCGGGAAAGCGACGGCCGCTCTGCCTTACTCCTTGGACGATCGGTACGCAGCCTTGACTCGGAGAAGATCTGCTTGGTCGTTGACGAAGAAATGCCTTCTTGCTCTCTCTCTGATTGCTCTCCTGGCTTCTCCCTCTCTGTGTATATTCTCTCTCTGACTATGGGGGAAGTCTCTCTGTGTATACGTATTCTTCTCTAGTTTTTTTCTTTTGTATATCTCTCTATATATTACAAGGGAATGGCACCTTGTTATTTATAATAGTGGGATGTGATCACTAGGGTTGCCAATGATTAGCTCTTGGAGATGGCAGCAGCCGGGGGATTGATCAATCCAGGCCGTTCGTTTCTGGTTGTGACGAATCAGAACCATTAAGGGTAGATTACACCAAATCCCCATTAGCAATTAATGTTGATTGGCATAAATCTTTCTTATAATGATTCTCTAATATCTGCGAATAAATCAAATTTATTCTCCTGCCACGTGCCCCAGATCATTGGGATTCGAACCGATCTTGGATTGCCCTAAATCTGGGAGATTGATCAGCTGAAGACACGTGTCCTGAGAGCCCATGGTGAGACTGGAACCGTATGCAGATTGGGCCGCATGAGATTTAGGCCGCATGAATTTTGGGCCGCATAAGACTTGGGACATGTGTCAGGACTGTCTGGGCAGTGGCCCCCTCCTTCAGACTTCTAAACCATATGATGAGCCGCATGAACCGCATAATGGTGTGTCTGCTTGAGCCGCATGGGCATAATCTTCTTGAGCCGCATAGGGATGATTCCACTCGAGCCGCATGGGACAGCTTCACTCTGAACCGCATGGGAAGTCTTCACTTCGAGCCGCATAAGCACACCCACGTGGCAGGGCCACGTGGCATTTTGTTGCTCTCGATGGATCGTGTCAGAGATTTCTTTCTCTTCCCTAGAGATTCATCATCATGACAGAGTCATAATTACCTGCTTTCGTGTCAGGTCTGTCAACTTTTCAGAGGGGTCAGCCGTCAAAACAATTAATGCAGCATGGATCGGAGGGGAGCACTGTCACGCCATATGTCTTCTGAACCGCATGGAATGCCTCCGGCTGCATAGCTCCTTATGCCGCATGACTCCCTGAGCCGCATGCGTTTTCTGAGCCGCATGGGTCTTTCTTGGCCGCATGAGTCAATTTTTTTAGTATTTTCCATGCTTCTACAGGACCCCCTTCAAAGTTTTCAATTTGTAAAATTGAAATACTTTGAACAAGAAGCATGGCTCTATTGGCCGCATATGCAATCCCGACTGCATAAGAGTTCTAGCCACATGAATTATTCAGTCGCATAGGTGATTCAGCCACAGGAGACTTTCAACCGCATGGCCTCTAGCCACGTCATCATTTGCCACGTATGGCAATCTTTAGCACTTAAGTGTTGTCGATCTTTAAAGGGCGCTTTTTGGTACGGGATCCGAGGAGCTTAGCCTTCATTTTCGGCGGCTTATTTTGATAACCGAAGGGTCGGTTTATGTGTATGTGTAACCCCTCTTTCCAGCTTTTTAATTATTTGTTTAGTTTTAAATATCTTCCAAGTAGGAAATGATTATTCTTTTTTTAAAAACAAGGGTTATAGACACTTATGAAATGAAAAGAGAGATTTGTCAAAAATGTATTTTAATAATATTTTACGGAAATAAGACTTTTAAATTTTTGGTTTATTATTATATTTTATTCATAAGAGATACCTGAATGGTATTAATATTACTTTACATTATTGTTATTATTAATTGTTAAATAAAGGTTTACTAAATATGTTTAGATATATGAATATATTTGATCGGATTTTAATTTATTATGCTAATCAAATTAGATTTGATTAACTATTCATTTGATAATATGAAATATGTTATCTAAATTAATCTTCTTTTAGTTGATATATATATATTCCAACAATTTAAAAATTCTCGATACTATTTTTAAATTAGTGTTGATTGTTAAACTTGAATTAAAGATTTAATTGGCTTAAGTAATAATAATTATTTTCATAATTTTGTGGTAATAACTACTAGAAAATGCTAATATTGATTCATTTAGTTTGTAAGCTCAATCCGGCTGCATAACGATATTCCATGGATGTGGATCTCACATCTTAAATTTCATATTCACAAAGCCACATCTGTTATACTATCATTGCTCGATGATTTAAGTAACCTATTTTTTTTAAAGGTCTTTCGTAGAGCTAGTGTCAATGTCCTTCCATAGGAAACATCATTGAGGTTTGATAACTATATCAAGTAAATGTAGTAGCAACCATATCAAGCTTTAGTGGTATTTTTTTAAACTCAAATTGGATCTCTCTCTATCCCTCTAGGATTCGAGTATATCCAGAGCTTGGCTATATAAGGGAAGCGATCTCTTGTTCAATAAAACCCTACAGCTACACCTCGTCCTGCCGAATACCGAGCGTCGCCATTGCTCTTCCCTGCACCACAGTACTCATCACCGCCAACACACAACCTATACACAAATGATGGAGCCGAAGTGTCCGTGACCACCACCACAGTCGTCGTGTCCAGCCGCGGGTTCGTTCCCGGGCGTTTGTGTCCGTGTCTAGATCCATTCATTTATTCAGTTCCTTACACCAATAGAATCATGTGTCCAATCCTTCCGACATAGTGCGGATACAAGGGAAATTCCAATATCCTGACCCCGGCTCCGGCAAACTCACCCCGCGCCGCTACTCCCCATCGGGCTCCGTCGTCGACAAGCTCCGCCACCGCCATGAGCTGGTCCTCCGCCGTACGCCCAAAGCCCAGCGCGACCCCGGCGCCGCATCGAGTCCGACTCCGCGTCCCCGCGAGCATAGCAACCGGTGCGCCACGTTTTCCCCCTCGGCGAGCAACGTCGTGCGTCGAACCTCGATGACGAGGCCGTCGGAGTCACCGATCTAGGTCTCCCCGCGTCGCCGAAGCCGTGCCTCCCCAACGATCCTCCTAGACCGTGCAGCCCTGACTCCACGACTCTGGCTCTCCCCTGCTTCCCGAACCCGACCTGCCGTCGGCGCCGTGATCCGCCGCTGCAAAGCCGCCGAGCTCCGCCCTCTCCTCGACTGACCGCCTCGAGGATAGCTGCGCCGCCCCGACCACTGTGCCGAACCCTCCGCCGTGCGCGGTGGGGACACCCCTCTTCTCCGGCGCGACCTCCCGCGTCGGCGACCCCTCCGGGAAGTCCCTCGAGCGCCGCTGCGACCGCCCCGAACCTCTGTAAGCTTTCTCTCCCTCTCTTCTCTTTCTTCCTCTTTGTTATGCTTTCAGTAGTTGGGGGAAAGTTAGGGAGAATTGGCATTCTCTCTCTTGAGAGAGAATATCATAGGTTTTTGGGTTATAAAAAGTTACATTTATTATTTAATAATTGTTTGGGCTTGGCCAAATGGTAGTAACTGAATTTTTATTCGGATTAAGAGGCTGGGATGTATTATGGGTTTAGTTGAATTCTATTTTTGGGCTTTCATATATTGGAAGTAAAGATTTTTTGGACTAGTTTATGTTTATAAGGGTTAGGAATTTATTGAGATTTAAATAGCTTGGGCTAAGGACTTTGGGCATATACATATATATATTTTGATGAGTATTCTTTAAATGGATTTTCAAGTATACTTCTAAATGCCTACTAAATAAGTATATTTTTAAATATCGATTATGTTCTCTAATGGCTTTTATATACTTTTTATAATAGGGTTTATATATATTTAAACATATTTGGGTTAAATATTTATATGTGTATATAACGATGGTATTTTCTTAAAAGTCTTTCAAAATATGTATTATACTATCCTAGATAGTTTATAAATATTTCTAAAAATGAGATTTATAGATAAATTTCAATAAGATATGTACACATAAGTTTATAAATACTTTAAGATTACTTTTCCTAATAAGTCTTATATATAAGGGCTTTAATATGTTTATAAATAATTTCTAATAGATTACTAAGAATGGGTTTATAAATACTTTCAAAACCAAATATTTATTTTTGACTAGTAATTAATGGATATTTTCCTGAAAGTATTTTCGAATATGTTTTGTAAGGCTTACCAAATGAACCCCTCTAAGGTATAAAAAGAGAAGGAGAAGAAAAATATATTAGGATTTAAGGGATCATCTTTCACTAAATCAATTTTCACCTAAATTAATCCTTAATCGTAACTAATCGATAATTTCCTATTTTCTTGCAACTCGAACATTTTCCTAGGCTAAGTGGACTATTCCAAACACAACGGGATTGTCGGTTTCACCAGCTAAGGACCTCAGGCAAGTGCACTTTCTGATTGCTTTCTGATTCATAGTAGTCTTTTCATTTCATGTCTATACATATATCTTGCTGCTTGTTGACACGCTCATCACACGGAGTTGTCGGGAGGGAAAATATCTTAGTATACATATGGACTACCCAGAATTATCCCAGTGTCTCTCGTGAATGCTAGCCGCTGCGCACGACACGTGCAGTGTGCCTTATTTACCCCCTAGCCGTCCACATGTTGAAACGGATATTTTACACCACCTAGATAGATGTCTTTTATTAGTTTTTCCTTGTTACTTCTCTATCGTGCTATGTCATCAGTTTTCTTACAGCTTTCATATCTCATATGCTATTTTCATGTCTTGTTAATTCTATTGTGTTTTGCATTGTCGTCGGTTTGTGTACTTGTTCCAATCCTGACTGGATAACCAACATTTTTCAGGTTAGCTGTGGCTTCACTTAGCTTTGGGGAGATTCGGGTGTACTTGCAGACAGAAACCTAGAAATAGATAGTAGATGTATAATTTCCAATAAATGTGAAAACTTTGTGTTTCCTTTAATTTTAAATATTGTAAATGTTATAAATGTTGTAACAAATCTAGATTTGTGAATGAGCAATAATATTTATTTTGAGCAGTTATTTCTTGCGGGCTTGGCAGCGTTCTACCGCCGACTCTGCGGCATAGGCTGGCTTGGACACGTCTCGTATCCGAAAAGCGGGTGCGGGTCGTGACAAGTTTTTGTGGTGGCCCATGCAGGTCGTTTTCGCAAAGGATTGCGAACTCGTGATGGTACGTTAGTCGTACTATTGCGAGCCTGCTACCAGGAAATGCTCATTCACAAACAAGAATTAAAATGATTTAAGATAATGACTAGGACTAGGTGTCCCTTGTTTAACTTGACCGTTGGGTAGTTAAGGTTGTTAGATAGGCCATGCTATTCAGAACTATTAAATTTAGATAGCTTGCTATATCCCTATAGGTACACTATACTTTTGATATGACAATGTGATCCAATGAGGATCTACTGTTCGCTTGGTATGTTAGGCTTGCCTATAATTATGTCATTAAATTTTGATAAACTGTTTAATTTCCTGTTGCTTTATTAGATATAAACCTTATGTCATAAATTAGAACTGTCTATTTAAATTCTATTTTGCTGTAAGGAATTGATTCATAATTCATGAATCTGTTATTCGTATGCGAATCTCGAGGTAGATTGACTTGAGATCTTCCACCAACCATTGAAATGCACGTGAAATAAATTCTAGAATGTTTGTATCTCTTTTGTCTTTAGTTATTTCCTCCATAATAACTCTTTTATTTTATGTGTTGTGACTGATAGTGGAGAATGTGGGTTCACTGCAGCCAGCAGCGCACTGGCGAGGCACAACCCATAGAATTAAAATCCTTTCAAAGAATTGTAGGTTATGGATTATTGCTAAAACTATGTTCTCGTTGACCTCTTAGATCTTAGATATCCTTGTGTCAACATGAGGTAGAGCACCTGATAGCCTATCACACCTGAATCACGGAACCAAGGGTTTGTCATAGCCAGAGCATACAGGCGAGGCATAATTCTAGGCGAAATGATTTCAGGCGTGATTACAAGTTTAGGATACTATAGAGCATAGAAGGATGCCCTGTGTGACCCTAAGATCCAAAACCAATACTAGTGTAGGTTCTGTAAGTTGAATAGCGTGTCTCCCAACCTAGCATTCCGTAGTCTTTGTGATCTATTAACAAGGTAATTGACTGACAATAATAGGCTTATCCAGACTATAGAACTCAGAAGTCCATAACACATTAGTCGACCAAGACCTTATAAATATAAGGTAGTAGGATTGACTGTATAAGCAATAACACCAGATAAGGTTTTGATTTTCTCAAAACTCAAACTACTTATTCCTCATTTCCAAAAATCTCGCCCACTTATATTTTGACTATCTTGACCAACGCTGCTATTACAGCCTAGTTTTGTAGGCTTACTCTTTTATCGAGCTTGATTCAAGATATATGGTTATTGGGGACGCCCGCTAACATATTTGTCTAATCAGAATCATTGTATCACGGTCTGATCAACCATGATGCATTTGATTCGCTTTTCATTTAATTATCCTACGTGGATTGAGATATAGGGGTATCCAGGATCTCATCCGCGACTGTATTGACAATTCCTTTTGAATTATACATCCGCCCTTGAATCACGCAGTTGTATTCGATGACATCTTTCTTGAACTTCCTATTGTTTTTGTCTTTCACTAATTGGAAAGACGAACGCTCATATTTGATAGATAGATACAGAGTATTCCCATGACTATGATAGTCGTATAGGCAAGTGTAACTACCATTGGCCAGCCCTGTGACAAAAACCTTGCCACCATATCCTAGCCTCTAAGGTGGATGGACTGTAAGCCTTCTAAAATTTTAGGATATATGAGGATTACAGATTGATCAGAATAACTTCCGTTAAAATGATAGTTAGTGCCCCATGGACTCCCACTTTCCACTTAGATCATTTTGTGTCCCGACCGTGCCATTAATATTCGGAGCACAAGACCAGCTATTACCTTCCAACGAATTTCATATGCAAGATCTAGACGAGTCCACCTTCCTCTAGGTATATCATGTCCCATTCAAACCCGTCCCCTTGTACTCTATTTTTGTGCTACAATTTTCAGGTTATAAGGACTAGCTACGACCCTCACCATAGTACCGGTATACTTTCTGATTTCCGCTAAAGCCTCAACCTCGACTCAATTCCTTAGACCCAATGTGTGGTGGGTAGAGCCGTTGATTGATGAATTGTCCTTGAGGTTATTTTTCTTTTATCGAATTTCTGAAAACAATTAGAGAATGTTTCAAGACCGTAGCCAAATGTTCTAATACCAAACCATACCTATTTACCCTTCCATTACCATCCTAGCTGGTCAATGCTTTCATTATAATTTTAATTTATTATGAGCATTTTTCGTCTTTTCTTTCTCTTCTTTTTATCTATATTTTTCTATTCAGTATTTTTATCATAATCTTACCATACCTTCTCGCTGATCAATCAAGTCAATCTACCTTGGTAGTCCTAAAATTCGAGGACGAATTTATTTTTAAGGTTGGTAGATTTGTAACCCCTCTTTCCAGATTTTTAATTATTTGTTTAGTTTTAAATATCTTCCAAGTAGGAAATGATTATTCTTTTTTTAAAAACAAGGGTTATAGACACTTATGAAATGAAAAGAGAGATTTGTCAAAAATGTATTTTAATAATATTTTACGGAAATAAGACTTTTAAATTTTTGGTTTATTATTATATTTTATTCATAAGAGATACCTGAATGGTATTAATATTACTTTACATTATTGTTATTATTAATTGTTAAATAAAGGTTTACTAAATATGTTTAGATATATGAATATATTTGATCGGATTTTAATTTATTATGCTAATCAAATTAGATTTGATTAACTATTCATTTGATAATATGAAATATGTTATCTAAATTAATCTTCTTTTAGTTGATATATATATATTCCAACAATTTAAAAATTCTCGATACTTTTTTTAAATTAGTGTTGATTGTTAAACTTGAATTAAAGATTTAATTGGCATAAGTAATAATAATTATTTTCATAATTTTGTGGTAATAACTACTAGAAAATGCTAATATTGATTCATTTAGTTTGTAAGCTCAATCCGGCTGCATAACGATATTCCATGGATGTGGATCTCACATCTTAAATTTCATATTCACAAAGCCACATCTGTTATACTATCATTGCTCGATGATTTAAGTAACCTATTTTTTTAAAGGTCTTTCGTAGAGCTAGTGTCAATGTCCTTCCATAGGAAACATCATTGAGGTTTGATAACTATATCAAGTAAATGTAGTAGCAACCATATCAAGCTTTAGTGGTATTTTTTTAAACTCAAATTGGACCTCTCTCTATCCCTCTAGGATTCGAGTATATCCAGAGCTTGGCTATATAAGGGAAGCGATCTCTTGTTCAATAAAACCCTACAGCTACACCTCGTCCTGCCGAATACCGAGCGTCGCCATTGCTCTTCCCTGCACCACAGTACTCATCACCGCCAACACACAACCTATACACAAATGATGGAGCCGAAGTGTCCGTGACCACCACCACAGTCGTCGTGTCCAGCCGCGGGTTCGTTCCCGGGCGTTTGTGTCCGTGTCTAGATCCATTCATTTATTCAGTTTCTTACACCAATAGAATCATGTGTCCAATCCTTCCGACACAGTGCGGATACAAAGAAAATTCCAATATCCTGACCCCGGCTCCGGCAAACTCACCCCGCGCCGCTACTCCCCATCGGGCTCCGTCGTCGATAAGCTCCGCCACCGCCATGAGCTGGTCCTCCGCCGTACGCCCAAAGCCCAGCGCGACCCCGGCGCCGCATCGAGTCCGACTCCGCGTCCCCGCGAGCCTAGCAACCGGTGCGCCACGTTTTCCCCCTCGGCGAGCGCCGCCGTGCGTCGAACCTCGATGACGAGGCCGTCGGAGTCACCGATCTAGGTCTCCCCGCGTCGCCGAAGCCGCGCCTCCCCAACGATCCTCCTAGACCGTGCAGCCCTGACTCCACGACTCTGGCTCTCCCCTGCTTCCCGAATCCGACCTGCCGTCGGCGCCGTGATCCGCCGCTGCAAAGCCGCCGAGCTCCGCCCTCTCCTCGACTGACCGCCTCGAGGACAGCTGCGCCGCCCCGACCACTGTGCCGAACCCTCCGCCGTGCGCGGTGGGGACACCCCTCTTCTCCGGCACGACCTCCCGCGTCGGCGACCCCTCCGGGAAGTCCCTCGAGCGCCGCTGCGACCGCCCCGAACCTTTGTAAGCTTTCTCTCCCTCTCCCTCTCTTCTCTTTCTTCCTCTTTGTTATGCTTTCAGTAGTTGGGGGAAAGTTAGGGAGAATTGGCATTCTCTCTCCTGAGAGAGAATATCATAGGTTTTTGGGTTATAAAAAGTTACATTTATTATTTAATAATTGTTTGGGCTTGGCCAAATGGTAGTAACTGAATTTTTATTCGGATTAAGAGGCTGGGCTGTATTATGGGTTTAGTTAAATTCTATTTTTGGGCTTTCATATATTGGAAGTAAAGAATTTTTGGACTAGTTTATGTTTATAAGGGTTAGGAATTTATTGAGATTTAAATAGCTTGGGCTAAGGACTTTGGGCATATACATATATATATTTCGATGAGTATTCTTTAAATGGATTTTCAAGTATACTTCTAAATGCCTACTAAATAAGTATATTTTTAAATATCGATTATGTTCTCTAATGGCTTTTATATACTTTTGATAATAGGGTTTATATATATTTAAACATATTTGGATTAAATATTTATATGTGTATATAACGATGGTATTTTCTTAAAAGTCTTTCAAAATATGTATTATACTATCCTAGATAGTTTATAAATATTTCTAAAAATGAGATTTATAGATAAATTTCAATAAGATATGTACACATAAGTTTATAAATACTTTAAGATTACTTTTCCTAATAAGTCTTATATATAAGGGCTTTAATATGTTTATAAATAATTTCTAATAGATTACTAAGAATGGGTTTATAAATACTTTCAAAACCAAATATTTATTTTTGACTAGTAATTAATGGATATTTTCCTGAAAGTATTTTCGAATATGTTTTGTAAGGCTTACCAAATGAACCCCTCTAAGGTATAAAAAGAGAAGGAGAAGAAAAATATATTAGGATTTAAGGGATCATCTTTCACTAAATCAATTTTCACCTAAATTAATCCTTAATCGTAACTAATCGATAATTTCCTATTTTCTTGCAACTCGAACATTTCCCTAGGCTAAGTGGACTATTCCAAACGCAACGGGATTGTCGGTTTCACCAGCTAAGGACCTCAGGCAAGTGCACTTTCTGATTGCTTTCTGATTCATAGTAGTCTTTTCATTTCATGTCTATACATATATCTTGCTGCTTGTTGACACGCTCGTCACACGGAGTTGTCGGGAGGGGAAATATCTTAGTATACATGTGGACTACCCAGAATTATCCCAGTGTCTCTCGTGAATGCTAGCCGCTGCGCACGACACGTGCAGTGTGCCTTATTTATCCCCTAGCCGTCCACATGTTGAAACGGATATTTTATACCACCTAGATAGATGTCTTTTATTAGTTTTTCCTTGTTACTTCTCTATCGTGCTATGTCATCAGTTTTCTTACAGCTTTCATATCTCATATGCTATTTTCATGTCTTGTTAATTCTATTGTGTTTTGCATCGTCGTCGATTTGTGTACTTGTTCCAATCCTGACTGGATAACCAACATTTTTCAGGTTAGCTGTGGCTTCACTTAGCTTTGGGGAGATTCGGGTGTACTTGCAGACAGAAACCTAGAAATAGATAGCAGATGTATAATTTCCAATAAATGTGAAAACTTTGTGTTTCCTTTAATTTTAAATATTGTAAATGTTATAAATGTTGTAATAAATCTAGATTTGTGAATGAGCAATAATATTTATTTTGAGCAGTTATTTCTTGTGGGCTTGACAGCGTTCTACCGCCGACTCTGCGGCGTAGGCTGGCTTGGACACGTCTCGTATCCGAAAAGCGGGTACGGGTCGTGATAGTATGCACGGGGATCGAAACGCTCCATCTCTGTTTATAAATACGGGTAACTTTAGCCGGAGGGACTTCTTTACCTTCTCTTTCGTTCACTCTTTTTCCTGTCTTCTCCTTCCAATCCTCATTGTCGAAGCAATGGCTCCTAAGTCTTCTAAAGCCATTTCCACCGCCACGAAGGATAAGAGGGTGACGTCCTCGTCAGCCGTCGAACCTGACGCACCCGAAGTACCCTCTGATGTTCGTCCTGCTTTTGAGGGTAAGGGTTGCTTTTAGATCTTTAGTACTCATGGCTCTGTTGTATATTTATGCACAAGCCCCTTCTCCAATCTTGATGGCAGAGCCACATATGCTGTGTGAGCCGTATGACTGTTTCATGCCCGAGCCGTATAGATAAAGCCCCATATTTGAATCGCAGAAGACGGATCTAAACTAGATACACTCTCCTCTGAACGGAGCCGCCTATGTGTTTTAACAGGCTGAACCGCATAGCGCTTTGTGCCGCATGAATTCTTCTGTTTTAAAATGTGTTCACTCGTCCAACCCGCATAAGCTATCGAGCTAGAGTCATATGGAATTCGCATCTGAGTTAGGCCGCATGTGACTGTATTGACTCGAACCTCATATGCTTCCCCAAAACTACATTTCTTGGGACCCAACTGGATTGGAGCCGCATAAGTTGGGACCCCACTGGACTGGAGCCGCATAAGACCTTATTGACCTGAACCGCATAGGCTCCTGAGAGCTTCTTTATCCAGTAAATTTTTATTTTAGCCTTCTTTTAATCCTGTTTCTTCTTTTGTCCTTTCTTCAGTGAACCTTCCAACCAACCCAGCAGGAGAGCTCCTTGTGGGTCCAGCTCGGTGCGCCGCGGGCGTGCAACTTGAAGACTTAATCCGTCGTATAGTGGATTAGCTTCCCACTAATGAGCCTAGGGATAGGGTGGCTGCTATCAACAAACAACCTTTCAGCTTTCTTTGTTCCATGATAAATTCGGGGCAGTTGGATGAGAAATATCTGAAACCGGCCTTTCTCTTCGGGGATGCTTTTTCCATAAAGAACTCCCGATTGCTGGATGTCTCAGAGCACTGGGATTTTTCTGTAGGCGGGGTAGAGATTCATATTCCCGAGATGGAGCGACATTATCCTCTCTCGTGGTTTAACATGGTGCCGCTGAATAGGACGATGGTGAGCTCTTTGACTCCTATCCAACAGGGAATGTTTGTGGGCAAAATCCACCACAACGGACGCACGGGTTTAATATGTGCGGGCAAGGACTCCGTGAGTCGGACTGTGATAGGGCTGCTCCCGGGTACTTTTGTGAACACAACCGACCCTAATTTTTCCTTCACCCTAGCTGATACTTTTCTGAATCAGCTTGCTTGCAAGGGGTCTTATCCCATAGGCAGGTTGTCACTGCTGAATTGGATTAACCCTATTCCTACATGGACTAATCTTACTTCCTGGATTCTGAGGACGTACGGGGACTTCCTTCAGGAAATTGATCTTTACTACGCCGTCAGGGGTACATGCTACGGATTGCCCATTAACAAGCCCTTGTTTATGGCTCTATTGGAGTTGTATAACCGGCATACTGGGACTTTCTTTACCCCCGGAGGAGAACTGGGGCTTGCTCTTCACGAAATGAACACTGTATCCAGATTGCCGTGGGGAGACGAAGCTTTTGAAGTATACACGCCGATAAACGAAGAGCTCAGGGATTTGGATCAGCAGTTTTCTGGCTTCGTCGCCGTGTACCAGGAACTGTTGTGTCATCATAGCGCCTGCCATCAGATGGCTATTAAGAAGATAAATAGTTCAGAAGGGAACGCCCCTCATACCAGGGACTGGATTTTGTATCTTTTTAAGTTGCGTCCTTCTGGTCACGTTTCATCTCGAGCTCCCCAAACCTCAGAGGAGGTTAAGGATATGATGTCGAAGGTTAAGAAGTCGAAGTCTACTCGTGACCGGTTTGGGAGTAGCACTGACTCCCTCGGTTATTTCTACTATAGTACCCGGGAGATGTCTAATAAAGCGATCTTGGCTGGGTTTTTGATGGTGTGGCTACGCAACTGTGTAGTCTCAGGCGGCGCGGGTTCTATAGAAAGGATCAGCCGCCATTTCATTCTTCCTGCTGTAAAATTAGTCTTCAAAGTGAGGCTGGCGCTTCTTTCGGCCATGGTGTGCAGCATACACCACGGCTTTCGTGCCTTTACATCCAAAGTTATTGCTCGTGATGTGTCGGCGGACTTTAATCGGATAGAACTACCATACCACTACCTCATGGGTTGGTTATTGATGTACTATCGGTCATTGATGAGGCCGGGACCCGATGAAAACGTCTCTGTTGATGACGCCTTTATTTTTCGATATCGTCATCAGCCTTGGGAATATGATACCATGCCGGCCTGTCGGAGGGTATTGGCGAGAATTGACGAGCTCGAATTCTTCGTATCTCTCCCTGAGTTCACCCCTGGAGAAGTGAGGAGGGTACACGTTGACGGCGTTGAACCTCCCCAACTTTTAACTGAGAAGACGCTTCTTTGGTTACGCAATATCTGTCCCGCGTACCTGGTATATCTTTACCGAAACAGGGTATACTTGGAGCCTTTTCTGCCCAGTAGATTTTCCTGTCAATTTGGGTATAGTCAATTGTTCCTGGATTGCCCTAGCGCTTGCTTGAGCTTCGAAGGCAGTGTACTTGATGGCATTCGGGCTTGGCATTATTATAATACGACCCATACCCGAGCCAGCTTCTCACTCCCTGACGCCAAGGTGGAGGGTGATATTTTGTATATAGCGGCTCTTTATCATGTTGCAGCGAGCAAACCTTCTGTTGGTTTTGATACGAATACTAGCTTCATTGTTGGCACCAATTTGGCCGAGAAGCCAGAAGGGTCCAAGAAGAGGAAAAAAAAGGGCGAATAGAGTTCCTGTGTCG
The DNA here is from genome assembly GCA_029216955.1 of Iris pallida. NCBI lineage: Eukaryota > Viridiplantae > Streptophyta > Magnoliopsida > Asparagales > Iridaceae > Iris > Iris pallida. The sequence goes on from JANAVB010017998.1 coordinate 6,315,672, forward strand.
GACTCAGAGTCCAATAGGGCGGATGAGGAGGACGACGAACATGATACTGATGACTTGTCCCATTCTTCGGGTGAGGAGGTTGGGACTTAACCTCCAGTCGTGCAGGCTGAAAGGGCCATGGGTCAATCGTCTAGTCTGTCTGACGAGGTGGTGAAGGATCAAACATCTGCGATACTCGGCCCCTCGCGTAAATGGAGCAGGCGCGTGACTACCACTGACGACCGAACTTATTCTACGAAGCACGCTGCGGTAAGACGTCGCAGGCTGCTTATTGATGATGTGGAGGATGTTCCTGAGGTGACTTGGGCTTCAGCTGTTTCCTTTCTTCTTCTTTTATGTTGTGACCTAATTATTTGTTTCTTCTGCTCTTTATAGGCGTCGGACGAGCTCGCCCCTCAGGACCCGATTACGGAGGCTAATCCAGTCCTGTCTCATTTAGTCAGTGGGATGTGTATCGCTATCATTGCTGCTGGGGTGCTTCCGGTTGCGACCGAGGATTCTTGCCCTGCTGGAACCTCAACCCAGGGGGATGGGAGCTTTACTGCGCCCGTTCCTGAAACATCTGAGTCCCCTCATGATGGCTTTGTGGGTGGAGAAACTATGCCGGTGGTGAACGAGCCGTCGCCCCCACGCTCTTTCCCTGGTAATGCAAATTGAACTATAATTCGTGAATCAGCATAAGTGTCCCTGTCATTCTTCAAATTCTTTATCTAACGGTTGTTTTGGATGTTCAGATCCTGACCCGTCATTGCCAGTGACTGATATTGCTGGATCACACCCTACCGGAGAGGGCCTGACGGAATCTCCGTGTGTCGAGGGTCCTTCGTCTGGGTCGAGCTTGGGGCCTCAGACAGCGGTACTGCCGGGACAAGGGACGATACCCCCTGTGTCCTCCCTTGCGAATGTGATTTCGGGGGTCAACCTTTCCTCCCTGCCGAGCATCCACGCTATTCGGGCGGCGGAAGAGGAGTTAGCCGCCATTCAAGCCTCTTTTCGTACGAAATTTGTTTCTTTGGTGGCGGGTGCGGTAACTTCTGAAACTGCCCCTCTGGTACCGTCTGCCACTCTCCCTCTGACGCCGTCATCCATAGAAGTCTTGGATGATGCGTTACAGGACGTAGTTGCTAGTTTCCATCGTCATCTGAAGAGGGGGATCGAAGCAGCGGTGGAAAGGGGGACTCCCTTCACTCTGGCCCGTCGATGTGCTGGCGGCCAGATTAATACCCTTAAAACACTCCCTGGAGGAGAGGAACTGGCTGCGCTCTTGGAGCCTAAGCTATTAGAGGCTGACCATCTCGTTGCCCAGTTTCGCTCGTTGCAACAGACTGATTTACCTGCGGCCATAAATCGAGAACGCAACTTCCTCACTACCGTGGTGGAGAAGGTGATGGCTGCCCGGGAATCACTCAAACCGGCTATATTACAGGACCGTCGGAATCTGACTCAGTTGCACGACCAGTGGAGCCGTCGGACTGAAACTTACACGACTCGGGAAGCGGATGCTTCTGATGGGGTGGCCGATGTTCGGGAATAGATCCTCGAGCTCCAGAGAAAACTGGCTTTCCTGGAGTCAGAGCTTGAGGCCGCTCGTGTTGGGAAAGAGATTGCTATTCAGGAGGCTGGCAAGTATAGTAGGGTTTCTGCTAATCTAGAGCTTGCCCTAAAGAAGATGGAGGACAACTGGCAGGCTTATTCACATTTGAATGACGTAGAGCAGCTATCCCAAGAGGCCGAGCGTCGAGCTAAGCAAAGGCTTGATCGGGGGACTGCTTTGGTAAAGGACCGTCTTTTGGAGTTGTGCAATGCCGAGCTATAATCGGCCTCTTGTTTTGTCCCCGTTTTCCCCTTCTTCTTCTTTTTTGAAAGGGACGTGGTCCCGAAATATATAGTACTTCTTTTTTTCCTTCAAATAAAGAGTATTTTCCATTCTACCCTTCATTTGTATTGCCTGTTGTGCCTGTGATATTGTGGTGATGTTCTCCCCCGCATAGGGGATATATTTGTGGACCTGTTATCCATGGCGTACCTTGGTTTTAGGTAGAGATAACAAGTTTCGGTCAGGATGCCTGAAGCAGCCATAGCAAAGTGGTCATGGGTGCTCTTGGTATTGAGAAAAGAATTGCCGTAGAGCAGCTGGGCTCCTGGGGCATGATGAGGTGATAGGTTTGTGTTAAGAAATTTAGCTGAGGATATTTGTGGGCCTATTACCCTTGGCATACCATGGTTTAGGATACGGGTAATAGGATGAAAGAGAACTGACATACTTGCTCAGAGGTAACGAGGACATGGTAAGTAGGAAAGTTTTTTGAATCGTAGAGCCTTCCTACTCAGAGGTAATGAGTACATGGCAGGAGCGAACTCGACGGAGGGTATTGGTGGTCAACAGAGGACATTTGTGGTCAACAGAGGACATTTGTGGTCAACAGAGGACATTTGTGGTCAACAGAGGACATTTGTGGATCCATTACCCTTGGCGTACTCCGGTTGTGGGTACAGGTAATAGGTCGAAAGGGGATCATCATACTTACTCAGAGGTAATGAGGACATGGCAAGTATGAAGGTTTCTTCGACGGAGCCTTCCTATTCAGAGGTAATGAGGACATGGCAGGAGTGGGCTCAATGAAGGGGGGTATGTAGAATAACTCAGAGGTAATGAGGACATGGAAATTCTATGTAGGGGTGATTTATTTTTGGGAGAAATGGGACGACTCAGAGGTGATGAGGACATGGTCATCTCGGAAATTTGTGGATCCGTTACCTTTGTTGTGCACTGGGAGTGCAGGTATTAGATCATGAGGGAGGATCTCTTGTAGGAAGAAAGTTCAGCGGTATGATCATACATAACTCTCTACCTGAAAGAGTGACCAGGATGTGAGTTCAGAGGCACCATCGGGTACATGACTCGAGAATCTGGAGAATGGTGAGTGTGAGTTCAGCGGTACCAGCGGGTACATGACTCGAAAATCTGAAAAACTATGAGGGTGAGTTCAGTGGTATCAGCGGATACATGACTCGAAGATCTGGAAAATTATAGTGTGAGTTCATTGGTACTAGCGGGTACATGACTCGACAAATGTTGGAATCAAAGTGTAAGTTCAGAGGTACCAGCAGGTACATGACTTAGAAATTTGGGATATCTTTATGGAAGAAGGGCATGAGTTCAGCGGTGCACGCGGGTATGTGACTCGAAAATCTGTGAATGTTGGAATCAAAGTGTAAGTTCAGAGGTACTAGCAGGTACATGACTTGGGAATTTGGGGTATGAGTTCAGCGGTACAAGAGGGTACGTGACTCGATAAGTTGGAAAATTAGGGGGTTGAGTTCAGAGGTACCAGCGGGCACATAACTCGAAACTCTGAAAAATGTTGTTTAAACATAGTATTTCTTCAGGAACTTGCCGTTGACGGGCAACATGAGCAAGTCTCCATTCTGTTTGGCGAGGCGGTAAGCACCATTGGAGAACACGGCCTCGATGATAAATGGGCTTTCCCATTTTGGCTGGAACTTGCCGGTGGTCTTGTGAGTCATGACCATTGGCCTCCTGACTGCCAAAACAAGATCGCCCACTTGGAATGTTCTGACTTTGACCTTTTTGTTGAAGGCTCCTGAGATGCGTGCTTGGTATAATTCGATCCTTTGCTGGGCTAGGAGGCATTTTTCATCTAAGGCCTCTAACTCTTGTAGTCGATGTCGGTAGTTATCATCCGTTGTCAATTGATAAGTGAGGGTGACTCGGAGTGAGGGAATCTGAGTCTCTAATGGGAGAACTGCCTCACTCCCGTACACCAGAGAGAATGGTGTATTCCCGGTGGATGTTCGAACCGTGGTGCGATAAACCCATAAGCACTCGCCGAGCTTCTCGTTCCAGTCGCGTTTGTTAGAGGGGACAAATTTCTTGAGGAGTTTGATGATTGTTTTGTTGAATGCCTCTGCTAACCCGTTTGCTGCCGGGTTGTATGGTATCGAAGCGACATTCTGAATGTGGTATTTGTCGCAGAATCGGTAGAATGCGTGGCTTATAAACTGCGGACCATTATCATGGATGATCCTTCGGGGCAGTCCAAAGCGGTAGATGACATGGTGCTTCAGGAAGCTGATTACGTTCGAAGTCTTGACTTCGGCGAGTGGGACAGCTTCTGCCCACTTTGAGAAGTAATCAGTGATCGCAAGTATGAAGCGATGTCCTCGGGAGGAAGGTGGGGTGATTGGACCAATGATATCCATTCCCCATGCTTCGAATGGCCAGGACGCCATTGTCGGATGTAAAAATTCGGATGGTTGGTGAATGAAGTCTGCGTGGACTTGACAGGCCTTGCATTTTTGGGCATAATCTATTGCATCAGCCACCATCGTGGGCCAGTAGTAGTCCATCCGGCGAAGGCGGTCTTGCAGCTTAGGGCCAGGCTGATGGGCCCCGCAGACATCGTCATGAGCCTCTCGTACGGCTTCTTTGGCTTCTGTGTTCGACAAGCACCGAAGTAGTAATCTGTCGTAAGAGCGGCGATACAGCATTTTCGTCTCTGTATCGTAGAAGAATCTGAGAGAACGCCGTCTGATAGAAGTAGCCTCCTTCGGGTTCTCGGGCAGGATGTCGTAGACCACGAAGTCTATGAATGGTTATCTCCAGTCTGGCGCTCCGTCGATCATCTGAGCAGAATAACTCGCCATGGCTTGAACGTTGTTCTTGGGGCAGACCAGCTCATGGCCGATTACATCGACCGAATGATGAGAGTGATTTGGCACTGCTAGGGAAGCAGCCAGGACTGCTAGGGCATCAGCTTTGATATTTTGGAGTCTGGGGACGTGTTCGATGAAGAATCCCTCGAATGATGAGATAATGTCGATCGCTATTTGGTGGTAGGGGATTGTGTCTTCATGGCGGACTTCGTACGTCCCCCGAATCTGGTTGACGATTAATTGCGAATCGCCGTATGCTTCAAGGTATTCTACCCCCAATTCTCTTGCGAGTTAGAGGCCAATGACCAAAGCATTGTACTCGGCCACGTTGTTAGAGCAGGGTTCCGTGAGAGAGTAGGCACGATTGATCACTAGTCCGGTAGGAGAGACCAATACTACTCCGACACCGACGATGATGTTTCTCTTGGGTCCGGTTCTTGAAGTGCCATCGAAGAACATCCGCCATATGTTATCGTGGGTGGTTGTATTTGAATCGGCGACCTCATCTGGGATTTCTTCGTGTATTTTGGATGATTTCGATCCTGGATGGGCCGCCAAAAAGTCTGCCAGGACTTGACCTTTGACAGCCTTCTGCGGGACGAAGATCATATGATAGGGGGACAGCAATATCACCTATGTAGCGAGGCGGGAGCTGAGTGCCCCAGGTTTGGTCATGAGGACCCTGAGAGGGTTGACTCGTGAGATCACATGTATCGTTTGCCCCGTGACATAGTGCCGCGTCTTTTGAATGGCGAATACCAGGGCGAGGCATTCTTTCTCCATAGCGGTGTATCGGTGTTCGGGCCCGACCATCATTCGGCTGAGATAGTAAATGGCCTGCTCGTGGCCTGTATCGTTGTTTTGTGCCAGCAGGGCACCGAGGGAGTGTTCCATTGCTCGTACATAGAGCAGGAATGGTTTTCCAGGGGCCGGGGCCACCAGGACTGGAGGATTTGATAAATATTCTTTGATGTCATCGAAAGCGCGTTGGCATTCCTCGTCCCATACGAATGAGACTCCCTTCTTCATGAGGTGGGTGAAAGGTCGGCATCGCCCGGAGAGGTTGGAAATGAACCTCCTGATATAAGCTAGCCTCCCTTGGAGGCCTCTAAGTTCACGGAGATTTTTGGGGGACCCATCTCCATGATTGCCCTCGTTTTCTCGGGGTCTACATGGATACCCCGTGCAGTGATGATGAAGCCCAAGAACTTCCCGGTAGATACGTCCAAGAACGATTTCGTAGGGTTCATCTTCAGATTGTGGGCTCGCATTAAGTTGAACACCGTTCTCAGGTCTTGCAGATGATCTTCCTTACGGCGACTCTTGACGGCGATGTCGTCGACATAGCATTCCACTGTCTTGTGCAAATGTTCTCTGAAAATGATACTCATGGCTCGCTGATATGTAGCGCCAGCATTCTTTAGACCGAATGGCATGACTGTGTAGCAGTATGTGCCAATCGGGGTTCGGAATGAGGTGTGCTTTTCGTCGTCGGGAGACATCTTGATTTGATTGTACCCCGAGAATCCATCCATGAATGACATACGTTCAAAGCCACATGTATTGTCGATCATGATGTCTGTGATAGGAAGGGGAAATTCATCTTTGGGGCATGCCTCGTTCAGGTTGCGGAAGTCGATACAGATTCGAATCTTCCCATTCTTCTTGAGGACGGGTACTATATTGGCGACCCAATCAGGATGTTGCTCTTCACGAATGAAGTCGCTGGCTATTAGCTTGTTGACTTCGGCTTCGATCGCGTCCATGACGCCTGGGCGGAAGCGTCGTTGTTGCTGCTTGACTGGCTTTGCATCTGGCCGTATATTGAGTTTGTGGAGAGCGATGTCAAGATTTAACCCCGGCATGTCTTCATAGCTCCAGGCGAACACATCAATGTATTCTCTGACAAGTTCTAACAGTGACTCTCGTTCTTCGTTAGTTAGGCTTTTACTGATAAAGATCGGTTTTGGAGAAGATTTGCTGCCGAGATCCACTTGTATGACCTCATCTTCAGTAGGAGGTTCTCTTAGTTCGAACCGCTTTTCCCACTGTGCGTCTAATTGCTGGGCCCATGGCTCTAGCTCAAGGATTTCGGGGATGTCTTCGTCTTTCTCGTAAGCGTCGGTGAATGCCATGTTGACTGACATGACTTGTCTGAACACATCTCCGATGCTGGTATCTGAGTCGAAAGTCGGTGATCCGGTTGAATGTGACTGCCAGTCGCATTCTTCATATGAGCTTTCAAGGGTCGTAGTAGGCGTTACATACCCTAAACCGCATCGGGTTTTGTTATAGTAGTTCCGTGGTTTGCCCGTCGGGGCTGGTGTCTTCAAAGGTAATCGTCGTCCAGTACCGTAGTTTAGTCCTGGCGTTGTCTCTAAATTATACCCCTATTTCTGACCCAAAGTCGACTTCTTCCATGGCGAGGGGATGCGGGTTGTTCGTCCGGCCGAAGATGATTGGGTGGTCCCCTCCCTCGATTATTCGGTAAGCGTCTTCTACTGGAGTAACTTGGATAGCGGTGTACACATTTGTTACCTGTGTATGTATGTGAGTGCCTATACCGTGTTCCATAACATACATTATACATAGCTTATTGAGCTTGGTGTAGTTCAAAGATAACCCTTTATTGATGAAGTAAGGTATCTTTTCTAGAGGGATTACATCATCTGTGGAGGGAGCGTCAGTGTGGGCAGCCACATACTTGGCTAGCTCTGGTTCCTCTTCGGCTACCCCCTGTGTGAATGAAGATTGAGAGGGCGTCCTAGTCAGCTTGATCTTCAGAGGTTCAACTGACGGAGCAGAGCGTGGGGTTGTCGGTAGACTAGCAACCTCCAGTCTGGTACTTGATGTAGAGCGAGGGGTGGCTGGTTCGCTTGAAGTGTTAGACCTCGCATCGGGGTGACGACCTTTCTTAGGCAGGCGTATCGTCAGAGGTCTATCGGAGGGATTGAGCTTCTCTGTTTGGGATTGGCCGACTCTCGGCAATCTGATGGTAAGTGGCCCTGTCGTGGGTCTCGGTACCTGGCCGGACCTTGGCAGCCGGATTCTCAACTGCTCTTCCTGTGCCGAGAGGCTGATCGCGTCCTTACGCAGCATGGCCGTAAGGGGTGCGGAATTGCCTGGCTTGCGAGCCTGGAGGTGGATTGTCAGAGGTTCTTCTGATCCCGTGGTTGCTTCAACATCAGTTTGTTCATTTCCTCCTTCAAGGTGCCTCTTCGACTTTTCGTATAGGCAGGAGTCCGAGTAATAAAATTCGACCCCTTTGAAGGTATCGATGTCAGTAAATTCTGTCCTCACGAAGCCGTGCTTGTCGACATATTTGAAGCATTGGTGTAGCGTAGAAGGCACGATCATGTAATCGTGTATCCAAGGGTGCCCCAAAAGGATGTTGTATGAAGTGTCGGCATCTATGACGTAGCAAGTGACTTCTGATTGGAGATCGCCAATCTGACATTTCAGACGAATCTTCCCGATTGGGTAGCTCCTGCCCGAATTGAACCCGCTGATGGCGGTGTTCGTAGGGGTCAGGCGATGCATCGGGATGCAAAGATGATACAGTAGTCCTTTTGGAATGATGCTTATGGAAGACCCAGGGTCAATGTGCATCCGGTCCACCTTTATGTCGCCGATGTAGCCTGTGTAGTATAATGGGCGATCGTGTAGATTAGTCTTGATGAGCATGTCTTATGGAGTGAAGACGATGTTGGGCATTGCTCCCGTACAGGCACTGTCTTGGAGGTCTGCGGGCTGATTTTCTTCCGTGAGGTTGACCTGAGCCAGGTACGCGTCGGCATTTTGAAGTGCATCGCTCAAAGCTGTGCGGACATCCTTTGAGAGCCTCAGGAGTTCATATAAGGACAATTTGGCCGATGTATTGGCCAATTGCGCCAAGATGTCGAAGTTGTAGGGCCTCTCCAGCCCCTGAGATGTTTCCTTTCGGAGGGATTTGTCGAAGCGAGTCTCCTTCGGCCTAGGCTTGTCGGTCGTCGAAGGCTGAGCCGGTCCCGGAGCATCCGTGGTAATGGGCGGATAATCATCAGTCGAGTTTTCAGCCACAGGTTGAGATTGTGCTCCGGATCGAGTAACAACGGCCGTGACTTCCTCTTCATCTGCTGAGGTGGTACGGCAGGATCTGACTTTTCTATTTTTCTTTTTAGAAGATGGAGTGGACTGAGTTACCTCGTGGACTAGGTCCGGATGGACCCACATGGTTTCCCCTCGTGAGGTGGTAAGGGGTACTAGACCAGCAGCTTGAGCAGGCGGGAGATTAGCAATCTCCATCGTTGCTAGAGGGATAGGTATAACCCCGTCCTGGGTCTCTGTTGGAGGGAAGCTGCCGAATTGTACGGACACTATGTTGGCTACCACGGTTACCTCCTCGAAATCGATGGCCAGAGCGTTCAAATCGATGAGGTTTTGGATATATCGTTTCAGTTGGTAGCAGTCGTGCGTAGCATGGTGGACATAGCGGTGGTAATGACAGAACTTTGGGTTCTCCAGATCAGCCGGCCGAGGCTTCCGTCTTGGTGGAGGAAGCTGAATCCTATCTCCTTGTATGAGCATGTCCAAGATAGGCTTGACGTGACCGTCTTCAAAAGAGTAAGTGATTTGAGGCCATTGTTTGTCCGCAGGTTGCGACTCAGGCTTCTGGGCTGTATCGGCCACCATAGCCTGCTTGCCTCTGTTGTTCCGGTTGTTGGAGGGGCTACCCCCATTATCGTTGGTGGTGCTGGGACGCTTGCTCTTGTTCTCTCTCTCTGAGATATGTAATCCCAGTTGGCGAGCCTTCTTTAATCGTTCTTCAGCACTTGTAGCACTAATGATAAAAGCCTTCCAGTCCTTGAATTGACTCTCGCCCATCCAGAGACTGATTGTTGGGAGTAGTCTCTTTTGGTAAATTTCGATCAAGGAGGAGTCCGGGTTGCCAGATGGTAACTTCATTGCGGTTTGACGAAACCGCTCAATGTAATTCCTCGTCAGCTCTTTCTTTCCTTGAATGACGTCCATGAGGGTAGACATCGTGACGTCCTGCCCTACCTCATAGAACCTCTCCAAGAACAGGCATTTGAAGCCAGCGAAGGAATAGATGCAATTGTCCGACAGGTTGCGGTACCAATCGAAGGCGACTCCTTCCAATGCCCCAATGAATAACCGTGTCAGGATAGCGTCATCATGGGGCAGATGGTCGGTAGTGACCTCGAAGTAAGTGATGTACCGACTTGCTGAGGTCTTGCCATCATAGGGGTTGATATTAAACGACTTATATCTTGGTGGGAATGGAACATCCCTCCATTCAGCAGGATATGGTTGCCGTATTCTGAAGTCTTAAGAGTTTTCTCTGGCGTGGAACATGGCTCGGAGCTCTTGAACTTCTCTCCTCACTTCTCGGGTCTCATCTGTCGCAGTCGGAGCCGTTACTTCGGGAGGATTATTGCCCGGGTTCGGTGCCGCCGAATTTGAATCTACGTTGATTGGGGGACCCGTGCTTGTCTGGCCAAGTGTCACCCCCTGCAGATTAGGAAGCGCCGCTTTGATCTCGTCTACAGACTTGACCAAGGCGTGCAATATGGCCTCCAAAGTGTCGATGCGCTGGCGATCACCGGAACCGCCTTGATTGCTGTCTGTCATGAACACCGTCTTCACATAAGGAGTGACGGAAGGAGTGGTGGAGGATGTACCCTCCGAATCGTACCCGTGTATCGAGAAATCATCAGGATATGTGGGGATGTTCTCTTCAGGTTCAGACTCGGAAGGAACACTACCCCCGGCTTCGGAGCTTGCTTCGTCTAGGATGTCCTTAGGGACGTCGGTATCTGTTGTATCCGTCGGAGGATTTGCTTCCTCCAGTCCGTATTCCTGGAATGTCGGATTGTTGTGGATGTTTGGAGGAGTGCTACCCCCAGTTCCGACGACCCCCAATATTGCAGACGACGAACTTCCTACCGCAGCAGTTTTCATCTTCGAACGGGTGTGTTGAAATACTCCAGTGGAGGATAACCCTTTAGACGACGGTTTCTTAGCTGCAGTAGTTGACACCTTTGGGCTGGAGATGCTCGTTTTCTTCCCTCTTCCCTTGGCGAGAACTTTCTGTACGGACTTGTAGGAGACAACAGGAGGTGCCTCGTCTTCTGAGCTCGGGTGATGTAGTCTTTGGAAGACGGATGGCCGGTCTTCCGTAATCGCCGCGTTGCTGCAACAGCAGTTGACGATGATCTGGGTGCATTGATGTCCGTGTGAGGGCTCTTTACACCCCGAAGCTCCTTCTCTTTCCTTGCATTTGTGGAGGATAACCTCACGCAGGTCAGAGGAACCACTTTGTCTGTTTGCCGCCGGGGGCTGGACTTGAGTGGTTTTATACAACTTTCCATCAGAGGCCCGCGTGATAATCAGCGGGACGCCCCGATAGTCAGAGGTTGGGGCAGTCATCTGGACTTGATGAGCCCGCGCTGCCCTAGACTTCCTTCTTTTAGCACTTGTGGGTGCGTAATAGGAGGAGTCTAAGTCGAATACCACAGAGTCTGGATTATCATCCAGAGAATGATCAGAGTCAGGACCGCATGAAAGCCGGTCGAAGACTGATCGAGAGAAGCGTGGAACGGATGCTATGCGGCTAGCATTGGGTACCGTGCAGGCTGTCTGCATGCGGCTGTCTTTTGTTGTAGGATGAGTCTTTATGCGGTTAGGAGTCACGACCGTGCAGGCTGACCGCATGCGGTTGGCATCTGTGGCCGCATGGGTTTTCTGTAAGCGATTGACTTTAATAGCCGCATGAGTCTCATCCGTACGGTTGGCAACTATAGCCGCATAAGTTATGCGGCTGACAGATGTGGCCGTATGAGTTTTCTTTATGCGGTCGGCGGTTGTAGCCGCATGGGCTTTCTCCCTGCGGCTAATACTCTTCTGCGGCTCGGATCGCGTAGAGTTCCTCTTTTTTCCTGCAAGTCCAGCATCATAGTATTTTTTTCTGCCGGACTTGGGGACAGCAGAGTTGTCTACGGTCTGAAGTGGGGCCGCAGGGGAGTCTTTCTCGCCATCTTGAGCAATAGAGAGCACCCCATCAAGGGCTTGCGGAGGAGCAAATGATTTTGGCCTCCACTCTTTGCGAGCCTTTATGGTGCGGGTACGCTTCTGGACCGGGCCAGTGCTACCTTCAGAGAGCATCTCTTCGAACGCCTGTTGGTCGAAGCGTACGACCATCTTCTGTTGTGTAGAGCCAAGTTTGGCTGCGTCCGATTGCGTCACCAACTCCTCAGCCGTGGAGAAGTTAGTCCCCAGCAGAGTTGCCATCGTGTTTGCCATTGATTGTAAAAGTACAGAACAATTATCGGAGGACTGAACTTAGACTCACAATACAAACTCGCTCGTACAAAGAAAGCCTAGGGACGAAAACCTAGGTACAGCAGTCTAAGTACGATTATTTATTTTAGATTCTTGGGGGGTGACGATAGAGGCTCGGGAAAGCGACGGCCGCTCTGCCTTACTCCTTGGACGATCGGTACGCAGCCTTGACTCGGGGAAGATCTGCTTGGTCGTTGACGAAGAAATGCCTTCTTGCTCTCTCTCTCTGATTGCTCTCCTGGCTTCTCTCTCTCTGTGTATATTCTCTCTCTGACTATGGGGGAAGTCTCTCTGTGTATACGTATTCTTCTCTGGTTTTTTTCTTTTGTATATCTCTCTATATATTACAAGCGAATGGCACCTTGCTATTTATAATAGTGGGATGTGATCACTAGGGTTGACAATGATTAGCTCTTGGAGATGGCGGCGGCCTGGGGATTGATCAATCCAGGCCGTTCGTTTCTGGTTGTGACGAATCAGAACCATTAAGGGTAGATTACACCAAATCCCCATTAGCAATTAATGTTGATTGGCATAAATCTTTCTTATAATGATTCTCTAATATCTGCGAATAAATCAAATTTATTCTCCTGCCACGTGCCCCAGATCATTGGGATTCGACCCAATCTTGGATTGCCCTAAATCTGGGAGATTGATCGGCTGAGGACACGTGTCCTGAGAGCCCATGGTGAGACTGGAACCGCATGCAGATTGGGCCGCATGAGATTTTGGCCGTATGAATTTTGGGCCACATAAGACTTGGGACACGTGCCAGGGCTGTCTGGGCAGTGGCCCCCTCCTTCAGACTTCTGAACCATATGATGAGCCGCATGAACCGCATAATGGTGTGTCTGCTTGAGCCGCATGGGCATAATCTTCTTGAGCCGCATAGGGATGATTCCACTCGAGTCGTATGGGACAGCTTCACTCTGAACCACATGGGAAGTCTTCACTTCGAGCCGCATAAGCACACCCACGTGGCAGGGCTACGTGGCATTTTGTTGCTCTCGGGGGATCGTGTCAGAGATTTCTTTCTCTTCCCTAGAGATTCATCATCATGACAGAGTCATAATTACCTGTTTTGGTGTCAGGTTTGTCAACTTTTCAGAGGGGTCAGCCGTCAAAGCAATTAATGCAGCATGGATCGGAGGGGAGCACTGTCACGCCACATGTCTTCTGAACCGCATGGAATGCCTCCGGCCGCATAGCTCCTTATGCCGCATGACTCCCTGAGCCGCATGCGTTTTCTGAGCCGCATGGGTCTTTCTTGGCCGCATGAGTCAATTTCTTTAGTATTTTCCATGCTTCTACAGTCGATTCAAACAAATTAGAGATGACGCGTACGTGATAGAGATTGCACGAGTATGAAATGCAAAATGATTGAGTAGGTGAAATCGATTTAATGAAAAAGTTAGGGTGTACGAATGGATGACTTGATCGAGAAAATTGATACGGGTCTTATACGAAAAGTTAGCACGCCGAAAAGATAGCGTGCATGAAAAAGTTGAATTTTGAAGTTATGCAAATGACTCTAAGGATTGGATTGAATGTTGTTTGATGATTTGAGTTAGCAAAGGAATGATGTGAATTGAGAGAATACGTTGGTCGATGACTTAAGATAGACGGATGAAAATACGTAATTTTGGGTTTGAACAAATTGATTATGTAAATCGAGGGATAATGATCGAAATTGATTTTGAATATCGAGGAGATTATCCAGCTGGACGATAGAATCAGCCGCACGACTCAAAATTTGTTGCAAAAGAAGATCGTCAGGTTACGCATGTCATCGATGGTATTGAGGCGTATCAAAGATCGATATACGATAACTCGAGGGTACTCTGACTCGACGAATAACGATCGTGCACGAACGTAACTCTAGCCTCGTACATGCGTCAAGTCAGATTTGGGGTGATCGTTCCGCATGAGCGCTGAAATGGTGATTCATGTTGCAGGAATGATCGAACTCGGAAAATTAGGACCTGGCAATTTGGATTGTCTCGAATTACGGTTTGATACGAAAGTGGATTCGAGGATTAGTCGGACTTGAGATTGACGATTGAATAAAACTTGAGGATTGAGTAGGTACAATCCATGCATCGAAAATGAATTAGTCTAGACAAAAAAAAGAGTTACGTCCCGATGAGAATGATTATCCCATGGGAGTATTACATGGTGATTTAATGCCCACCGTAGATAATCGGACTAGCGTGAGATCGGGGCATGGCATATTGTTAAGTCAGACGATCTTGTGATCGATTACATGAATTGGGATAAATGACTTAGGGAGTATGAAATGTGAATTATGGTTTAGCAATTTATCATGTCGTAGCGTGCTTGACTTGAGAAGGATTGATAGGTGGATTATGTCGAACATGTTCGAAGAGATAAGAGTATGCGAAATGGCTTGTTGGTCGAGCGATATTGATGTATCGAAGATTTGGTTGAGTGAACTTACGATAGGATGGCTTTGCTGAATGACTCAGACCCCATGCGACGAATGTCTGGATGTGAGTAGGAATCTATGCTCAATGTTTAGAAATTAGAGTGATGCAAGCTTGGGTAGAAAATCCTGTATTATCAACTTTGGTTTGACCTTAGGATGGGGTTAGTGTTGATATTATTGTTTGTGAACTATGATTCCAATACTGACGGATTGACTTTGCCTAAAAAAAATGGCCTAGCGGTTAGGCCAGACGTCCATGTTGCTAGAGTTAGCATCGGTAGAAATGATCTTGAGGATTGATTGGTTGGGATATCGGTATTGATGAATGGAATGATTCAGCAATATGAAAATACTACTCGTGAGCCTCGGCTGACATGTATGTATATCAGGGATGCTTGAATATGTGCACGATCCGACTCGAGTGGTAATGGCGAAATTTGCTATCACAAGGCTTGGCTGAAATATATGTATTTTGGGGACGCCTAGAATATGTGCATGATCCAACTAAGTGATATGTTGAATCAAGTGAGACTAGAGAAATGGAAAAGTGTCGAGGATTTCGAAATAGTGTTTCAAAGAAAAGATTGATGGTAGTACGAGCATGGCTCGAATTTAGGGAACACATAGGAGAAATATGTGCGAGAAACGGAGGATGTTGAATCAAGTAATAAGTCGATAAGTGTACTCAGTTAGTTTCGTGGGCAAAAATTTTTTGAGTGGTGTATAATGTAGTACCCCGTCCCTCTAAGTCAATCGGAGGAATTGGAAAGCCGACGGCATTCGGACATGGCCTTACAATGGTGACTCGAAGGATCACTCGGTCGAGGTGACTCCTTGCTCAGGTGGGGTACTTTCGGTGAACTCGCCTCATCTTAGCCTTTACATAATAAATCGTATATTTTTTACTTGTACAAGTAGGCTTGATAATAAAAACGACGAATCCACATAGATAAGAAAATAATCCCAACGGGTTGAATTGAGTTAGAATATGGAAAGGTCCAACGGTCGGCTAAGAGTTAGTGCACAGCGTGCTTTGAAAATGACACTCGATCCTTCGTCCTATGGCTTGGAAGAAGGAAAAGTTGGTCTTCGCCACAAGCTAAGAGTTAGCCTAAGTCACAGGCGTCGCCCGTATAAACGCTTCATAAAGCATGCACGGTCCTATCGTCCAAAGCTTGACGCAGTCCTTGCTCGTCAAGTTGTTGCACGATTAAGTTAGGCTGAGTTATAATAGGCTATCGAAGTCTTTTCTAAGCACTGTCCTATATTTTCTACGGTTGTCGACATTACTTGGTTTCACGATCATCAGGCCCATTGCATAGGTATGTCTTGGGTGGTAGTGTCACCCAGAATACCAATTGGCGTAAGGCACGATGTCACAGACTTAGTGCTTATACGGCACGAGCTACGGTTGATTCATTTGAGTTTGGAAATAGGGCTTTTAAATAGTCGTTCCTAAGTTGAATGAAATGATAGGACAAGAAGGAAGAGTGCTCGCGACCATGGGTCGTCGAGGCAGTGTCAGGTGTGAGAAATATTAAACTTGGCCCTGAAAGAGATGGTAACACTAGAAGTAGAATGACTGTGTGAGACGTCAGTTCGGGTCGAGTCTTGCATAGTCATTGGATAACTTGTATAAGAAAAAAGAAAGTTTCTCGAATGGTGACCCAGGCGACCAACGGGAACTGTTTTGATGGTAGACATAATTGCTATTGCAGGATAATCGTACCGGTTAGACAGGGACTTGCAGCGGAGCTCGCTACTCGCGCTGGCAATTGGCGTTCGTCTAATAAAAGCTATTGAGTCCAGGATAGCGCTGGGCGCTAGTGACTAGTTCATATAGGTGAGATGGCATGGGCGGCGATCCGCATGTATGTCTTTGGATTGAGTCGATTATTATGCACTATATTAATGAGTCGAGTCGAATGCGTACACGATCGGAAGATAATATTTGGCCTAAGATTTGGTTGTAACGAAGACACTGTGCTTCGGCACGAGATGTAGCGTCAAGTCTTAAGTTGTCGGCATATAAGTTGGATTTGAGTCATCTTGAGTTTAAGTCAGGAAATACCGCAAGGCAAAGTCGGTCGAGTGACACTTAGTCTACAAGTGTTGATTGGGTCATTTGGTGATTAAAGTAGCAAAGGCCGCGAGACGATAATATGGTTAAGTCACACTGAGTTTGCGATGCACGGCACAATGGACTTGTAGCCAGGTCACGTGGAAATTGGGTACTATCGTGTAGTCGCGTCTCTGATTATGTGCCTAAAGGCAAGCACGACATGATAGGTTAACGTTGTTGGTACAAGAAGGATCTAAAGGCAAAGTATGTGTTGGCATTGTTGTTGCAAGCACGGGATAGTCTAGAGACACAAAATAGGCCAAGGCGTCTGTCCTAAAACTGATCCTAAGGCAAAAATAGAAAGATATTCATAAAAAGGACTATGTTACACAAAAGTAAATGAACGTGTCGGTTTTGCATCGGTGAGCGAGGAGCTCACGCCACTAGTACAGTTGAGTACTGACACCCACACAGTATTTATGTGCTGGAACAGGTAGAAGCTCGTGGCACGGAGCTCGCTTGGATGCGTTGAGGTACGGAGTTCCTTGGCGATTCGAAGCGTGCGACAACGTGGAGTCTGGACTTATATAGGACATAATGTATGGACATCACCTATCTAAAGCTTCCGTCGTCTTACTCAAGACATGTATTGAGAGATGTAAGAGAGAGCTGAGTGACTTGTAATGTGAGAAGTGTGAGCTTGAGTGATTGTAATATTGGCCTCATGCCCCCTTTATAATCTTTGTTTTAATATCAATAAAGATTATTTTGAATGACTTGTGTTTTGCTTTAAATTTCTGCTGCTATTATTCAATGTCTCTGCTTGAGACTTCTGTGCGACGACCCTATCGCAGTCGCTGTAACCGGCCGTTATGGAATCCACCTTGCACGAGCGCAATCTAGGCTCGTGTGGCATCACGTCTTAGTGAGGACAATCGCTCCAATGGGAGTGGGGCGTGACATAATGGTATCAGAGTACGGCTTTACGTCCTTGGACTATCGATTGAATTCTTTAACTCAATGTAGTTTCCGCAAACTCTGAAGTGTTGCTTCCGCAAAGTTGATATCGTTTGTGCGCTCTCTCTCAAATATTCTATGGGATATCCATACAATAAGTCTATGTAATTTGCACGTAGAAGAACAGTTTTTGACAAAACAAAAGATGGTTCGCATAAGCACGGTTGGCTAAGTCGGGCTGGGCATATGCACCATAATTGGGTCGACCTTAGCAAAAGTCGAGTACAGGAATTGAATAGTATCGGACGAGAATGAGTTAGACTTGATTGAGTAAATGGGATGATTATCGATAGGGGTGCTATCGAACGACGATGTTATCGTCGATGCGATATAGATGAGTGTGCTTGAAAGTGGGTTGACCTTAGCAAAAAATTTGAAGAAGTCAATTTTGATTTAAATGATAGTTTTGAGGATTTATCGAATGACTTCATCCCTGAGTGGTGTATGCGATAGCTTCAGGGATGTCGATCGATTGAGAATGCGGGGTGTCGATGAGTCTATCAGCAAGCGTCGCATGTATACAAAACCGTAGATTGAGTATCGATGAATAAGTTATAGTCTTGAAGATTTGGGTGAGTCGATACAAACAAATTAGAGATGATGCGCCCGTGATAGTGATTGTGCGAGTATGAAATGCAAAATGATTGAGTAGGTGAAATCAAATTGACGAAAAAGTTAGGGTGTACAAATGGATGACATGGTCGAAAAAATTGATACGGACCGTATACGAAAACTTAGCACGTCAGGAAGATAGCATGCATGAAAAAGTTGAATTTTGAAGTTATGTAAATGACTCTAAGGATTGGATTGAATGTTGCTCGATGATTTGAGTTAGCAAAGAAATGATGTGAATTGAGAGAATACGTTGGTCGATGACTTAAGATAGATGGATGAAAATACGTAATTTTGGGTTTGAACAAATTAATGTTGTAAATGATTCGAGGGATAATGATCAAAATTGATTTTGAATGTCGAGGAGATTATCCAGCTGGACGATAGCATCAGTCGCACGACTCAGAATTTGTTGTGAAAGAAGATCGTCAGGTTACGCATGTTATCGATGGTATTGAGGCGTATCAATGATCGATATGCGATAACTCGGGGGTACTCTGACTTGGCGAATGACGATCGTATAAGTGTTATCGTTCTGATGGATGCTATACTTAGGATTTTGATTGAAATGGATGTTGGGATGGAAACATAATTGTCTTGATGGTTGCATTGATAACCACAACGTCGATGTTCTTGTCTTGTACGAGCGCAACTCTAGCCTAGCACATGTGTCAAGTCGGATTTGGGGCGATCATTCCGCGTGAGCGCTGACATGGTGATTCATGTCACGGGAATGATCGAACTCGGAAAATTAGGACGTGGCAATTTGGATTGTCTCGACTTGCGGTTTGATACGAAAGTGGATTCAAGGATTAGTCGGACTTGAGATTGACGATTGAATGAAACTTGAGGATTGAGTAGGTACAATCTATGCATCGAGAATGAATTAGTCTAGACACAAAACAAAAGTTACGTCCCGATGAGGCTGATCATCCTACGGGAGTATTACATGGTGATTTCATGCCCACCGTAGATAATCGGACTCGCATGAGTTCAGGACGTGGCATATTGTTAAGTCAGACAACCTCGTGATCGACTACGTGAATTAGGATAAATGACTTAGGGAGTATGAAATGTGAATTATGGTTTAGCGATTTATCATGTCGTAGCATGCTTGACTTGAGAAGGATTGATAGGTGGATTATGTCGAACGTGTTCGAAGAGATAGGGTATACGAAATAGCTTGTTGGTCGAGCGATATTGATATGTCGAAGATTTGGTTGAGTGAACTTACGATAGGATGGCTTTGCTGAATAACTCAGACCCCATGCGATGAATGTCTGGATGTGAGTAGGAATCTATGCTCAATGTTTAGAAATTAGAGTGATGCGAGCTTGGGTAGAAAACCCTGTATTATCAACTTTAGTTTGACCTTAGGATGGGTTAGTGTTGATATTATTGTTTGGGAACTATGATTCCAATACTGACGGATTGACTTTAGCCTAAAAAAAATGGCCTAGCGGTTAGGCGAGACGTCCATGTTGCGAGAGTTAGCATCGGTGCGAGTGATCTTGAGGATTGATTGGTTGGGATATTGGTATTGATGAATGGAATGATTCAGCAATATGAAAATACCACTCGTGAGCCTCGACTGACATGCATGTATATCAGGGACGCTTGAATATGTGCACAATCTAACTCGAGTGGTAATGCCAGAATTCGCTATCACAAGGCTTGGCTGAAATATATGTATTTTGGGGATGCCTAGAATATGTGCATGATCAAACTAAGTGATACGTTAAATCAAGTGAGACTAGAGAAATAGAAAAGTGTCAAGGATTTTGAAATAGTGCTTCAAAGAAAAGATTGATGGTATTACGAGCATGGCTCGAATTTAGAGAACGCATAGGAGAAATGTGTGCGAGAAACGGAGGATATTGAATCAAGTTATAAGTCGATAAGTGTACTCAGTTAGTTTCGAGGACAAAAATTTTTCTGAGTGGTGTATGATGTAGTGCCCGGTCCCGCTCAGTCAATCGGTGGAATCGGAATGCCGACGGCATTCGGACATAGCCTTGCAACGGTGACTCGAAGGCTCGCTCGGTCGAGGAGACTCCTCGCTCAGGTAGGGTAGTTTCAGTGAACTCACCTCATCTTAGACTTCACATAATAAATCACATATTTTTTAGTTGCACAAGTAGGCTTGATAATAAAAGAGACGAATCCACATAGATAAGGAAATAATTCCAACGAGTCGAATTGAGTTAGAATATGGAAAGGTCCAACGGTCGGCTAAGAGTTAGTGCATACCGTGCTTTGAAAATGACACTCGGTCCTTCGTCCCTTGGCTTGGGAGAAGGAAAAGTTGGTCTTCGTCACAAGCTAAGAGTTAGCCTAAGTCACAGGCGTCGCCCGTACAAACGCTTCATTAAGCATGCACGGTCCCATCGTCCAAGGCTTGACGCAGTCCTTGCTCGTCAAGTTGTTGCACAATTAAGTTAGGCTGAGTTATAATAGGCTATCGAAGTCTTTTCTAAGCACTGTCCCATGTTTTCTGCGGTTGTCGATATTACTTGGTTTCACGATCATAAGGCCCATTACATAGGTATGTCTTGGATGGTAGTGTCACCCAGAACACCAATTAGCGTAAGGCACAATGTCACAGACTTAGTGTTTCTAAGGCACGAGCCACGGTTGATTCATTTGAGTTTCGAAAAAGGGCTTTTAAATAGTCATTCCTGAGTTGAATGAAATGATAGGGCAAGAAGGAAGAATGCTTGCGACCATGGGACGTCGAGGCGATGTCAGATATGAGAAATATTGAGCTTGGCCCTGAAAGAGATGGTAACACTAGAAGTAGAATGACTGTGTGAACGTTAGTTCGAGTCGAGTCTTGCATAGTCATTGGACAACTTGTATAAGGAAAAAGAAAGTTTCTCGAACGACGACCCAGGCGGCCAACGGGAACCGTTTCGATGGTAGACATAATAGCTATTGCTGGATGACCGCACGGGTTAGACAGGGACTTACAGCGGAGCTTGCAACTCACACTGGCAAGTAGCGTCCGTCTAATAAAAGCTGTTGAATCCAGGATAGCGCTAGGCGCTAGTGACTAGTTCATATAGATGAGTTGGCATAAGAGGCGATCTGCGTGTATTCCTTTGGATTGAGTCAATTATTATGTGCACTATATTAATGAGTCGAGTCGAATGCGTGCACGATCGGAAGACAATGTTTGGGCCTAAGATTTGGCTGCAACGAAGACACTATGCTTCGGCATGAGATGTAGTGTCAAGTCTTAAGTTGTCGGCATATAAGTTGCATAAGTTGGATTTGAGTCATCTTGAGTTTAAGTCAGGAAATGCCGTAAGGCAAAATCGGTCGAGTGACACTTAGTCCACAAGTCTTGATTGGGTCGGTTGGTGATTAAAGTAGCAAGGGCCGCGAGGCGATAATATGGTTAAGTCACACTGAGTTTGCGAGGCACGGCACAATGGACTTGTAGAAAGGTCACGTGGAAATTGGGTACTATCGTGTAGTCGTATCTCTAATTTTGTGTCGAAAGGCAAGCACGACATGATAGGTTAACGTTGTTGGTACGAGAAGGGTCTAAAGGTAAAGTATGTGTTGGCGTTGTTATTGAAAGCACGGGATAGTCTAGAGACACAAAATAGGCCAAGGCGTCTGTCCTAAAACTGATCCTAAGACAAGAGTAGAAAGACAATCATAAAGGGACTATGTTACACAAAAGTAAATGAACGTGTCGATTTTGTATGGGTGGGCGAGGAGCTCACGCCAGCAGTACAGTTGAGTACTGACACCCACACAGTATTTATATGCAGGAACAGGTAGAAGCTCGTGGAGCGAAGCTCGCTTGGATGTGTCGAGGTACAGAGTTCCTTGGCGATTCAAAGCGTGAGGTCGCATGGATTCTGGACTTATATGGGACATGTATGGACATCGCCCATCTAAAGCTTCTGTCGACCTACTTAAGACATGTATTGAGAGATGAGAGAGAGATCTGAGTGACTTGTAATGTGAGAAGAGTGAGCTTGAGTGATTATAATATTGGCCTCGTGTCCCCTTTATAATCTTTGTTTCAATATCAATAAAGAGTATTTTGAATGACTTGTGTTTTGCTATAAATTTCTACTGCTATCATTCAATGTCTCTGCTTGGGACTTCTGTGCGACGACCCCATCGTAGCCGCTGTAATCGACCGTTATGGAACCCGCCTTGCATGAGCGTAATATAGGCTCGTGCGGCATCACGCCTTAGCGAGGACGATCGCTCCTACGGGAGCTGGGTTGACACAGAATGTATTACTCAACTAAGGATTACATACGGCACTGGAAAGAGGAGTGAGGACTGATTTGGGGGCGTCAACCAGATTCTGCAAGTACAATCCCCGATAATTCGAAGGCATGGAAGATGCTATTTCCGCGGATGCATGGCTTAAGGACATCGAGGCTATTCTGATAGCGGCTAAGTTTCCAGCTGAAGAACAAGTGGATCAAGTGAAGCTGTTACTTCAGGATCCCGTACGTGATTGGTGGAAATCAGAGGAAGTGGGCACCAGACGTCCTATTGCTTGGGATGATTTTATTGCAAGATTCAAGACGAAGTACTATGGGCTTGTGGCACAGTTTGAGCTACAACAGAAGTTTATCAAGCTCAAGTAGGTTAGTAAAATAGTGGATAATTATGCAACAGAGTTCTACAGACTGAGTAGATTTACCCCGAAGATGGTAGCAACAGAGCGCCAGAGGGCTATGAGGTTTCAGCAAGGGTTTCATCTTGAACTCTTGCAACAAATATAGGGGCACAATTACCAAACTTTTGATGATGTATTGACGGCAACCAGGAGGCATGAAATCACCATCCAGAGGGTGACATTAAGGGTTGGAGGCCAGAAGAGGTCTCACAATCAGATTAAAGGAGGAGGGGGAGCAACGCACCGAGTAATATTACCATCCCCTGGCATTCGCATTCACAATGTGGCAATACGAGGGCCAGCACCACCAGCGAGGCAACAACAACAACAAGCAAGGAAGAACCAACAACCCCCAACAGCTGCACCTATTATGGAAAGGCAGAGCACAACACCTGTTGTGCCGGGCATTGAACGGATAGTGTTTGATATGTGGAAGTCCAGATCATCGTGTTTCTACTTGTCCCATGAATTCGATCCTAGAAGGGCCAGTACAATAATTTCCTGTACTGCCAGCACCAGGGGTAGGCCAATATCGAGGACCAGCGGTAGCAGTGAGACCGTTGGCACAACGTCCGTTGATGATGCAGACTCAGATGTTTTGACAGCATGGACTGCTGATACAGCAGCAACAACAGAGACCACCCCAGCATCACCAAGGCAGAGGCCAGCAACAACACCAGGCTAGGCCGCAACATAGGAACCAAGAAGAAGTCGAGGACAAGCATTCAGTTTATCCTTGGAAGAGGCATTGGCATCAGAAGATGTTATGGCAGGTAACATTCTCGTCGCCTCATATCCTGCAGTAGCATTTTTTGAATCGGGAGCATCACATTCATTTATATATACACGATTTACGATACGACTAGGAATAGAATTGGAGGCATTGCCAGAGAGGTTGGATATACTCACTGATAATGGGCTCATTGGAGTTAATAGAGTTATTCAAGCGTGTCGAGTCATAGTATGCGTGCGTTCCTTACCCGCCAAGTTGATATAATTTCTTATGGGTCATTTTGACGTTATCTTGGGCATGGACTGGCTGAAAGAAAGTCATACAATATCATATTGTTGTAGAGGGAGTGTTCTTTTAATATTCCAGGCATGAAGCAGGTTACCTTAGTCAGATCAGGGGCAGACCAATAAAAAGAAGGAGTCATAGCGGCATTGGAAGAAGTTCAAGTCCCGAAAGTAGTTGAACAGTTTCTTGTTGTATTTTCCAAAGAACTTCCAGGTCTACCACCTGTAAGAGATATTGAGTTCAGCATAGAATTGGCACCTGGAACTAAACCGATTTTGGATCAAGTTTACATAATGTCGGATTCAGAGTAGGCCAAGTTGTACCAACACATAGAAGAACTGAAGGCGAAAAAGTTCGTTTGAGCCAACGAATCACCATGGACAACACCTGTGGTACTTGTAGGAAAGAAGGATGGGTCAACAAGATGGTACATTGACTACAGGAAGTTCAATACGGTAACAATGAAGAACAAGTAGCCATTACCAAGGATCGACAACTTGTTTGATTAGTTAAGCAGTGCAAGAGTTTTCTTCAAGATAGATCTTCGGTTAGGATATCATCAAGTTAGATTTCGAGAAAAAGATATTCCCAAAATAGTATTCAGGTCAAAATACGGGCATTACGAATTCTTAGTTATGCCGTTTGGTTTGACCAATGCTCCAGCAATATTTATGGATTGATGAACTGCATCTTTATGCCATACTTAGACCAATTGGTCGTAGTATTCATCGATGACATTCTCGTATACTCAGCAAGTAAAGAAGAGCACGAAGATCACCTTAGAAAAGTGTTGCAAGTTCTGAGAGAGAACCAGTTATACCCTAAGCTCAATAAGTATGAGTTTTGGTTGGATCGTATTTCATTCTTGGGGCACATCATATCAGGGGCTGGAGTAGCAGTGGATCCCAAGAAAGTGGACACAATGGAAAGTTAGCCAATTCCTAAGACCGTAGCAGATGTGCAAAGTTTCTTGGGATTAGCAGGATATTATAGAAGGTTTATATCAGACTTTGCAAGAATCTCAGCACCCATGACGCGTTTGACACAAAAGGATGTACCATTTATTTGGTTGGCAGAGTGCCAGTTATTATTTGAAAACTAGAAGCAGAAGTTGATTTCGGCACCTATTCTTATACTACAAGTTGGACTCGAAGGTTTCAATTTATATTGTGACGCATCAAGAAAAGGACTTGGATGTGTCCTAATGCAACATGGGAAGGTGATAGTGCACGCATCAAGGCAACTTCGAGACCATGAGAAGAATTATTCAACTCAGGACTTGGAGTTGGCAGCAGTAGTATTTTCTTTGAAGCTATAGATGCATTACTTGTACGGTGGTTGCGTGGACATATTCATAGACCAAAAAAGTCTTAAGCACATTTTTATTCAGAAGGAGATGAATATGAGACAGAGAAGATGGTTAGAGTTGATCAAGGATTACGATATGGAGCTTCAGTATCATTCAGGCAAGGCAAATGTAGTAGCAGACGCTCTCAGCAGGAGAGGTGGCGCATTTATGTTGACATCATAGAAACACATTCTAGAAGATCTTCAAGAGATGGGCATCGAGATTATACTTTCTAGTGACGAAGGAACTCTGGCAAGCCTACAAGTTCAATCCGACTTAGCAGATAGGATCAAGACAGCTCAGGCATTGGACCCAATGATTCAAAAGCTTAGGACATAATGTGAGTCAAGACTCAGAAAGGAGATAAAAATTTATGAGGATGGAACACTTCAATTTGGATCACGTCTATGTGTGCCAAGTGGAGATATCAGACATGAGGTTATGACAGAGGCCCACAGTTCTCAGTATTCTATGCACCCTGGAGGTACCAAAATATACAAAGATATCAAGCAACAGTTCTGGTGGAACGGAATGAAGAGGAAGATAGCTAGATTTGTTTCCCATTGCTTAATATGTCAGCAAGTGAAGGTAGAACAACAGAAGCCAGCAGGATTACTACAATCACTTCCTATCCGGAAGTGGATATGGGAGCACACCACACTGGACTTCGTGATCGGTTTACCAAGATCACCAAGTGGTAAGAATGCTATTTGGGTGATAGTGGATCAGCTTACATAGGTGGCACATTTTCCTTCTTTTAGAGTAGGACAATCTATAGAGAAGCTGGCAGAGTTGTATATCCAACAGATAGTCTGGCAGCATAGAGTTTCTGTCAGTATTGTGTCTGATAGAGATACCCATTTTACGTTACATTTCTGAAAGAGTTTATATTAGAGCCTGGGTATCAAGTTAAGATTCAGTACGGCTTACCATCCACAGACGGACGGGCAATCAGAAAAACAGTTCAGACTTTAGAAGATATGTTGCGAGCTTGTACCCTAGATTTTGGAGGATCCTGGGAGAGTCAACTGCACTTAGTTGAATTTTCGTACAACAACAGTTATCAAGCAAGTATCCAGATGGCACCATTCGAGGCACTGTATGGTAAGAAGTGCAGATCATCGCTAGCATGGGATGATATTAGGGAGAGGAAGATGTTAGGCCTAGAGACGATTGTCCAGACAGTTGAAGTTGCCAAAGGGATTAGAGAGTGACTTCGGGTTGCGCAAGATCGGAATCGTCATTGGGCAGACCAGCATCGTAGGCCATTATAATTTTTTGTTGGTGACCACGTGTTTTTGCGAATTTTGCCTACCCGTGTAGTCATAGATTTAGGGTTCGTAGGAAGTTGAGTCCACGATATGTGGACCCATTCGTTATCTTTGATAGGGTAGGCGATGTTGCTTATCGTTTATCCCTTCCACCTTCGTTACGAGAGGTGCATGACATATTTCATGTATCTCAGTTGCGTAGGTATGTATCGGACCCAAGCCATGTCCTCGATCATTCTGAGTTGGTTGTTGGTACCAACCTGGAGCAGCCTGTGTCCATTTTGGACCGAAGGAAGAAGATACTCAAGAACCGAACAATTAACCTTGTCTGTGTTGCTTGGGGCCATCACTCCTTAGGAGAGTCAACGTGGGAATGTGAGGATGATAACCGATCACGGTATCCGCACCTTGATTGTCTTGATTCCGCATGCTTATCACCCTATGGGTAAAGATTATTTGATATCGTAGATTGATAATATAGATTGATTACTTGCTATTGATACTATAGGATAATTGCTTTTTTGCTAGAATTGCTTGTAGTTAGCTTAGTCTAGCCCTGATATTTCCAACCTGCTTGGATTTGAAATTCTAATGACAGAATTTTTCTAAGGAGGATAGAGATGTTACTCTCCGTTCCCGAAATACATATTTTAATACATGTACTGCTTGTCTATATTTATTTAGTATCTATCATACATTTATTTTGCATTTAGTTCTTGTAATTACCTGCTAATTATTTTTTTGTATTTTATTTTCTAATCTTGCCTAGCTCTTGGTCGATTTCGGTTCATGTTGAATCAACTTGGTCTGGCTTGGTTCATCATGAAAAGGGATAAATGGCTTAGATTGAGTGGACATGAATGAATGGTGGAGATTACTTGAGCTTGGTATATATGCCACTATTTCTTTCTCTCTCCTCATTCACTCTCATTTATTTCTCCTTCACCAAACCCTGGCTATTAAAGAGAGGCAAGTACATCTTGCATAAATATGGAGGAATTTCTTAAACTTTAATTTTATTGTTCTATTCTCTTCCTCTTTTTATTCGTAGTCTGGTTAATGTTGTGGCCATAGCATTTAATTTTCTTTTTCTTGTATTTTAATTACTTTGAAGAAAAATGGGGTTTTTTGAGAAAAATGGGGTTTTGATCTTCAAACCTTATTGTTCTTAGGAAACAAATGGTTCTATGTTCAAGAAGGTTCAATTTTAAGCAAGTTTGCTTTTTTGTTTCATCACATTTTGACTTATAGATTAAAAGTTATGATCATTTAAAGTTTTGGAATTTCATGAGTTTTTTGAGTTCTTAACAGCTGCACCATTCGTGGTCTGCACCATTCGTGGTTTGCACCAATTGACTGCTACACCAATTGACAGTCGCACCATTTGTTGTTGTACTAATTAGCTGCTACACCAATTGACTGCTACATCATTCGCTGCTGCACTAATTGGCTGCTGCACCAATTGACTGCTACACCATTCGCTGTTGCACCAATTGACTGCTTCACCAATTGACTTCTACACCATTTGCTGCCTCACCATTTGACTGCTGCACCATTCGTGGTTTGCTTCGATTGACAGCTGCACTATTCGTGGTCTGTGCCAATTGACTGCTGCACCATTTGTGGTTTGTGCCAATTGACTGCTGCACCATTCGTGGTCTGCACCAATTGAGTGCTGCACCATTCCTTGTATGTACCATTTGTTGAGTGCACCATTCATTGCATGGACCATTTATTGCCTGTACCATTTGCTGTGTGCACCATTTGTTGTGTGTACCATTCATTGTGTGTATTATTTGTTGTGTGCATCATTTATTGCATGCACCATTTGTTGCGTGCACCATTCATTATGTGCACTATTCATTGCCTGCACCATTTGTTATGTGCATCACTTGTTGTGTACACCATTCATTGTGTGCACCATTTGCATGCACTATTCATTAAGTGCAACATTTGTTCCGTGCACCATTTGCTGTGTGCACCATTCATTGCGTTCACCATTTGCTACGTGTACCATTTATTGTGTCCACCATTCGTTGCGTGTACCATTCATTGCGTGTACTATTTGCTGCGTGTACCATTCATTACGTGCACTATTTTTTGTGTGCACATTTATTGCATGCAACATTTGCTGTATGCACCATGTGCTGTGTGCACCATTTGCTGCGTACATCAATTGCAGTTGCACCATTCATTTCTGTGCCACTGCTGCTTGCACCATTCATTGTTTGTGCCAATTTTTGTTGCACCGTTTGTTGCTCGCACCATTCATTGCTCGCACCATTCACAGTCGTATCATTGCTATATTGATTGAACATTGATCTTACGTTCCTATATTTGGAATTAAGGGACTTGCTAGTCTTCATATTAAAATGAATGAGACACATTCATGTTTATATAATAAACTATTGTGACTGACTAGCCGACCCCGATTATTGATATGTGTATTCGTGCTGATATTTTCAATTATACAATTACTTTCAATTCACGCAATATTGAGTATGTGCTAATGCACTAGTAAATATTTTCTTATTCGAAAGGAGGAATCCGCCCGAGGAGGGGCTCGCGTCTGATTAGCTCGTTGGTGAGGCACATGATTATCTCGTGGCTAGGTTTGTTTGCTACATTACGCTATGTAAAACCTAGAACCTAACTATACTGGTATTATTTTAGAGTTATGCATATCGTACCCCGTACGGATGTACTCATTCAAAATGAGCATGACCCCCGGCATATGATTTCAATTAATGTAGGGACAACTAAGTAACATAAAATAACTACTGCATGGAGAGGATTGAATTCCCGAGTTCTTACATGACAGTCATCTTCGGAACAAATAGTGCCCCTACATGTCGGCCGGTACCCGCGGATACTATACATCTGCCATACGGGCAGGGAGTGGTATCTGTTTAATTTTCTACAATATTGTTGACGGGTGTTGTCACGTTCCGATTCGACGGACCATTCCTCCCCATTCTTGTTATGTCGAATTGATCGTCTTCGTTAAGGCGTGACGCCGAACGAGTATGGAATTGCACTCGTACAAGACAAGAACATTACATTTGATCGTTCTTATTTGAAACATCAAGTTGAAACTTCACAAATCTCAGAGTAATTAAACACGCAGTATAGGAAGATGGAAATAAGCTTTTTTATTCATAGCTTGCAACGAAGTGCAAGTCATAATTACATTGGATGTCGTTGCGGCTACATTGATTGAAACAAAAGAAAATACTCGACAAGCTACCTGAACTAATACTTGTCGTTCCATACATTGCCCTTTTATACATAAGCCTTCGATGAATTGGCTTCAAAATACTTTAGAATAGGAAGATGCTTCAAAACGCCTCTCCGAACTACAGCTTAGAGCTCCCGCAGCACCTGGGGAGTTGGGGGAGGGGATCAGCACACTTGTTAAGTGGACGGGACAAACCCACTCGTCTAAACTGACTCTAATTTGTTAAGGTAGGCATGCATTGGAGTTTTCTTTCTATTTAGAACTAAATGAATTCAGTTTATCTTGACAGCCTTCCATTTGAAACACTAAAGCAGACAAAAAACATAGCAGTTTATTTTATTCTTACCACGTACGTGCTCGTCCATGCATAAAAACAGAGATTATAATTTTTGCCTGCATAAGACAATAGGTGAGCATGCAATTTTATATGTGGTCATCGGTGCTAGTCACCACGAGGGACTATTCATCATGGCATTACGACACACCCTATCAGACTAGGTTGCAAGCCTAGTCAAGGCCCCGTAATGCCTCGTGGCAAGCACGAAATCTCAAATTCTTCCTAGGTCGATTCGGTTTCGATGCCCAGGATACCATTTTGAGGAAACCCTTGTGCACAAGTTATCCATGACCATGCAAATGTGAGAACAGTTTATCATATGAAACGGATTGCATAGCGTGGATATTATTAAGAAGTATTTTCATTTTCCTCAACTCATGCAACTAAGTCATTTTCTCCAAAGTCGTACTTTCGATTTAGCGTCCCGTAGGCACCAATTTCTCCGTAGCACCGTATGCCGCAACCAACATTTTATTATTTCATTTTGCAGATCATGAAATAGTCTCTCTCTTTTCTAGAACCTTAAACTTTCTCTTTTAGATGTGAAACTTATATTTTCAGAGTAATTTACTCTAAATCTGTACATTTTTTTGAGTTCTTGATCTTAGTGGATTGGCATGCATTTAACTTGGCATCGTCGATCTGAATAAGTTCGAGGCAAAAGAATTTCGTTTGCAGGACAAAGTAGAAAAGAAGGGGCCAATCCACCCACCAAGTATTTGATCATGTCGATAGTGGAAGCGCTTCGCAACATTTAAGTTTCAGTTACGCGAGCTCCTGCTATGGCACCAACACCTAGTCAGAATTTCTTCTTTAATCCTTCGTTTCAAAATTCGTAGAATGCATTCAGAAAATGACGCCAAAACACATTCATCAAAACCAAGCGACGAAAGCTCCAAGAAAACTATACAGCAGTTCGGTCCCTTCGAAGGGACTCTTATATAGAGCTCACTCGTAGAGACACAGTCTGCTGCATTTAGGACTCATTCTAACAGAAGTCGTTTCCATTAATTGGATAAATTCTCGTAACATTCGTCCAAATCGATTTGATCAATTCTGCCAGGTGTTATCGTTTACAAAGCTCAGCAATCGAGTCAGATTGCCATCTAAGTTCCTGACCGATCTGACTCGGAGCAAGCATATTACCGAGTCCGTTGCCTATCGGATACGGGACACTACATAATATACCACTAAAAAAAGTTTCGTCCCGAAACTTAAGAACAAGGGTCTGACCTTAAATTAGGCAAACAACGAAAGGTACTTCTCCTTCATCTCCGCCTCCATTTCCTACATTGACTTTTTAACTGAATGGTTATGCCAAAGCACGTATACCAAGGACATCGATTGATTTCACAATACCTTCTCCTTGTGGTCCAAAATTTGAATATGCTCCTCCGAGTAAGACAAGTCAATAAGTAGCTTCAACTGATCGAAGCTAACCACGTTACTTGGATCGTTCACGTATTTTTGAAGTTGTAAAAGATGGAAAACATCATGCACATCAGCCAAGGCAGAAGGTAGTACGATCCGATAAGCAACCGTTGTAACTCGTTCGACGATCTCGAAAGGGCCTACAAATGTCGGGCTCAATTTGCCTTTAACGCTGAACCGCATCATGCCGCGCATGGGCGTTACATTCAAAAACACAGGGTCCCCAACCAAAAAATTTAACGGTCATCGATGAAGATCTGCGTAGATCTTTTATCGACTTTGTGCGATACGGAGTCTATCTCGGATCACGTGGACCTTTTCGACGGCCTGCTCCACCAGTTTCGTTCCGAGCACTTGTCGACTTAGTCCCAGCATATTGGAGAACGACATTTCCTTCCGTATAGCACTTCATATGAACCCATCTGAATGCTCGACTGATAACTTTTGTTATACACAAACTCAGCAAGCTACAAATGCGTATCGCAACTAGTCTTTAGATCGATTGCACACAGACGTAATATATCCTCTAATATTTGATTCATCCTCTCCGTTTGATTGTCTGTTTGGGGGTGATATGTAGAACTAAAATTTAGTTTGGTCCTCATCGCCGCTTGCAGGCTCGTCCAGAAATGCGATAGGAATCGCTCGTCTCTGTCCAAAATTATTGTGGTCGGTAACCTGTGCAGTCGAACAATTTCGTCAATATAGATTTACGCTAACCGATCGACGCTCCATCCTACTTTAATTGCAATGAAGTGAGCCAACCTGGTCAATCTATCAACAATAACCCAAATCGCATCATTCCCCCGTGGCGTCTTCAGAAATCCTATAATGAAATCCATCGAGATGTTATCCCACTTCCACTCAGGAATGGCGAGGTTCTGCAGCTCCCCGCCTGGCCTTTGATGTTCTGTCTTTACTTGTTGACATGCCATGCTATGCGACACAAAAGTAGCTACGTCTTTCTTCAGGTCGTGCCACCAAAAGTTTATGCACAAGTCCTTGTGCATCTTGGTGCTTCCAGGATGTAACGTGTACTTCGCATAATGTGTCTCTGTTAGAATTTCTTTTCTGAGTTCGACAGTTTCAGGAATACAGAGCCTTCCTTTTAGTCGTATTGTCCCATCTCCGTCTTCCGTAAAGTCAGTCGCCCTTCCTGTTGAAATCAGCTTGTGCATCTTCTTCAGGAATGAATCATCTTTCCGTGTAATTTTAATTTTGCTAAGTAGGCTCGACCCAAGCATCAACTGAGCTAGGTGCAGGTATCGATATTCAATTCCGAGTTCGATACCCATCGCTTCAAAGGCTCGCCATATCTCATTAATTAGGGCCAGTGATCCCATAAACATTCGGCTCAGCACGCCGGCTATGACGTTTCCCTTACCCGACGTATACTTGATCGTTAGTTCGTAATCTTTTATGCGTTCAAGCCAACGTCGTTTTCATAAGTTGAGTTCTCATTACGTAAACAAGTATTTCAGGCTTTTATGATCTATGTAGATTCTACAAGCCACAATATAGAGGTAGTGTCGCCAGAGTTTCAATGCAAACACGATCGCTGCCAATTCTAGGTCATGCGTCGGATAGTTTTTCTCGTGCTGCTTTAATTACCGTGAAGCGTAGGAGATGATTTTGTCTTTCTGCATGAGTACGCACCCGAGACCAGTTCCCGATGCGTTGCTGAATATCTGAAAGCCTTCTGGACCATCTAGAAGTGCAAGAATTGGAGCTGAGACGAGCCGTTGCTTCAACTCTTGAAACTGGATTCACGATCGTCACTCCATTCAAATACGACTCCCTTCTGGGTGAGGCGAGTCAGAGGCGACGCTAGTTTTGAAAAGCTTCGCACGAATCTTTGGTAGTAGCCTATTAAGCCCAGGAAACTCCGAATGTCGCTAGCCGAGGTAGGTCATTTCCAATCTACCACCGCTTCAATTTTCTTTAGGTCCACTATGACGCCTTCGACAGAGATTACATGCCCGAGGAACATCACACTACTCATCTAGAACTCGTATTTACTCCGTCTGGCATATAATTTGTTTTCACGCAGAGTCTGCAATACCGTCTTCAAGTGCTTTGCGTGCTCTTCTTGATTCTTCGAATAGATAAGGATATCGTCGATGAACACGACTACAAATTAATCAATTTGGGGTTGGAAGACTCGGTTTATCAGATCCATAAAAGCGGCTGGAGCATTCGTCAAACTGAATGACATGACTAGGAATTCGTAATGACCATCGAGTGCGGAAGGCAGACTTCGATACGTCATCGGACTTGATCTTTAACTGATGATAGCCTGAACGAAGATCGATTTTTAAAAATATTGACGCGCCTTGCAGTTGGTCAAACAAATCATCGATTCGTGGCAAGGCATACTTGTTCCGCACGGTCGCCTTGTTGAGTTCACGATAGTCGGTATATAGCCGCATCGATCCATCATTTTTTTCACAAACAGTACGAGAGCTCCCCACAGAGAGACGCTAAAGAAAATAAATTTGTGGTCTAGCAACTCTTGTAATTGCACCTTCAGCTCCTTAAGTTCTGCTGGAGCCATTCGGTAAGGCGCTTTTGATATCGGTCGTGTAACCGGGAAGGTGTCGATACTGAATTCTATTTCTCGATCCGGCGGCATCCCAAGCATCTCATCCAGAAAAATGTCAGAAAAATTTGCCACAACATCTGTCTGTACTGTGTTTGTATTATCCTTTCGCGTATCTCGAACTGATGCCAATATTCCGCATAGCCGGAACGCAGCATACGCCTCGCCAAAATTGTCGATACCACCATGGCCGTCTTCGAGACTGTACAGTATGAATATGAGAACTCTGTCTTGTCAGGGAGACGAAACACAACTCTTTTTTCTGCACACTCGATTGTTGCAAGACAAGCGCCCAACTAATCCATGCCCAGGATTATGTCGTACTCTTTGATGTCTAGTATGATGGCTTCCAAGGATAGATTTCTTCTCCCAATATAAATATGGCCATTCCTACAAATAAAGTTTGCAGGCATATCGACTCCCGATGGAGTGCTAGTATTATAATTTTATTTTCTTTCGCATAATCAGTAGATATAAAACTATGCGTTACACCAGAATTGAATAGTACTCGAGCAGGTATATTTTTGTAAAGTAATATACCCGTTACAATAGTATCGGATTCAAACGCCTCGTCCTGAGTCAATGCATAGACTCGTCCTTGCACTCCATGGCGTTGATTCTGCGGGTTCACTGGCACCGCATTTGCGTCTTGTAGTGTATGTGCTCTATTCTGATTTGGAGCATTGTTTATGTATGGATTCGAAACATTTTCTGGGGGTTCGTTCTCCCCTGGAGACAATCATAAGACTTGTTGTCACGCTCCGCTCCCGTACAAGCGATAGTCCTCGCTAAGGCGTGATTCCGCACGGGCCTAGGTTGCGCCCGTGCAAGGCTATGTCCAGAAACGGTCGATTTGAGCTAGGCCACAGAGTCTCACAGAGTGTCCCCATTTGCAGCGGAAAGTAAATGAACACAAATTAAAGCGAATTCAACTCTTTATTGATATTTAAAAAGTTTACAAGCGGCGCTAGGCCGATATTACAAATCGCTCAAGCTCTCTCTCTCTGAAACATAAAAGGCGTGCCAAGTGGCTTACAACATGGAATGATTCATGGCGATGTTCTGATCCATTATGTCCTGTATATGGTGCTCCAGCTCCTTGCAACGCTCCAAGGCTCCAGAGATAGCTCCGTGCCTTAGCACGTTCGAGGGAAGCTCCGCACCGACGATATCTCCTGCGTCCTGCAAGCAAACTATGGGGTTATCAGTATATTGTTATGCACGGGTGGGAGGCTAGCTCGCCCACAATGCTATCATTACCGAACACGTTCTATTTACTTTTGTGCACCGTCTATCATTCATTGTCTTTCTAATCTTGCCTTAGGTTCAGTTTCATGGCATATTTCATAACCTATCTCGTGTTGCTGAATTCAAGTGTCGCATGGAAATACATACACGACTTACCCATACTTACAGTCCGGACTTCTCTGTCCAAAGTAAACCAAGTCAGTTAACAATTCATATGTAATAACTTAACGTGATTCTTTTAAACATTCAATGTCAAGGGCGTGTCCCTGCCTCAGGTCCTCGCGCATCGTATGCATGTTTTCTAACTCACTTGCACAAAGTACTTTTGATCATTTGTATGTTACATTCAATATCTGTTCAGAGGGCGCTTCATTCAGTTAACATAGACTACTTTGATTTCAATGCAAGGTCTTACACGTGGATTGCCACCAGCAAAGCCCACTTAAATCTATATGCACCGGTCGCTGGCATGTCAACCATTTTGGACATTTTCCCCTTTGGCATTCTCATCTATCAAGCGTGATGGATGGTACACCTTGATAGACTATTGAAGTACCGGCCCTATATTTGGTTATGTGCCCAAGCCCGCACACCTGTCCGCCCGTAGGCCATGATTCCGCCTAGGCCGGCCACAAAATCATCGTTCGTTGCCTTTGGAATCCCTTTTCACTCGTGCACGAGTCCGTCCACGACCATTTTGTATTTTATTGTCATTTTAACTTAACGGCTGTCTTTGAGCCATCGGCTAACCCTTAGCCATAATGCATTATCGACCAAGTTGGCGTCCGTGCAGCGCGGGTAGCGAGCCCCGTTGTACGTGCCTGTCATACCTATCGCTAACCATTTTTTCCTTTCTTTCTTGTCTTTCATTCATTCTTTCTTTTCTTTCTTTCACTTGTTCGTTCGTTCATTGATTCATTCACATGTCATTCATTCATTCGTCGATTCATTTATTTACTTATTCGTTCATTCATTCATTCATACATTTTTGCAACTCCTCGTGCGGGAGTCGCTTTGGCGACCCATCGGTCCCATAGTCTTTCAATGTTGCTATACTCTACTCGGAACGACTATGTTGATAGTCTTCCGTTTCATTGTTGTAAACCATTCATTGTTTCATTGTTGAACGCATAAGGGACTTGCACGTAAGCTTGTGCCTTAGCACGAGCGTGGAGCGCGGTGCGAGTGTTCTCACATTTTCTAAGTTCCTTTCCATATTCTATACAAGCATACAAGATGGGATTATTCCCTTAGCTAGGTGCGTTGAGTCATTTATTAGCATGTGCGGTGTTATCGCCTAGCGATTCTAGCTATAGTGTCCGTATTGTTATGTGTCTAGGCTAAGCAAAGACGGGTTCATCGAAGCCACTCACCTTAGCGATGTTCGCATCGGCCGAGCGATATTCCGAGCGTGCCTTTGAAAGTCTAAGTCTGGATTCATCTTGATGGGCCAATGTAAGCCTTGCAACGATTCTTCATCAGGTCGATGCCAACTCTTCGGGTCGACGGCTCGTTTGAGTCGTTGCACTTGCCGTTGGAATCGGCGTTCCGCTAAGGCGGAGCGGGTCATTACATAATATACCACTCAAAACAAGTCTCGTCCTCGAGACTTCCTGAGTGCAGGTAATCCTACCGTTCCCTAACTCATGTCCTGTGCGTATCGTAGACAATTCCTATCGTCCGACTTTATCGCTCGATGGCATCGAACTATACTCGATACCTTTTCAAGTTCCGTGTCTGCATACGTTTGGTCGATTTTATTGAATAACTTTTCATTCATTTTAGAGTTGATGGTACTTATTCAATTCAAGCGTTTCTTCGACTTGGTTGCTATTGACGTGTCATGGGACTGAAATAGTCGCACGAGGTGCGTTGTAATTTATCAAATACGAGAGACGTAAGCTAAGGCAAACTCACTCATTCGTTCATGCGCATCTCAACACCCACTTGCAGCTGCATTTGTAACGTCCCAGTCCCAAAATACGTAGGACTAGGAACGTAGACATGCCAGCTGTATTCATACGAAGTACATAGGACTCGTATGGATACATAAGCCAAAAAATGCAGTAGATCCATAACTAATCTCATCCACACAAAATAAATAAATAAAAGATATCATGAAATGATAATGAATTGTCTTGATACAATATGTTGGGCGGAGACAAATCCACTACCAACAAGTAAAGGAAAAATACATAAGTAAAGAGAGGAATTTGGCGAGCGAAGCGAAGACGATCCAAGCGCAATCATCCTCGAAGAAATAGCGATGATCACGGCTAGAGCTAGAACACCTGCGAAAGACAATAGCACACACCTGGCGAGATAACCAGGTCCTCAGAGGGACGTAACAAGACACATAATATCATGCCAATAACTGAATAATAGAAGCTCAACATAAAAGTATATATACGACTTAACAAATAAAGGTCCTTAACCATTCTATGTGTTAATACGTTTTGAAGACAACGTTCCACACAAGGGCTCCCAAAGCTAGAAATACGGCACGTTAGAGTTTCAACCAAGGCACTAGTGGCGTCTAGAGAAAAGTAAATGCACGGCCCATTAGCACTCGAGCGAGAACTAAGGGGCAGCTAGAGAAAAATAAATGTACGGCCACTAGCTCTTAGGTGAGTCACTAACGGCAGCTAGATGAAAGTAAATGCATGGCACATTTGTGTTTCAACCGAGGCACTAGTGGCATCTAGAGAAAAGTAAATAAATGCACGGCTACTAGCTCTCGACTGAGTCACAAATGGCAGCTAGAGAAAAGTAAAGGTGTGAAAGCCCCTGCGCCTAATAACTGTCTTCACCCTCCCCATGCACTACTCGTGCTGAATCCACATCCCGACATTCCTAATAACTGCTAAGTCGCTAAGCCTTCTAGACAACCCTAACTATTTAGCAGTTATTGCCTATCGCATGGCATGTGCGCACCGATGGCCAGTCGATACGTACGTCCGAGATATATATGTGACTCGTGACTCGTGATACACAAGTGTCGGGCCAATGAATACGACACAAACAAAGGTGGTCCCTTAACTCTAAGCCATATGCAACTAAAATATAATAATTTGCAAGTACAATTTATATTTTCTAGAATAAGTAAAAACATGCATGATATTGAGCAAGGAATTAAACAGTAAAGGCAAGGTGTCTTGCCTGGTAGGGCGCCTGGTGTACTGCAATGATCAATGTGGCACGAACTGCAACTTCGGTGTAATGACTATGCAAGGTGACCTCGGGTGATGGCACGAACAGTTCCATTGGGTCCAGAAGGGTCAGATTAGTTAGGGTGGACATAAGGTAGTATGGAATTGGCAAGAGAATGTGAATGATGGGATTAGGCACGGACAGAAAGATAACCGAAGAAATTTAGAATAATAATATATATATATATAATTTAGAAAAAAACTATTTATAATATTCGAATCTAGTTTCAGTCTAAATTATTGAAAGAAAAATACTAAAAGTCAATAGGAAATCATTTTGGCAAAAAGACTCTAAGTTCGTCGAAAATAGATTTGGTAGAAAGCTATATTTTTAATAGTAAAAATACTTTTAGATAATTATACGATATTATTATAACTTTATCAAATATCATAGAAATCCCATATTTTAGGGTAACCTACTTTTATCCAAATACTTTTTAGCGAACAAAAATAAATATTAAGGTTGTAACAACAGTCTTCGAAATCAAGTTTCTAAAATAATATAGGGCAAGCCTAGTTCCATATATTTAACCTACTATGAAAATACTAATAAATTTGTTGACAAATAACCATAATACTTATAAAAGTAACGACTAGAATATTGTCAATAATACAAATATTAATAAGGTATAACACTAATATATAGTTGTCGTAAAGTACACATACTTACATATAGACAGTTGTCCAAAAATACACCTCAATAAAATATATCTAAACATTTAAATTACAGATATTTACTATAAAATACTAAATGTAATAATAATAATAATAATAATAGTTGTGACAGCATTAATAAATTAATAACTAATAACAGTAATAATAAATATAATATTAATAATAATAATAATCAGAAAAGAAAACAAACTTTAAAACGAAAGTCATACTGCTTCCTTTTCCATCTCACTTAATAAGGAGTGATTGAAAAGAATGCGAGAGAGAAAACAGAGAGGAGTGGGAAGAGAGAGAGAGAGATCGAGAGAGCTGAGAGAGTGGAGAGGAATCGGAGAGCGCGCGGGTCAGAGAGAGGAGCGGACGGGAAGGAGCGGCGGCAAAGGTTTTGGGGTTCATCGGCGGAGTGGAAGGCGGGGGTCCGGCCAAGGCGAGGCGGAGGGAGAGAGGAAGTTGGGGGTTGTTCGGAGGAGGGGTTGAGGAGAGAGGAGGCGGAGCTGCGAAGGAATCGCCGGCGGCGGAGTGCTGGCTCGCGGTGCTCAGGCGGGGGTGCGGTGGCTCCATATCCAGCCGACGGCCACGGAAGGGGTGGTACGGCTCGGCGGAGGGGGAAAGGAGAGGGTGAGAGAGCGGGAGAGGGAGGTGGCTGAGGAGTTCAGAAGGGAAGGTCGGGGGGCTGTGCACGGACAGCGGAGAGGAAGAAGAGGGGAGCGGGAGGTGGATGGTTGGTCGTGGAGGCGTGGGTTCCGGCCGGCAAG
This sequence comes from Iris pallida, assembly GCA_029216955.1. NCBI lineage: Eukaryota > Viridiplantae > Streptophyta > Magnoliopsida > Asparagales > Iridaceae > Iris > Iris pallida. Next base: position 6,355,607 of record JANAVB010017998.1, read on the forward strand.
GGCGGTCGGTGGTCGGCACGATCCCGCGACGGCGGGGGCAGTGTCCAGCAGGAGCGGCTGTCTAGATCGCGGACCACGACGGAGCCAAGGCGCACGGAGGCGACGCTGCCGAGCTCAAGGTGAGTGGTGGTACATCCTTCCTACTTCTTCTTTTGTTGGCGGCCGAACGGCAGTAGCGGGGGTGGTTTGAGGAGAAGACAGGCCAGATCTGGGTCGGTTGGAGGAGGCAAATGGTGGTGGCGAGGCGGGTACGGGTGGTGATGGCGATGGTTGTGTCGGTTGTGTGCTTGGTGGTGGTTCGGGTGGCGTAGAGGAGATGGCAGGGAGTCGAGTGCTGGCCGCGGTGTGGGCTGTGAGGGACGACGAGGGGCGTGGCATTGAACGGAAGGTGGTTGTGGCAATGTAAGGGCGGCGGTGGATGGTTTCATGGGTGTGATGGTCGTATGTTTTAGGGCAGCGCTGCTGGTAATGGTGGCTGTCGCTAGGTCTGGGAAGCGGGGCGAAGGAGGAGGTCAGGGTTGGTTAGGGTTTTGGATGAATTGTATCGGGGTTTGTGTCCTGCGCGACACGGGTTTGGATGTCCGGGTGTGTCGGACGGGGAGGGACATATGTATATGTAAAGGAAGATAAGTAGTAGATGGGACACGGATACGGTCACGGACACGATGCACTCACTTTTTGGTTGAGGAGTTTGTGGAGGAATGATGTGAAAAATATTGGAGGAGTACCTGCCTATTTATAGGATGTGGAAATTCCCAATTAGGAATATTTAAAACCCAAGTAGATAATTCTCCACTTAATTTAAAATCATTTAAATCCAAATCTTAATATAAATCCAATTCCAAATACAATTCAAATTTGAATCTAATTAAATTCTTGGTTTAAAATCAATATGATAAATCAAATTGCAAATATTTAATTATTTAAATAAATCTATAAATTTAAATTAAGATTTAAATGCCACAATAATTTTAAAATATTTTTCTAAAATACTAATAATATTAATTTTGAAAATAATAAATATTTTTAAATATCTTTTCGAATAATAAAATATTTATATTTAATAATTTTGAAAATAAAAATATATAAATCTAATTTAATGTACCTCATATGCAAGGAATATAAAATAGTTTTCTAAATTACCACAAAATAATAAATAAATAAAGTAATAAGATTTTGGTCATCTCAATAGACAACTTTAAGCAAAATACAAATACAATAATTATTATATATATTATTTGAACTATAAAATAGAAAAAATGTTTTTCAAAAAAATATGTACGCTCGCACATATTCGCACTCGACGAGCAAGAAAATAAATTTTCGCACGCGACGCACAATACGACTACGCGACGTACAATACAAAATTTTAAATCAGTACCAAAATTAAATAAAAAAAATAGTAAAAATTTAGGGGTTTTACATCCTACCCAACTTAAAAGAATTTCATCCTCGAAATTGAGAATTAGTAGGGGGTGAGAGGACACAAGGGGGTATCAATGGGGATCCAACGATGACAATGTTTTCACAAAATCATGTCGTAAGAAATCGCGATCTAGATCGTAGATAAAATAATACGGTATGGTCATACTCGATAGGAAGGCTAGAGGAAGTTCTAGTATAATGTCTTCGTCCTTCTAAAATAGGTGAAGGCGAAGCAATATAGAGTTCGAAGGAGCCGTTATCGAATACGAATACGTGATTCAAAGACGATCGAATAATTTTAAAAGAATTGTCAAGGCAGTCGTGGATAGGATTTTAAGGGCCAAGTTTAATTATGTCCCCATCCACGTAGAGTAATAGACAAAAAGCGAACCAAAGTACACTTGGTTGATTAGACCATTATGCACCGGTTCTGATTAGACAACATGCTAGTGAGCGCTCAATAGCATATGTTATAAACAAACTCGATAAAGAATAAGCTTGCAAAAACTAGGCTACATTAGCATCATTAGTCAAAACGGTAAATACATAGGTACGAGAGATTAAGATTTAAAGAAGGTAGAATGATTCTAAGTCATACAGTCGTCCTATAGTCTTCTTGTCTAAGTCCTTGGTTGGCTAAACGGGTTAGGTCCTCTAGATTCTAGGATCTAAATAAGCTTGCTAATATAGGTCACTAGGTCAAAGGGGTTGCTAGTTCATAAGGTATTCTACCCAACTTAAAGAATTAAACTAATGGTGTTTTTGGACAACTAACTAGTATGGTCAACCTCTAGCAAGCACGAAGAGAAGATAAGAATAGGGATGGAAGGAAGCAAGCAAGATGCAATTGATGAGTTCAACAGTAGATAAAATCAAGGAAAGAGGTCAAATATGTGGATGAGATCCTAGATTTCTAATCCTATACGCAGGCTTGCTTGGTACGGTAAAATAACCAAACAATTTATCTTGACCTGTATGGGCCACCACAAAAACATGTAACGCCCCAGTCCCAAAATACGTAGGACTAGGAACGTAGACATGCCAGCTGTATTCATACGAAGTACATAGGACTCGTATGGATACATAAGCCGTAAAATGCAGTAGATCCATAACTAATCTCATCCAAACAAAATAAATGAATAAAAGATATCATAAAATGAAAATGAATTATCTTGATACAATATGTTGGGCGGAGACAAATCCACTACCAACAAGGACAGAAAAAATACATAAGTAAAGAGAGGAATTTGGCGAGCGAAGCGAAGACGATCCAAGCGCAATCATCCTCAAAGAAATAGCGATGATCACGGCTAGAGCTAGAATACCTGCAAAAGACAATAGCACACACCTGGCGAGATAACCAGGTCCTTAGAGGGACGTAACAAGACACATAATATCATGCCAATAACTGAATAATAGAAGCTCAACATAAAAGTATATATACGACTAAACAAATAAAGGCCCTCAACCATTCTATGTGTTAATGCGTTTTGAAGACAACGTTCCACACAAGGGCTCCCGAAGCTAGAAATACGGCACGTTAGCGTTTCAACCAAGGCACTAGTGGCGTCTAGAGAAAAGTAAATGCACGGTCCATTAGCACTCGAGCGAGAACTGAGGGGCAGCTAGAGAAAAATAAATGCACGGCCACTAGCTCTTGGGTGAGTCACTAACGGCAGCTAGAGAAAAGTAAATGCACAGCCCATTTGTGTTTCAACCGAGGCACTAGTGGCATCTAAAGAAAAGTAAATAAATGCACGGCCACTAGCTCTCGACTGAGTCACAAATGGCAGCTAGAGAAAAGTAAAGGTGTGAAAGCCCCTGCGCCTAATAACTGTCTTCACCCTCCCCATGCACTAATCGTGCTGAATCCACATCACGACATTCCTAATAACTACTAAGTCGCTAAGTCTTCTAGACAACCCTAACTATTTAGCAGTTATTGCCTATCGCACGGAATGTGCGTACCGATGGCCAGTCGATACGTACGTCCGAGATCTATATGTGACTTGTGACTCGTGATACACAAGTGTCGGGCCAATGAATACGAGACAAACAAAGGTGGTCCCTTAACTCTAAGCCATATGCAACTAAAATATAATAATTTGCAAGTACAATTTATATTTTCTAGAATAAGTAAAAACATGCATGATATTGAGCAAGAAATTAAACAGTAAAGGTAAGGTGTCTTGCCTGGTAGGGCGCCTAGTGTACTGCAATGATCAATTTGGCACGAACTGCAACTTCGGTGTAATGACTATGCAAGGTGACCTCGGGTGGTGGCACGGATAGTTCCATTAGGTCCAGAAGGGTCAAATTAGTTAGGGTGGACATAAGGTAGTATGGAATTGGCAAGAGAATGTGAATGATGGGATTAGGCACGGACAGAAAGATAATCGAAGAAATTTAGAATAATAATATATATATAATTTAGAAAAAAACTATTTATAATATTCGAAACTAGTTTCAGTCTAAATTATTGAAAGAAAAATACTAAAAGTCAATAGGAAATCATTTTGGCAAAAAGACTCTATAAGTTCGTCGAAAATAGATTTGGTAGAAAGCTATATTTTTAATAGTAAAAATACTTTTAGATAATTATACGATATTATTATAACTTTATCAAATATCATAGAAATCCCATATTTTAGGGTAACCTACTTTTATCCAAATACTTTTTAGCATACAAAAATAAATATTAAGGTTGTAACAACAGTCTTCGAAATCAAGTTTCTAAAATAATATAGGGCAAGCCTAGTACCATATATTTAACCTACTATGAAAATACTAATAAATTTGTTTACAAATGACCATAATACTTATAAAAGTAACGACTAGAATATTGTCAATAATACTAATATTAATAAGGTATAACACTAATATATAGTTGTCGTAAAGTACACATACTTACATATAGACAGTTGTCCAAAAATACACCTCAATAAAATATATCTAAACATTTAAATTACAGATATTCATTATAAAATACTAAATATAATAATAATAATAATAATAATAATAATAATAATAATAATAATAATAGTTGTAACATCATTAATAAATTAATAACTAATAACAGTAATAATAAATATAATATTAATAATAATAATAATAATAATAATAATCAGAAAAGAAAACAAACTTTAAAAGGAAAGTCATACTGCTTCCTTTCCCATCTCACTTAATAAGGAGTGATTGAAAAGAGTGCGAGAGAGAAAACAGAGAGGAGTGGGAAGAGAGAGAGAGATCGAGAGAGCTGAGAGAGTGGAGAGAAATCGGAGAGCGCGCGGATCAGAGAGAGGAGCGGACGGGAAGGAGCAGCGGCAAGGGTTTTAGGGTTCGTCGGCAGAGTGGAAGGCCAGGGTCCGGCCAAGGCGAGGCGGAGGGAGAGAGAAAGTCGGGGGTTGTTCGGAGGAGGGGTTGAGGAGAGAGGAGGCGGAGCTGCGGAGGAATCGCCGGCGGCGAAGTGCTGGCTCGCGGTGCTCAGGCGGGGGTGCGGTGGCTCTATATCCAGCCGACGGCCACGGAAGGGTCGGCACGGCTCGGCGGAGGGGGAAAGGAGAGGGTGAGAGAGCGGGAGAGCGAGGTGGCTGAGGAGTTCAGAAGGGGAGGTCGGGGGGCTGTGCGCGGACAGCGGAGAGGAAGAAGAGGGGAGCGAGAGGCGGATGGTCGGTCGTGGAGGCGTGGGTTCCGGCCGGCAAGGGCGGTCGGTGGTCGGCGCGATCCCGCGACGGCGGGGGCAGTGTCCAGCAGGAGCGGCTGTCTAGATCGCGGACCACGACGGAGCCAAGGCGCACGGAGGCGACGCTGCCGAGCTCAAGGTGAGTGGTGGTACATCCTTCCTACTTCTTCTTTTGTTGGCGGTCGAACGACAGTAGCGGGGGTGGTTTGAGGAGAAGAGGGGCCAGATCTGGGTCGGTCGGAGGAGGCAAATGGTGGTGGCGAGGCGGGTATGGGTGGTGATGGCGATGGCGGTGTCGGTTGTGTGCTTGGTGGTGGTTCGGGTGGCGTAGAGGAGATGGTAGGGAGTCGAGTGCTGGCCGCGGTGTGGGCTGTGAGGGACGACGAGGGGCGTGGCATTGAACGAAAGGTGGTTGTGGCAATGCAGGGGCGACGGTGGATGGTTTCATGGGTGTGATGGTCGTATGTTTTAGGGCAGCGCTGCTGGTAACGATGGCTGTCGTTAGTTCTGGGAAGCGGGGCGAAGGAGGAGGTCAGGGTTGGTTAGGGTTTTGGATGAATTGTGCCGGAGTTTGTGTCCTGCGCGACACGGGTTTGGATGTCCGGGTGTGTCGGACGGGGAGGGACATATGTATATGTAAAGGAAGATAAGTAGTGGATGGGACACGGACACGGTCACGGACACGATGCACTCACTTTTTGGTTGAGGAGTTTGTGGGGGAATGATGTGAAAAATATTGGAGGAGTACCTGCCTATTTATAGGATATGGGAATTCCCAATTAGGAATGTTTAAAACCCAAGTAGATAATTCTCCACTTAATTTAAAATCATTTAAATCCAAATCTAAATATAAATCCAATTCCAAATACAATTCAAATTTGAATCTAATTAAATTCTTAGTTTAAAATCAATGGGATAAATCAAATTACAAATATTTAATTATTTAAATAAATCCATAAATTTAAATTAAGATTTAAATGCCACAATAATTTTAAAATATTTTTCTAAAATACTAATAATATTAATTTCGAAAATAATAAATATTTTTAAATATCTTTTCGAATAATAAAATATTTATATTTAATAATTTTGAAAATAAAAATATATAAATCTAATTTAATGTACCTCATATGCAAAGAATATAAAATAGTTTTCTAAATTACCACAAAATAATAAATAAATAAAGTAATAAGATTTTGGTCATCTCAATAGACAACTTTAAGCAAAATACAAATACAATAATTATTTTATATATTATTTGAACTATAAAATAGAAAAAAATGTTTTTCAAAAAAATATGTACGCTCGCACATATTCGCACTCGACGAGCAAGAAAATAAATTTTCGTGCGCGACGCACAATACGACTACGCGACGTACAATACAAAATTTTAAATCAGAACCAAAATTAAATAAAAAATTAGTAGAAATTTAGGGGTTTTATAGCACTCGAGTTCATCATATCGCTGAGTTTGGATCGTGCACGCATTCAAGGCGTCCTCCGAATACGTACATTTCAACCAAGCTTAGCGACTAGCGAAGTCGGACAAGCTACTCGTGATAGTTTTGATTTGCCGATCGCTTTGCTAACTTCGATTTAAAACCGAACTCATGTGTGTATCACATATCGTTTATCTCGGTCCTCGAGATGATTCGATTCGCTTCTCAAGCGCTCTTGTCAACGAAATCAATATGATTTCTTCCTAGCGGGGTCGACCAAGTCTAAGTAATTTTCGTCCAATTCAAGATCAAGTATCGCACTATCACTGAGTACGTCTTCCAATCAATGATTCAATTCGTTATCCCAACTTTACTTGCGCATCATCCATTCCTATCATTTACTTCGTTTGGGGCCAATCTCGTCGTCGTTCACGCACATCCCCAGTTCAACGTCCTACTCTAAGTCTTGTTGCCCCAAGTCTATCGTCCGTCCAGACGATAACATAAACAACACAGGTTCAATCACTCGGCATAGGGTCGTCCGCCTATCCGCTAGGTCAGCTCACAAGGTCATAGGTACAAGTCAAGTCCGTGGCTCATCGTGCAAGGTCGTTGCACGACGCTCGCCCCAAATCCTATGGTCAAATAATTTGTTCGTTTGTACGGGAGTTTCTACCCAAGTTTGTTTCGCTCAAATTTCTAAACATCAAGCAGCGTTCACCCTATTCGCATCAACATATTCTCCGTTCCAAGTTCGAGCTCGTTTAGGAAAGTCATCATACGATAGGTTGTCCTCAATCAAATCGTGCGTCCGTAATAACAATTATCCTAGTCTATCTCTTCAAGTATGTTTGATACAATCCACCTATCCAATTCACATAGTCGATCACAAGGTCGTCTAGCCTTGCAATATGTCACGCCCCGATCGCACGCAAGTCTGATTATCCACGGCGGACATGAATCACCATGTCAACATTCTCGCAGAATAATCGTCCTCATCGGGACGTAACACTTGCGTTGCATCTAGACTTGCTCATTTTTTGATACGCAGATTGGGTCTACTCAATCCTCAGGTTTTCTCATTCTTCACTCGTAAGTCCTAACAATCCTAGAATTCAACTTCGCTTCAAACCATAAGTCGAAGCAATCAAAATTGCCATGTCATGATATTTTGAGTTCGACCATTCCCGCTGGACATGAATCACTATGCCAACGCTCACGCGGAACGATCGTCCCAAATCTGACGTGACGCACATGCGAGGCTGGAGTTGCGCTCGCACAAGACAAGATCGTTGTCATTGTGGTTATCACCGAACAATCAAGTCACTTCCCTTCCTCATCCCAACGTTCATTCCTATCAAAGTCTCCAACATAGCATTCTTTGAAATAATAACTTCTAACACGATCATCATTCATCGAATCAGAGTACCCCGAGTTATCGTACATCGATCCTTGATACACCTCAATACCATCGATGATGTACATAACCTGATGATCTTCCTTTTGTAACAAATTTCGAGTCGTGCAACTTAATTCTTCAATTCGTATTGTCTCATGCTAAATCGTCATTGAGCAACATCTATTCCAAATCCTTAGTCATTCTCGTATCTTCAAACCAACGTTTTCCATGCACGCTATCTTCCGATCGTGCTATGTTCGATCTCGTCCATGCGTATTTCACCTTAACTCAAGTTTCAATCCTTTCGACTAAATTCAAAATCGTATGCACGATCTTCTATGTTTCCTCGACTAAGACCTCCATTCGTTTCGTAATTTGCACTACGCATTCTTAATTCGTCTGAACGATATCTCGTTTGAGACTATCGAATCATGACCAACTAAGCGTAACTCATTCTAAGGCTTGCTCGATATCATTGCTTGCCGACGTATTCGTTCTATCCGTAAATCCTTTAGTCTCGCTCGAACAATTTCGTTAACGTCCATACACCACTCAGGGTTTGAGCCACTCGACTAGTCGTCGACACTCATTCTTATTCTTTTCCGAAGCTATCATATACACCACTCGGGGTCAAGTTATTCTATAAATCCTCAAATGATCATTCGATTCCCTTTCGATATGTTCAATCGCGCGTTCGCCCGTTCCTCAAAATCCAAATCAATCTTTCGAGCATGCCTAAGCGTTAGTTTGATAGCATTCCTATCGATATACACTCTAAGTGTAGCTTCGTTCCCGAACGAGCGGTACTTGATATCGCTCACAACTCGATTGCACCAAAAAGTCGAGGTGCGTGACACGCAACACAACTTAGCCAAAAGGCATGCGTGCATAACTATCCCGTTCGAACTATACTTCGGTCTCGCGTACTCGTTCGCCATTGTCAGCGTAAGGTTATTCAAGCACGCCTTACATTTTCTAACTTTTTAGCATGTGTTCCTTCCAACTCGAGTCTATCGCGGTTTGGGACAAAGGCCTTCGCCTATCGATCCCGTTCAATCGAGTACTTGTATGAGCTTTTAAAAATATTAGACTTATTGTATGGAACATCCCAAGGGACAACGAGAGAGAGCGTACACTTTTTCTGTTTCAAAACCGAGCTTTCAAAACTGAGAAAATCAAAATGAAGTCCAAGGACGTAAAACCGTACTCTGATGCCAATCTGTCACGCCCCGCTCCCGTAGGAGCGATCGTCCTCACTAAGGCGTGATGCCGCATGGGCCTAGGTTACGCCTGTACAAGGCTATGTCCAGAAACGACCGATTTGAGCTAGGCCACAGAGTCGCACAGAGTGTCCCCATTTGCAGCAGAAAGTAAATGATCACAAATTGAAGCGAATTCAACACTTTGTTGATATTCAAGAAGTTTACAAGCGGCGCTAGGTCGATATTACAAATCGCTCAAGCTCTCTCTCTCTGAAACATAAAAGGCGTGCCAAGTGGCTTATAATATGGAATGATTCATGGCGATGTTCCGATACATTATGTCCTGTATGTGGTGCTCCAGCTCCTTGCAACACTCCAAGGCTCTAGAGATAGCTCTGCGCCTTAGCACGTTCGAGGGAAGCTCCGTACCGACGATATCTCCTGCGTCCTGCAAGCAAACTATGGGGTTATCAGTACATTGTTATGCACTGGTGGGGAGGCTAGCTCGCCCACAATGCTATCATTACCGAACACGTTCTATTTACTTTTGTGCACCGTCTATCATTCATTGTCTTTCTAATCTTGCCTTAGGTTCAGTTTCATGGCATATTTCATAACCTATCTCGTGTTGCCGAATTCAAGTGTCGCATGAAAATACATGCACGACTTACCCATACTTACCGTCTGGCCTTCCCTGTCCAAAGTAAACCAAGTCAGTTAACAATTCATATGTAATAACTTAACGTAATTCTTTTAAACATTCAATATCAAGGGCGTGTCCCTTCCTCAGGTCCTAGCGCATCGTATGCATGTTTTCTAACTCACTTGCACAAAGTACTTTTGATCATTTGTATGTTACATTCAATGTCTGTTCAGAGGGCACTTCATTCAGTTAACTTAGACTACTTTAATTTTAATACAAGGACTTGCACGTGGATTACCACCAGCAAAGCCCACTTAAATCTATATGCACCGGTCGCTGGCATGTCAACCATTTTGGACATTTTCCCCTTTGGTATTCTCATCTATCAAGCGTGATGGATGGTACACCTTGATAGACTATTGAAGTACCAGCCCTACGTTTGGTTATGTTCATAAGCCCGTACACATGTCCGCCCATAGGCCATGATTCCGCCTAGGCCGGCCACAAAATCGTCATTCGTTGCCTTTCGAATCCCTTTTCACTCGTGCACGAGTCCGTCCACGACCATTTCATATTTTATTATCATTTTAACTTAACGGCTGTCTTTGAGCCATAGGCTAACCCTTAGCCATAATGTATTATCGACCAGGTTGGCGTCCGTGCAGCGCGGGTAGCGAGCCCCGTTGCACGTGCCCGTCATACCTGTCGCTAACCATTCTTTCCTTTCTTTCTTATCTTTCATTCATTCTTTTTTTTCTTTCTTTCACTTGTTTGTTCGTTCATTGATTCATTCATATGTTCATTCATTCATTCGTCGATTCATTCATTTACTTATTCGTTCATTCATTCATTCATACATTTTTGCAACTCCCCGTGCGGGAGTCGCTTTGGCGACCCATCGGTCCCATAGTCTTTCAATGTTGCTATACTCTACTCGAAACGACTATGTTGATAGTCTTTCGTTTTATTGTTGTAAACCATTCATTGTTTCATTGTTGAACACATAAGGGACTTGCATGTAAGCTTGTGCCTTAGCACGAGCGTGGAGCGCGGTGCGAGTATTCTCATATTTTCCAAGTTCCTTTCCATATTCTATACAAGTATACAAGATGGGATTATTACCTTAGCTAGGTGAGTTGAGTCATTTATTAGCATACGTGTTGTTATCACCTAGCAATTCTAGCTATAGTATCCGTATTGTTATGTGTCTAGGCTAAACAAAGACGGGTTCATCGGAGCCACCCACCTTAGCGATGTTCGCATCGGCCGAGCGATACTTCGAGCGCGCCTTTGAAAGTCTAAGTCTGGATTCATCTTGACGGGCCAATGTAAGCCTTGCATCGATTCTTCATCAGGTCGATGCTAACTCTTCGGGTCGACGGCTCGTTTGAGTCGTTGCACTTGCCGTTGGAATCGTCGTTCCGCTAGGGCGGAGCGGGTCATTACACTTGTGACCTATCTTACCATATCTGAAACATCCAGACACCATGCATTGAAATGTCTGATGTCTATTTTTGCCATACTTGTTGCACCGCACTCCGTTATAGGAGCCTCAATTTTTAAATGTGTTTAGACGCTTTACTACTCCCGAGCCTCCCGCATCTTTAGGATGTTTGTTAAAATTATTACGGACAACCGGTACGGCTCGTTGTGACATACGGCCAAAGATTCGCTCGCTATCAAGTGCGACTTCATAGGATTCATGATAAGTTTGGCATCGCTGGCTCATGACGTTCCTACGCAGTTCGTCCTTCAGGCCTTGGTGAAAATGCTCGCACCATTCTTTTTTGTTGGACAGAAAGGCGTCGATGAATTTTGCAAGTTATGAGAAGCTTGCGTCAATGGACATATTCCCTTGCCTCAACATCATGAACTCTTCCCCTTTTTTTTGACGGATGGCACGAGGAACATACTGTTCAAGAAAAGATTCCTTGAACATCTTCTACGAAATTTGCGCTTCAGTATCGGCTTCATAAATTTCTTGTTTCTTAGTTGCTCACCAGTCATAAGCCCTCAATTGTAGTTGTACAGTCGCACATGCTACCCTATGGAACCCTTCGATGCCGAGAAGGTTAAAAAGGTCCTCAATTTCTGTGAGCCATCCCATAATCACATCAGGCTCTGCTCGACTATTGAACTTAGGTGGGTTCATCTTGCGGAACTCCCTTGCTTTGAACAAGGAAGAAGAGTTCATCGTTCGTAGTTGAACTTCTTCCTCGACTTTCTCTGGAACGTCTTCCCTCTCTTCAGATGCCACAACTGTTGATTTGGCATTGCCCACCATATTGCTTACTATCAACGTTAGGTCGTCCATTTATTTTTGCTGCACACCAAATTGGGCTTTAATTTGCATCTGAAGTTATTGCTACTGCAGCTCCATCAACTGCAGCATTTTCTCTATTGTAGTCTCGCTAGGGATAGCATCCTTTGAACTCGATGAACTATCCGCAGCGTTGGTTGTTGTTCCGGGATTATTTTTATTTTTCTTTGTCATTCCTACAAAACAAAGTAAACCCTTTAGTATTTTTCAAAGATATCTACGGGCTTACCTGTATGGAACTTTTATTTCACGCAGCATGTCGACAAGCATTCAATTCAAAAATCGCAACGAACATTCCAAAATGAAACATCTTTCAAAAATCTGAGAAAACATAACTGTGCTCTGATACCAATTTGTCACGTCCTGATACGATGGACCGTTCATCCCCATTCTTATTATGTCAAATCGATCATCCTCGCTAAGGCGTGATGTCATACGAGTCTGGAATTGCACACGTATAAGGCAAGAATATTACATTTGATATTTCTTATTTGAAACATCAAGTTAAAACTTCACAAATCTCAGAGTAATTGAACACATAGTATAGGAAGATGGAAATATGCTTTTCATTCATAGCTTGCAATGAAGTGCAAGTCGTAATTACATTGGATGCCGTTGTGGCTAAATTGATTGAAACAAAAGAAAATACTCGACAAGCTACCTGAACTAGTACTTGTCGTTCTATACATTCGCCATTTTATACAAAAGCCTTCGATGAATTGGCTTCAAAATACTTTAGAATAGGAAGATGCTTCCAAACGCCTCTCCAAACTTTAGCTTAGAGCTCCCGCAGCACCTGGAGAGTTGGGAAAGGAGATTAGCACACTTGCTAAGTGGACGGGACGAACCCACTTGTCTAAACTGATTCTAATTTGTTAAGGTAGGCATGCATTAGAGTTTTCTTTCTATTTAGAACTAAATAAATTCAGTTCATGTTGATAGCCTTCTATTTGAAACAGTAAAGCAGACAAAAAAAAGAAGTTTATCTCATTCTTACCATGGTCGTGCTCGTCCCTGCATAAAAATAGAGACTATAATTTCTTCCTGCATAAGAAAATAGATGAGCATGCTATTTTATATACGATCATCAGTGTTAATCACCACGAGGGACTATTCATTATGGCATTATCATGCACCCTATCAGACTAGGTTGTAAGCCTAGCTGAAGGCCCCATAATGCCTCGTGCCAAGCACAAAATCTCAAATTCCCACTAGATCGATTCGGTTCCGATGCTCCAGATACCGTTGCGAGGAAACCCTTGTGCACAAGTTGTCCATGACCATGCAAACGTGAGAACAGTTTATCATATGAAACGGATTGCATAGCATGGATATTATTAAGCTGTATTATCATTTTCTCAACTCATGCAACTAAGTCATTTTCTCCAAAGCCGTACTTCCGATTTAGCGTCCCGTAGGCACCAAATTCCCCCGAGGTACCGTACGTCGCAACCAACATCTTATCATTTTATTTTGCAGATCATGAAATAGTCTCTCTCTTTTCTAGAACCGTAAACTCTCTTTTAGATGTGAAACTTATATTTTCAGAGTAATTTACTCTAAATCGATATATTTTTCCGAGTTCTTGATCTTAGTGGATTGGCATGCATTTAACTTGGCATCGTCGATTTGAATAGGTTCGAGGCAAAGAATTTTGTTTGTGGGACAGAGTAGAAAAGAAGGGGCTGAACCACCCACCAAGTATTCAATTGTGCCAATAGTCGAAGCGCTTCGCAACGTTTAAGCGTCAGTTACGCGAGCTCCTACAATGGCACCAACACTTAGTCAGAATTCTTTCTTTAATCTTTCATTTCAAAATTCGTAGAATGCATTCAGAAAATTACACAAAAACACATTTATCAAAATCAAGCGGCAAATATTCCAAGAAAACCATACAGCAGTCTGGTCCCGTCGAAGGGACTCTTTTATAGAGCTCACTCGCCGAGACGCAGCCTGCTGCATCTAATTCCAACAGAAGTCGTTCCATTAATTGGATTAATTCTCGTAACATTCGTCCAAAATCGATTTGATCGATGCCGTAAGGTATTATCGTTTACCAAGCTCAGCGATCGAGTCAGATGTCCATCTAAGTTCCCGACCGATCTGACTCAGCGCAAGCATATTACGGAGTTCGACGTCTATCGGAAGTGGGGCACTACAGGTGTGTTGATAGGACCCGTGTAATTCATGATTTGTGCAATTAATTACGGATCGACTAGCCTTGCTTGTACATGATAAAAACTGAGGAATTCCATAATGTATAGTTCCAAGATAACTTGAAACTTATAATTAGCAAGCCCTAGTAGTTGTATTGCCGCTTTAATTTGGATTTCCTGTGCACTGTATCCTATTTTGTTAACTACTAAGGTGAGCGAAATGTCCTGACAAGACGGGTCAACTTCTGTCATTGTTTGGTTGGGGAGTTGGTTCGAAGTGTCATGATGGCACGTGAACCCATTAGTAAAAACAAAAACTAAAATTTATTATGTTGTATTTACTTCCTACAGGTTTTATTCCTGCATATCGTGCTTTCTTGTGGAACTTGTTATTTGGGGTCTAACCTCACTGGTTTTGTATGACTAGATTTAGAGCCAGTTCCTGAGGATCCAGCTTACTTATACCCCCAAGATAGTCAATACTAGAAGCATGGCCGCTAGAGGACACGAGTGGGTTGCTTGCTTTTCTGCTCGTTTTACTACTTTACTTTTCTCGCTTGGCACCGACCTGTTAGTCAGACTGTCTTGTACTTGTTTTTACATAATTGTGACTAAATCAGACTGTAGCTAATAACAATTGTATATCTTATTATATCATCTAGCTATGTTTTGTAAATCTAGATCTCCAGAATATTTTGACTGAGCGTTTGGGACGTCTTTCTGCTTTATCTTATATGTTCTCTATTGCTGCTTCTCGTTTGAATTATTGAGACAATAGATGTTGAGTAACGCTAATGAGACATGTATGTAGTATGCACCCCCTTGTCTTGTAGACAGTATTGATCGTATTATACGATATTCATCTACCCGTAATACGTAGCTGGCTGAGTCATTCTTCCGCTCTCCGGTATTTTGGATCTGGGGCATGACAACTGTTTAGTTTCCAGTTTAGGATCAGCCAGTGTATTGACTTAATGGGAGATTACCCTACCTGTGTTATTTTGCATATAGTTTCTAACTATTTTCATCTTCATGTTCAGCCCACATTTACACTCTCTGTTAAGTCCCTTCGATCTTAATGTATCATTCCTTCATAATACTAATTGTTCAGTCCATATTTCTTAGATTTAGGCATCCTCTTGTTTCAGCCATATGTTTCATTCCCCTGTTACTCGGTTCGGCCCTTATTTCCATATTTGTATCAATCAATGAGGTATATAGGAGATGAGCTCTATTTGGATGTATTCCTAATGGTTCAATCTCCAGTTTCCTAATTGTTTTAGTCCCTGTTGCTTAATGATCAGTTTTCCTTCTATTTTAATTCAGTCCCTGTCCTACTTTACCTTGTATTTGCCATTTAAGTACTGTCCTAATCCCTTTATTGTCCAAGTCCTATTAATCTCAGTCCACATTTCCATATACGAGTTCAGTTCCTATTTAATGAGTACTGAACAGACTTGTATCTCTGTTCAGTCTTGTATCTGTGATGTACCAGTCCCATGCCCCTTTATGTATTAGTTAATTAGTATAGATGGGGGATTTGGTTAAGGGCCACCCTTGTTGCACTTAATGGTTCAGTCCTTGGGAATATAGGATAGTCCAATACCTCAACATAGGTATTTACCTTTGTAGCAGTCCATATTGTCTAAGTATCAGCCATTAAAAATGTGTGTCAGTATATATATATATATATATATATATATATATATATATATAATGATAGTAGTTTGATAAGGAGTTTTGGGTAAGGTATTCTATAGTTACACTTCTCGCATAAAGTTACAGAATGGAGAAAGGTACACCATTTATGTTTTTGCATTAAGATTTATAATTTGTGAAAACATGATTCCCAAAATAATGTTTAAATGTGGTATCAGAGCCAAATTGTGGAATCATGTCTTTTCCAACTTTAGACAGTAAATTTAATTTCTTATGACCACTTTTATAACAAATATATCATATACGTGACAGTTGTCCAAAAAATTCAAAATGTATTTCTTTATGCTGAGTTTTCCAGAGTCTCTCCATTTGATAACCATTATAATTGTCAAAGTATATGATAGAAGAAATCAAATGTTACTTTGAATCATGAAATCAATTTAATTATTTTTGAAACTCTGACTCCATTAGAATTATAGCAATCCTTTGGAGTTTTAAAATGAATACATGTTAATTTGTTATCACATGCCATTAGTGGACATGTTGCTAAATTAACAAAGTTATTTACCACTGAAGAAAGTTTTTAGGATTAATATTTTACTAACCTCAATATTAGAGAGCACCATGTTATTAATATTCCAACTTCGTTTGCACAAGAACAATTTATTTTGGTTGTTTTACTGTATATGATGTAATATGGTGACTATTACAAATTAATATGCATGATTTTTTTATTGTAATATTATTATTGTGTTGTTACCAAAGTGGTCCAATAGCATTATGTTTATACCCGTAGATGCTTTATGCCTAGATTACTTTTCATATTATTGTGGGTATTTAAAGTTTTTATTGATCACTAGATATATAATATTACCCAAAATGAATAATTATTTAGTGATTGATGAATAAGAAAATGATAAATTATATGTGTTCTACTTGTGTATGCATTGAATATCCAAAGATAACATGTATACTCAAATATACAATATAATTTTATCAATTAGTGTAGAAACTAAAAGCATCATTATGAAAATGTAGTATTTTATGTTTTTTACCCAAAGGTGATACATGAAAATACTTTAATTATTTTATGTTAAATTCAAAGCACTAACAAGTATGTGTTACAATATTACAGTACCATCGTCCTTTTTACTTCATTCGTTGGCTTTATTTGTTCCAATGCTTACAGGAATGAATTTTCTTGATGGGTCTGAACAAGTCCAATTCAACCTTGGTGTACTTGACCTCGATCTTGCACTCCAGATTGGTAAGCCACGTGATCTCACTGAGACCATAAGCTCAAAATACTCTCCATAAAGTTTGGAAAAATTCTAACAAGCTCAGCATTATGTTCATCCGAATGACAGTAGCAAACAACATTAAGACTACCTTACCTAAAACTGATAATGCAAAGGAATATCTTAAAATCATTGAGGATTATTTTAGAAGTGCTGATAGATCACTTGCTGGAACACTTATGAACAAGCTTACCACCATAAAATTTGATGGAAGCGGCTCTATGCATGATCATATCCTCGAAATGACCAACATAGCAGCTAAACTCAAAAATCTTGGGATGGCTGTAGATGATATATACTTTTCTAGTGCAATTTATTTTGAACTCCTTACCTCCTGAATATGGGCCATTTCATGTTTATTACAACGCTATTAAGGATAAGTGGAACATAAATGAATTAGCAAGTATGGTTGTGCAAGAGGAAGTGAGACACAAACAACAAGGTATCAATACAGTCCATCTTATACTTAAGAAGCAAGTAAAACTAATGGAAAGAAGCATAGAAATGGAAATAAACGCAAAACTTTCCAGAAAGATAGCACCAATAATGGCAACAAGAGAAAGAAACAAAGGAATGAGAACTGTCATTTCTGTAAGAAACCTGGTCATTTTCAGGCTGATTGTCAAAACGTAAAGCATGGTTCGAAAAGAAAGGCAAGCCTTTGGCTTTTATAAGTTTCAAATCGAATTTAATTAAAGTTCCTTCTAATACTTGGTGGCTTGACTTTGGTGCTACTGTTCATGTTTCCAAAATAATATAGGGATTCCGTACGACCCAAACCATATGTCCAAATGATCATTTCTTATACATGGAAAATGGAGTCAAAGTTCCTGTTAAAGCAATAAGAATGTACCAATTATTTCTATTTTTAGGATATTTTATTGATTCATATCAAACCTTATATGTACCTTCTATTTCCAAAATTTTAGTATCTATGTCAAAACTTGATAAACTTGGTTTTGTATTCAACTTTGGTAATAAAAGTTTCAATTTATTTAAGAATACTATTCACATTGCTTATGGTATACTTAATGATGGTTTATACAAATTCAATCTTGATGATACCTTCTCTAAAATGTTTTTAACTCTGCACCCTAAAGTTGGAACAAGAGAAAATTGATGGAAGAAAATTCATCATTCTTGTGGCATAAACGCCTTGGTCATATATCCAAGGAAAGAATTGGAAGATTAGTCAAGGATGACATTCTCCCAAAATTGGATTTTAATGACTTTGATATATGCATTGATTGCATTAAGGGAAAGCAAACAAAGTATATTAAGAAAGGAGCCACAAAAAGTACCGGGCTTCTTGAAATAATACATACAGACATTTGTGGACCTTTTGATGTTCTGTCATTTGGTAGAGCAAAATATTTTATCACCTTTATTGATGACTTTTCATGTTATTGTTTTATTTGCTTATTGCATGATAAGTCTCAAGCCGCAATTAAACAAAAAAGTCAAAATAGTAAGATCTGATAGAGATGGTGAATATTACGAAAAATATAATGAATCGGGTCAATACCCAGGCCTGTTTGCTAAACTCCTTGAGAAACTTGATATTTGTGCCCAATATATTATGACAGGTATGCCTCAACAAAACGGAGTTATTGAAAGACACAGTCGTACCTTACTTGACATGGTTAGGAGTATGTTAAGCAATTCAATCTTACCCATATCATTGTGGTTGCATGCACTTAAAACTGTTGTCTACATTCTAAACCGAGTTCCTAGTAAGGCAGTTCCAAAGACACCTTTTGAACTATGGACCGGAAAAAAGCCCAGTTTAAAACATTTACATGTCTGGGGTTGTGCAGCAGAGATAAGAATATATAATCCACATGAAAAAAATTGGATTTTAGAACGATTAGTGGTAACTTTATAGGTTATCGAAAAAAATCCAAAGGGTATAGGTGTTATTATCCAAACCATAGTACGAGAACCGTAGAATCCGGTAATATAAGATTCCTAGAGAGTGGCAAAACTAGTGGGAGCAATGAACCTCGAAAAGTGGTTCTTAAAGAAGTTAGGGTACAACTACCAATGGTACATTTTCCTTCAACTTCTCAACAAGTTGTTGTTCCTATGGATATTATACCAAATAATAACTAAGGACAACACATTAATGATATTGCTCTACAAAATAATATTAATAATGACCATAATGAGGTTGAAATAAATCATGAAGAGATTATTGTTAATGATGAACAAATTGTCACACATGAAGCTGAAGTAGAACAACCGCAACAGATGGAATTAAGAAGGTCTCAAAGACAAAGAAAATCAGCCATCTCGGATGAATTTGTGGTTTACCTACAAGAATTAGATTATGATATAGGAATTGAAAATGATCCAATAACATTTTCACAAGCTATCGACTGTGCCAATTCTAAATAATGGATTAATGCCATGAAAGAAGGGTTGGAATCAATGGCATATAATAAAGTCTGGGATTTAGTAGAATTGCTGGAAAATTCTGAAAGAGTTGGTTGCAAATGGGTCTTTAAGACCAAATGTGACTCAAATGGCAATATTGAACGACATAATGCCAGATTAGTAGCCAAAGGTTACACTCAAAAGGATGATATTAATTACAAGGAAACCTTCTCTCATGTTTCAAAGAAGGATTTCCTTAGAATCATCATGGCATTGGTAGCTCATTATGATCTATTTACAGCAAGTGGACGTGAAACAACATTTCTAAATGAAAATTTAGAAGAGGAAGATTATATGGAACAACTAGAAGGTTTTCTAGTTGAGGGCAAGGAACATATGGTATGTAAACTAAATAAATCAATTTATGGACTTAAGCAAGCTTCACGAAAACGGTATCTTAAGTTTAACGATATCATCATATCTTTTGGTTTTAAAGAAAACATCATTGACCGGTGTATATACCTAAAGATCAGTGGGAGTAAGTTCATATTTTTTGGTTTTGTATGTTGATGATATATTGTTGGCAAGTAGTGATTTTGGTTTGTTGTACGAAACAAAGAAATATCTTTCTAAGAACTTTGAAATGAAAGATATGGGTGAGGCATCTTATGTGATAGGAATAGAAATATTCTGAGATCGATCACAAGGATTGTTAGGCCTGTCTCAAAAAGAATATACCAATAGAGTTCTTCAAAGTTATGGAATGTGTAATTGTAAAGGTGATTAATGCCAATTCAAAAAGGGGATAAATTTACCCTTATGCGGTGCCCTAAAAATGAATTGGAGCACCAGCAAATGGAAAATTTTCCTTATGCTTCTTTAGATGGTAGTCTTATGTATGCTCAAACTTGTACAAGATCGGATATTAGCTTTACAGTTGATATGCTAGGCAGATACCAAAGCAATCCTGGGATTGAACATTGGAAAGCTGCAAAGAAAGTTCTCAGGTATCTGCAAGGGACAAAGGACTACATGCTCACATATAGAAGATCTGACCACCTTGAAGTCATCGGTTACTCAGATTCGGATTTTACTGGATGCATTGATACTAGAAAATCAACTTTTGGTTATTTGTTCCCATTGGCTGGAGGAGCAATCTCATGGAAGAGTGCAAAACAGAGCATCATAGCTTCGTCTACTATGGAAGCAAAATTCGTGGCATGCTTTGAAGCCATAATTCAAGCTTCATGGTTGTGTAAATTTATTTCAGATCTTGGAGTTGTCGACATTATTACCAAGCTGCTAAAAATTTATTGTGATAATACATCATCAGTCTTCTTTACTAAGAACGATAAATATTCTAAAGGTGCCAAACACATGGACTTGAAATAATTATCTGTTAGAGAAGAAGTTCAGAAACAACGAGTGTCCATAGAACATTTGAATACAAAACTCGTGATAGCGGATTCCCCTACTAAAGGACTACAACCGAAGACCTACTATGACCATGTTGAACGAATGGGTCTTATGTGTAGTAAGAATTGAAAGCCATTATTGTAATCCTTATGTAATATGTTCTATGTGATTTGAAATCTCATTAATATATATTTCTGAATTAATATTCCTATTTTTCCAAATATTGTACAAATAATGGTTTGGATAAATGTTGATCAGGAATGTCTTGTTAAGACTCTAATGTTGGGCTATAATGTTAAACTTTTAACTTATAGATCATATTGATTGATGTTCTAAGTATGTAGTACATGGAAGGAAAGTATGTCTCTTAATCGACTTAGAACCGCCATGACTCACCTTAATAAATGTGTCACTATGGTATTTAAGAATTAACTATATCAAGATTTAAACTTAAGGACCTATCAATTGTTTTATCATATTGGCCAAGTAGGAGAATGTAAGAATTTATGTCCTACGTGTTAATACAAATTGATATAATGGTTAATTAATTGTATTTTCTTTATGAGAGAAAATATATTTATTGGAATATAGGAAAGCGTCCTATCTCACTCCTTAACAAATAGACACACACCCATTTGTTGTCTATAACCTTTTGGGAAGAGTTGCAATTCTTTTGAATGGACACAATGAATCATTGAAATGAAAAGACACCTCATTTAGATGTTTATAAATTAAGTCTTTTTGTTCCAATGAGGATTATCATTAAAATTCATAATAGTCTTCTTCCCAAATTAAGGAGTTGGTGAAAGAGAAACGATTTCCAGAGATCAAACTTCTCGCATAAAATTACAGAATGGAGAAAGGTACATTGTACGTTTTCGCATTAAGATTTATAATTTGTGAAAACATTATTCCCAAAATAATGTTTACAGGACACCCTAAACCTAACCCTATTTCTTCATAGTTTAGTATAAAAGTAGGTGATATGAGTCAACTTGATTCCCTTCCTCTCCCTCTCTGAGCCATATACTGAAGAAAAGAAAATAGACTTAGATCAGTCATTTAGAAGTAATCGAAAAACAGAAATTATAAAATAATTATTCTTGTTTTGTATAAATATTGGAGACTTATGAAACATTCGAGCAGTCTTGTCAGGTCGCAGGGGGCCTAGGGGGGTGACACTAGTCAGCCACATACGCCAGCTGAGAGGAATGATCTGTGGGTACAAGCTATTAGGATTGGAAAATGTGGCAGCATATACATTACTAGATTGTTGATATCATAGTCATTAGTTTGCTCCATAGCTCCTCCTCGATCTCCACCTACACTGTTGTACCTTAAAACCTCTGACGCTACTCATCCTGGCAGCCTTAGTAAGCAGCAGATGTCAATGATGATATTGTACGATGTTCAGAGAAGCTAAGAGAGATTACGCAGAGGATGCCTCCACCTTCTACTCATGATGATATCACTCCTACTGGTTCTCCTTCGGCGAGTCAGTCTGATCCTTCGGTTACTACTGCTGGTCCTCCTCCGATGAGCCAGTCTTCATCTCCGGCTAGTCATAATGCACCACCATTTTCCTCTACTCCTGTGACCGTTCATGACGTCATGTAGCAGGCCTTGACTATATTTATATTGGAGTTCATGCACAGCCAACTGCACCAGCCGTCGCTGCAACCACCCCTACATATAGACTGATTTTTATGATAGATATTGACTGATGTATTGATATTTGTATTATATTCAGTGTTTTATTAATATTGTACTATGTAGGATATTGATATGTGTTGAATATGGATCTGTGTATTATTATTACTTTGTTGGGTATATAAGGATGTTTGTCTCTTTATGGATCTATGTTCGAAATGGATAAGTGTGTGGATATGGATGCTATAGATATGGATGTTTGGATACTATTTTAATATATATTTTATGTTACATGTTGCGTATACCAAAAATAATTGATTCTGGAAAAAATATTCAAGATAGCAATAGAATAGCGACGGACCGTCGAAGGACTAGCAATGGACCAATGACTGTGACAAAAATACTGGAAAATTTTAGGTAGCTACTGATCAACGAATACCTAGCTACGACTAGTAACTAATTTTTTGATTGCTATTATGATACAGTTACTGTCTGATACACAAAGAGTATCAGGAACAGTCGCTATTTTTGTTGTTATTTTAGTTGTTGATATAGCGACGGACATATATATATATATATATATATATATATATATATATATATATATATATATATATTGCTATTCTATCACTTATTTTTGTCGCTAAGTTCGTCGTTGGTTAGTCGGAACAACGACTAATCAACGACAAAAAAAATGAACAATGTCAGGAATTTACGACAAAAAATTCCAATCATTTTTCTGTCGCTATTACTGTTAGAGACATAATATGTCAAAATAGAGACGTAATCTTCTGTCGCTATATTCTCCTAGTTGCAATATAGTCAATTTTGTCCTTTTTACACAGGCAGCTGGGTAAAGCCTTCCTCTCTCCTCGCACAGTGACCCCGGGGGCTTCCCTCCACCTCCAGTAGGTTTCTCCTTTTTGCGGCCTTTTGCTTTTTTTGCCATTTTTTGTTTTGCTTCGTCGGTGCATCCTTTGGATGGCTGTTATTGTTATTGTCATTTTGCCCATCAGGTTGGCATAGTCTCTTCGTGCACAAAGTGGGTTTTGTACATGATTTTTCCCGATAGTCTTAGTTTTTATAATATGCGATCTTATTTATATATATATATATATATATATATATATATATATATATATATATATATATATATATATATATATTCTTCTTTTATATGAGGGATATTGTACCAAGGCTTATTGCATCATTGTTGCACGAGTTGATCCCAGCTATGTAAGTGATATAATAGTGTTGTTATAAAGCTTGATTACATGGCAGTAAATTTTGGCCTCTTTTACTCCGACATGTATGCACATCATTTAATGCAAAACTCACTTCTCCTCCTTCTTCTTCTTCTTTACTGTCTTCTTTGTCCACTCCAAAGCAGAAAAACTCTTCAGTTTCTTAAAAGAAATAAATTATCCAGAACTTTTCATGGCTATAATGAAGTTCACATCTTAGTTCTTCTTCATGCTCATCTCTCTTGATCTAATTCTTCTTCATACATACATCTTAGTTCACAACTTTGAATTCCACCAAAGTCCATAGTCCCTCTTACACGCAACTCAAATTTAACTAAAAACACAATTCTGGGAGGTGGTTTAACTCTTTTAGTTTGTATGTAAGATAATTTTGACCCTACAAACACATTCATAAATTTTTGAACAAAAGTTTCATTCCTTCCTTGTAGGGGCACCTTCAAACCAATACATTGTCCCATGAACCTAATTCGCAACCATTTTGCAGATGATAAAATGAAAAATATTGACAAGCATACATGTATATAACAATAACCATTCCAGATAGAATTCTAATTTATATAACACAGTTGACGTTATCCATTTAGTCACCACTCGAATGGCTGGCAAATTTTTGGATATCACCTCATTGTTAGCCAACTTGATAATTTGAGTACAAAATTTTATGTTCTTCTATATCTTCTCCCTGAGCTTGATAATTTGAAACTTCCAGTCATGCGAATCACGCTTGCGTAAGCAAAACATGTCGACATGAAAGAACTGTTTGTGTTTTGCCTTGGTGACTAGAAACATAGTCCCACATTGCTTACACCAAATGGTGAGTATCTCTATATAAAGCTTTGCTTGTGTTGAGATGAGCACATGAGGTGTGGTGAGCAAATGGGTGCCATATGGGAATATTTTTTCAGTAGAATGAAGGCTATCTCCACAAAGAAAGATTTTATGCTTTTTGTCATGCTCATGGGATTATTTCCTTTAGAGCTAAGCCCCAAAGGGGCTTAGCGACTCGGGCTCGTGCTCGAACTCGGGCTCAAGGAGATAAAGAGGTGCTTTGTTGGCGCACTTTACATTAGCACGTCAGCATCGAGGCTTTGTGCGCTGTTGTTACGCTCGTACTAGTCGCATGCGCTAGGCACATGGGCTCGACGCATAGGAGGGAGCTGGTGCGGGTGCTGGCACGGGGGTAGGCGCATGCTAGGCATGGGCACAGGCGCGGGTGTGCCTATGAACTGTTGCTCTGGTTCACGTGCGCCTGTGCGTCCATACGTCTGTGCAGCAATTAGGCACCGAATGGTAGATTCGGGCGGTTATAGAAATATTGAATCAATATTGTAGATCCGATTTTTATAGGATTTAAATTTGATTCATTTAAATATTTCCATTTTGTTCCTATCTTTTCGCAGCAGTGTACGGCAGGATTAGAGTTAGGGTTTCAGTCCAACTCTATAAATACTCTCTTCGTGCTTTCTTTGACGACTTACTCAAAAATTAAGAAACAAATATAGTTGAGAGGCCGCTACCAATGTATTCCAAGGAGTTCTGCGAGTTCAGTCAGGAGGTGACAGCAAGCGTTCCAGAAGTTCTCCTTTAAACTTGCTGGTTCCTGAAAGCAGATCGCAGTAGGGCGAATCTTGCTTTGAGCCACAGTGATCTTCATTATCCCAGCAGAGTTGAATCCTCTTCTTCCTCCGCCTTTGAAACAGAGACTTCAGGATCTTTTTGAGAAGCAATTCTCAAAAGATCCTCATATATAGAGTGTGACCCAATTCGTTTAGAGAATCACCATGTTTACTTAAGTTCTTCCATCTAAGATGTGTTTCGGAAATAATAATCTCAAAGCAAGATTTGGATCTGATGAAGAACAACCATGCAAATCTTCTCGACACAAGTTTTAACAAACCTAAAAAGTTTGACGGGGAGCATTATAATGTCTAGAAAAGAAATGTCAGCCTTAATCTTCATCTCATGAGCATCGACTATGTGTTGACAGATCCAGAGCCTTTAATTCCAGGAGATGAAAATGCTCGGAGGCTCACAGAGGCCACTGTTTTGCAGTCTAAGTGGAGGAGAGATAACAACTTCTTCAAGTTGCTTATTTTGAACTCTATGGAGGACTCTCTGGCGGAGTCTTACAGCAAGACGCGATCTGGAAGAGATAGGTCAGCCTTAATCTTCAACTCGTGAGTGTCGACTGTGTGTTGACAGATCCAGAGACTTTTATTCCAGAAGGTGAAAATGCTCGGAGGGTCACAGAGGCCACTACTTTGCAGTCTAAACGGAGGAGAGATAACAACCTCTACAAGTTGCTTATGTTGAACTCTATGGAGGACTCTTTAGCTGAGTCTTACAGCAAGACATACGGTCAATACAAAGGACGTCTGGGAGTCTGTAGAGAATCTCTACAAGGCATATGAAAAACAAGATCCACGTGACCGAGAAGGTCTGGAAGATGCGATTTGAGGACGACACGACGATGTTGTCTCAAGTCAAGGAGTTCCTCAAGTTACGTCAGAAACTTAAGGATGACGGCATACCCTTGGTCGATGCTTTCATCGTCGGGGGTATAGTCTCTATGTTCCCACCTGGATGGAGCAACTTCATCGCGGACATACATAATAAGAAGATAGAGGTGGATCTTGAGCACCTCTTACATTGGATTCCTGTTGAAGATGAGTTGAGGGCTCAACTCAGAGTGGACACCTTGTCCAAGCAGATGACCAAGGCCAACATGGTGTAAGGAGAAAACTCTAAAGAAAAACAGAAGGCTCCCTACCATAAGAAGAAGGATGTTCACCATCTGAAGGTGAAGTCAGCTCAGTTCAAGCCCAAGTCTAAAGAACCTGGGACTTGTTTCAACTATGGCAAGAAAGGCCACTAGAGGAAGGACTGTAAGAAAAATTTAAATAAAAAGAGCAAGGTGAGGCTAACCTTGTTGCTATGGTTGTGCAGGTTGACTCAACTGGTGTTGACATGGACTGGTGGATAGACACTAGTGCATCATGCCATGTTTGCTAAAAGAAGGGGTAGTTCACCATGTACAAAGCTGTTTTTGAGAAGATTATGATGGCAAACCAGACACAAGCTGAAGTACTTGGGATCGGGACGGTGGTACTACAACTGACTTGGGGAAGTCGCTGAAACTTGTAGAAGCATAAAAAATCTCAGCTGATAACATTCCTCTACCACAGCGCAGATGATACAAAGGCGTAGACCGAGTATTAACAAGGCAACAGAAGATACGGAAAGAAGTTCTGTTATTATTATTCCTACAAAGATCTTGTACAGATTCATCAAGGCTATACGTAAAGGACTAATCCTACTTCTTTTACAAAGGATCAATCACAGGTTCAGCACACCCTAGAGGAGTCTATAATAGACTTAGTCTCCATCAAAGTACAAGCATCTTTCTTCTTGGTGCGCATACTAGATGATTGATCTCCATCAAGGCACATTCTGCCTTTCTTGTACGCGCAACCCTCCAAATAGCGTCAATTACTCGGCCAAAGCAAGCAACTTCTTGAAGCAACTATTGGCCCGAGATCCCTGAACGCGCAGTAGGTCGTAAAGCCCAGAACGAGCAGAACAGAGTACAACCTGTAGCACTTCAGGCTGACAACCTAACCAAACTCGGTCGTCGGGACCTCTAAGATGTCGCCAAGAGTCAAACTCCTTAGAGAGGATACTTGGATACTTCTCAAGAGCAGTGGCGACTCCTTCTACAAAGAGTTCTTCTACAAGAATATGGCCCCTTCGAACGAGAGAAGCCTCAACCAACAACTGACTTATGCAAGGCCAGCGGCCGTCTTAAGCTCAGTCTGGATCAAATATGGTGGTAAAGGGTGCCAGGAAGAGGATAGTGACTCTTCAGAGGAACACTTCCCCTTTTATAGGACCGGGAGTGGTCCAAACTATAGGTCACTTGGCCGACGGTCAAAATTCCTATATTAATGGGATGAGGCTAGGACTCAGCACAATGGGTCTCAATTAACAGGCCCATTCAAGTGAGTCTCCAACGTGTTCAAATTCTTCTTGGAATTTTCCAATTAACGATGGCAATTAAGAAGGAGTCTGCATTCAAGGGTAGTCATTTGCTTCTCTTGAAAAAAAGACATAAAATACATGCTGTCTCCAACCGGAGGTGCAGGCACCCCATTGTGTTCCTTTGCTTCTAAGGCACAGACTGTACATCCCCCTCTCAGAAGCACAGACAGCTGCTTCGATCCAAGTACCCGGCCTGTTCAACGGCCCTTTATTCCCAGCAAAAGACTTGGAAGACACTGTTTGCCTCCAACACAAGCCCGACTACTGCCCTAAAGCACAGTAAAATGGTCTATCTGAAGGTGCAGCCTACTCATCATCCTAAAGCACAGTGACTTCCCCGAAACACAGCCTACTCGTTTCCCCTAAAAGCATAGAGTCTTCGTTGTCTTCGAAACATAGTCCACTTGTCGCCCTAAAGCAGAGAGGCTCCGTCGTCTCCAGAAGCACAGTCTACTCGTCACCCCAGAAGCACAGCCAGCCTTGCCTGAAGCACAGACGACATGGTCCCACCCAATCGGTTTGCTTAAACTGCCTCTCTCAAAGATAGGATTGAGATTGATCAAGTTGATAAATGTGAATATCTTATCAGATTGATTTAAATCTCGGATGAATATTACACATAATCTAAGTCTGAGATAAAATTCCAAGATTTGCTTGGCTACATCCGAATAAGCAAATCGGCACACGCCATGTGTCACCTCATTCTGTTATTTTGATAACAACCAGAGATCTCGTTTGAGAGAATCTCAAAACTCGCCACATGTCAGTGCCATAGAAGTCCGTACCGTACAAGGATGGCAGATTCCTTCATATCTCGAAACCCTAATGCACATCGCATATGTGTCCCTCTCCCTATAAATAGGAGAGGTTTTTTTCTAGTAATATGATCGACAAGGAGAAAAGATCCACCGAATTATCAAAATCTTTAACTTCGACGTCCTCCTGATCGGCAACTCTAGAGTTCCATCAATGGCACTAGAAAGTCAGAGCAAGTCTCATATCATCATTGGATCGTCAATTGAGTAAAGGAGCCGCTGTAGTGCTCGATCTGCACCGTCACACTTTTCAGACACTTTTGAACTTAGATTTCTTCGCATAAGAATCGCTTGTACTCTTTTTTACATTCAATATACAAAATATTCGTTCAACCTTTTGTCATGTCGAACAAAATAGTGACTCTGCTGGAGACTACCTTCTCCTCCAACAAGAAGGTGGTGACACAATCCGATGATGACTTGCTGGGATCCTGTCAGAAGATGTTGGTCGTACGCTTCGACCAGCAAACTTTTGAAGATCTCCTTTCTGAAGAGAAGTCGAGCCCTTCTAAGCAGTACTTAAAAATTGAAGAAGACTCGACGGACCTAGGTTCCTAAGATGGCTGCGACGAGCTGTACGATGGAGGAGACTGCGTCTCAGACCCGCCTCGTCGATGAAGCCCCAAAGATCTCTTCGACCGCTGATGCCAGGCCATCTCTCTCAGATCCCATGCTCGGGAAATTCAGAGAAGATTATGGCTATCGTATGGCAAGCGTGACAAAAGGGCAACGCCGAAAGGAACAGATGACGACTCTCCCGCTCGTAGAGGATGCTGCACCAGTGAGAACTTCTGCCTTCGACATAATAACCGGTCCATCAGGTATGGCCATGTTGGATTTCGAATACTACGCATCATCTAATCTTGGTAGGAGAAGATCCAAGCCAGTACTTGCCCCATGTGATCAAAGTGTAATGCCAATGGCGGACCGGAAGCCCGCGTTGACAGTAACGTGCGCAGTCGATGGAAAGCTATACAAGACCATCCCAGACGATCCGAAGCCTCGTCCGACGTAACCCCATCATCCCTTGAGCACCCACTCGCACTACTCAAGGCCAGGGGTACGTCATCAGCGGCTCTCTGATCGAGGCATACTCGGACCTCACCCACAAGAACTCAAAGGAAGAATGCCTTCTCCATATCTCCTCGGCTGCGTACAGTGCTCCTGTGTACACGAAGGAAGTAGAGGCATGAAGACTTCGTCTACTCCCTGTGAGCGTAGGACGAGAGAAGAATCTGAGACGCAGTTGATGTCTAAATCAAGACCCAACTGTACTCATATTACCATCAACTGCTGCTATTGTCAAGCAGATCCATCACCGCCAAAGAGGAGGTCCATATTTCAAAGGCAACGACTGAGAACTTATGAGGAAGAAGAAGAGCTCCGCATTGCTTCATGTAATGTTGCTTGGGACTCTCCGTCCCAGAAGAAGCTATCCAAGAAACCCCTTTCCTCGGCTGGCAAGTCCAAAAACTGGCCTGAAGGTAACAAGAAGCTTGTGTCCGAGGAAGGCGTATTCCAATACACGCGCTCCAAGGACGGATCATCGTCGCAAGAAGATGATTCATCGACCGTTGTACCTACTGGAGGTAACCAACCTGCTATAGTGCATAACAACCCTTCGTTTCAGCATGACAAAAGGACGTATGATACCGACACTTCTGCGGGCACAAGCTGTCAGAGGACCAAGGGTAGGAACAATGTTGAGTCAGAGGATGATCGCAACTTGCCAGTCTTCCCACAAGACAATGAGCACCAGCACTTCGAACCAGAAAGTGATAGATCTACCACCCCTTCTACTTACACACATATAGCATCTGTGCACATGGCGGCTGATGACAACGAAGAATCAAGCGGAAGTGCTGATCAGCAGAAACGTATTGAGGCTCTCGAAGGAAGTCTTAACGCATTGAACATATCCATTCTGACTTTAGCCTCTGTCGTTTTGGAGATCAAGGACAGATTGGTTCCCACTGTCTCTACACCTGCGACTTCGACGGTTCGTGATGGGTCTAGTACCCTGCCCGTCATAAACTAAGTCGTACGGTCGTCGTCCACTCCGTCGGCCATCAATCCAGCGGTACCCAACGAAATACAGCAAGCACTCGAGGAGTTATACACTCTCAATGATGCCAAAGAAAAATGAGCCATACTCCAAAAGATGAGCATCCGGCAGCCTTATCCTGCTGTGTAGGACAATGTGGTTTATCCTCCCAATTATAAACCACAGACTATCACCCCTTATGATACTAAGGAGTCGTCCAGACGATACTTGAGGTATTTTAACTCCGTAACAGGATACTTGCTAAAGGACGACGCCCTTCTCACCAGCATCTTCGTTGGAGCTCTACACGGAGTGGCCTATGAATGGTTCTACAGTTTTCTCGACAACTACATTAAATCGTTTGAAGACCTGAAGAATATATTCCTGAAACGGTTCTACGAATGAGGGCTGGACATGACGATGTCTACTCTCATGGACATCGTTCAAAAAGAAACAAAGCCCGTACGAGCGTACATTGAATGCTTCTGCCAGGCCGTTCTAAGGCTACCTCCAAGCGTGCCTGAGACCATGCTCATGGATTCAGGCCGCAAGAATATGCTTCTTGCCATCAAACTGTAGCACAATGCTTCCTGCAGTGAGTGGACGCCCTTCATTACTGAAGCAGACGTAGCTCAGAAGAAGGCATAGGACGCACAACTCCTGGGTCTGAACTTCCCCTCTATTAAATATAAAGGGAAGCGAGTAAGAGATGGTAAAGGCAAGCAAGCTATGGCCGTAAATATTACAAAGGGTCCAGCGCTCGTGAGCTCCAAGCTAGCCGAAGCGCAGAAGCCGAAGGAAATCTACTCCTTCAACGATGAAGACACGCTCAAATTATTCGAGATGCTGACCAAGGGCGACAGGCTGCAGCTTCCACCTCCCAAGCATCCTGACGAAGTGGAAAAAGTAGATAATCCTAAGTACTGCCATTACCACCAGTACATCCACAACTCAGTATACGACTGCTACGTGTTGAAAAGACGGATTCAACATCTTATCAACGCCAAAATCATCTTCCTCGATTACGAGGAAAAGACTGTGACAGCCAACATGGTCATAATACAGTTCGGGAGCTTTCCGATAGCCGAAACTCAAGACGACGTCGTCCCTATCCCAAAGGCAATGATGGAAGTCGTCAACCTTCCGCCCGCCAGGGACAATGCTCAGGGCCTCATCACTTTCACAATATCGCAAGGTGAAGTGATATGGGTTAATCCAGATCTCACTCCTGACATGAATATGCCAGCAGCCCGCCCGACTAAAGGGAGGAAGGTCAGGACATGTCGCTTGGTCTCTTCCTCGGCAGAAGACACCAGGGTGACCACTCGTTCGGCTCTCCAGTGAGAGAAAAACTAGGCTCCTGAAGAAGAGACGCCCCCACCGATGACCTATTCTACTCCCAATACAGCACAAGCCGGACCTTCTCAACCTCCTACTACAGATAAGCAGAAACAGAAGGAGGTCCGCTTCGATAAGCCTCTACGAAAGGGCTCGACGGTAGGTCCGATCAAGCTCTACAACTTCGATATACTGGTGCAGCTGGCCAACACGTCGGCTCGGTTATCACTCTTCGAGCTTCTCTGGCTCTCCAAAGCAACTCGGGACGTCCTCAGCGAGGTGCTACAGAATGCACAGGCTTACCTCGCACAGGCGAAGCAGGCTAAGGAAGACCATGCAGCATGTCCACATTGCCATAGCGGGGTGGAGGTGATTCCTAACATCACCTTCACGTAGCACAATATGCTGCTAAAGAACAACCAGCACAACCGACCCCTGTACTACATAGGATACGTGGGTGCTAACAAGGTCAATTGTATTTACATCGACCCGGGCTCATCGCTCAGCATCATCCCTCGAAGTCTGCTCTAAACTCTAGGGATCCCGATGTACCGTCTCATGGCATCGAACACCACCGTCAGCGGCTTCAACGCGAAAAAGAGTGAGCCTCTGGGCAAGATCCGATTGAAGTGTCAAATAGGTGATCTTCATATTGAGGTTACATGTTACGTCATCGATGCGGACATAAACCACAACGTATTGCTTGGACGGCCATGGATCCATGAGTACATGATCGTCCCCTCCACCCTTTAACAGTGCATAAAATACGTGGCCAGTGATGTGACTGTCAAGACGAAGTTTGCTGACATCAACCGGTTTTGAGGTCTCAAAACATACTGTACGGGTGCCGATCTGTAAAAACTGCTCACCTGGGACGATGAGTCTAATGATGTCGACGACGAACCAGAAGCTACAGCCATCAAGGAAGGACCCATAAGGGTTCGACTGAAAGGGAAGCCACCTAAGACTCCAGCCCCACTGGTCATCAAACTCCGGGGCAAGGCTCCAGCACGGCCGCCTCCGACGGCATCAAGCCAGGAGCCCCTGCAAAGAAATCTCTCCCGAAAGGCCCTGACATCTGCTTCAAAGCCGCAGGATACTCTGGCTGCGCCTCCCGCGGTGATCAAGATGAAGCAAAAATCTCCTCCACCTTCTTCTGCAGCAGCTCTTGCCCACGAGTAGTTACACGATAACGTCTGTGCCAATACCGAGGCACAGTCTTTAGATGATGTAATCCTTCGGGATAAAATTTTGCATTTTATTAATAGGAAGTTGTCTTCAAATTACTCATGTGTGCATTAGAACACTAAGTACTTCTTAGACAATGCTCTATGTACTCTACAAACGCAAGTGATAACCGCCAACCTTGTAAATCGAGTTGTCCCCTCCAAAGGCACCTACTTCCTAGTCCCGCCAAGGAACCCGGAGGAGCAACCTATCGTCTTCGATCGAATGAAACATCTGCAGCGGCCAACCCCAGGAGAACCGAAACCCGACGACGGCAAGATGCAGCTCTACCGCTATGCTACTCAAGCCAGATATCTCATCCAGAAGATGGGATACAACCTGAATAGCAACAAAGGGCTGAACTACGGCAAAGGTCGACGGCTTACCTTACGAGTTATTACTCCGAAGGGGAAGCCTCAGAACTACTACCAACGTACTCGCCGGAGGTTGGAGTATGTTACTGCCACGACCACTTCAGAGAGTTCAGAACCGAAGGCTCCACTACACTCGCATTCTTTCGACTCTTCAACCTGGGATTCTGATACCAGTATTGGCCGTTATAACGCTCCAGTCCCAAAATACTTAGGACTAAATACGTCGACATGCATGCTACATACATACGAAGTATACTCAAATATATGGAAACCTCGTATGTATACTTAAGTTACGAAATGCCATAAACCATGATAACTAAATCTCATCCACTAAATAAAAGAATAATAATATAAATCAACTATAAAATTTGTAATTGATACATGTAGTTGGGTGGAGACAAATTTACTACCAACTATTTAAATGATAAGGATAATACAAGGAAGAAAATATGAAGGAAAGGTAGCAAGTTGACCCAAGGGCAATCCTCTGCGAAGGGATGGAGAAGATCCACGGCCCTGGCTAAACACATACAGATATCACAGAAGCACACAACTAAAGAGATCACCAGGTCCTCAGAGGGACGTAACAAGATACATGAAGAACATGCCACAAAACTAAATATATAAATATGTCATAAATCACAAGTAAAGTAAAATAGTCCCAATCATAAAAAGATCCAATACCTCATCATCGAAACAGTGGACTATCCCTATAACCAAACAAGGACAAGGGGTAGAACACTATTCCGCGATACGATATTGTCCCCAGCTACTAGTAGAACAGGGATGATATGACATTAACTAGGGTTACCTAACCTTTCTAATGTGTCTATGCAGTTGAGAAATAATTCTTTCAACGCATGAGCCCTGGCTATAAATGGGATCAACATAGTCCCCATATAGGGCACCAGGGGCCTACGTCTGTAACATCCGAAGATCATCAGAGGGCATCATGTGCAAGGGGGTACGTCCATAACGCTCTGGGAAACGTCAGAGGGCACCTGGAGCCTGCGTCTCCGAAGAAACGCACAGGTAAACAGAGAAGTACAAAGAAGCCCATACGTCAGCTATTGTTCTCCCCACCCAATGCTCTTATCTAAGTCGCATCCACGACCATAAACCTCTACTAACTGCTTAGTCTCCTAACATGCCTCTATTAGCAGTTAGACCTAACGCATGCACATGGGTGATCAACCAACACGCAAGGACTTCTACATGCTACTCATCTCACACATACTCGTGGTACAACTGTGTCAAGTTTTATGTAATATACTACAGATGGTAGTCCCTTAACTCTAGGTCCATATGCAATCAAAGGATAATAAGTAAAGTAAAGCTAATGTTACTGAGTAGGTAGTAAATCAGGCACTGTAAAAATGGTACAGCTAGAAGAACTGGAAATAAATATACAGTGATATACAATAAATAAAAAGCGGACTAATTATAAACAGTAAATTATGGCAAGGTATCTTTCCTGGTGTATAGCCTGGTGTGGTGCGATGATCCGACAAATCTTGTTTATCCAATAGCCGAGGTCGATATGTAAGGGTCCGAAGTTGCAGGAAAATAGGATTATGGAATTAGTCACGGTTAATAATGATGGTTGAGGAGAATTTGGAGTAAATGAATACGTATACTTTTATTTTTTTTTTACAAAATCTTTTATAATGTTTTAAAAGCTATATTTATACTTAGTCAAAAATTCTTTAGATAAATATTCTAGAAAATTATAAATTAGTATCTCAATATATTAAGCAGATTTAAAATAGATGTAGGGCCAAGCCCAATCTCAAAATATTTATGTTATATAAAACAATATACATACATGATAAACCCATATAGACATTTATATAAATTCTATAAAATGATTATTATATAAATCTTCTTATTGAAAATATACCATATATTATTTTTGAAAATATAATCCTATAGTACTAATTTAGGTAAAAATTTAATCAAGTTTTTACAAAATAATTTTGAAAAAAATCTATAGTATAAACCCAAAATAACCAATAATTCTAAAAGCAA
Organism: Iris pallida; assembly: GCA_029216955.1. NCBI lineage: Eukaryota > Viridiplantae > Streptophyta > Magnoliopsida > Asparagales > Iridaceae > Iris > Iris pallida. The sequence goes on from JANAVB010017998.1 coordinate 6,391,401, forward strand.
TCAAGAGTACATCTATATATATATAATGTGTAAACTTATTGTATCAAGTATATCCTACATATATCTACCCATACTGATAATAATAATAATAGTAATATTATTATTAATACCTCTGGCTGTTGCTTCACTAATTAATAGAGGTGACAAAACTAATGAAACAACTGGCTGCTCTCTCTCCTTTTTGAGGAGAGCATAGAGTCACAAAAAGAAAGAAAAGGGGAAGAAAACTAGAGGGAGAGAGCAGGGAGAGGAAGGCGAAGACTCACAGGAGGAGGCTAGAGGAGGAAGCGGGGATCGGCGTAGATTTCGAGCGTTGGGCGGTGCGTCATCGGAAGGAGGCGGCGCTCGGGGAGACAACCAGGACCGGAGGTCGACGGATCAGGATCTCACGTACAGCTGGGAGCTCGGCGACGAAAGCTCCCGATCGAAGGTGCAGCGGTCGCACAGTCGGTGGGGGCGGCCGACCAGAGATGGAAGTCGGCCTAGAGCGGCCACCTGAGGAAGGGGCGGCAGCTCCCAGCGCGCGAAAGGGCGAGCCCGCGACACAGGAACTCGAAGGCGGATCTGCCCTAGCTCGACGTGAGCGGTCTGGTCGGCAAGTCACAGGGCGAAGGAGTGATTGGGCGGCGATCGTCGATAAGGTTGGGTTCTCTTCTTCTTCTTTTTATTTATGGGATGGTGGTTATGTTGATTTGGGTGACCGTGGCCACGATAGCCGCAGCGATAGTGATGGCGGGGATATGTTGTCGGGTGGTGACGGATTTGGATGTCTCCGACGGTTGGATTCGGTGTTTTGCTATTTGACAGCGGCAGAGGTGGTGTTGCTTGGCTGGGGCGGCTGGTGGCACTGGCGGTGGGGTTTGGGAAGTCGGGTCTCGGTGCTGGGAGTATGCGGATGGTAGTTGTCACTCCCGTTTTCCGTTATACGTACTTTCGTATGCGTATACAAAATTTCTGGCATTTATCCGGTGGACTGTAGTTAGACTTGTTTTGCTTAGCCTAGTCTTGGTTTAATCTTGACTTGGTTTATTTGATCGGTTCGGTTTAATTTGACTTGGTTTGACTTGTCTTAGCTTGGTTTGAGATGGAGAGGGTTGATATATAACCCAACTACTTTTCTCTCTCTCCTTATTCACTTCTTTATTTACTTCTTCATCTTCTTCATTTACTCCTCCCACCTACCAAGTCCTAGGCAAGTGCAACTTGCTTCATGGAGGAACTCCATTTTTGTTGTTCCATTGTCTTCCTCACGAGATTCTAAGATACTTTAGTACTTGGCATTTTTAATTTTTATAATTTATTTTTTGTAGATCTAAGTTGGTTGTATTTTCGATTTTCCTGGGTTTGATCTACCAAACTTTATTATTTTCAAGTTTTGATTGTTCTATGTTGTAGAGAATTTAATTTTATCCAAAATAGACCTTTAAAAAGTTAGATTTTGACTTGTTTTGAGAAAGTTATGGCCAAAATAAGATTTGAGCATTTTCTAGTTCATCTGTGCTGAATTTGGCAGGGACGATGAATAGTGCCGCATGAATAGTGTCGTAGCCGCAGGAATGAATAGTGCGCATGAATAGTGCTGCATAAATAGTGTCACAGTCATAGGAATGAATAGTACCGCATGAATGGTGCCACAGCAGCAGGAATGAATAGTGCCACAGCCATAGGAATGAATAGTGCCACATAAATAGTGTCGCAGTCGCAGGAATGAATAGTGCAACATAAATAGTGCCGTAGTCGCAGGAATGAATTGTAACACCCAGTTTTCCAGATGAGGGTAATTTTGAAATTTTGTAATTATAATTATTATTTATTGATATTTATTTTATATTATGATTTTTGGTGATTTTTAATTATTTTTAAACTATTTAAAATCATGACTTGTGATTTGGTGTTTTGCTAGTGTAACCCTAGAGATAGTGACCTAGAGCCTAGCCATGTGATTATGGTGTTTCATTTATCATTTTTAGCCTAGGGGTATTTTGGTCAATTTGAATTTATTTGAATTTAATAGAATTTATTAGAATTTATTGGGATGCATGTGAATTTATTATTAATTAAATATTGCTATGTGTTATGTTAGTCCTTAACCTAGAAGTTTAGCCCTAACCCATATTAGACATGGCCTAGACTAGGGTTAGTTAGCTTGGATTAGTCATGACTAGTCATTGGTTAGAATGATCAAGTTAGACTAGCTAGTTATAGTTAGTTGAGACTAGCATTGAAACCTAGGTTCCATCCTAGCCATCGATTTGACATGATGTGAGGGTGATTATTGGATGGGATCCCAAAACCCTAGAAGTGGCCAGCCCAAAACCCTAGGTGAGCCTATTTAATCCCTCCCAAATCATTGCCTCCTTGTTCATACTCTCTCTTTTCAAGAACAAGGTGAGCTCAACTTCATTTCTTCATAACTTCTTCATTCCTCATCTTTTTTCAACCAAACTTCTTGCATTGTGACCTAACCATCACCCTTTTGCTGTCCATGGAGGTAGAATACTGATTTGGGGATCATCTTGTGCTCGAGCTACAGTAAAAAGGGACTGTACTTTGACAATTTTTGAGCTCAAGACACCCATTGGTAAATCCCTCATTCTTCATTTAAACTATTGGTTTATCATCATGGATGTATAGCCCTAGGTCCCCTCTAGCCTCGGGTAGGAGCAGACCCGAACCTGTGTCGGATACGTGTCCGTATCAGACACGTATCAGTAGGTCCCCTAGGTGTTCGACCTAATGCCTTAATAGGTTTTCCTTTACTGTTTTCCAATTTGGTTTGAATAGGAAATTAGGGTTTAGGCTCGCTTATAGTTTTCTGGTGTCCTGAGATTGTTTTGGTGTCGTGTCGTGTCGCAATGGACACGGGAAAACGCAGGGAGCCACGCGCGTGCGAGCAGTGCCATTTCCCCTGCTACTCGGGGTTGATTGTGCGCTGTACCCGCCACTTGGACACGTGTAATTTGACACGTGGGTGCGGGCAGTGTCTGACACGAGGCCCCCATAGTTTTGTGGGTCCTCGTGTCATGTCGGACACGGTATCGCGTGTGCACGGGGCATGTTCTGTGCTTGTGTACTATTTTATTCACTATTTTAATTCCAGTTTTAATAATTTAATTCATGTTTTTAATTGCTATTTAGATCCTAAACATGATTAATAATCTTTGTTAATTGAGTTTACATGTTAGTTTAGGTTATTGATGTGAAATTTGGATTCGAAATTGGGTTAATTGTAATCGGCTGATACCATGTTCTGATACATTGGTTTTTCAAATTTCTGAACTTTAAATTCTATTTCTATTGATGTTTTTCACTGATTAATTACTCCCACATGATTGGTAGTTCATGTTTAGCTAAATGTTACAATTCGAATTAGGCTTTTGTTTGTAAATAGGATATTAGACTTTGTGTTGGGTTCGAAATGTAGGAAACTGAGAAATTGGTTTCCCTTTCCTTCTTCAAAACTGAGTTTAAATGATTTATTTCTTAATACCTGAGTTGTTCCTCCCCATTACACTGATTTCCTTTTAGAACCTGAGGTTTATTCATTCCCTGTTGAACTGTCCTGTGGGATTGGGTATTAGTTAACTGTTGAATTTAAATATGGGATTGAATCACCATTCACTATTTTCCAGATTTCCTATAGTTAGCTAACTGTTTTTCAATTGCCCACACACAAACGGTTCCCTGTTTTCCTGTTTTCCCAGGATATCACTCCTATTGACACAATGTATCAGCTCACTGAATTCAGGATTGTTACACACAAAGTATTCACTGAATTCCTGTTTCCCACACTGATCTTATAGTAGTGCACTGATTAGTATTCACTGATTTCCTAGGGACACTTGCTACCCTGTCAAGTAAGCTCACTGTTTTGCAGTTGACACATGTATCACTTCACTGATCACCACACACAGGTTCAAGCCTTCACTCACTCACTGTTCCTATCCCATGTTATCCCTTGCGATGCCACTGTTTTCTTTTTTTACACTTCACTGTTTATTGTTTCCAGGATATTACTCTCTCATACACACAAGTGTATGTCACTAACACACACACACATGTCTATCTCACACTCCAGTGACACTCTCTTGTATTCTTAAACACACACTCCTTGACACTTGAACACACACTTTCTTGGCACTCTCACTCATGACACACACACACACACACACACACACACACACTTGAACACATTTATATGCCTTTCCTATTCTTCTATGTGTAAGCATGAATATATAGGTATCCTATATATTATAATATGTGTGTGTACTATTATATATATATTATATATATATGAATGTGTGGTATACATATAGGTAGCCTATATGTTAATGTGTATTCTATATTATATTATATAAATATATCAATGAGTGTATTATATTTTAGATATATATATTGTTATGTATATGTGTGTTATGGGTTGGTTTAGGCATGGTATTGCCTAATAGCCTATAGCCTAGGGCTCTTAGCCTATGGGTGTGGCTTGAATGCCTAGTGTAGAGTTAGTTAGACTTGTTTAGCCTTGATTAGACCTAGAATAGACTAGTATAGACTTGTTGACCTAGTTGACCTAGTTTGACTTCTAGGGTTGACCAGAGTTGACCAAGAGTTGACTTTGGTCTAGATTGACCTAGATTCATGTAAAATGCATTGACTTGCATCTCATTATCATTTTAGACTCATAGTGACTTGTACTGTTCTATAGGAGACAGACACCACTCCTCGGACAGTAGATACTCTTCAGATACTCAGGATACAGGCGAGTACATTCTCTGATCATTTCATATCTTGTTTAGGATTATATTTCCTACTTTAGATTACTTTACTTGATGCTGACACATTGGTAACACGGATTGGTACTATCATGTATCTCGTGCTTCTATTATCATGAATCTTCATGAATCAGCTTGTGATTCCTGTACTCTCATGAATCACAGAGCCTTCACGAATCTTCATGAATCACTCACGAATCATCCTATATGGGCAGTAGTATAGTCATGAATCTTAACGTAACTTGACTGGATCCTTGTGTATTGATTGGAGATGGGAGAGTATAAATGAGCATGTGAATAATTCCATAGTAGAATAGTCACGAATCACCTCTTTAGTATAGTCATGAATCACCCTCCAGCTGTTCACATGTTTCATCTTGTACTCTAAATCACTAGAATCACTGATTAGTTTTCTATTATACTGTAGATATTTACTTACAGTCTCTCTCTCTTTTATATTATGATATTCTTCAGTTTCATGTATCTTACTCTCTAGCATGATTATATTTTCTATTCTGTTTTGATTTGTTGAGATGTATTGTGCTCGCTCCCGTCCTCACCAGACCTGTTGAAAATTTTACAGAGAATGATGAGGCTATGGTGTCTACCCTTATGGTGCAGCTTTAGACAACACTTGTGACTTGGACCCACTTGCAGTAGAGAATCTGCCACCAGTGGTTTAGACTGCTAGCTTAGATTTTTACCTCGTCTTTATCAATGATACATTATTGTATATACTGGGAGTTGTTTTATCTGGATGTTGTGGAGATGTTATCATAGACACTTGGATTTCTATTTGTTGTATCTCTGTGGATTCATTCCGTTCCTTATCTCTCTATCTTTTTATCGTATTTTACCTTAGATGTGATTTAGACTGTATTGCTATGTCACCTCCATTCGGAGTATATATACTGTGCAGGTACCCTTATATTGTTAGATGATTGACCTAGGACAGCGTTCTACCGCCGACACTACGGCATAGGCTGGGCGTTGTTACGTACTCGTACCCTCACAATGGGTGCGGGTCGTGACACGTTTTTAGTGGTGGCCCATGCAGGTCGAGTTTGTGTAGTGGTATTCGAAGTAGAGTATCACTACAGCCTACAGTTGGAATTAGAATATTTTTGAAGGTACTCAATCACACTAGGAAAAACTCTTAATCAGATTCTCTTATCTACATTGTTGTTTATTGACTTCCCTTGAATATAAACTGTCTCCCTTTGAATTTTTGCTTCATTCTCAGAAATTGCTTCTTGTTTTGATATGTCTTTATGATGGTTATGAAGACACGATCTCATCGCTCCAGTCCGGAGAATACTATCGAGAGGCTGGCCACCTCTCGTCCTGTTTATCAGGGCCTCGAGACCGCAGCTCCTGTTGTGCCGACTCAGGTTGGCATTTCTGCTACATTGGAGGTGTACCTCTGTCTGTACAGAGACTTTCTTCCGTCATTTCCGATTTCTCTCAGCAGCAGCGGTTTATGCAGCATCAGCAGCAGACCTGGGGAAACCAGCAGGAACGAGCTATCGTCAGGACAGTCGATGATGTACAGACCATTGGAGATCTTGCTGCAAGTTCTGTTCTTCTCGATACCATTCCCGTAATTATCTTTTATGACTACCTTGAAATCCGATTCCATCTGTTCCTTGTTGATTGATTAATTTTGTCATGTTGCTCTTTTGTTATGTTTGTTTTTTTCTTCTGAAAAAATCATATGGGCTAGGTCACCTCAGTTATAGGATCTAGAATCTTCGATAGTCGTGTTAGCTGGCATAGTGAGGACATATAGTCAAATTTTGGACATATTTTTCGGGTGTAGAAATTTAAGGTTTTCGCCGTCGCATGCGGCAATACGAAAATTTTAAATACCATGAACCTAGAGGTATGTACCTTAGTCGAGGACTCTGTGATTATTGTAGCCTTGCTCACTAGCATGACGAAGACTCTGAGTAACATGATTTTGGACAGACACATATGATTATCAGATTTTATCTTGAGAAGGTTTTAACCTATCATCTCTATCATACCCTTCTGTTGTTATAAGATTGTATTCTATCATCAATAACTTAGGAGTAGGGATATTTTAGTTTGTAGAACTTATTCATGGGTAGATCTTCATAGTGCAATGATATGACGACTTGTAGGGTGTCTGTACCCTAGAGAAGGTAGTTAGCATTGGTATTAGAATAGTAACCTATTGTAGATGATTTCCCTGTTATTTATAATACCAACCAGTTTACATATAGGATGTTAGTATGCCTTACAGCCTTCATGATTGTTATTACTTTCCTTACCTTTTCCAGTGAGACACCCATGACTAGAGCCTGTCCTTGAATATAGTGGTAGTTTTACCTAAGACTGAGAGGTCTATAAACATATATATTACAGATGGTATTGGCATATGGGTTATGGGTTTGGTTGGCGTCTATAGGTCATTGTTGTATAGGATTACTGACATGTTGTTAGCCTATATTGGTCCACTCCCTATTTTAGTTAATTTCTCTTTGTGTGGAGTTCAGTCATATTGATCAACCTTTATAGGAAGTGTGCAGACCCTTCACTAGATACCCTGTCCCCTTGGTTCAGACATGTATAAGTTGTTCACTGGACTCAGCTTTCATTATCTACCATGTTGCATCATAGGTTTCACTGGACCATAGTTCAGACCCCAATTATTGACTCACCAATATAACCATCAACCCCTTACCATATTCTGCATATCTGGAGAGTTAGTATCATGCATACTAGAGGCCTGTACTCACCACTTGGGACAGTTCACTGTTTTGTCCCAGTACACCTTACAGTATCTGACCCCTTCATTGGAGTGCAAGGCATGTGGTAGGGAGTGTGTATTTTAGACCCTGAGTAGAGTTGAGGTAATGAGGGTTAATACATATAGTTTGTATATATATGTAATGTATATTGATTGATATGTAGCCTGCACTCATTTGCAGTATACTGCCTATTGCATTCCCTGTACACCAGTTTGGTTCACTTCTTCAGACCACTGTCCTGCATGTAGTCAGTTCAACCAGATAGAGAGGAGAGCCCAGGTTGATCTAGAGGCATATTTTAGTCACCATGTATATTTCCTTTCACTTTAACTTTACAAGTAGACCCAAATGTCCTGTTCTTTAGCTATGATTCAGTCTCCTTAGCATCATTCCTTTTTTGCCTATATTGATGATTCAGGCCATTCATCCTTAGCCTAATTCTATGCTTTTGTTTCAGTCCCTTATGAGTTTAGTCTACTTTAACCCTTGGTTGATCAGTTATATATATATAGATGATATACTTAGGATATATGTGATGGGTTGTTGTTCTTGAGCATATATATATGTGGTATTTGGGATTGGTGTGCTTAGCTTGTAGGTACTTAGTTATGGGTGAATTGATAGGATTGGGAAGTTAAGAGCTAGCCTATTATAGAATTTCTCTTTTTGCTAAATTCTGATTGCCAACACTAGGTAGCTAGCATAGGTAAAAATCCTAAGAAGTTGACCAGCTGATGACCAAGTACTTGGATGTTGAGAAATTGACAAGTGAATGACCCTTGACTATGTTTGACCTAGAAGGGGGTGCGATCATCTTAATTTCGAGGACGAAATTTTTATAAGGTGGATAGGATTGTAACACCCAGTTTTCCAGATGAGGGTAATTTTGAAATTTTGTAATTATAATTATTATTTATTGATATTTATTTCATATTATAATTTTTTGTGATTTTTAATTATATTTAAACTATTTAAAATCATGACTTTTGATTTGGTAATTTGTTAGTGTAACCCTAGAGATAGTGACCTAGAGTCTAGCCATGTGATTAGGGTGTTTCATTTATCATTTTTAGCCTAGGGATATTTTGGTCAATTTGAATTTATTTAAATTTAATAGAATTTATTAGAATTTATTGGGATGCATGTGAATTTATTATTAATTAAATATTGCTATGTATTATGTTAGTCCTTAACCTAGAAGTTTAGCCCTAACCCAGATTAGACATGGCCTAGACTAGGGTTAGTTAGCTTAGATTAGTCATGACTAGTCATTGGTTAGAATGATCAAGTTAGACTAGCTAGTTATAGTTAGTTGAGACTAGCATTGAAACCTAGGTTCCATCCTAGCCATCGATTTGACATGATGTGAGGGTGACCATTGGATGGGATCCCAAAACCCTAGAAGTGGCCAGTCCAAAACCCTATGTGAGCCTATTTAATCCCTCCCAAATCATTGCCTCCTTGTTCATTCTCTCTCTTTTCAAGAACAAGGTGAGCTCAACTTTATTTCTCCATAACTTCTCCATTCCTCATCCTTTTTCAACCAAACTTCTTGCATTGTGACCTAACCATCACCCCCTTGCTGTCCATAGAGGTAGAATACTGATTTGGGGATCATCTTGTGCTCGAGCTACAGTGAAAAGGGACTGCACTTTGACAATTTTTGAGCTCGATACACCCATTGGTAAATCACTCATTCTTTATTTAAACTATTGGTTTATCATCATGGATGCATAGCCCTAGGTCCCCTCTAGCCTCGGGTAGGAGCTGACCCGAACCTGTGTCGGATATGTGTCCGTATCAGACACGTATCAGTAGGTCTCCTAGGTGTTCGACCTAATGCCTCAATAGGTTTTCCTCTACTGTTTTCCAATTTGGTTTGAATAGGAAATTAGGGTTTAGGCTCGCTTAAGGTTTTTTGGTGTCCTAAGATTGTTTTGGTGTCGTATCGTGTCGCAATGGACACGGGAACACGCGGGGTGCCCCGCGCACGCGAGCAGTGCCATTTTCCCTGCTACTCGGGGTTGATTGCGCACTGTACACGCCACTTGGACACGTGTAATTTGACACGTGGGTGCGGGCAGTGTCTGACACGAGGCCCCCAAAGTTTTGTGGGTCCTCGTGTCGTGTCGGACACGGTATCGCGTGTGCACGGGGCATGTTCTGTGCGTGTATAGTGTACTATTTTGTTCACTGTTTTAATTCCAGTTTTAATTATTTAATTCATGTTTTTAATTGCTATTTAGATCCTGTTTGCCATGAAATATAAAAAAGCAGAACAATTATCGGAGGACTGGACTTTTACTTCATGTTACAAACTCGCTTGTACAAAGAAAGCCTAGGGACGAAAACCTAGGTACAGCAGTCTAAGTATAATTGTTTATTTTTTATTCTGGGGGGTGACGGTAGAGGCTCGGGAAAGCGACGGCAGCTCTGCCTTACTCCTTGGACGATCGAATGTAGCCTTGGCTCCTGTGACGAGATGCTTGGCGTTGACGAAGAAATGCCCTTCTTGCTCTCCTCGTGTTGCTCTTCTGGCTTCTCTCTCTCTCTCTGTGTATTTTCTCTCTGATTATTAGGGGGAAGCTCTCTGTCTTTCTCTTCACAAGGGAATGGCACCTTGCTATTTATAAGAGTGGGGGCATCATTAGGGTTTGGATAATTGTCCATTCTCAAAGTGACGGCGGCCTGATAATTAATCAATCTGGACCATTAGTCTTAAGCGTGAAGGATCTGGGCCATTAATGTGGATAGTATTGAATCCTGTAAATGATTAATGCTGATTGCTTTAAATCTTTATGATTGGTTGTGTCAAGCTTGGATCTCTCACCACGTGTCCCATTGGCTTGATCATGAATAATATGACCTGATCTCATTAATTATGAGGATAATGTTAAATATGGTTATTGGGATCTGGTAAATCTCTGATTGATTTAATACCACGCATCCCATAATCATCCTGCTACCAGCTGTCAAGTCATGAGGGCAATTGAATCTTTGCCACGTGTCTTAATGGTGGACCCTGCCAGAGCCGCATGATATCCATGAACCGCATAAGACAGCGTCTCAGCGAGCCGCATAGGTATAGTACTTGCGAGCCGCATGGGATGGTTTCATGGTGAGCTGCAGAAAGATGATTCCTGCCCGCCGTATGAAGCTGTTCTTCGATTAGGCCGCATGGAAGTCTGCCATGTGGCAATCTCGGATAGTATCAAAGATTTTTTTCTGTTCCCGAAGAGTCTGTCATTATGACAGGACCATCATGGCACTTTATGTCAGAGCCGTCAGCTGTCAAATTATGGCAGAGCATTAAATAAGGCCATTACTCGATGGCCAGCTGTGTGAAGGGATCCCATGGGGACACGTGGTGTTGATCGAGCCGCATATCTCTGTTGGTCGTTTGTGAGCCGCATGTACTTCCGAGCCGTATGAGGCTGGGAGACTCTTTGAACCGCATGGGACTGTCCCTATGTAAGTCGCATGGATTCTCCTGCCCCGAGCCGCATGAGACTGAGAGTCTCTCTGAACTGTATGGGACTGCCCCTGTATGAGCCACATGGGGTTCTCCTGCTCCGAGCCGTATAGACCATCATTCTGATATTTTCCATGCTTCTACAAGACCCCCTTCAAAGTTTTCAATTTGCAAAATTGAAATACTTTGAATAAGAAGCATGGCCTTTACTAACCGCATAGATGGTTCAGCCGCATGGATTTATCTTGCCACATGAGCTGTTAGGCCGCATAGTCTTTTTGCCATGTGTCCCAACCACGTGTGCAAATCATCTGCATTAAATGCCCCTGATTCATTTTTTGAATTAACGCCGCCTTTTGGAGGAGGATCCCAAGGATCAGTTTTGCTTTGACCGAAGCGTTTTTCCTTTATTCTTTTAGACGGCATGTGGATCGAGGCGTTTGTTGATTTACGAGCCTCATTCGCCTATAAATAGGAGTAATTTATTCTTTGAGGGTTTCTTTACCTTCTCTCTTTGCTCGAAACTCCTTGTTGCCGACTTCCTCTTCGTCTTCTCCCCTCAACGATCGACAATGGCTCCCAAGAAGACTGCTGCGTCGAAGGCTGCGAAGGGCAAGGTGGTCGCTTCTGCGGCGACTGCGGTGACGAACGTGGTCACTCCTCCGCCGACCGCTGTTCACTCTGTCCATCCCGACGTTCACCTGCCTATTGCTGGTAAGGGGGTTGCTTGAAAACCCTAACTGTTGCCATGGCTCTGTTGTATATTTTATGCACAAGCCGCATGTACGAGACTCATCGATATGACCGTATAAGCATTTCGCCCTATGGGGCCGCATGAGCTTGTCATATTCGATCTGAGCCGCATGTATGTTTTCGATTTAGGCCGCATAAGCGTCGCTCACTTTTGTACCATATAAGCTCGCTTGTTTGTAGCCGCATCAGCTCATATGAGTCTGGCTCATAGGCGTGCTTAACCTGAACCGCATGAGTCCGCATGGTCTTTGAACCGCATAGTCCCTTCTGAGCCCAAACCGCAGGAGCTCATAAGCTCGTCTGAATTTGATTTGTATGGACTCGGTTGACTCGGAGCCGCATGAGGCTATGATGAATCAGAACCGCATGTACTTATCTGATTCCGAGCCGTATGAGGCTATGACGACCCGAGCCGTATAGACTCAAATGATCTTTCAAATGCTTCTGTTTTTTGACTATCTTCTAACCTTGTTTCTTTCGTCTTTCTCCAGTGAATATGCCAGTAAATCCTGCGGGGGAACTTCTGGTCGGCTCGAATCAACTTGCCATGGACGTGCAACGGGACGACTTAGTTCGTCAAGTATCAGAGAAGCTCCTTGTCAATGAGCCTTTGGAGCGACTAAATGCTATTAGGGTTCAATCTTTCCAATTTCTTAGTGACATGATGAGCTCCGGGAAGCCTAATGGGAAGCATCTGAGGTCGGTCTTCCTCTTTGGGGATGCGTTGATCATAGAAAACTCCCGAGTGCTGGATGTTTTCGAGAGTTGGGATTTTAATCTGGACGGGATGCCGATTCATATCCCCATTATGAAGTGTCAGTTCCCTTTTACGTGGTTCAACATGATCGTTTTGGACAGGCAGATGACAGACCCCCTCACTCCAACCAGACAGGGGATGTTCGTGGGTAAAATTTGTTATAATAAAACTACTGGGTTAGTACGCGCGATCAAGGATCCGGCCAGTCGATCTGTGATGGGGTTAGCTTCGGGTACCTTCATCAACACACCCAGTCCCAACTTCTCATTTTCTCACGCTGATACCTTCCTGAGCCAGCTCGCTCGAAAAGGGTCCTATCCTGTCGACAGATTGGCACTGGTGGGCTGGCTACACTCCATTCCCCCGTGGGCTAACCTGACCTCGTGGATTCTGCAGAAATATGAGGCATTTTTGCGAGAAGTCAATCTTTATGATGCTATCCGGGGTACCAGCCACGGATTGCCCATTAATAAGCCGTTGTTTATGGCCCTTCTGGAGATGTATAACCATCGGACAGGAACTTTCTTCACACCTGTAGGGGAGATGGGGCTCGCTCTCCATGAGATGTATGCTGTTTTCCAGCTTCCCTGGGGAGACGAGCCCTTCGAAGCATACACTCCAACAAACGAGGAGTTCCAGGATCTAGATCGACGATTCCCAGGCTTTGTTGCTGTGTACCAAGAACTGTTATGTCATCATAGCACCTGTCGTCAAACGGCTATCAAGAAAAATGATAGCTCGGAAGGGGACACTCCCCATACCAACTCTTGGGTCTCCTATCTTTTTAAATTCAGCGCTGCTGGCCGAGTTACTTCCCGAGGTTGTCAAACTCCTGAGGAAGTAGAAAGCTTGGTGTCGACTGCTAAGAGGTCAAAATCTAAAGGTGACAAGTTTGGGAGCCAGAGAGACTCCTTCAGCTATTTTTATTATGGTACTCGACGGCTGTCGGAGAAGGCACTCTTGGCAGGCTTCTTAATGGTATGGCTGTACAATTGTGTGGTCTCAGGAGGGGCGGGTGCTTTCGAGAGGATCAGCCGTCACTTTATTCTTTCTGCCGTGAAGTTGGCCTTTGGGGTCAGGCTGGCTCTTCTTCCTGCTATGGTATGCAGCATTCATCATGGTCTCCGTGCCTTCTCGTCCAAAGTCATTGCTCGTGACGTAGTGATGGACTTTGAACGTATAGAGCTGTCTTATCATTACCTGCTGGGGTGGCTGTTGTTGCATTATCAGTCTTTGATGAGGCCTGTGACGGGAGACGATGTTACGAACGACGACGCTTTTCTTTTCAGGTATCACCATCAGCCTTGGGAATATAGTACCATGTCGGCGTGTCGGAGGATGCTGGCGAGGATGGACGGATATGGTTTCTTCGTATCCGTTCCCCGTTTTACCGACCAGGAAGTGAGGAGTATTTATGTTGATGGCGTTGGATCTCCTCATTTCTTACCTGAGAAGATGCGTTTCTGGCTGCGTAACATTCGCTCGGCGCATTTAGTTTATCGCTATCGGAACACTGTGTATCTGGAGCCCTACTTGCCCAGTAGGTTTGCTCGTCAATTCGGGTACTGTCAACTATTCCTTGGGCGTCCCAGTTCCTGCCTGGGATTTGAGGGTAGCATTCTTGATGGTATTAGGTCATGGAGCTACTACGACACTTGTCATACTCGGACTAGTTTCTCAGTTCCTGCGGCAAACGTGATAGAGGAAATCTTGCATATGGCGGCCTTATACCATGTTACGGCCAACCAGCCTCCTATCGATTTTGACCCGAGGACAAGCTTCATCGTGGGCACTCGTTTGGCGGAGAAGGCTACGGTGTCAAGGGCAAAGAAGAAAGGGTCGAATAGGGTTCCCACGCCCGATTCCGAGTCCTTTGACACAGTTGAGGAAAACGACGAGCGGGACGATGAGGATTCTCTCTCTTCTGGCAGCGAAATAGCGGCAGATCAACCGCCCATCATGGCAGATGAGATAATGACGGATCAACCATCGGTTGTATTAGATGAGGTGGTAGATCAGTTGCCACCTATATCGGAGGTGGTAAGGGTAGAACCACCGCCTGCCGTGCCTGGCCCCTCGCGTAAGCGAGGCAGGCGTGAATCTACTAGCGGAGGATTAGCCTTTTCCGTGAAGAGAGCTGCGGTCGGACCTCGTAGACTACTTATTACGGAGATGGGTGAAGATGCTGACGATGTTCCGGAGGTAAGACTAAGTTGGAGCCATCTCCTTGTTGTGGTTTTCTTCTAGTTGGAGATATCACCTAATCATTTCTCTTTTTAGGTGTCTGACGAACCAGGCTCTCATGAACCGTCTGCTGCTCCTGATGTTGATCCGGCCCTTGCTGCTTTGATTAGTGGCATGTGTGCCGCGGTCCTCTCTGCGGGGGCTCTCTCAGCGGCGGCTGAGGACTCCCAAGTTGCTGAGGCCCCAGTCCGGGATGACGAAGGTTCCCTCGGGCCTGTCTCCGAGGTTGCTGAATTTCCGCAAGGCGACACCGATCTCGTCGCATCCCCTCCCGAGGGTGCTGGGGCGGAGGAGCCTATCATATTCAACTCGAAGGCTGCTGGTGAAGAGGCTGCGGTGGCTGTAGGCGAACCTCAGCCTCCACACTCTTCCACTGGTAAGATAAGCCAAATATTGACTAGTGAGGGGGCTTATTTGCTCTATCAACATATCCTCCGGGTCAAATCGATTCATGGTTGTCTTGGCCCTACAGGTCCTGACCCTTTACTTTCCACCGCAAATGTTCTTGGGGAAGGCTCGGCCCGCCGCGATCTGGGAGAAAGGAGCATTTCCTCTCCTTCGCCGTCTCATGTCGAGGGGCCTCCCGCCAGCTCCGACAGATGGGAATGGAGCTGGCGATGGTCTCCGCCTCATCCTCTGCTGCTTATACGGCTTCGGAGATTGACCTCTCGACCCTGCCGAGCATTCAAGTTCTGCGGGTTGCTGAAGAGAAGTTGGCCGCTGTTCATGCGTCCTTCCGTACGGAGTTTGTTTCCCTTATGGCATGAGCGACAGATTCTGTTGCGTCTTCTTCAGCGTTGCCGGCTACACTCCCGTTGACACCGGCTTCTTCGGAGGCTCTGGACGAGGTGACGTAGGATGTGGTCGACAGCTTCTATCACCATTTAAAGAGGGGCGTAGATGCTGCCATAGAACGGGGGATCCCTTTTTCTCTGTCTCTGCGGGGCGCTCGGGGTCAGATTAACACTTTGAAGGCTCTTCCTGGCGGGGTGGGGTTGGCTGCACTCCTGGAGCCTAAGTTGGCAGAGGCTGATCAGCTTGTGACCCAATTGCTGGCAATACGGCAGGCTGGCTTGCCTGCTGCGATTGAACGGGAGCGGGGCTTCCTTATTACTGCTCGGGATAGGATCAAGCTTGCTCGAGATACTAGCAGGCCAGTTGTGCAGGGGGACCTTGACAAGTTCTTCGCTTAGTATGAAAGGCTGGGTCGTCGAAGTCAGGCTTGTAGGGCTCGAAAAGAGTCTGCTTCTCGTGGAATAGCTGACATAAAGGAGCGGATTCTTGCACTTCAAAGGGAGTTGGCCTTCTTAGAGTCAGAGCTGGGGGCTGTTCGTGCGGAACATGAGTCAATCGCTCGGGAGGCCGAGAGGGTTTCCCGATCTTCTGTCAACCTGGAGCGGGCTTTCAAGAAATTCGAGGACAACTGGCAAGCTCATGCTCATCTGGAGGATACGGCGGTGCTGAGCCAGGAGGCGGAGCGTCGAGCTAAACAGAGGCTTGAGCGGTCGGTTGCCTTGCTGACGGACCGTCTCATGGCGTTATGTGCCCCAGAGCAGTGATCAGTCTTCTGTCTTCTTTTGCTGTCTCTTTTTTTTTGTCTTCATTTTGTAAGGGATGAGATCCCAAATGATATAGCACTTTGAATTTTAAATAAATGAGCATGCTTCAACTTATCTTCTCTTTCTTGTACTTGTGGTGTTCGTGGATTTGGACCTGCTGGAAGATTATTTGTGGACCTGTCACCCTGGACGTACCTTGGTTTTAGGTACGAGTAACAAGTTTTGGAGAGGAATACCTAGAACAACTTCGCGATAAGACAGCTATAGAAGTTTTTGGTATTCAGGAGAACGCCAAGGAGCAACTGGGCTCTCAGGCATGATAGGGAAGGGATGGGCGTGTACTGGAGATCCAGTATAGCATCTGTGGTCGACTGAGGACATTTGTGGTCAACAGAGGACATTTGTGGTCAACAGAGGACGTTTGTGGTCAACAGAGGACATTTGTGGTCAACAGAGGACATTTGTGGTCAACAGAGGACGTATGTGGTTAACAGAGGACATTTGTGGTCAACAGAGGACGTTTGTGGTCAACAGAGGACATTTGTGGTCAACAGAGGACATTTGTGGTCAACAGAGGACATTTGTGGTCAACAGAGGACGTTTGTGGTCAACAAAGGACATTTGTGGTCAATAGAGGACATTTGTGGTCAACAGAGGACGTTTGTGGTCAACAGAGGACATTTGTGGTCAACAGAGGACATTTGTGGACCTATTATCCTTGTCGTACTCCGGTTGTGGGTACAGATAATAGGTTGAAAGGGAACCGACATACTTACTCAGAGGTAATGGGGACATGGCAAGCATGAAGGTTTCTTCGATGGAGCCTTCCCACTCAGAGGTAATGAGGACATGGCAGGAGTGGGCTCAATGAAGAGGGGGTACATAGAACGACTCAGAGGTAGGAGGACGTGGAAGTTCTATGCGAGGGGGCGGTTTATTTTTGGTGGAAGTGAAAACGACTCAGAGGTAATGAGGACATGGCCGTTTCAGAAATTTGTGGATCAATTATCCTTTTTGTGCACTGGGAGTGCGGGTAGTGGATCATGAGGGAGGATCTCTTCCAAAAAGAAAGTTCAGAGGTATGATCATACATGACTTGCTATTTGAAAGAGTGACCGGAATATGAGTTCAGAGGCACCAGCGGGTACATAACTCGATAATTTAGAACAATATGAAAGCGTGAGTTCAGCGGTACCAGCGGGTACATGACTCAGTAATCTGAAGTACATATGGGTATGAGTTCAGCGGTTCCAGTGGGTACATGACTCGATAATCTGAAGGGAATATGGAGGTGAGTTCAGCGGCACCAGCAGGTACATGACTCGATAATCTGAAATATTGTGGATGTGAGTTCAGCGGTACCAACGGGTACATGACTCGATGATTTGGAGAGAATGTCGTTTAGACATAATATTTCTTCAGGAACTTGCCGTTGACGGGCAACATGAGCAAGTCTCCGTTTTGCTTTGCGAGGCGGTATGCACCGTTGGAGAATACAGCCTCGATGATAAACGGGCCTTCCCATTTTGGTTGGAATTTACCGGCGGTTTTATGCGTCATAACCATCGGCCTTCGGACCGCCAGAACAAGATCGCCCACTTAGAATATTCTGACTTTGACCTTCTTGTTGAAGGCTCCAGAGATGCGCGCTTGGTATAACTCGATTCGTTGCTGAGCCAAGAGGCGCTTCTCATCCAAGGCCTCCAACTCCTGTAGCCGACGACGGTGGTTTTCGTCCGTTGTTAACTGATGCATGAGGGCGACGCGGAGTGAGGGGATCTGAGTCTCTAATGGGAGGACTGCCTCACTTCCGTACACCAAGGAAAATGGTGTATTCTCGGTGGCTGTTCGGACTGTGGTGCGATACGCCCATAAGCATTCGCCAAGCTTCTCATTCCAGTCGCATTTGTTGGATGATACGAACTTCTTGAGCAGCTTGATGATTGTTTTGTTGAATGCTTCGGCCAACCCGTTTGCTGCCGGATTGTATGGCGTTGAAGCAATGTTCTGAATGCGGTGCTTATCACAGAACCGGTAGAAGGCGTGGCTTGCAAACTGCGGACCATTGTCGTATATGATCCTTCGTGGCAGTCCAAAGCAATATATGACGTGATGCTTTAGGAAGCTGATCACGTTTGACGTCTTTACTTCTGCAAGCGGGACAGCTTCCGTCCATTTGGAGAAATAATCTGTAATGGCTAGTTGAACCGGTATCCTCGGGAGGAAGGCGGAGCAATTGGACCGATGATATCCATTCCCCATGCTTCAAATGGCCAGGACGTCACTGTCGGATGTAGAAATTTTGATGGTTGGTGAATAAAGTCTGCATGGACTTGGCAAGCTTTGTATTTCCTGGCATAGTCTATCGCATCGGCCACCACCGTGGGCCAGTAGTAGCCCATTCGGCGAAGGCGGTCTTACAATTTTGGGCCAGGCTGATGGCCCCCACAGATACCGTCATGAGCTTCCCGCACGGCTTCTTTGGCTTCTGCGTTTGACAAGCACCGAAGCAACAACCCGTCGTAGGATCGTCGATATAGCATCTTTGTTTCTGTATCGTAGAAGAATCAGAGAGAACAACGTTTGATGGAGGTGGCTTGGGTTCTCAGGGAGGATGTCGTAGACTACGAAGTCGATGAATGGCTGTCTCCAGTCTGGTGCTTCGTCGACCGCGTGGGCGGAATAGCTTGCCACGAATTGAACGTTGTTCTTGGGGAAGACCAATTCGTGGCCTATCACGTCAACCGAATGATGAGCGTGGTTCGGTACTGCTAAGGAAGCGGCAAAGCCTGCTAGGGCGTCGATTTCGATATTTTGGAGTCTGGGAACGTGCTCGATGAAGAATCCCTTGAATGAGGAGATGATGTTGATCGCTATTTGGTGATAGGGGATCATGTCTTCATGGCGGACTTCGTATGATCCTCGAATCTGATTGACGATTAATTGCGAATCGTCGTATGCTTCAAGATATTCTACCCCCAGCTCTTTTGCAAGTGGGAGACCGATGACTAAAGCGTTGTACTCGGCCACGTTGTTAGAGCAGGGTTCCGTGAGAGAGTAGGCACGATTGATCACGAGCCCGGTAGGAGAAATCAATACAACCCCGACTCCAACGACGATGTTTCCCTTGGGTCCAGTTCTTGAAGCGCCGTCGAAGAACATTCGCCATATGTTATCGTGAGTGGTTGTATTCGAGTCGGCGACCTCATCTGAGATCTCTTCATATATTCTGGATGACTCCGATCCTGGGTGGGCTGCCAAGAAGTCTGCCAGGGCTTGACCTTTGACAGCCTTCTGCGGAATGAAGACCATATGATAGGGGACAGCAATATTGCCCATGTAGCGAGGCGAGAGCTGAGTGCCCCTGGCTTAGTCATGAGGACTATGAGAGGGTTGACTCGTGAGATCACATGTATGGTTTGTCCTGTGACATAATGCCGCGTCTTCTGAATAGCGAACACCAAGGCGAGGCATTCCTTCTCTACCGCAGTGTATCGGTGCTCCGGTCCAACCATCATTCGGCTGAGGTAGTATATGGCTTGTTCGTGGCTTGCATCGTTGTTTTGTGCCAACAGAGCACCAAAAGAGTGTTCCATTGCTCGTACGTATAGCAGAAATAGTTTTCCGGCAACCGGGGCCACCAAGACTGGAGGATTTGACAAATATTCTTTGATGCTGTCGAAGGCACGCTGACATTCCTCGTCCCATACGAATGAGACTCCTTTCTTCATGAGGTGCGTGAACGGTCAGCATCGCCCAGAGAGGTTAGAAATGAACCTCCTGATGTAAGCTAGCCTCCCTTGGAGGCCTCTGAGTTTGCGGAGATTTCTCGGGGGACCCATCTCTATGATTGCCTTCGTTTTCTCAGGGTCTACATGAATGCCCTGATCAGTGATAATGAATCCCAAGAACTTTCCGCTGGATACGCCCAAGAAAGATTTCGTAGGGTTCATTTTCAGATTGTGGGCTCGCATCAGGTCGAATACCGTCCTCAGGTCCTGCAGATGATCTCCCTTACAGCGACTCTTGACGACGATGTCATCGATATAGCATTCCACCGTCTTGCACAGGTGTTCTCTGAAGATGATACTCATGGCTCGTTGATACGTGGCGCCAGTATTCTTTAAACCGAAAGGCATGACTGTGTAATAGTATGTGCCAATCGATGTTCGGAATGATGTGTGCTTTTTGTCGTTAGGAGACATCTTGATTTGGTTGTACCTCGAGAATCCATCCATGAACGACATACGTTCGAAGCCGCATGTGTTGTCAATCATGATATCCGTGATAGGGAGGGTGAATTCATCTTTCGGGCATGCCTCATTCAGATTGCCGAAGTCGATGCAGATTCAGATTTTTCCATTCTTCTTGAGGACCGGAACTATGTTGGCGACCCAGTCAGGATGTTGCTCCTCACGAATGAAGCCGCTGGCTATTAGTTTGTTGACTTCGGCTTCTATCGCATCCATGACACCTGGGCGGAAGCGTCGTTGTTGCTGCTTGACTGGCTTTGCATCTGGCCGTATGTTGAGCTTGTGAAGAGCAATATCGGGATCTAACCCCGGCATGTCTTCATAACTCCATGTAAACACATTAATATATTCTCTGATAAGTTTCAGTAGCGATTCTCACTCTTCGTCTGTTAAGCTTTTACTGACAAAGATTGGCTTTGGAGAGGATTCGCTGCCGAGGTCGACCTGTATAACCTCATCTTCGGTAGGAGGTTCTCTCTGCTCGAACCACTTTTCCCATTGTGTATCCAGCTGTTGGGCCCACGGCTCTAGTTCGAGGATTTCAGGAATGTCCTCGTCTTCTTCGTAAGCGTCGGCGAATGCCATATTGACTGACAGGACTTGTCTAAATATGTCTCCGATACTGATATCCGAGTCGGAGGTTGGTGACCCGGTTGAATGTGACTGCCAGTCACACTCTTCATCCGAACTCTCAGGTGTTGTCATGGGAGTTACATACCCTAGTCCACATCGAGTTTTGCTATAGTAGTCCCGTGGCTTGCCAGCCGAGACTGGAGGCTTCAAAGGTAGTCGCCGTCCGGTGCCGTAGTTCAAGCCTGGTGTAGTCTCCAGATCATATCCCTGTTTTTGTAAGAGATATTTGGCCTGGGGACTATAAAGATACAGAGGCAGTCTCCCTGCATCTGACCCAAGATCGACTTCTTTTATGGTGAAGGGACGCGGATCGTCTTTCCGGCCGAAGATGATCGGATGATCTCCTCCCTCGATTATGCGGTACGCGTCTTCTGCTAGAATAAGCTGGATTATGGTGTATACATTTGTCACCTGTGTGTGTAGGTGGGTGCATATACCATGTTCCATAGAGTACATTGTACAAAGCTTATTAAGCTCGATGTAGTTCAAAGATAGCCCTTTATTGATGAAATAAGGTATCTTTTCTAGGAGGATTACATCATCCGCGGAGGGAACATCAGTGTGGGCAGCCACATACTTGGCTAGCTCTGGTTCTTCTTCGGTGACCCCCTGTATAAATGAAGACTGAGAGGACGACCTGGTCAACTTGATCTTCAGAGGTTCAACTGGTGGAGAAGAACGTGGAGTTGTCGGCAGACTAGCAACCCCCAGCTTGGTACTCGATACTGGGCGGGGAGTGGTTGGTTCGCTAGAAGTCCCAGGCCTTGCATCAGGGTGATGACTCTTCTTGGGAAGACGTATCATCATTGGCTTATCCGAGGGATTGAGCTTCTCCTTTTGCGGCTGACCGATTTTTGGCAGCCTGATTGTTAGTGGCCCCATTGTAGGTCTCGGCACTTGGCCCAACCTCGGCAGTCGGATTATTATATGTTCTTCTTGTGCCGAGAGACTGATCGCGTCCTTACGCAAAGTGGCCGTAAGGGGTGCGGACTTGCCTGGCTTGCGAGCCTGGCGGTGGATCGTCAGAGGTTCCTCTGATCCTGTGGCTGTCTTGGCATGAGCTTGCACATCTTCTTCACCCAGGTGCTTCTTTGATTTTTCGTACAGGCAGGAGTCTGAGTAATAAGATTCGACTCCCTTGAAGGGATCGATATCGGCAAATTCTGTCCTTACGAAGCCATGCTTATCGACATATTTGAAGCATTGGTGCAGCGTGGAGGGCACGATCATGTAATCATGTATCCAAGGGCACCCCAGGAGGATGTTGTAAGAAGTGTCGGCATCTATGACATAGCAGGTGACTTCTGATTGGAGATCGCCAATCTGACACTTCAGGCAAATCTTTCCAATTGGGTAGCTCCTGCCCGAATTGAAACCGCTGATGGCGGTGCTTGTAGGCGTCAGGCGATGCATCGAAATACGAAGATGATGTAGCAGACCCTTCGGAATGATGCTTATGGACGACCCAGGATCAATGTGCATCCGGTCCACTTTTACATCGCCGATGTATCCGATGTAGTATAACGGGCGATCGTGCAGGTTGGTTTTGATGAGCATGTCCTGCAGAGAAAAGACGATATTGGGCATCGCTCCCGTACACGCACTGTCTTGGGGATCTGCAGGTTGATTATCTCCCGTGAGGTTGACCTGAGCCAAGTATGTGTCGGCATTTTGGAGTGCGTCGCTCAAGGCTGCGCGGACATCCTTCGAGAGCCTCAGGAGTTCATATAAGGGCAATTTGGCCGTGTATTGGCCAATTGCGCTAGTATATCGAAGTTGTAGGGCCTCTCCAGCCCCTGAGGTATTTCTTTTCGGAGGGATTTGTCGAAGTGAGTCTCCTTCGGCCTAGGCTTGTCGGTCGTCGGAGGCTGAGGGGGCCCTGGAGCGTCAGCGGTAGCTGGAGGATGATCATCAGTCGAGTTCTCAGCCACAGGTTGGGATTGTGCTCCAGATCGAGTAACGACGGCCGTGACTTCTTCCACATCTGCCGAGATGGTACGACAGGATCTGACTTTTCCACTTCTCTTCTTGTGAATGGGAGGCGGCGTGGACTGAGTCACCTCGTGGACTAGGTCCGGATGGACCCATTTGATTTCTCCTCGCGATGTGGTGAGGGGTACTAGACCAGCAGCTTGATCACGAGCAGGCGGAAGATTAGCAATTTCCATCATTGCCAGAGGGATGGGTATAACAACGTCTTGAGTCTCCGTTGGAGGAAAGCTGCCGAATTGTACGGATACCATGTTGGCTGCTACGGTTACCTCCTCGAAATCGATGGCCAGAGCGTTCGAATCGATGAGGTTTTGGATGTATCGTTTCAGTTGGTAGCAGTCGTGTGTAGTATAGTGGACGTAGCGGTTGTAATGGCAGAACTTTGGATTCTCCAGATCTGCCGGCCGAGGCTCCTGTCTCGGTGAAGGAAGCTGAATTCTTTCTCCTTGTATGAGCATGTCCAAGATAGGCTTGACGTGGCCGTCTTTGAAAGAATAAGTGATTTAAGGCCATTGTTTGTCTGCTGGTTATGACTCAGGCTTCTGGGCTGTATCGGCCACCATGGCCTGCTTGCCTCTGTTGTCCCGATTGTTGGAGGGGCTACTCCCATTGTCATTGTTGGTGTTGGAACGCTTGCCTTTGTTCTCTCCCTCAGAAATGTGCAACCCCAGTTGGCGAGCCTTTCTCAACCGTTCTTCGGCACTTGTGGCACTGTTGATAAATGCCTTCCAGTCCTTGAATTGACTCTCGCCCATCCAGAGACTAATTGTTGGGAGCAATCTCTTTTGGCAAATTTCAATCAAGGAAGAATCCGGATTACCAGACGGTAACTTCATTACGGTTTGACAAAATCGCTCAATATAATTCCTCGTTAGCTCTTTCTCTCCTTGGACGACGTCCATGAGGGTAGACATTGTGACATCTTGTCCTACCTCGTAGAATCTCTCCAAGAACAAGCGCTTGAAGCCAGCGAAGGAGTGGATGCAGTTGTCTGGCAGGTTGCGGTACCAGTCGAAGGCGACTCTTTCCAATGCTCCAATGAATAATCGCGTGAGGATAGCATCATCATGGGGCAGATGGTCGGTGGTGACCTCGAAGTAAGTGATGTACCGACTTGCTGAGGTCTTGCCATCATACGGGTTGATATTGAACGGCTTATATCTTGGTGGAAATGGAACATCCCTCCATTCAGCAGGGTATGGTTGCCGCATTCTGAGGTCTTGAGCGTTTTCTCTGGCATGGAACATGGCTCGGAGCTCCTGAACCTCTCTTCTTACTTCTCGGGCCTCATTTGTCGCGGTAGGGGCCGTTATTTTGGGAAGATTATTGCCCGGGTTCAGTGCCGCTGAGTTTGAGTCCGCATTGACCGCAGGACCCGTGCTTGTTTGGCCAGGCATCCCTCCTTGCAGAGTTAGAAGAGCGGCTTTGATTTCATCTACAGACTTGACCAAGGCCTGCAGTATAGCCTCCAAAGTGTCGATGCATTGGCGATCGCTGGAACCACCTTGATTGCTGTCCATCATGAACACCGTCCTTACATGAGGAGTGATGGAAGGAACGGTGGAGGATGTGCCCTCCGAGTCATACCCATGCACCGAAAAGTCATCGAGGTAGGTGGGAATGTTCTCTTCGGGTTCGGACTCGGAGGGAACGGTACCCCCAGCCTCAGAGCTTGCTTCGTCTTGAGAGTCATGGATGTCCTCGGGGACATCAGCGTCTGTTGTACCTGATGGAAGAGTTGTTTCCCCGGGCTCGTCTTCTTGAAACATTGGATTGTTGTGGATGTTCGGAGGAGTGCTACTCCCAGTTCCCACGACCCCCAGCGATGTGGATAATGAATTTCCTATTGCAGCAGATTTTGTCTTTGAACGGGTGTGTTGGAATACTCCGGTGGAGGACAACCGTTTGGACGACAGTTTCTTAGCTGTAGTGGTTGATATCTTAGGGCTGGAGATGCTTGTCTTCTTCCCTCTCCCCTCGGCGGGGACTTTCTGAGTGGAATTGCAGGAGACAACAGGAGGTGCCTCATCCTCTGAGCTCGGATGCTGTAGTCTTTGGAAGACTGACGGTCGGTCTTTCGTCACTGCCGCGTTGATGCAACAGTAGTTGACGATGATTTGGGTGCAGTGACGTCCAAGCGAGAACTCTTTGCACACCGAAGCCCCTTCTCTTTCCTTGCGCTTATGGAGGATCGCCTCACGCAGGTCAGAGGAACCACTTTGTCCTTTTGTCGCCGGGGGCTGGACTCGAGCGGTTCTATACAACTTCCCATCAGAGGCCCGCGTGATAGTCAACGGGACGCCCCGATAGTCAGAGGTTGGGGCAGCTGACTGGGCTTGATGAGCCCGCACTGCCCTAGACTTCTTCTTTTTAGCACTTGCGGGTGCGTAATAGGAAGAGTCTAAGTTGAATACCACAGAGTCTGGCTTATCATCCAGAGAACCATCAGGGTCAGGACCGTATGAGAGACAGTCGAAGACTGATCGAGAGGAGCGTGGAACGGACGCTATGCGACTAGGATTGGAAACCGTACAGGCTATCTGCATGCGGTTGTCTTCTGCTGTCGGATGAGTTGTTCTTGTGCGACTGGGAGTCACGACCGTGCAGGCTGGCCGCATGCGGTTGGCAACTGTGGCCGTATGGGTTTTCTGTAAGCGATTGACTTCAGTAACCGCATGAGTCTCATCCATGCGGTCGGCAACTGTAGCCGCATAAACTATGCGGCCGACAGATGTGGTCGCATAAGTTTTCGTCATGCGACTGGCGGATGCAGCCGCATGAGCTTTCTCCCTGCGGCTAATACCCTTATGCGGCTCGGATCGCATAGAGTTTCTCTCTGTCCCTGCAAGTCCAGCATCATAGTATTTTCTTCTGCCGGACTTGAGGACAGCAGAGTTGTCTACGGTCTGAAGTGGGGCCGCAGGAGAGTCCTTCTTGCCGTCTTGAGCAACAGAGGGTATCCCATCAAGGGCTTGGGGAGGAGCAAATGATTTTGGCCTCCACTCTTTGCGAGCCTTCGTCGTACGAGTGCGCTTCTGGACCGGGCCAGCGCTTCCTTCGGGGAGCATCTCTTCAAACGCCTGTTGGTCGAAGGAGGCGACCATCTTTTGTTGCGTGGAGCCAAGTTTGGCTGCATCCGACTGCGTCACCAACTCCTCAGCCGTGGAGAAGTTTGTCTCCAGCAGAGTCGCCATCGTGTTTGCCATGAAATATAAAAGTGCAGAACAATTATCGGAGGACTGGACTTTTACTTTACGTTACAAACTCACTTGTACAAAAAAAGCCTAGGGACGAAAACCTAGGTACAGCAATCTAAGTACAATTGTTTATTTTTGATTCTGGGGGGTGACGGTAGAGGCTCGGGAAAGCAACGGCAGCTCTGCCTTACTCCTTGGACGATCGGATGTAGCCTTGGCTCCTGTGACGAGATGCTTGGCGTTGACGAAGAAATGCCCTTTTTGCTCTCCTCGTGTTGCTCTTTTGGCTTCTCTCTCTCTGTGTGTATTTTCTCTCTGATTATTAGGGGGGAAGCTCTCTGTCTGTCTCTTCGCAAGGGAATGGCACCTTGCTATTTATAAGAGTGGGGGCATCATTAGGGTTTGGATAATTGCCCATTCTCAAAGTGGCGGCGGCCTGATGATTAATTAATCTGGACCATTAGTCTTAAGCGTGAAGGATCTGGGCCATTAATGTGGATAGTATTGAATCCTGTAAATGATTAATGCTGATTGTTTTAAATCTTCATGATTGGTTGTGTCAAGCTTGGATCTCTCACCACGTGTCCCATTGGCTTGATCATGAATGATATGACCTGATCTCTTTAATTATGAGGATAACGTTAAATATGGTTATTGGGATCTGGTAAATCTCTGGTTGATTTAATACCACGCATCCCATAATCACCCTACTACCAGCTGTCAAGTCATGAGGGCAATTGAATCTCTGCCACGTGTCTCAATGGTGGACCCTGCCAGAGCCGCATGATATCCATGAACCGCATAAGACAGCGTCTCAGCGAGCCGCATAGGTATAGTACTTGCGAGCCGCATGGGATGGTCTCGTGGTGAGCTGCAGGAAGATGATTCCTGCCAGCCGCATGAAGCTATTCTTCGATTGGGCCGCATGGGAGTCTGCCATGTGGCAATCTCGGATCGTATCAGAGATTTTCTTCTGTTCCCGAAGAGTCTGTCATTATGACAGGACCATCATGGCACTTTATGTCAGAGTCGTCAGCTGTCAAATCATGGCAGAGCATTAAATAAGGCCATTACTCGATGGCCAGCTGTGTGAAGGGATCCTATGGGGATACGTGGTGTTGATCGAGCCGCATATCTCTGTTGGTCGTTTGTGAGCCGCATGTACTTCCGAGCCGTATGAGGCTGGGAGACTCTTTCAACCGCATGGGACTGTCCCTATGTAAGCCGCATGGATTCTTCTGTCCCGAGCCGCATGAGACTGAGAGTCTCTCTGAACTGCATGGGACTGCCCCTGTATGAGCCGCATGGGGTTCTCCTGCTCCGAGCCGCATAGACCATCATTCTGATATTTTTCATGCTTCTGCAGATCCTAAACATGATTAATAATCTATGTTAATTGAGTTTACATGTTAGATTAGGTTATTGATGTGAAATTTGGATTCGAAATTGGGTTAATTGCAATCGGCTGATACCATGTTCTGATACATTGGTTTTTCAAATTTCTGAACTTGAAATTCTATTTCTATTGATGTTTTTCACTGATTAATTACTTCCACATGATTGGTAGTTCATGTTTAGCTAAATGTTACAATTCGAGTTAGGATTTTGTTTGTAAATAGGATATTAGACTTTGTGTTGGGTTCGAAATGTAGGAAACTGAGAAATTGGTTTCCTTTCCTTCTTCAAAACTGAGTTTAAATGATTTATTTCTTAATACCTGAGTTGTTCCTCCCCATTACACTGATTTCCTTTTAGAACCTGAGGTTTATTCATTCCATGTTGAACTGTCATGTGGGATTGGGTATTAGTTAACTGTTGAATTTAAATGTGGGATTGAATCACCATTCACTATTTTCCAGATTTCCTATAGTTAGCTAACTGTTTTTCAATTGCCCACACACAAACGGTTCCCTATTTTCCTGTTTTCCCAGGATATCACTCCTATTGACACAATGTATCAGCTCACTGAATTCAGGATTGTTACACATAAAGTATTCACTGAATTCCTGTTTCCCACACTGATCTTATAGTAGTACACTGATTAGTATTCACTGATTTCCTAGGGACACTTGCTACCCTGTCAAGTAAGCTCACTGTTTTGCAGTTGACACATGTATCACTTCACTGATCACCACACACAGGTTCAAGCCTTCACTCACTCACTGTTCCTATCCCATGTTATACCCTGCGATGCCACTGTTTTCTTTTTTTACACTTTACTGTTTATCGTTTCCAGGATATTACTCTCACACACACACAAGTGTATGTCACTAACACACACACACATGTCTATCTCACACTCAAGTGACACTCTCTTGTATTCTTAAACACACACTCCTTGACACTTAAACACACACTCTCTTGGCACTCTCACTCATGACACACACACACACACTTGAACACATTTATATGCCTTTCCTATTCTCTTATGTGTAAGCATGAATATATAGGTATCCTATATATTATAATATGTGTGTGTACTATTATATATATATGAATGTGTGGTATACATATAGGTAGCCTATATGTTAATGTGTATTCTATATTATATTATACAAATATATCAATGAGTGTATTATATTTTAGATATATATATTGTTATGTATATGTGTGTTATGGGTTGGTTTAGGCATGGTATTGCCTAATAGCCTATAGCTTAGGGCTCTTAGCCTATGGGTGTGGCTTGAATGCCTAGTGTAGAGTTAGTTACACTTGTTTAGCCTTGATTAGACCTAGAATAGACTAGTTAGACTAGTATAGACTTGTTGACCTAGTTGACCTAGTTTGACTTCTAGGGTTGACCAGAGTTGACCAAGAGTTGACTTTGGTCTAGATTGACCTAGATTCACGTAGAATGCATTGACTTGCATCTTATTATCATTTTAGACTCATAGTGACTTATACTATTCTATAGGAGACAGACACCACTCCTCGGACAGTAGATACTCAGGATACAGGCGAGTACATTCTCTGATCATTTCATATCTTGTTTAGGATTATATTTCCTACTTTACATTACTTTACTTAATACTGACACATTGGTAACACGGATTGGTACTATATGGATCCCTTTTTGAGATGTTATCCCCCTCGGGAGCATCAGATACTCTTGTCTCGTGTGTTTCACTTACATCATGTATCTCGTGCTTCTATTATCATGAATCTTCATGAATCAGCTTGTGATTCCTGTACTCTCATGAATCACAGAGCCTTCACGAATCTTCATGAATCACTCACGAATCACCCTATATGGGCAGTAGTATAGTCATGAATCTTAACGTAACTTGACTGGATCTTTGTGTTTTGATTGGGGATGGAGGAGTATAAATGAGCATGTGAATAATTCCAAAGTAGAATAGTCACGAATCACCTCTTTAGTATAGTCATGAATCACCCTCCAGTTGTTCACATGTTTCATCTTGTACTCTAAATCACTAGAATCACTGATTAGTTCTCTATTATACTGTAGATATTTACTTACAGTCTCTCTCTCTTTTATATTATGCTATTCTTCAGTTTTATGTATCTTACTCTCTAGCATGATTATATTTCCTATTCTGTTATGATTTGTTGAGATGTATTGTGCGCGCTCCCGTCCTCACTGGACCTGTTGAAAATTTTACAGAGAATGATGAGGCTATGGTGTCTACCCTTATGGTGCAGCTTTAGACAACACTTGTGACTTGGATCCACTTGCAGTAGAGGATCTGCTACCAGTGGTTTAGACTGCTAGCTTAGATTTTTACCTCGTCTTTCTCAATGATACATTATTGTATACACTGGGAGTTATTTTATCTGGATGTTGTGGAGATGTTATCATAGACACTTGGATTTCTATTTGTTGTATCTCTGTGGATTCATTTCGTTCCTTATCTCTCTATCTTTTTATCGTATTCTACCTTAGATGTGATTGAGACTGTATTGCTATGTTACCTCCATTCGGAGTGTATATACTGTACAAGTAACCTGATATTGTTAGATGATTGACCTAGTACAGCGTTCTACCGCCGACACTGCGGCGTAGGCTGGGCGTTGTTACGTACTCGTACCCTCACAGTGGGTACGGGTCGTGACATGAATAGTACCG
The DNA here is from genome assembly GCA_029216955.1 of Iris pallida. Taxonomy (NCBI): domain Eukaryota; kingdom Viridiplantae; phylum Streptophyta; class Magnoliopsida; order Asparagales; family Iridaceae; genus Iris; species Iris pallida. Next base: position 6,421,894 of record JANAVB010017998.1, read on the forward strand.
TATAAATAGTGCCGCAGCCGCAAGAATGGATAGTGCCGCATGAATAGTATCGCAGCCGCAGGAATGGATAGTGCCGCATGAATAGTACTGCAGCCGCAGGAATGAACAGTGTCACATGAATAGTGCCGCAGCTGCAGGAATGAATAGTATCGCAGCCGCAGGAATGAATAGTGTCGTATGAATAGTGTCATAGCCGCAGGAATGAATAGTACCGTATGAATAGTGTCGCAACCGTAGGAATGAATAGTACCGTATGGATGAATAGTACTGTATGGCTTGCATAGTGCTGTATAGTTCTGCAGAAGGCTGTATAGTACCGCAGAAGGCTGCATAGTGCCGCAGAATGTCGCATAGGGCTTATTTTGGCTGTTTTAAGTCCTATTTGGCTGAATTCTGGCCAGAATTTCTTCCAACTCCCAACATAAAACTTGTAGATCTTTTCCTTAGCTTTAAGATTATGTTACTAGCTATTTTATGCAAGTTGTTTTCATCCATAATAATATATGATAGTGGCCCGTTGTGGCGCACTCTTAACAAGCAACTTTGGCATGATAATACATGACAATGGCCCGTCGTGGCGCACTCTTGATAAGTAAACCTAACATGATAATCTCGATATACTGTTATGACGGCTATCTTGACTTGCTAAGTAACTATTGTCTTGACACCGTGGGTGTTTGTGCTTGTATAAGCTACATGTCTCGTCGTGCATCATGTCTAGGACATGAAATCCTGGTTACCACTGTCGGGGATTCATATTGAATCTGACTAGGATAATGACTAGATTGATTATGTAGTTCATGAAGAGATTTCTCAGCTACAGGCAGTCCCGTTATCTGGGCGCTCTAATTGGACTTGTAGCCTGCCGTCGAGTATGGCACATTTTCAGCACACTGTCATGTGTTGCACCCCCAAGTTACCTAATCCAACTCTCTCAACTTATGACCGGATAACCTGGATTAAGACTGCAGGGCTTGTGGCCGTTGGAACATCTCGATGCATTTTGTTAGTAACTAAGCTTGTGATAACCCTAGTTAGTTAAAGTATCAAGCCGTACTAATTGCTTGGCCGTGATTGATGGATGGAGTTCCGTCTAGTCTTGCCTAGGTAAGACCACTACATGGTTATTTCTGTACATTACTGTTATGCTTTACTCTTATCGATAATTGGTTGGAGACTAAGCTCTGTTCAGGTAAAGGGTTACAACCCCGGTCCTTGTTTTGTTTACGGGTTGTAACTTGGCTACCAGAATAGTCCCTCAGTTGTCTTATTGGTTATCACCTTGTTTTCTCTAACTCATGTCTTTTATTATCCTTTAAGTCTCATATGCTAATATGCTGGTTTTAGTTCCTAAGTGAAGCCTCCTTTGAGGCACTTGCTCTTTCTGAGGTCTGACCGAGCTAGTTTTGTATGGCCAGATATCGGAGCAGCTCTCGAGGATCTCCTAGCCTTCCTGTCAGATGGTGACCACTAGAAGAAACCCTAGCAACGAGTGAGTTTTATTTCGCTCTCCCACTCTATTATAAAATTATTCTTTTGAGGCGTTTAGCCGTCGAGCAAGTGTTAGCTCGTGTTGAATTTACATTCCTGTCTACCAAATGGCTGTAACATGATTGACATATCCTAGGGTTGATCATGTATGACTTAAACTCTTGCTAGTCTTTGTATTTTGTATGACTAGCTTCATGATCATCTGAATATGTAATATTTGGGACGCCTTACCTTGTATGTCTGATGATCTACCATCTTGTTACATTTACTTGATTGCTTGAGATTGAGACACTAGGCTTGTTCTTGACCCTAAGAGACTAATGGCTTGTAGTAAACCCTCATGCATCTAGACAGCCGTAACCGTACCGTGAGGTAGGATTCACTTCAATGTACGTAGCTGGCTGCGTCTGTCCTCCGCTCTCTAGTATTCTGGTTCTGGGGCATGATACAGTTTAAGTGGTGGCCCATGTAGGTCTTATAAATCAAGATGTGTGAGGGTTTCACTGAATAGATGTCTCAATCAGCACTCGTCCTTGATCTCTACTCGTGTCTTCTAATCTTTCTAAAATCTTGACCTGATCACATGTTTATATCCTCGATCTATCATGGTCCTTCCTTATTGTTCTCTATGTCGTTTCTTCAGCAACATTGTTCCTGGTCCTACCATTCAGCAAGGCGGAGCACCTCCAGTGAACCAGCAGCAACCTGGAGACCAAGCCCAGCATTCAGGAGTAGCCTCCAGAGTCACGCCTACCGGGGGTCAAGAGCCACCAGTTCAGCCCGTCCAACCTGCAGAGCCCGACAATGGAACCCTGGTGGGTCTCATCCGGGAATTGCTTGCATCTCAAAATCGTCGAGGCGATGCCCTGCACCAGACAGTACAAGATGCTATGGGCAGAGTTGGTTACCAAGGAAACAACACGTCCAACAGCTTCAAGCGTCTTAACCTTCCTTTCTTTGACGGCACTGAAGATGCTATTGCTGCTGATGCATGGCTTCAGGACACAGAGGTTATCCTGAAAGCAGCTAGGATTCCTGAGGATGAGAAGGTGGTCGTTGTGCGCCTGCAGTTATTGGACTTAGTCCGCAGCTGGTGGGCGATGCTAGCAGTTAGATTACCAACGCCTGTCTCATAGACGGTGTTTAGCAACAAGTTCCAGACCAAGTACTTCGACGCAGTAGCTCAGTATGATCTGCAGACGAGATTCACCAATCTTAAGCAGATGGACAGGACGGTCGATGGATATACGGCCGAGTTTTCTAGACTCAGTCAGTTTGCTCCCACCTTGGTGGCAACCGAATTGGATCGAGCCCAGCGATTCCAGCAGGGGCTCCACCTAGAGATTATCATATCAGTGGAGTAGTTTGAGCACCAGACGTTTGATGTCGTCTTGCGAGCAGTGAAGAGGCATGAGTATACTTCGTAGAGGATTGTAGACAGAAGCGGAGGACGAAAGAGGTCTCATGGGCAGATGTCCCAGTCTTCAGCACCAGCCCCGACAGCTAGGGCTTTGACTATTGGAGCTCCTAGGCGGGCGACCAAAGTTTCGTCGGTTCAGCACCCAACGCTGGCGTATCCTCAGCAACAGAAGCAGAAGCAGTCTTTCGCAATGGGCTGTACTCATTGTGGGAAGCCAGGACACGTAGTATCAGAGTGTCGTAGAGCACAGGGATTGTGCTTAGCTCGTGGGGCACCGGATCACAAGATAGGGTCCTGTCCGAATAGAGCCAGTTCATCGTCATCAAACCTAACCAGTCCATCGGTCAGGGGTCCAGCACTAGTGCAGCAGCAGTACCAGGATCCAAGGCCATTGCTGCCTCAGGCTCAACAGTATGTCCAAGCTCAGATTCAGAACAGGCAGAGAGGTCACCAGCAGAGGGCATCAGCACCAAGAAGGCAAGTTCAGGCTATGGCTTTGACCATGGAGGAAGAGTTAGCTTCAGGTGAGGTGGTGGCAGGTACAATTCTCGTCAACTCTTTTCCAACATCAATATTATTTGATTCAGGTGCATCACATTCATTTATGTCTGTACGATTCGCTACACAGATAGGACTGGAGCCCGAGTCATTATCAGTAAGGCTCAATATACTTACTGGTAACGGTCTTGTGGGAGTAGATAGAGTATTTTTCTCGTGTCGAATCGTAGTTAGCGGTAGAGAGTTTCCCGCTAGGTTGATAGAATTCTCGATGGCCGATTATGATATGGTCCTAGGAATGGATTGGTTGAAGGAGCAATACGCAAGAATAGACTGCCATATTGGCAGGATTATTTTTAGTATTCTCGGTGAGGCAGAGTTTTCATTTTACAGAGGCGAAGTAGAACCTTCTCCACTAGTATTACGGATGGCAGTAGCAGTGGCAGTTCAGTTTCCCAGAGTTGTTGAAGAGTTTCCTGATGTATTTCCTGAAGAGCTTCCAGGCATGCCCCTAGAGAGAGAGATAGAGTTCACCATTGATTTGCTTCCAGGGACGACGCCAGTGTCAGGGGGAGTCTACAGGATGGCACCTTCAGAGTTAGAGATTTTGTATAAGATGATTGAAGAACTCAGAACCAAGGGATTCATTCGTGCTAGTAGATCACCTTGGGGAGTCCCGATACTTCTTGTAAAAAAGAAGGATGGTACATCAAGATTATGTGTTGATTATCGTACCTTGAACTCGATAACAGTTATGAACAGATATCCTCTACCAAGGATAGATGATTTATTTGATCAACTCAGAGGAGCGACAGTATTCTCGAAGATTGACTTGCGGTCAGGGTACCATGAGATTAGAGTTAGAGAGCAAGACGTCCCAAAGACAGCATTCAGATCCAGATATGGGCATTGAGAGTTCCTTGTTATGCCATTTGGAGCGACCAATGCGCCAGCCGTATTCATATACCTCATGAATCGTATCTTTATGTCCTATTTGGACTAGTTCATGATAGTGTTTATAGGCGACATCTTAGTCTATAGCAAGAATGAGGCAGATCATGAGCAGCATCTTCGTGTAGTTCTTCAGATTCTCAGAGAGCACCAGTTATACGCGAAGTTTAGTAAGTACGAGTTTTGGCTCGATCGTATCTCGTACTTAGGTCACATTATCACCAGAGGTGGAGTAGAAGTGGACCCCCAGAAAATAGTGGCTATAGAGTCATGGCCAGTTCCCAGTACCATCGCAAAAGTTCAGAGTTTCCTAGGATTGGCTGGCTATTACTGGCGGTTTGTCTCAGACTTTGCTCGGATTTTAGCACTACTGACGCAGTTGACCCGCAAGGATGTACAGTTTGCTTGGACAGCAGAGTGTCAGAGTTCATTTGAGAAGTTGAAGCAAAAATTGATGACGGCTCCCATTCTCACGCTTCCAGATGGGACTGGAGGATTTTTAGTTTATTGTGATGCTTCCGGTAGAGGATTGGGATGCATCTTGATGCAGCATGGTAAGGTAGTCGCTTATGCGTTACGTCAGCTTCGTGACCATGAGAGGAATTATCCTACCCATGACTTGGAATTAGCGGCAGTAGTTTTTGCATTGAAGCTTTGGAGGCATTATTTATATGGTTCGGGTAGAGATTTTCACCGACCACAAGAGTCTAAAGTATGTGTTTACCCAGAAGAATCTTAATATGCGTCAGAGAAGATGGCTAGAGCTACTTGTCGATTATGACATCAACTTGCAGTATCATCCTGGAAAGGCCAACGTTGTTGCAGATGCATTGAGCAGGAGAGCTGGAGTTTATTTTCTAACAAAACAACCAGAATTGTAAGCCGATCTTCAGAAGATGGGAATAGAAGTAGTTCTTCCTACCAATGTGGCATTGATGGCCAGCATGCAAGCAGTCCAGCATAGTTGAGAGGATCAAGATGGCACAATCAATGGATTCTAAGCTTCAGCGGCTTAGGATAGAATAGCAGGACGGAGACCAGAGTTATGTGTTCACGAAGATGGTACTCTCCGACATGGGAGGCGTCTTTGTGTTCCCAGTGGTGATATCAGACAGGAAATCATGGCAGAGGCTCACAGTTCTCAGTATTCAATTTATCCCGGTGGCACGAAGATGTACCGAAACATCCGTCAGCATTTCTGGTGGAATGGAATGAAGAGGGAGGTAGCCCAGTTTGTCTCTCGTTGTTTAGTTTGTTAACAAGTTAAGGCTGAACATCAGAGACCAGCTGGACTTCTTCAACCTTTACCGATCCCAGAATGGAAATGGAAGCATATTACCATAGATTTTGTAACTGGGTTACCTAAATCCCCAACTGGAAGAGATGCTATCTGGGTTATAGTTGACAGGCTCACCAAGGTAGCCTATTTTATCCCTTTCAGAATTGGTCAGTCGACGGATCAGCTAGTAGAGATGTACCTTAGGTAGATTGTCAGATTGTATGAAGTGCCAGTTAGTATCATATCAGACAGAGATTCAAGATTCATACCACACTTTTGGCGTAGTCTTCAAGAGAGCTTGGAGACTCGTCTCAAGTTCAGTTCAGCTTATCATCCACAGACAGATGGTCAGTCAAAACACACGATCCAGACTCTCGAGGATATGTTGCGATCTTGTACACTCGACTTCGGTGGTTCGTGGGAAGATCACCTGCATCTCGTGGAGTTCTCCTATAACAACAGTTTCCAGGCTAGTATCCAGACGGCACCCTTTGAAGCACTATATGGCAGGAAGTACAGATCACCTTTAGCTTGGGATGATGTTGGCGAGAGATAGATGCTTGGTCTAGAGATGATTACGCAGACAATCGAGGTGGTCAGACAAGTCAGAGATCATCTTCGAGTTGCCCAAGATCACCGGCGCCATTGGGTCGATTCTCATCGGCGTCCCCTTGAGTTTTCAGTCGGCGACCACGTGTTCCTTAGGATCTCGCCTACCCGTGGCATCATTCGATTCGGCGTACAGGAAAAGCTTAGTCCTAGGTACATAGGGCCGTTCGATATCCTTGAGCGAGTAGGTGATGTGTCCTATCATCTTGCTCTTCCGCCATCATTATGTGAGGTACAAAACGTATTCCATGTATCCCAATTATGACTGTATATTCCGGATTCGAGTCATGTCCTTGATCATTCGAAATTGGTTGTTGGTATCAACCTTTCGTATGAGGAAAGACCTGTATCAATATTGGACCGAAGGAAGATGGTACTCAAGAACAAGACTATTAGCTTAGTTTGTGTTGCTTGGGGTCACCACTCTTTGGGTGAGTCAACGTGGGAGCGTGAGGATGATATCCGCTCGCGATATCTACACCTGTTTGACTCATAAGGTATAATGTTTTCCATATGCCTTATGCTTTTAATTCCTTGCTTGTATGAATGATTGCTTGATTGACTGCTAGTCGTAGCTTGCTTATGATTAATATAGCTTACCTCGATATCTCTAGCCTCTTGATTAAATTCTGAGGACGGAATTCTTTTAAGGTGGGTAGAGTTGTCACTCCCGTTTCTCGTTATACGTATTTTCGTATGCATATACGAGATTTCTGGCATTTATCAGGAGGACTGTAGTTAGACTTATTTTGCTTAGCCTAGTCTTGGTTTAATCTTGACTTGGTTTATTTGATCGGTTCGGTTCAATTTGACTTGGTTTGACTTGGCTTAGCTTGGTTTGAGATGGAGAGGGTTGATATATAATCCAACTACTTTTCTCTCTCTCCTCATTCACTTCTTCATTTACTTCTTCATCTTCTTCATTTACTCCTCCCACCTACCAAGTCCTAGGCAAGTGCAACTTGCTTCATGGAGGAACTCCATTTTTGTTGTTCCATTGTCTTCCTCACAAGATTCTAAGATACTTTAGTACTTGGCATTTTTAATTTTTATGGTTTATTTCTTGTAGATCTAAGTTGGTTATATTTTCGGTTTTCTTAGGTTTTGATCTACCAAAATTTATTACTTTCAAGTTTTGATTGTTCTATGTTGTAGAGAATTCAATTTTACCCAAAATGGACCTTTGAAAAGTTAGATTTCGACTTATTTTGAGGAAGTTATGGCCAAAATAAGATTTGGACACTTTCTAGTTCATCTGTGCTGAATTTGGCAGGGACGATGAATAGTGCCGTATGAATAGTGCCGCAGCCGTCGGAATGAATAGTACTGCATGAATAGTGTCACAACCGCAGAAATGAATAGTGTCACATGAATAGTGTCGTACCCGCAGGAATGAATAGTGCCGCATAAATAGTGCCACAGCCGCAGGAATGAATAGTACCACATGAATAGAGCCGCAGCCGCATGAATAGTACCGCAGCCGCAGGAATGAATAGTACCGCATGATTAGTGTCACAGCCGCAGGAATGAATTGTGCTGCATGAATAGTATCGTAGCCGCATGAATGAATAGTATCGTATGAATAGTGCCGCAGCTGCAGGAATAAATAGTGTCGCATGAATAGTGCTACAGCCGCAGGAATGAATAGTACCGTATGAATAGTATCGCAGCCGCAGGAATAAATAGTACCGCATGAATAGTACCGCAGCCGCAGGAATAAATAGTGCCGCATGGATGAATAGTGACGCATGGCTTGCATAGTGCCGCATAGCACCGTAGAAGGCTGCATAGTGTCGCAGAAGGCTGCATAGTGCCGCAGAATGCCGCATAAGGCCTATTTTGGTTGTTTTTGGCTGTTTTAAGTCCTATTTGGCTGAATTGTGGCCAGAATTTCTCCCAACTCCCAACATAAAACTTGTAGATCTTTTCCTTAGCTTCAAGAATATGTTACTAGCTATTTTATGCAAGTTTCTTTCATCCATGATAATACATGATAGTGGTCCGTCGTGGCGCACTCTTGACAAGCAACCTTGGCATGATAATACATGACAGTGGCCTGTCGTGGCGCACTCTTGATAAGTGAACCTAATATGATAATCTCGATATGCTGTTGTGACGGCTATCTTGACTTGCTAAGTAACTCTTGTCTTGACACCGTGAGTGTTTGTGCTTGTATAAGCTATATGTCTCGTATTACATCATGTCTAGTACATGAATTCCTGGTTACCACGGTTAGGGATTCATATTGAATCTGACTAGGATAATGACTAGATTGATCATGTAGTTCATGAAGAGATTTCCCAGCTGCAGGCAGTTCCGTTATCTGGGCGCTCTAATTAGACTTGTAGTCTGCCGTCGAGTAGGGCACATTTCCAGCACACTGTCATGTGTTGCACCCCCAAGTCACCTAATCCAACTCTCTCAACTTATGACCGGATAACCTGGATTAAGACTGCAGGGCTTGTGGCCGTTGGAATATCTCGATGCATTTTGTTAGTAACTAAGCTTGTGATAACCCTAGTTAGTTAAAGTATCAAGCCATACTCATTGCTTGGCCGTGATTGATGGATGGAGTCTCGTCTAGTCTTGCCTAGGCAAGACCACTACATGGTTATTTCTGCATATTACTGTTATGCTTTACTCTTGTCGATAATTGGTTAGAGACTAAGCTCTGTTCTGGTGAAGGGTTACAACCTCGGTCCTTGTTTGGTTTACGGGTTGTAACTTGGCTACCAGAATAGTCCTTTAGTTTTTTTATCGGTTGTCACCTTGTTTTCTCTAACTCATGTCTTTTATTATCCTTTAAGTCCCATGTGCTAATATGCTGGTTTTAGTTCTTAAGTGAAGCCTCATTTGTGGCACTTCCTCTTTCTGGGGTTTGACCCAGCTAGTTTTGTATGGCCAGATATCGGAGCAGCTCTCGAGGATCTCCCAGCCTTCCTGCCAGATGGTGACCATTAGAAGAAACCCTGACAACAAGTGGGTTTTATTTTGCTCTCTCATTCTATTGTAAAATTATTCTTTTGAGGCATTTAGCCGCCGAGCAAGTGTTAGATCGTGTTGATTTTACATTCCTTTCTGTCTAATGGCTGTAACATGATTGACATATCCTAGGGTTGATCATGTATGACTTAAACTCTTGCTAGTCTTCGTATTTTGTATGACTAGCTTCATGATCATCTGAATATGTAATGTTTGGGATGCCTTACCTTGTATGTCGGATGATCTACCATCTTGTTACATTTACTTGCTTGCTTGAGATTGAGACCCTAGGCTTGTTCTTGATCCTAAGAGACTAATGGCTTGTAGTAAACCCTCATGCATCTAGACAGCCGTGACCGTATCGCGAGGTAGGATTCACTTCAATGTACGTAGCTGGCTTTGTCTGTCCCCCGCTCTCTAGTATTCTGGTTCTGGGGTGTGACAGTGGTGGCATTCCGATAGTTGGACGGAGAAGACAAGGGTTGTATGGGCAGGACGTTGAGGCGAAGTCGGATAGGAGCGTTGTCGCGGCCAGGGGCTGGGCCAAGGCCGGGGAGGTGTGTTAGTGTCGGGAACATGGTGATAGCAATAGTGGCTGGGAGTATGGTCGGGGGTCCGTGGCGACGGAGGTGACGGAAGGGAGCAGAGGTGGTCGTTGTCGGGGGTTGAATTGCTTGTGTTTATCGTGTCCAGAATTGTCGGGCACGACATGGATGACTGTAATAGAGAACTTGGAATAAGATTTTGGACACAGACACGACGCACGATCTGGGTTGTGATAGAGATAGTTTGGGTTGTGGGATTGATGGAAAGAGGATCACCTCCTTATATAGGAGGTAGACTCCTAGATAGATATGACGTTGAGACTATTTAGATCTCCATGTAGATATCCCAAAATTAAATTCGAAACCATCTCAATCCTATCTAAAGCCGATATAGGTAATCACATTTTTATTTAAAAGCCATTTAAAATAAATCTTTTTTTCTCTAATTTAAATCACCATTCAATTATAAAAACATCTTTTTTTCCAAATAATAAATATTTGTATTAAATTAATTCCGAAAATAGAATTTTATTCATAAATTTCAATTCATGAACCTTGTATGTAAAAGAATATTTAAAACATTATTTTCAAAATTACCAATTATCTTTGTATATTAAAAATAAATATCCTTTTTAGATAAATAAGGTTCGCAAGTCATGACGCGACGCCTTTTTACCACTTTAAGCAAATAATTTATTTAACATATATTATTTGAAAGCTATATTTCTATATAATAAAAAAATGTTTTTTGAAAATATGTACCTTGCACATATTCTCACTTGACGAGCTAATACGAAACGCACAACCTTGCGCGTGACGTACAAATATGAAAAAAAATATCAATGCTAAATTTTAAATAAATAAAAAATAGGGGAAAATTTAGGGGGTTTACAGCCGGGACTTCCAGAATGTACTATCCATCAACATGATTTCCACAGACGATCCCGGAGAGGAAGAATACCAGGCACTCGATTTCTTTGAAGAGGAGCCCTGGGCTCAACGCCTTGGCTCTCAGTGGGAATGGCGTTTCGAACAGCGAGAGCCTCCCATAGAGGACGAAGTCGTCCATATCGACTTAGGGGATGAAACTTTCCCTAAACCCATCTTTGTCAGCAAAAGCCTGACAGGAGACGACAAAGATTCTCTGGTACAGCTGGTCCGGAAGTATATAGACATCTTTGCTTGGAGCTATGAAGATATGCCGGGTTTGGACCCACAAGTCACCATGCATCGGCTCAACATTCTACCCGATACCAAACCTGTCAAATAGCAGCAGCATCGCTTTCGTCCCAATATTATATACGCCATCGAAGAAGAAGTCGATAAACTCCTTGAGAGTGGCTTCATCCGCGAAGAACAGCACCAGGACTGGGTGGCCAATATTATGCCGGTTACCATGAAAAACAGAAAAATTAGAGTCTGCATAGACTTCCGGGATCTCAACTCGGCCTGTCCAAAAGACAAATTTCTACTTCCAATCACAGACGTGATGATCGACAATACTTGTGGCTTTGAGCGTATGTCGTTCATAGATGGCTTCTCAGGCTACAACCAAATCAAGATGTTCCCCGAGGACGAAAAGCATACTTTGTTCTAGACTCTGAAAGGGATATACAGTTATGCCCTTCAGATGGAAGAATGCGGGTGCAACCTACCAGAGGGCTATGAGTACCATATTGCGCAAACATCTTCGAAAGACGGTGGAGTGCTACGTCGATGACATTGTCGTCAAGAGCAAAGTCAAGTCCAGCCACTTGGACGACTTACGAACAGTGTTCGACATAATACGGGCGCACCAACTAAAGATGAATCCGGCCAAGTCCTTCCTAGGCGTCTCCAGCGACAAGTTCTTAGGCTTCATCGTCACGACGAAGGGAATCCATATTGACCCAAAGAAGATAAAGGCAATCCTGGACATGGCTCCCCCGAAGAATCTTAAGGAACTTCGAGGCCTGCAAAGACGTCTGGCATACATCAGAAGATTCGTAGCAAACCTCTCTGGTCGATGCCAGCCCTTCACCAAACTGATGAAGAAGGGGGCCTCCTTTGTGTGGACCGAAGAGTGCTAGCAAACATTCGATGACATCAAGAAGTACCTTACCAGTCCCCCTGTTCTGGTAGCTCCAGTAATAAGAAGACCTTTTCTACTCTACGTCCGAGCCATGGATCACTCTCTCGGGGCACTACTGGCCTAGAAGAGCGATAAAGGACACGAGCAGGCCATCTATTACCTCAGCAGAACCATGATTGGAGCTGAGCACCGGTATAATCCTGTCGAGAAAGAGTGTCTTGCTTTACTCTTTGGCATTCAGAAAATACATCACTATGTGTAGCCTCCCTTCTCGAAAAATTTTGAAAATATTTTTATTATTTGATTTAGATGGTAATTTTTAGAATTTTTTTTACAAATGATTATTTAGGTAATTATTACGGTAGATGATTTTAATCATGGTTGAGAATTGGAGTACAAGACAGCTAGGAATCATGGCACGGATAGTGCCGTGGCGTGCTTTGACTAGTGCTTAGCCATGGTAGGGGAATGCCAATATTTTGTATATATTTTAGGACTTGGCAATTATTTTCTAGATATTTATTATATGTAAACTATAGGTATTATTAATTTTAAATAGCGTTATGGAATATTATAGGATTTTCTGGAGCCAAATAAAGAGTATGTATGATATGGTCACCAACAACGACTATTGGGTTATTTTAATTGTTATTAGATTTGTTAGTATTATTAATATTATTGTTGTTATTAAATAAAATAGTTATTATTATTGGTTATTTTATTATTTCATTGTTAAATAAATACCATATAAGTTCATATCTCTATAGATAGGCCCTATACTAGGAATAGGTAATATTAAGATTTTATTTAAATTTTGTGCAAAGTATTATCTATATATAGCATATGTTATGTGTATCATATATATAGATATCAATATATAGAAATATATACTGAAATATAGAAATGTATAAATGTATATTAAATATAAAGGTTTTGTATATATAAATAAAAATATAAAAGTACGTGTATATATGTGTGTGTATATATGTGTATGAAAATATGTGTATGAGTGTATATATATAAATAAATATTATATATGGGTATATTGGTATATAAAATAGTGTATAGGTATATATATATATATATATATATATATATATATATATATAGATATGTGTATGTGTACATATATATGTATACGTAAATATACGTATGTATATGGTGTGTGTATACATATATGCATGTACTTAAATATATATACATGTATAGATATATATACATATATAATTAATAATTAAAAAAGGAATAAGAAAAATAGGAAGTGCCAGCACAGCTTGTGCTCGAGCCCAGGCCTTACAAGCCAACCCAGCTGAGAAGCAATCCTCAGCAATAACCCACCCGAGCTCATGGGCTAACCCAGCCCGAGAGCAGAGCCGCTCGGCTCGGTTAACTCAGCAGAGCCCAGCTCTGAACTCTCCCACATCAGCCTGAATTGAAAGCCCCCCTACTATTGAACAAACCGAACGAGGACCATATATATAGCGCGAGGAGGAGGGGAAGTTTTCGACCAAACTCCAAACCCTAACAGCGCCGCTCCCCCAACCCCAGTCGCCTGGGCGGCCACCCGCCGCCGACGCACCGCCGACGCACCGCCGGACGGTCGAGCGCGGAAACCGCGCGCGCACCATGCGCGTAACAGAGGACGACAGCAGTCCCAGTACCCCATTTTGCACGAAGTTTCCCGTCGCCTCGTCGCACCGTTTTACGTATCATCTCCGCGGGTACGTTGACAATATACCCAACTTCAATTCTCTTTTGATACTTCAATTTGTTCTGCGATATACGCATCATAAAATGAACCCGAACTTCATCGAAAAAAACCTGCTCAAGAACAGGACACAAAACCAGTCCAAACACCCAACTTGACATCGAATTTTCCACCAATTTATTCTTCGAATCAGAAAACTTTCTGAACAGAAGTTAAACCCAACATATAGGGCTAGAGAACCATTTTTTACAGAAATCAATTTTGATCACTGTGCGCCGAGAAATTGGCTTTCCAATATTGAGAAAAACCTGTTTTGAAAACTAGAAAATTGTCCCACACGACGTGCGTCCCGCCATTCTGGGCGACGTGGCCACGAACCAAAAGTATCGAAAGCTGCGTAACAGCTTCGTGGTCATGTGGGCTTTGACGGAATTCAAATTGGTCGCGTGTGTGTGACGAATTTGATGCGTATCCGTCGAATTTCACCGTATCGTGCACGTTGTAAATTCTCCAATTACTTTGTGCACGCTCGTCAGATCGAGATGAAACTTGCGCCAACAGAACCGTATCGTTTTTCTGGTCCTGTATGCCAAGTTTGGTCCAATTCTGAGACCGTTGACAAAATCGTCGTTTTGCGGGCCCCGCGGTTCTACTCAACGGGCAATTTTGTGCATGGCCCGCCGAAATCCAACTTTGGACATACGGTTGGGTTCGTATCGGAAAACTGGATCCGTAGACATATAGTTTGACGACTTTAGAGACCGTTGACTCTGGCACGCTTTTCGGTGCAAAGCGGGTCCAACGGCGGACATCGTTTTTGCCCGGAATTACCGTTTTGCCCCTGTGTCCAGAATTGGATGTAAGGACAGGCAATCCTAGCTAATTGGACTATTCTGAGATCATTGGTATTGTTTATTTCAGCTTTCGGAGACTGTTGTACGGGTTTTGACTATAGTGGCACATTGAGTAGTTCAGACTGTCGGTTTCACCAGCAGAGGACCACAGGCGAGTACAGTTTATTGTCTGCATTTCGATATTGATCTTTACTATATTTCATTGATTAGTCATTGGTTATATGATTTTTATACTCTATTATAAATTGTTGAGTCGGGAATGAGAAGTACCAAGGATGTGTGATCCGACCGTAGACATTTGTAGATATCGTAGACATTGTAGATATTATAGACATTGTAGATATCGTAGACATTGTAGATATTGTAGACATTGTAGATATCGTAGACATTGTAGATATTGTAGACATTGTAGATATCGTAGACATTGTAGATATTGTAGACATTGTAGATATTGTAGACATTGTAGATATCGTAGACATTGTTTATTTTATACAGTAGACATCGTAGACATTGTTTATTTTATGCAGTAGATATCGTAGACAGTGTTTATATTCTGCAAGTAGATATCGTAGACCGTGCGGTGTAGCACCCCAGACCGATCACATGTCAAAGGTACTTCTACCGGTGGAAAGTATATTGGTCTATTTTTACTATTGATTTTCTCACGGCTTTACTGTTATTTTCAAAACTCATGATTGATGTCTAACCTTTGTCTTATAGTCATTTTCTTTATTTGAAATTGCATTCGGTGAATTGTGCTCGTTCCATTCCTGACTGGAAACCAACATTTTCAGGTTAGCCGTGGATTCACTTAGCATGGGAGATACGGGGATACTTGCGGACAGAAGCCTAAAGACTAGCTAGATAGTTGAGTTGTAGTCATTCTATAATTGTACAAATTTATGTTTTATGCAAAAGTAAAACTTGTGATCTTTGTAAATTAAATTAATCTTGTGAATGAGTATTATTTGTGATTTGATCTTCATGGCCGTGACAGCGTTCTACCGTCGATACTGCGGCGTAGGCTGGCTTGGACACGTCCCGTATCCGTTTTAAAAAAAAAAAAAACGGGTGCGGGTCGTGACAAGTTTTTGTGGTGGCCCATGCAGGTCAGTTTTCGCAAATCATGCGAACTCGTGATGGTACTTAAGTTAGTTGTACTATTGCGAGCCTGCGACTATAACATGCTCATTCACAAACAAGAATTAATTTAATTTAAGAGAATGACTAGGACTAGGAGTCCCTTACACAAATCGACCAATGGGTAGTCTAGGCCATGCAATGTAGATAAGGAGTTATTAATTTTGATAATTATCAGATCCCCATAGGTACACTAGTATCTCTTGATATGACGATGTAATCTAATTTGGATAGATTATTCCCTTGGTAAGGCAGGGCTTCATAGAATTAATGATCTAACCTTGATAAATGGTGCAATTCCTTCTCCTTACCCTTGGATATCATCCTCACATCTTAGTCAAATTGCCTATTTGGTTCATATTTTTCCTAAAAATTGTTATTTCTATGTTATCCATAGATGAACCTCAAGTTAGTTTAGATTCAAGTTTTTTCTCAAAGGCTTGAATACACACGGAATAGTTAGAATGTTGGTATTTCTTTGTCATCGGTTATTTCTCCCTGTTCAATCCTTTCTTTTAAGGGTTGTGAGTGATAGGACAAATATTTACGTTTTATTTCATAGTCAACTTGTTTGAATCTATAGAAGCCCATGAAGTTTACAGATATAGTTAAAAGAATATTAGTTGACTCATATGGGCAGGACAGCAGCGCACTGTCGCCATTTATTTGAATTATGGACTCACTGTAGCCAACAGCGCACTGGCGAGACACGACCCCTAGAGTTGAAATTAGATTAGGAAAATATCGGTTATAGGATATTTCTAAAACTATGGCTAGTGGTCCTCTTTGATCGTAGTTACCCTTGTGACAGGTAGAGTATCTGATAGGATATCACCTCTGAGTCACGGAACCAAGGGTTTATCATCGTACGAGTATACGGGCGAGGCGTAACTCTCGGTAAAATGACTTCAAACGTGATTACAGGTTTAGGATACTATGGAGGATAGGACAATGCCAGGTATGTCCCCTAAGATCCAAAGCCAATATTAGTGGAAGTTCTGTAAGTTGAGTAGCATGTCTCCCAACCTAGCATTATGTGGTCCTTGTGATCTATTGACGAGGTAATTGACCGACACTAATAAGTTACCAAGAATATAGAATCCAGAGTTCCATAACCCATTAGTTGACCAAGACCTTATGGACAGGAAGATTTTAGAAAGATTGTATAAGCAAGGACACCAGGTAAGTTTGATTCTCTCTAAATTCGAACTACTTGTGCTTCTTTTCAAAAATCTCGCGTGCTTGTATCTTGACTATCTTGACCAACGCTGCTATTACAGCCTAGTTTTTGCAAACTTACTCTTTTATCGAGCTTGATTCGAGACATATGTTTAGTGGGGACGCCTGCTAACTTATTGTCTAATCAGAATCAGTGTATTATGGTCTGATCAACCATGATGCATTTGGTTCGCTCTTCGTTTAATTTCACTACGTGGATGGAGATATATAGGTATCTAGGATCTCATCCGCGACTGCTTGACAATTCCTCTTGAATTATACGTTCGCCTTTGAATCACGTGATTGTATTCAGTGACATCTTTCTTGAACTCTTTATTACTTTTGTCTTTCACTGATTGGAAAAGACAGAAGCTCATAATTGGTAGAAAGATACCGAGTGTCCCCATGGCTATGGTAGCTATATACACAAGTGTAGTTATCATCGGCCAGCCATGTGATTGAGTTACTCGTTCTCCTCTTGACCCCAAACTGTTATCGGGACCTTCTAGCCATCTGAATTTGAGAATAAATAGGGTTTTACCCTTAGTCAGAACGCCAACCTAGGAGACTATATATTCTCAAGAAACCAAATATTGTGAGTCTCTAATTATTTGCTGGAAGCTTGCCTTAACTAGCAACCCTTTAAGCCTTGAACCAACCCTTCCTCGACCGAAGCCTACAGTTAGACATGAGATGAGTGGACAATAGAGTAATCATTTATCGTGACGCTCATCCCGAGATTGGTTTCCAACAAATATTACCCTAGTTATGTAAATTTTGATTTTAAGACCTAACTAGTGTTGGAACACCACAGTCACTAGCTTAGCTAATACCATAGATTAAATATCCTGTCAAATTGTGATATACCAGTTGTCAACAACAATGCATAATCACTCCCGCCCATACCACTAGAACCCTTATGACCATAGTCTGACAGGTTTGACACAACTAGAGTTCACGACTCAGTTGTTAGAAATCTTTTAGATGATGTGCCTTAGAGTTGGTTACCCTGTCGACAACTCTTGTACACTGTGGACAAGCATGTCATTCTATTTTCTCGACCATGTGTCATTATGCACACTCATTTTCCAATTATTGAGGAATGATCTTCGACTTGACTTATATTTACCCTATTCCGTTATGTCGTACCATATTCTTTAGTACTGAGAATCGAGGTACGATATCCTGACATTGAAATCCTTCTAACCTCATTATTCCTAAAACCATGTCCTAGCCTCTAAGGTGGGTAGACTGTAAGCCTCCAAAAATTTTAGGATATACGAGGACTACCGTTTGATTTGAATAATTTTCCTTTAGCATGATAATTAGTGCCCCATGGACTCCCACTTTTCATTTAGATCATTTTGTGTCCCCGGCCGTGTCATTAATAATCGGAGCACGAGACCAGCCGTTACCTTCCAACAAATTTCATATGCAAGATCTAGACGAGTCCACCTTCATCTAGGTATATCATGTCCCACTCAAACCCGTCTCCTTGTACTCTATTTTGGGATACGACTTTCAGGATAAAAAGGACTAGCTATAACCCTTACCATAATACCAGTATACTTTCCGACTTCCACTAGAGCCTTAACCTTGACTCAATTCATTCGACCCAATATATGGTGGTGATCTACTCGAAGCCCACTACGCACAAGCCACTAGTATGCCACCCAATTAAGACCTCATGTGCTACCTAAACACAAAGGTCACGGAAGGTGTATTTCGGGCTCTATGAACCTAGCTAACCAACCTGACAGGCAACGAGCTCAATCTCTTGGATAGAAACCTATTCTAAGATACCTTAACCTAATAGAAATAGTTTTATCGCTGGGATCTTGTCTAGTCCATATAGATTGAAACCCAAGGCTCATCCAGCCGGTGGGTGATGTCCAAATAGAGAACCCATTACGACCCCAAATCTTGATTCCTCAAATTTTGTTCCGTTATGGAACTCTGTTTGAATTAGAATTTCGAGAACGAGACTTCTGTATTGCACGGATGGCAGGCCACTCTAGGTAACGAAGGGCTCTTCGACATAGCAAGTGACTGGACTAGAGTAGCCAATCTAGCAGATAAGGCAGTGGTTCATAAACTTCTTTCTATCTCTAACATTGGAAACTCTCCACTGCTCTTAAAACTTCATAGTGCTCCCGATTATTCTACCTTATCTCCCCGTCCTCTCTATTTCGGAGCAACGAATAGTCCTTCTTACTAGAGTTTACCAATATTTCTTAGCTACTTGGGTAAATTATTGATTGTTAGATAAATAGAAGATGATTGTAGATGCCTTATGCTATAAATATCCATTGGTAGTTACTTTTGCAATTAGCTGGAGGGTTACAATGTTATAGCGTCAAGTTTTTGACGAGGGTAGTGTGACTAAAGGTGGGTAGAAGTCCTCGAGATTTCGTAAATACCAAATGACTAGAGGAAGCCATAAATATTTTTAAAAAAATTAAATTTGAGGAGATTAAGGTAATAGTAGACAATGACTTTTAAGAAATAGTTATAGATTAGAATTTCGAGGACGAAATTATTTTTAAGGTGGGTAGATTTGTAGCCTCCCTTCTCGAAAATTTTTGAAAATATTTTTATTATTTGATTTAGATGGTAATTTTTAGAATTTTTTTTACAAATGATTATTTAGGTAATTATTACGGTAGATGATTTTAATCATGGTTGAGAATTGGAGTACAAGACAGCTAGGAATCATGGCACGGATAGTGCCGTGGCGTGCTTTGACTAGTGCTTAGCCATGGTAGGGGAATGCCAATATTTTGTATATATTTTAGGACTTGGCAATTATTTTCTAGATATTTATTATATGTAAACTATAGGTATTATTAATTTTAAATAGCGTTATGGAATATTATAGGATTTTCTGGAGCCAAATAAAGAGTATGTATGATATGGTCACCAACAACGACTATTGGGTTATTTTAATTGTTATTAGATTTGTTAGTATTATTAATATTATTGTTGTTATTAAATAAAATAGTTATTATTATTGGTTATTTTATTATTTCATTGTTAAATAAATACCATATAAGTTCATATCTCTATAGATAGGCCCTATACTAGGAATAGGTAATATTAAGATTTTATTTAAATTTTGTGCAAAGTATTATCTATATATAGCATATGTTATGTGTATCATATATATAGATATCAATATATAGAAATATATACTGAAATATAGAAATGTATAAATGTATATTAAATATAAAGGTTTTGTATATATAAATAAAAATATAAAAGTACGTGTATATATGTGTGTGTATATATGTGTATGAAAATATGTGTATGAGTGTATATATATAAATAAATATTATATATGGGTATATTGGTATATAAAATAGTGTATAGGTATATATATATATATATATATAGATATGTGTATGTGTACATATATATGTATACGTAAATATACGTATGTATATGGTGTGTGTATACATATATGCATGTACTTAAATATATATACATGTATAGATATATATACATATATAATTAATAATTAAGAAAGGAATAAGAAAAATAGGAAGTGCCAGCACAGCTTGTGCTCGAGCCCAGGCCTTACAAGCCAACCCAGCTGAGAAGCAATCCTCAGCAATAACCCACCCGAGCTCATGGGCTAACCCAGCCCGAGAGCAGAGCCGCTCGGCTCGGTTAACTCAGCAGAGCCCAGCTCTGAACTCTCCCACATCAGCCCGAATTGAAAGCCCCCCCTACTATTGAACAAACCGAACGAGGACCATATATATAGCGCGAGGAGGAGGGGGAGTTTTCGACCAAACTCCAAACCCTAACAGCGCCGCGCCCCCAACCCCAGTCGCCTGGGCGGCCACCCGCCGCCGACGCACCGCCGGACGGTCGGGCGCGAAAACCGCGCGCGCACCATGCGCGTAACAGAGGACGACAGCAGTCCCAGTGCCCCATTTCGCGCGAAGTTTCCCGTCGCCTCGTCGCGCCGTTTTGCGTATCGTCTCCGCGGGTACGTTGACAATATACCCAACTTCAATTCCCTTTTGATACTTCGATTTGTTCTGCGATATACGCATCATAAAACGAACCCGAACTTCATCGAAAAAAACCTGCTCAACAACAGGACACAAAACCAGTCCAAACACCCAACTTGACATCGAATTTTCCACCAATTTATTCTTCGAATCAGAAAACTTTCTGAACAGAAGTTAAACCCAACATATAGGGCTAGAGAACCATTTTTTACAGAAATTAATTTTGATCACTGTGCGCCGAGAAATTGGCTTTCCAATATTGAGAAAAACCTGTTTTGAAAACTAGAAAATTGTCCCACACGACGTGCGTCCCGCCATTCTGGGCGACGTGGCCACGAACCGAAAGTATCGAAAGCTGCGTAACAGCTTCGTGGTCATGTGGGCTTTGACGGAATTCAAATTGGTCGTGTGTGCGTGACGAATTTGATGCGTATCCGTCGAATTTCACCGTATCGTGCACGTTGTAAATTCTCCAATTACTTTGTGCACGCTCGTCAGATCGAGACGAAACTTGCGCCAACAGAACCGTATCGTTTTTCTGGTCCTGTATGCCAAGTTTGGTCCAATTCTGAGACCGTTGACAAAATCGTCGTTTTGCGGGCCCCGCGGTTCTACTCAACGGGCGATTTTGTGCACGGCCCGCCGGAATCCAACTTTGGACATACGGTTGGGTTCATATCGGAAAACTGGATCCGTAGACATATAGTTTGACGACTTTAGAGATCGTTGATTCTGGCACACTTTTCGGTGCAAAGCGGGTCCAACGGCGGACATCGTTTTTGCCCGGAATTACCGTTTTGCCCCTGTGTCCAGAATTGGACGTAAGGACAGTTAATTCTAGCTAATTGGACTATTCTGAGATCATTGGTATTGTTTATTTCAGCTTTCGGGAACTGTTGTACGTGTTTTGACTATAGTGGCACATTGAGTAGTTCAGACTGTCGGTTTCACCAGCAGAGGACCACAGGCGAGTACAGTTTATTGTCTGCATTTCGATATTGATCTTTACTATATTTCATTGATTAGTCATTGGTTATGTGATTTTTATACTCTATTATAAATTGTTGAGTCGGGAATGAGAAGTACCAAGGATGTGTGATCCGACCGTAGACATTGTAGATATCGTAGACATTGTAGATATTGTAGACATTGTAGATATCGTAGACATTGTAGATATTGTAGACATTGTAGATATCGTAGACATTGTAGATATTGTAGACATTGTAGATATTGTAGACATTGTAGATATCGTAGACATTGTAGATATTGTAGACATTGTAGATATCGTAGACATTGTAGATATTGTAGACATTGTAGATATTGTAGACATTGTAGATATCGTAGACATTGTTTATTTTATGCAGTAGACATCGTAGACATTGTTTATTTTATGCAGTAGACATCGTAGACAGTGTTTATATTCTGCAAGTAGATATCGTAGACCGTGCGGTGTAGCACCCCAGACCGATCACATGTCAAAGGTACTTCTACCGGTGGAAAGTATATTGGTCTATTTTTACTATTGATTTTCTCACGGCTTTACTGTTATTTTCAAAACTTATGATTGATGTCTAACCTTTGTCTTATAGTCATTTTCTTTATTTGAAATTGCATTCGGTGAATTGTGCTCGTTCCATTCCTGACTGGAAACTAACATTTTTAGGTTAGCCGTGGATTCACTTAGCATGGGAGATACGGGGATACTTGCGGACAGAAGCCTAGAGACTAGCTAGATAGTTGAGTTGTAGTCATTCTATAATTGTACAAGTTTCTGTTTTATGCAAAAGTAAAACTTGTGATCTTTGTAAATTAAATTAATCTTGTGAATGAGTATTATTTGTGATTTAATCTTCATGGCCGTGACAGCGTTCTACCGCCGATACTGCGGCGTAGGCTGGCTTGGACACGTCTCGTATCCGTTTTAAAAAAAAACGGGTGCGGGTCGTGACAAATTTTTGTGGTAGCCCATGCAGGTCAGTTTTCGCAAATCATGCGAACTCGTGATGGTACTTAAGTTAGTTGTACTATTGCGAGCCTGCGACTATAACATGCTCATTCACAAACAAGAATTAATTTAATTTAAGAGAATGACTAGGACTAGGAGTCCCTTACACAAATCGACCGATGGGTAGTCTAGGCCATGCAATGTAGATAAGGAGTTATTAATTTTGATAATTATCAGATCCCCATAGGTACACTAGTATCTCTTGATATGACGATGTAATCTAATTTGGATAGATTATTCCCTTGGTAAGGCAGGGCTTCATAGAATTAATGATCTAACCTTGATAAATGGTGCAATTCCTTCTCCTTACCCTTGGATATCATCCTCACATCTTAGTCAAATTGCCTATTTGGTTCATATTTTTCCTAAAAATTGTTATTTCTATGTTATCCATAGATGAACCTCAAGTTAGTTTAGATTCAAGTTTTTTCTCAATAAAGTATTTAAAATTTGTATGATAAGTCTCAAGTCCTATGTTCCTATCCAAACCTACAGACCCCCATACCCTATTATATATATATATATATATATATATATACAAAAAAAAAATATATATATATATTTTATATATATATATATATATATATATATATATATATATATATATATATATATATATATATATTTTATATATATATATATGATCTTATCGTTAATGTCGATGATACATGTTCCTATATTTCCAACCCAGCCAACCTAAACCCTAACACCTTCCTATATAACTACTCTACCCACCCCATACCAGCAGCCGCCTTCTTAGCCCCTCCCTGCTTTTCCCATCTATCTATACACCAGCATCTCCATAGCCATGCATGTCTACCATCTCTTCCATGTTATCACACGAGATTGCTAAACAAATCCCTTATCACGAAGTCGTCCATATCGACTTAGGGGATGAAACTTCCCCTAAACCCATTTTTGTCAGCAAAAGCCTGACAAGAGACGACAAAGATTCTCTGGTACAGCTGGTCCGGGAGTATATAGACATCTTTGCCTGGAGCTATGAAGATATATCGGGTTTGGACCCACAAGTCGCCATGCATCGGCTCAACATTCTACCCGATGCCAAACCTGTTAAATAGCAGCAACGTCGCTTCCGTCCCAATATTATAGACGCCATTGAAGAAGAAGTCGATAAACTCCTTGAGAGTGGCTTCATCCGCAAAGAACAGCACCAGGACTGGGTGGCCAATATTGTGCCGGTTACCATGAAAAACTGGAAGATTAGAGTCTTCGTAGACTTCCGGGATCTCAACTCGGCTTGTCCAAATGACGAATTTCCTCTTCCAATCACAGACGTGATGATCGACAATACTTGTGGCTTTGAGCGTATGTCCTTCATGGATGGCTTCTCAGGCTACAACCAAATCAAGATATTTCCCGAGGACGAAAAGCATACTTCGTTCCGGACTCCGAAAGAGATATACAGTTATGCCCTTCGGATTGAAGAATGCGGGCGCAACCTACCAGAGGGCTATGAGTACCATATTGCGCAAACATCTTCGGAAGACGGTGGAGTGCTACGTCGATGACATTGTCGTCAAGAGCAAAGTCAAGTCCAGCCACTTGGACGACTTACGAACAGTGTTCGACATAATACGGGCGCACCAACTAAAGATGAATCCGGCCAAGTCCTTCCTAGGCGTCTCCAGCGACAAGTTCTTAGGCTTCATCGTCACGGCGAAGGGAATCCATATTGACACAAAGAAGATAAAGGCAATCCTGGACATGGCTCCCCTGAAGAATCTTAAGGAACTTCGAGGCCTGCAAAGACGTCTGGCATACATCAGAAGATTCGTAGCAACCTCTCTGGTCGATGCCAGCCCTTCACCAAACTGATGAAGAAGGGGGTCTCCTTTGTGTGGACCGAAGAGTGCCAGCAAACATTCGATGACATCAAGAAGTACCTTACCAGTCCCCCTGTTCTGGTAGCTCCAGTAATAAGAAGACCTTTTCTACTCTACGTCCGAGCCATGGATCACTCTCTCGGGGCACTACTGGCCAAGAAGAGCGATAAAGGACACGAGCAGGCCATCTATTACCTTAGTAGAACCATGATTGGAGTCGAGCACCGGTATAATCCTGTCGAGAAAGAATGTCTTGCTTTACTCTTTGCCATTCAGAAAACACGTCACTATGTGACCGAACAGACGATCCACGTCGTCTCCCGAATCAACGCCCTCAGGGTGTAAACCCCCTGTTCTGAAATTTCGATTTTTCTTGAATTAATATATTTTTGTCTAATTAGGTGTCTATAAAGTTGTGTGATATATAAATAAAGAATTTTGAATTAACCAGATTCTAGTAGGTAACTATAATAAAGTATTTGAAATTTGTATGATAAGTCTCAAGTCCTATATTCCTATCCAAACCTACAGACCCCCATACCCTCTATATATATATATATATATATATATATATATATATATATATATGATCTTATCTTTAATGTCGATGATACATGTTCCTATATTTCCAACCCAGCCAACCTAAACCCTAACACCTTCCTATATAACTACTCTACCCACCCCATACCAGCAGCCGCCTTCTTAGCCCCTCCCTGTTTTTCCCATCTATCTATACACCAGCATCTCCATAGCCATGCATGTCTACCATCTCTTCCATGTTATCACACGAGATTGCTAAACAAATCCCTTATCCCTCCTATGTTGTGTCTTCTTCAACCGAAGCACCCGGCCTTTATTGTGACCCCGTTAACCGAAGCCAATGCTAGAGACTCCGCTAACGACATGCGAGTCGCCACAAGAGTGCCGATCGACGACCGGAACCTCGAACAAATTCCATGACAGAACGTGGATGCAAGAGGGCCTCTTGAACTACACCCTCCTTCCTTGCACACTTCACCGACTGGAGTATGCTCGACACGCGAATAAGCTGGAACTTCTACCCGATGTCCCTATTTTCGTTCCCTTTGAGTCGCCGGCAAATTCGTGAAGATCCTACTCGCTCTCGTATGGACCAAAGTCCAGCACTTCACCCAACTGAGAGGCGCTGAATCAAGCACGGGGTTTCTTCGTTGTAACCAAACCACTGGACATGCGGGCCACATACATACGAAACCTCTGTAAGTTTTCTAAATATTCAGAAGACAATAATATATAAGAATAGACAGGAGCGCACACGTATAGAAGTAGAAATCACTAATACATTATTCCCTTATAAAATCGAACATTGTTCACGTGAATAGAGAATAAGCAACAACCATATGTAACTGTGCGCCTGTACTGTAAGCTTCAATGTCCATATAAACAATATATACATGGATGGCAATAAATTAGGTATTATATCACATATAAAATTATGGAACTGGCTCATTATGCAAGACACTCTTCCACATAAGGTTAGCAAGCAATGAAAACCGGTCACATAGATTCATGCATGGTTTCAATTATAATATTGCATACCATATAATATAGCCTACTATAAATAGAACATTAAAATATTATATACATATACTAGTTCCTAAGCGTCAGAGAGTCTTCTATTTAGTCATAACACTTTTATAGATACACCACTATTAATTATGTTTTTGCAAATTAACTCTTCTTCCTATTTGGCTCACGGTTTCATAGGAATCAAAAGTAGTTCACTTTTTATTTAAGCCCCTATGTTTAATTCTTATTCAATATAACCCTTAATTACAAAACAAGATAGTTGGTGGAATTTAACCTTGTTATTTAATTACTTTTACATAATTTCATATAGACCCCTAAAATTTTTCACTATTCCTTGTAATTAGAAATTGTAGTAAATTAACTTAGTTAGTATATATGAAGTAAATAATAATCACAAGATAAATTACAATTGCAATTATTAGGTTTATAATTGAAAATAGGACATTATATAGTATAATGGTTAAATGGAGTAATTATACATATATATATATATATATATATATATATATATATATATATATATATATATATATATATATTAAATATTTAAATATTCCATAATGTTGTTTGTCTTGAATAATTATCTAGGATCTGAGGACCGAACTTTGACTTCTCGCCCTCAATACAGATTTGGACGACTTTGCAGGCAAGATACCTTGCCTCCCTCTACAGTTCATTACTCATGCTTACAGTTTCTTTACTTTATATATGTTATCAGTTAGTTCTCTAGTTGTTCATGATTTACATGCTTATTTAGTCCCTATATCTTTATATGTTATCAGTTAGTTATTTCAGTTCTCTTGATCTACATGCTTTACTTTAGACAGTGTTTACTGGTCTATTAGTCGTGTTCTTTTATCGTTATCATGCTTGATTGGATGTCGTGGTTCCACCGGATTGGTTTCCTCTCGTACCGTATCGTGAGTCGTATCGTGTCATAGGAGGTATAAGTCATAATGGAACTGTTGTACCTTGTATTGTGAAGCTAACCTGCGAGTCCACCTAGGGGCGAGGGTTAGTAGTTATCTGTATCTTGATCCCTGAAGCTAACCTGCGAGTCCACACTAGGGCGAGGGTTAGTAGTTATTTGAAGCTAACCTGCAAGTCCACACTAGGGACGAGGGTTAGTAGTTATTTGAAGCTAACCTGCGAGCCCACATTAGGGGCGAGGGTTAGTAGTTATCTGTTCCGCACCTGTGAGTCCATACTAGGGACGAGGGTGATCCTTGATGCTAGCCTGCGAGTCCATACTAGGGATGAGGGGTAGTAATTGTTTAAACCTGCGAGTCCACACTAGGGGCGAGGGTTTGAGTATTCGATTGATTATCCATTGACATCGTATCATCGTGTTCTCTTGTTCTTCTCCAGCAGTTCGGTTATGCGTAGTGGTTCTTCCAGTCGTGTATAGTCATGTTTTCGTGTTGATAGGACTTTTCCCGTTTATTTCCTGTATTTTTTTTATTGCATGATAAACTGCTAGATAGGCATGTATATTATGTATCTTGCTATGTCCTCTGAGGACCTGATGATCTCTTCAGGTTAGTTATTACGTCGAGTTAGTTAGCAGCTCTGGATGACGGATGATTATGACACTTGTGGGGTCCAGATGTTTACGATATTGCTTGCGAGATTCAGGTATTGATGCCATATTTATTATCCAGTTCATCCAGCTCGTGCTTTTCTTTTATTATCATGATATATCCTATTTAGTGATTCAGTTTATAGACTCATGTTACTTCTTGGAGTCTAATCGAACATGTATGCTAGTGGGATACAGACCACGACCAATAGTGTTCATTTATGTTTTATATTCTTATTGTGGATTCGAGATATAGATTTGTTTTGCCATGATTTGGCAGTATATCATAGCCTTGACAGCTTATACGTATTCGAGTCGGGCTGGTGTCCGCTTGATACGTAGCTGGCTTGCTCATGAGCTCGCGTCCGAGAAGCGGGTGCGGGTCATGACACAGGATCCTCATAACCAAGCCATAGGCTTTGAACTCGAGGTTAGCCACCTGGGTCATACTCTTAACTCCTTATGACATGGTCTTCGTCCCTCATAAGGTAGTTAAAGGCCAAGCGTTTGTCGATTTTCTAGCAGCACACCATGTGCCAGAGATGTCAAAGCTCTACGAAGATATCCCCGATGAAGTCTTAGAATCTAATGCTATCTCAGACAACCCCGTATGGCAACTGTTCTTTGATGGTGCTTCAAGGACAGGACCCAAGGGTATGATTTTAGCGGGAGTGGGGCTTGTCCTCATTACCTCCGAAGGAATGATCATCCATCGCACCTACTCCCTCGTAGAGTCATGTACCAACAATGTTGTTGAGTACGACGCCCTCATCATCGGGCTACAACTCACTAAACAGTTGGGAGTTGACTAAATCGAAGCATATGGGGACTCAAAGCTGATTATTAGCCAAGTTTGAGGGCTATATGAGGTCTGTTATGAGGACCTAATCCCCTACCATCAGGTGGCCATCGACATCATCTCTACGTTCACAGGTTTCTTTATAGAACATGTGGCACGTTTACAAAATTTGGAGGCTGACGCCCTCGTCGGTCTCGCCATCTCTATTGCAGCTCCTGGAAGATCCCAATACACCGTTATGGTGATGGGGCGAGAACTCATCTATCCGAAGAATGCTCTACACACATGCCAAAGTTACTCAGTCCAAGCGGAGGCTAATGTAGATATACGGGACTGGCATTTTCCGTTCATTGACTACACGGTCTACAAGATTCTACCTGAAGACCCGAAGGAGGCGACTTCCGTCAGGAGATGTTCCCTCCGATTCTTCTATGACACAGCTACCAAAATGTTGTACCGTCGTTCTTACGACGAACTCCTCCTCAGGTGCCTATCCTAGACAGAGACGCAGGAAGTGCTCCGAGAGACACACGATAGGACCTGTGGAGCTCATCAACCCGAGCCCAAGTTGCAAGACCGATTACGCCGCATGGGCTATTACTGGCCCACTGTGATGGCGGACGCTGTAGAATATGCAAAAAAGTGTCGGGCATGTCAGTTGCATGCAGACTTCATTTACCGACCTTCGAAGCATCTACACCCTACTATGGCCTCCTGGCTATTTGAAGCATAGGAAATGGATATCGTTGGGCCAATCAGCCCGCCTTCCTCCAAAGGACATCGGTTTATCTTCGCCATCACGGACTACTTCTCCAAATGGGCGAAAGCAGTGTCATTGGCAGAAGTAAAAGCCTCGAACGTGATCAGCTTCATCAAGCACCACGTCATCTACCGGTTCGGGGTCCCAAGAAGAATTGTCCATGATAATGGCCCCCAGTTCGTGAGCCGTGCCTTCCAGCGGTTCTGTGACAAGAATCAAATATAGAACGTGTCATCAACGGCCTATAACCCGACAGCTAATGGGTTGGGCGAAGCATTCAACAAAACTATAGTCAAACTGCTCAAGAAAGTCGGGTCCTCTAATAAACGCGACTGCAACGAAAAGTTGGGCGAATGTCTATGGGCATACCGTACGACCGTGCGGACACCAACGGGCGACACACCATTCGCCCTGGTCTACAAAAGTGAAGCGGTGCTCCTCTTGGAGATTCAAATCATGTCCTTACGGGTAGCTATCACCAATCAGCTGACTGACAATGATAACCAGCACAAACGGTTACAAGAATTGGAAGTGTTGGATGAAAAATGCTTGCTAGCACAGCAAAGAATCGAGCCTTACCAAGCTTGTATTTCTGGTGCTTTCAACAAAAGAGTCCGGGAAAGATCATACCAAGTAGGCGACCTCGTCTTAGCAGTACGAAGGCCGATGGTGATGACTCACAAGACGGCTAGGAAGTTCGAGCCCAAGTAGGAAGGACCGTTTGTCATAGAAACGGTATACTCCAACGGTGCTTATCGACTAGCTAAACCCAATGGTGACTTGCTAATGATGCCCATCAACGACAAGTCCCTAAAGAAGTATTACACCTGAAGATGAAACTGGCATAAACTCTCGCATCCCCTAAGAGTGCCTATGGGTTCTGGTAAGGGGATTCATTTCTTCTATATCTTCCCTCCAGTAGATGAAGCACTTCACATCCATATTACCTCTAGATTGCTCCTCTACACCCAGACGATGCGGCTACCACGTCAAAATTACCTCTGAGTAGTCGTTCTCTCCGTATTGATCATATGATTATCATGGCTATCTAGAAAACAGTTCACGTTCATACTACCTCTGAATTATTGTTCTACATCCCAACGAAGATTAGGCTTACAATATTCATATTACCTCTGGTTAGGCATGTCTTCTATAATGAACCCTCCTTATGTTGAAGAAAAAAGTGAGAGAACAGAAAAGTTTTTATACTGAAACATGTGGCTATAAAGACCTATTACAAACTCTTCATAGTTACATACACAGAGACAAGAATCTGAAACATCACCAAGCACGTAAGCTCATGCCACATGTTCATGCTTCTGTTCAAAGTACCTCGTGCTTGACCTAAGTTCGAGACAATTTAAAGGGGGTCTTGTAGAAGCATAAAAAATCTCAGCTGATAACATTCCTCGACCACAGCACAGATGATACAAAGGCGCAGACCGAGTATTAAAAAGACAACAGAAGATATGGAAAGAAGTTCTGATATTATTACGCCAACAAATATCTAGTACAGATTCATCAAGGCTATACGTAAAGATCTAATCCTACTTCTACAAAGGATTGATCACAGGTTCAGCAGACCCTAGAGGAGTCTATAATAGACTTAGCCTTCATCAAAGTGTAGGTCATTTTTTTTAGTATGCATACTAGAAGATTGATCTCCATCAAGGTACAATCTGACTTTCTTGTACGCGCAATCCATCAAACGTGTGTCAATTGCTCGGCCAAAGCAAGCAACTTCCTGATGTAGCTATTGGCTCGAGCTCTCTGAAGGCACAGTAGGTCGCAAAGCCCAGAACGAGTAGAGTAAAGTACAACTTGTAGCGCTTCAGGCTGACAATCAGACCAAATTCGGTTGTCAGGACTTCTAAGATGTCGCCCAGAGCAAACTCCTTAGGGAGGATACTTAGATACTTCTCAAGAGCGGTGACGACTCCTTCTACAAAGAGTTCTTCTACAAGAACATGGCCCCTTCGAACGAGAGAAGCCCCAACCAACAGCTGACTTATGCAAGGCCAACGGCCGTCTGAAGCTAAGTCTGGATCAAATATGGTGCTGAAGGGTGCCAGAAAGAGGATAGTAACTCTTCAAAAAAATACTTTCCCTTTCATAGGATCGGGAGTCTTCTAAACTATAGGCCACTTGGATGATGGTCAAAATTTTCTCATTAATGGGATGAGCTTAGGACTCGGCATAATGGGTCTCAATTAACAGGCCCATTCAAGTGAGTCTCCAAACTGTTCAAATGCTCCTTGGAATTCCCCAATTAACGGTGGCAATTAAGGAGTCTGTATTCAAGGGTAGTCATTTACTTCTCCTGAAAAGAAGATTTAAAACCAAGCTGTCTCCAACCGGAGGCGGAGGCACCCCACTGTGTTCCTATGCTTCCAAGGCACATACAGTACATCCCCCTCTCAGAAGTACAATCAGATGCTTCGATCAAGTACCCAGCCCGTTCAACGGCCCCTTTTTCTCAGCAAAAGACTTGGGAGACACCGTTTGCCTCCAACACAAGCCCGACTGCTACTCTAAAGCACAGTAAAATGGTCTATCTAAAGGCGCAGCCTACTCGTCGCCCTAAAGCACAGTGACTTTACCCGAAACACAGCCTACTTGTTGCCTCTAAAAGCACAGAGGCTCCATTGTCTTCGAAACATAGTCCACTTGTCGCCCTAAAGCACAGAGGCTATGTCGTCTCCAGAAGCATAGTCTATTCGTCGCCCCAGAAATGTAGCTAGCCTTGCCTGAAGCACAGACGGCATGGTCCCACCCAATCAGTTTGTTTAAATCGCCTGTCTCAAAGATAGGATTGAGATTGATCAAGTTGATAAATATGAATATCTTATCAGATCGATTTAAATCTCGGACGAAGATTACACAGAATCTAAATCTGAGATAAAATCCTAACATTTGCTCGACTACATCCGAACAAGAAAATCGGCACGCGCCATGTGTCACCTCTTTCGGTTATTTTGATAACCACCAAAGATCTCATTTGAAGAGAATCTCAACACCCGCCACGTATCAGCACCACTGAAGCCCGTACCATACAAGGATGGTAGATTCCTTCATATCTTTAAACCCTAATGCATATCGTGTATGTGCCCCTCTCCCCTATAAATAGGAGAGGTTTTTTCCTAATAATATGATTGACAAGTAGAAGAAGATCCACAGAATTATCAAAATCTTCAACTTCGGCGTCCTCCTGATCGGCAACCCTAGAGTTCTATCGAAGGCACCAGAAAGTCAGAACAAGTCTCATATCATCATCGGATCGTCAACGGAGTAAAGGAACAACTGTAGTGCTCGATCTCCACCGTCACACTTTTCCAGAAACTTTCGTACTTAGATTTTTTCGCGTAAGAATTGATTGTACTCTTTTTTACGTTCCATATACAAAAAGTTCATTCAACCTTTTGTCATGTCGAACAATGCCTCAGAATGTGAAGCATGTAACTGCTATAACCAAGAACATGGTCTCAGAAAGTCTGCTCTACAATGCAAGCTTGAGGATGGATATCAACGTTGGTCAGGTTGTTATGTCTTATACAGCATCATACTTCGGGAAGGATTTTTGTATCGAAGGGATGTTCAAACTTCAACTTGTAACTCCAATGGAGATTATTAATGCAGTCTCTTCTTTTGGTTATTCTTTTGAGTTATGGCATAGTAGACGTAGTGCTCCGTCCCTATATCGTGCCCCGTTCTCCGTCCACGGGGTGCGCGAGAAAGGAACACTGTCGTTATCGTTTCGGTCGGGACCGATAGGTCGGTATAACTCCACTTTTTCAAAATAAAAATTTATTTTATTATTATTATAATTATTTCTACTATTCCTTGTTTATGAAATAACTAAATTTTTCATATTGTTTTATTCTCTTTTAGACTTCACCAAGTTTGGGCTTTTAAACCATGGGCCATGTTTCATTCCATTACGGGCCTGGAATTCATTTATTGATATTTAGAGAATTGGTTCTCTTCTTCTCCATGAAAACTCTTAACCGCCATGAAGAACATTCTACCACCACCACTACCACTGTATAGCCTTGATCTGTAACAACTTTTCAAAATTCAACTGCCAGTTTTTCCCTCCAATTAATTTATTCTTCCTTTTTTTAAATTGAAACCAATTTTCTATTTATACTTCTCTCTTCTCACTACTACTAACAGAGTAAGTTTTGAGAGGAGCAGAGTACTCCTTCTTTTATATTTTCATTTCCTCCAAATTTTGATCGGCCATGGCGAATAGTGGCGATGCAGTGAGCATCTCAACCAATCAGCATTAGCAAGGAGTCCCTGGCGACAACAACAAAGAACCAGCACTTCTTCAATCTTCAATTTCGTGGTTTGTTCCATAGATCACTCTTATTTTCCTGGATTCGAATGTTGATCTTCGTTCGATCAATTTCTTTCGCATTGATCAAGTCTGTGATTACAGACCAGTGAATCAAGTGCTCGATGAATTGTCTTCAAGGAAATGACAAGGAGAATTCATCAAGTGTTCTTGACATAGGTTTTGATTCGATCTTCATTTGTTTTCACTTGATAAATTGTATTCCGATCTAGTGTATGAGCAATTTGTTGATTCTTTCCAGGATCCGTATTAATTTGTTGAAAGCATTTAAATCCTCTTTCTCCTCATTTCGATCCAAGGAAACTCGAATTATAAGTATCAGGATCTCTACCTATTTTTCGAATGTGTTATTGGTACATTTTTATTGAATTGATTCAAGTGAGATTTATTTTAGTAGTTGTTATCTATGTAGAAGTTCTTCTACTTACTCGAGTCATCTAGTGTGGGTAATTGTTGATCAAGATCTTGAGTCAGGATACAGGTGAGTTTTCGGTTTGCATCTTTCCTATTTTGTTGATCACTGCTAGATGGATGACTGATTCAGAGAACTGGATCATTCAGGAATTAAATTTGTGAAGATTCCAGTAGTTGCACTCCAATTAGGATCGAATTTGGGAGCAGGTAAATCCCTTCAACTCTAAGCTACATTTTGGTAATTATTTTGGAATAGGTACTGTAGTGTTCAGAATATAGGAAATGTCAGGATTCTAACCTAGAAATCATCCTGAGTTGGTATCAGTTGGTTTAAGAAGCCATGGTTGGCTATTCTATTTAAAAGTTGTGACCAACTTGTTAATTGGGAATAATTCCTGTGTGTTAGCTAATTTCAATCATGATCAAATAATTCTTATTGTGATTGGAGTTGTCTGTGAATCGAGAGCACTTACTCTGGTATATCCTTTGAATATGGAATTTTGATACACATTGAGAGTGCATCAGTCTTAATTAGGACTGAATGGTTTCAGCTCAAATTGAAGACTGATTATATCAGTCTTAATTGGAGATTGAACCATATCAGTTCAGTAAAGACTGATTGTATCAGTCCTGATCTAAGAATGGGTTGGATATGATGGTTGGAAATGTTCTCAGCTATAAAGGGGATGGCTATGGTTGTTGGAAGAATGGAGGACTGATTTATGCCAGTCTTAATTATGACTGACTTGTATCAATGCCCTTCATTGGACTGATTTGAGTTCAAGTCTTATTCAAGACAGATATGTATCAGTCCTGCCTGGACTGAATTGTGCAATCCTATAATTAGAGCTTAACTCTATAACTGATAGTGTTAATTTCTTTAGTTGTAAAAATTATGGATAATGTCAGTATGTATATATATGTAATCTAGGATATAGTTGATATTACAACCTATAGAAGCAGTGATGGCTAGGAATATTGATGAGAGAAAGCAACTTTAGGGTTTGATCCTTCAGCTGAGTATTTCAGTGAGGATTAAGAGACTCAACTGGAAAGTTTTGACAGATGTTTATGTTCAATAATTGATTGCAGTCAGTGAAAGACCAGCTAACTGTGTGAATAGAAAAGTTTTGAGAATAAGTTGCTCTGAAACATGAGACAATATGCATATTTGTGTCTTTTAACCTGGTTGGTGTCAGTTAGTACAATTAACTAAGATTTGGTAGTGTCAGCTCTACCTTGGACTGATTATCACCTGGATTAGTACTGATTTCAGATCAGTGTAAAAATTGAACCATTGTATCAGTCTTTCTGGACGAAACTTTAGGAATATAACCTAAGATCATTTGACTGATTAGTGGTTGTCCTGATAAATGGGACTATTGGTAACTATCCTAGGAATTTGACTGACTGGAATATTTAGGCTGTGTGCAGTTTGGTTTAAATATTGTTTAACATTGAACTATAGAAGCTGGACATGATTAGTACCTAATTTTAAGTGTCCTTGCAAACCACACATTATCTCAGTTCCAAGTTTTGAAGCCAGTGTACATGGGAAGAAGGGTTTGCAGTTTGTATCTGAGCCCATGGGGATCAAGTTCCACATATGGCTACTTCTACTGAGTATGTCAATACCTGCAGTAGGAAATGTCCTATAGCATTTATGAAGTTTCTGAATACTTTTTCATTTGGAACTTAATATGGGGGACTGTCAAGTATTTATCAGTGCTTGGGAATAGACTGATATATGTGTCCTAAGAAGGACTGATACCTGCCAATCCTATAAGAGCTGACATACATCAGTTGTAATTGGACTGGCTGTACCAATCCTACTAAGGACTGGTTCTCACTTAAACCTGGATAAGGATTTGAGACTGAATGATCTCAGTCTAAACAAGTATATGATAGTCCTGTTCAGGAACTAATACTTGAAGTCCTGAGATTATAATAGAATTTCCATTTTAACAGTTTAACAGTCTGTTTCAGATTATAGAAAATAAACTTGTAACCTGGTTTGGACTATACAGTAGTGTAGGTTTGTCTCAGTGATGTTTAGGACTGATCACCATAACTGCACCCTATATGTTAGAACATGAAAGGATTGACAATTGAAGAGAAGAGTAGTGTAGACCCTGTCATTGTCACCTATAGTGTGAAGTTCCCTTATTTAGATAGTGAGATAGTTCCTAGAATATGAGTATGAAAAATAGTGTAGACCTGTCATCTATCATATGAAGTTTCCTTGTTTAGGACTAGCTATAAATTACTTAACTCATGCTAGTTAACTATAAGATTTCATTGTAACCTAATAACTACTAGTTCATAGTATTTCCTTGTCAACTACACCAATTCTTAGAAGGTTAGCCAAGTAACTTGTGAAATATAAGAGTGAGAGTATTTAGCTAAAATTAGTTAGCTAGATTCGTAGTATTTTGTATCAATATACTTTGTAATTAACTCAATTGTAAATCATAAAAAGGAGGATATCCAGCTGTACATCCCACACTTGATCACCCTGAGTAAGGCAAGTATACTCCTCGGACTTGTCCATTTTCTCATGTCTTGTATATTAATTCCTATATCTTATTGTTGACATGATGTATCAGGAGATTGTCTTGTATCATGTTTCTTGAGTTTACTTGTGTCTGGAAGGGAAAATACTACAGATGTGTGATCAGACCCGTGTTACTATTCATGTGAATAGCTTTGGCCCCGCATCGTGCATGCGGGACCAAAGTCGTACCATTTCATGTTTATTGAATCTACCCAAGCCGATCACACACTCTGGATGTATTTCAATATATTGCACACTTCAGGATTCAGGTTGTATTTCATGTTCAGGACTCATATCATGTTCCCTGTATTTACTTTCAGTATTCATGTTCAGCTTTCATGTCTTATTCTTATTTCTCATACTTATATATATTTCCTGTGTTCTTGTTCATACCATGATGTTCATGTTCATTTCCTTGGATATAATTAGCTCCGCTCCTGACTAGGATATGTTGCACGTGAGCTGGAGGCTATCTGTGATACATATTACGGGCAGGAGCCTAGAGGCACCTATGAGCCAGTTGATGTTGCCCAGGACCTAGAGGCTGAGGAAGCCTAGTATTTTCTTTTAGCTTTATCTGGACTTGTATTAGAGATATCAATATATTTTATATTTACTGGAATGTAATAACATTTAGACTTGTATCTGAGATTCTAGGATTCGATATATTAGATGATGTGATTTACTTTCATTCTTATCTTGATTCATAGTTCTTCCTAGATATTGGTACAGCTTACTTTATCATGTCTAACGACGAAGGCTGGGCGTGTCCGACTCATGTCTGATTATTCGGAAGCGGGTCGTGACATATTTTTAGTGGTGGCCCATGCAGGTCTATCCTAATGGTACCTAGGTCTTAGCGTACTATTGGAGGACTTGATTAAACTAGGGAAACTTGATCACAGCATAGGAAATCGGGTACATCGGGTATATGGATATTATATAACACTTGTTGTTTCTAGGTTTAAGACATTGAATAGTTTTTTATTTTTCAGATGATTCAAACACACAAATATAGGAACCGTCGATTCACCTGTACTTGATGCTTTCGAGCTTCCACTACCTTCTACCACCCTACTATCCACATGGGTAGTACGCAGTTGATAGAGATGTTCGAAGAGTTCCTTAACACCCAGAGGGAGCATGCCATCCTTTTTCAAACCAGACTTGTGGATGCACTCTCCGAGCTAAGAAGGACTTTTGATTTCCAGACTCTCGGATGTTTGGATTTTCCCGACGCCGAGCACATTCTTTGTACCAAGAAGCAGATCGAAAACCTGAAGCCGCCTCTTCTGAAGATCATCAAAGTCTCTGAGGACCTGACTCCTCTGAAGATTGGAGCCACCAGTCAGAAGATCTTGAACATAGCACGGACAGTAGAACGAGATAGGGAGCTAAAATTTCAAAGAGACATGAAGACTTATGACGAAAATGGCAACTATTGTGGATCAATAAAGCGTCGCCACACTCAGACAGCGCTTCTTCAGCCCAGCGGAGATTCAGATTCAGATCCAGTCGACGATCATTTGAAGTTCTGCCACCTCTCAGGACACCACTATGAAGAGTGCCTGTAAAATCCCTCATAATTTAAAGGAATATTTAAATTATTTTTGGATTTTATTTAATTCTAATTTATTTTTATTTATATTATATAAAAGGACTATAGCCATGGTTGAGTTTGAATATACAAGACAACTAGAAAGTATGGCATGCCTAGCGTAGTCGGGTGCTTTAACTAGCATGCTAGCCATGTTAGGAATGCCAAGGTCATATTGTAATCTCTTGCATGTTAACCATTCAAATTATGGCACAAGTTATATTTTTATTTAATTAATTAGTTAAAAAAGCGTTTATGACTTTTTAGGAGACCCGATTGGACCAAACTTTCCCAAACCTCTTCCAAGCCAAATCCAACCCTATGTGGGCATGTTGGGAATTAATAAGTATTAATAATTACATATTTTGTATTTAAATTCAGATTTGGATTGAAATTCTATAGATAGAATTAATTAGTTCTATATTAGGAAACACCTTTTTAAATCCTCAATCCAATCAACTTGCCAACTCACCTAACAACCAAATCATGCCAAGTAGACCCCCACCATGCTAATTTTGGCCAAGCAATCCCCCATGGCCTAATGCATCAAATTAAATAGGATTTAAATCCTAGATTGCTTAAAATTCATTTAAGGATACGTTTAAATATACCAACTTATCCCAAACCTTAACCAAATCCTAATCTTTCTCTCCCTCACCTTTGGCCGACCAAAATCCCTCTCCCTCTTCATAATTTCAGCAGCAACAAACTCTCTATAGCCTCCCCACATCGTCCCTTCATTACACATCTTCCCATCCTTCACAAAAAAAAAACTTATCTCCTCCACCATACATCCATCCAACCCCTCAAAACAAACCCTAAAAAAAAACTCCATCTCCTCCCATCCAATCCTCTATAGCCATTATCAACTCTTCCATACTAACCAAGAGAGGATTAGCAGGCGAGGATAGCGAAAAAGATTGGAGCTTTGGTGAAGAGAAGTCATCATCACCCTTTCTAGCAAGGATCTTTGGTAAGAACCCTAATCTTTTCTTCTAAAAACCTTTGCTAAAATTTTGTAGAAAATATGTTATTAATTCTATAAAAATTATATTTTGATGGCTTTTGTTAGGTATAATCATCCATAAAGGTTTCATAAAATATATGCGTAATATTCATGTGTCGGTAGGATCAAAATTAATCCCATTGTAAAGGAACTATGAGTTGTTGGTGCCTATTTTTGAAACTGAATTTTATGTGTTTTCATATACATAAATTAGGATTTTTAAGTATTTTCCCACTATTCTAGCAACTCAAATCTGGTCGAAAAAATTGTAGGTCAAAACTAGCTAATTTTGGGTAACCGACTAGCCTAGAATGTCCCAAACTTGTAGTATAACTCAACCTTTATACCTCTGATATTATTCTATGAAATAAAGTATTTTACTACTGTTTAAAATATATTTTTGGTTATTTTAGCAATTTTGAGTCATTAACTATGATCCGGGCGAGTTTCGGGTAGACTAACTGACTTAGTAATCAACCAATCGTAAATGTCTTTAGAAATATTAATTTTGGAATTTCAGAGATAAATCTATAGAAAATTAGTTTAAATATTATTTTTATGATTTTTATATAATTTTTAAGTATGTTATTGAAGTAGGGGCATAACCGACTAATTAAAAGTTAGAAACCCTAAAACTGTATTTCGATATCTCGTGGAACCTGTGTGTGTGATTGTATAGATCTAAATGGTTCCACGAGCTATTGAATATAATTTTAACACATTACTTTGACTAATTAAGTCGTATCGTAAGTTTCATAAGTAGTGACTTAATTTAGTTAATTAATTATCTAGGAGCGTCGGGTTCCGGAGGCGTGGACGCGAGAGCGGCATTTCATATTTACAACACGGAATCAGGCAAGATAACTTGCCACTTACTCTGTGATTTACATATTCTTATTTTTATTTGTTATTTTCAGCATTTCTTATTTGTTGTTATTATAAAACTGTGCGTCCAAGTCACACTTGGGTGCAAGCGACCTTGTCGGTCGTTTTTCTCGCTTTTTATTTATTTTTTTACATTGACTTAGTCTAGTGACCACCCCTTTGTTGATGAGGTATTGGTATATCTCATGCGGCCTTGACACATACTTTATCACGTGATATGAGTCACATGTAGGACACGTACTCGCGTAGTCGGCCGGCCACCGATACATATGAGGCGTGCGACGGTTAGGAGTAACTGCCAATAGAATTGCATGTTAGTAGACTTGGCAGTTACTAGAGGTTTCATGTGTCATGGATGTGACCCTACTAGGCATTGGGTGGGGAGAACAGTTTTCTTAATGTATGGGTCCTTTATGCACTTTCCTATTACTGATCCTGCTGGCCTCTGACATTCGAGGAATGTTATGCTTTGAGGTCCCTGGTATCCTGATGGGGCCATACCTGAGTTACTGCTCCTGAGCCAGATGCCCATGCGTTGAAGGTCTATTCTTAACTGTATTTTCACTGTAGAATTGGTAGGCACCCTATTGCATGCATCCCCTTTTACTCTCTATTATATATCACAGATTATATGGCATGTTCTTTATGTATCTTGTTACGTCCCTCTGAGGACCTGGTTATCTCTCCAGGTGTGTGCTTTGTGACTTTTCGTAGGTGTTCTAGCCAAGGCCGTGATCATCTCCATTTCTTCGAGGATGATTGCTCTTGGTTCGTCTTGCCATTTTATTGATTATTTTCTTGTATATCTTCTTTCATTTAAATTGGTTAGTAGTGGATTTGTCTCCGCCAAACTACCTATATAAATAAAAAATTTCTTGAGTTGATTATAATATTATTCTTTGTTGTTGTGGATGAGATTTAGTTATCATGATTTTACTATATTTTATAGCTTATGTATACATACGGGGTTCCATACATTGGAGTATACTTCGTATGTATACAGCTGGCATGTTTACGTACTTAGTCCTAAGTATTTTGGGACTGGGGCGTTACAGTACCGCAAAAGATGGAGGCTATGCTTGTACTACGAATCTCCTGCCCATCAAGTCAAGTATTACCGGAGATTGTTGATCACACTGCCCAAGAAAGAGCACGAGGAGCATCAGGACTACAGCAAGGGGACCCACCTCTCTAGATTCCGCAATCACGTGGAGCATTACCGCAGGGACCAGTCTACGTCAGGACAGTTGAAGAAGGTTGGAGAGATTTCCGTCCCAGAGGAATACTGAAGATAGACTGAAGACAGAAGATTTCTTTTGCATAGTTGGGAAAACCATGTATCTTGATTCGCAATCCAGTCTTCCCTTAAAAATTTTCTTAGCACTTAGATCATTTCTTACAACTTCTCATTTTCTATTTTTGAAACCTGGGGTGATATTCAAAACTTATTTCGAGATATTGTTTCTATTCAGTAAACATGTTTCATATCCACAATTCGATATTGTTTGAAATCCACTACTCGATACTGTTTGCCTATTTCCTTTGATGATTTCGATTTTCTATTCGAGAGTTGTTGTTCACTACTTGTTTCGACCTTGTCTCCTATCCAAGATTTCATTATTTTTTGGGATACTTGTTTCTGCTTGTTATTGATATTCTGTTCGCTAATCAAATTTGTACTATTCGAGATTTATTCCTACTTAAAATATCATTCTGAAACCGTATTTGAACCTTCGCTTCTATTGATGCTTGTTTGAGATTCTATTTTCTATTTTGACTTTATTCGGGACTCGCCCTCTATTTACGACTTTATTTACTATTGAGATTCGCTTGTTTCATATTTACGATCCAAAACCTTATTTCATATTTACGATCCAAAACCTTGTTTTCTATTGGAACCTGTTTTCTAGTCACTATATAATACCCTGTTTCCTCGTTGAAATTTCTATTCGAGATTTTTTTCTTATTCACGACTTTGCTGATACTTGATTTTCTATTTTTTTGACTGTGTACCCTACTGGAGATTTTATTTTCTATTCGGGATTTGCTCAAGATTTCATTGTTATTCGAAATTTTATTGAAACTTGTTTCCGATATGAGATTTTATTCCTTATTTTAAAATTTTCTCCTATCTGATACTTTGTTTCTGTTCATCCTTCGAGACTCTGTTATTCCTTTGCGATAACGTCCCACATATGGAATCTTGTTACCATTCCAGGTTTTATTTTAGATTTAGGTTACCATTTGAAACTTTATTCACGGTTGATGTTTCAAAATTTCCTTGTTGCCTTTGTACTCACTATTTCTTGATTGGATCCGTTGCTGTTTCTTAGTACCTAATAAACCCTTGTATTCTAACTAGCAGATAATACCATTTTTATGACTTGGACTATGAGAACCCATTTTGAATTCCTTGAATTCTTTTTGAAATTCCTATGGATAAGGTCGAGAGACTACTCAATGACCTACTAGGGTGTGGCAGTTGCACACTGTAACCATTATCTGGATTATGGAGACTAAAGGTTCACTGCAGCTAGCAGCGCACTAGCGAGCCAGGAACTTTAAGTTGAAATAATTTCAGGTATTTGTCGGTTTTTGAGTATTATTGAGACTTTGTCCAAAAACTTTCATATTTGATCTCTTGAGTTGTTTCGTTAACACTTGTTTGAATTGATAAAGTTGATAGAGTATTCGGTAACATATCATTGTTTGAGTCATGGAACTGAATGTTCGCTGCAGCCAGATGTACACTGGCAAGCCTGGTTTCTAAGTACAGTGATTTCAAATGGCTATATGTTTTCGGACACCCTGAAGACTATATATCTTTTCGTATGATTATTGATATTTCGAAAATCGCAAATCCATGTACGTTTTCCTTGATTTGATACTAATACTTCTTGGGTAGTTCTATCTGATTTCTCAAATCGACCGTTGTAAATTCTCTTCCTACATTTTATTGTTGGACCATTTGACTTCCTAGACTTAGATTCCATTCCATCAGATTTTACCAAATCTATATTTTAATCATATTCTGTCTAAACTTGATCTGATCATACCTATCTAACAGTGATTCTCCTATCGTGCTAAACTTTCAATCATGCCTGGAAGATAGTGCCCTCACGACTTATCCTCCAAGTTGTAATTGAAATTCATTCCACTTCGTGACTGTTTGATCCTCGATCCTTGTCAAAGCGTGATATCTCAAACTTCTTATGTGTACATTGTCTCAAGGCTCAGAGCGTCATGGGATCGACAGAAGCACTGGGCGGACAGCAACAGACGGTCACTGGAGTTCACAGTTGGGGATAGAGTGTTCCTGAAGATCTCGTCAACCAGAGGCATCATTCATTTTGGCAGAGGCGGGAAGCTCAGTCCGAGGTAC
Source organism: Iris pallida (assembly GCA_029216955.1). Taxonomy (NCBI): domain Eukaryota; kingdom Viridiplantae; phylum Streptophyta; class Magnoliopsida; order Asparagales; family Iridaceae; genus Iris; species Iris pallida. The sequence continues at coordinate 6,465,433 of JANAVB010017998.1, forward strand.
ATCGGGCCTTTCGACGTGATGGCACAGATTGGTGAGGTAGCACATCGACTAGCGCTTCCAGCTAGCTTGGAGGGAGTACATGACGTCTTCCATATGTTCCAACTTCTATGCTACATTCAGGACCCGAGCCATGTGGTGGGCTACTCAGAGCTAGAGGTGGGTCCGAGCTTGACCTACGAGGAACAGCCAGTGGAGATCCTGGATCTAAGGGAGAAGCAATTGCGGAATCAGACTATTCCACTTGTCCGAGTCATGTGGAGACACCACTCTCCGGGAGAGTCCACGTGGGAGCACGAGGACGAGATGCGAGAGCATTATTCTAGTTTGTTTTCCTGATTGTACTTTTGTTTTTGAGAAATTACATTCAATAAATAACTTGATAATTGTTTTAGAATTTATTTGTTTCATGAATTATGAGATTCGAATTTCGAGGACGAAATTTTTTCAAGGGGGAGAGATTTGTAACTCCACTTTTTCAAAATAAAAATTTATTTTATTATTATTATAATTATTTCTACTGTTCCTTGTTTATGAAATAATTAAAATTTTTATATTATTTTATTCTCTTTTGGACTTCACCAAGTTTGGGATTTTAAACCATGGGCCATGTTTTATTCCATTAGGGGCTTGGAATTCATTTGTTGATATTTAGAGAATTGGTTCTCTCCTTCTCCACGAAAACTCTTAACCGCCATGAAGAACATTCCACCACCACCACTATACAGCCATGAGCTGTAACAACTTTTCAATATTCAACTGCCAGTTTTTCCCTCCAATTAATTCATTCTTCTTTTTTTAAATTGAAACCAATTTCCTATTTATACTTCTCTCTTCTCATTACTACTAACAGAGTATGTTTTGAGAGGAGCAGAGTACTCCTTCTTCCATATTTTTATTTCCTCCAAATCTGATCGGCCATGAAGAATGGTGGCGACGCAGTGAGCATCTCAACCAATCAGCATTAGCAAGGAGTCCCTGGCGACAACAGCAATGAACCAGCACTTCTTCAATCTTCAATTTCGTGGTTTGTTCCATCGATCACTCTTATTTTACTGGATTTGAATGTTGATCTTCGTTCGATTAATTTCTTTCGCATTGATCAAGTCTGTGATTACAGACCAGTGAATCAAGTGCTCGACGAATTATCTTCAAGTAAATGACAAGGACAATTCATCAAGTGTTCTTGACATAGGTTTTGATTCGATCTTCATTTGTTTTCACTTAATAAATTGTATTCTGATCTAGTGTATGAGCAATTTGTTGATTCTTTCCAGGATCCATATTAATTTGTTGAAACCATTTAAATCCTCTTTCTCCTCATTTCAATCCAAGGATACTCGAATTGTAAGTATCAGGATCTCCACCTATTTTTCGAATGTGTTATTGATACATTCTAATTGAATTGATTCAAGTAAGATTTATTTTGGTAGTTGTCATCTGTGTAGAAGTTCTTCTACTTACTCGAGTCATCTAGTGTGGGTAATTGTTGATCGAGATCTTGAGTCAGGATACATGTGAGTTTTCGGTTTTCATCTTTCCTATTTTTTTTATCACTGCTAGATGAATGACTGATTCAGAGAACTAGATCATTCAGGAATTGAATTTATGAAGATTCCAGTAGTTGCACTCCAATTAGGATCGGATTTGGGAGCAGGTAAATCCCTTCAACTCTAAGCTACATTTTGATAATTATTTTGGAATAGGTACTGTAGTGTTCAGAATATAGGAAATCTCAGGATTCTAACCTAGAAATCATCCTGAGTTGGTATCAATTGGTTTAAGAAGCCATGGTTGGTATTCTATTTAAAAGTTGTGACCAACTTGTTAATTGGGAATAATTCATGTGTGTTAGCTAATTTCAATCATGATCAAATAATTCTTATTGTGATTGGAGTTGCCTGTGAATCGAGAGCACTTGCTCTGGTATATCCTTTGAATGTGGAATTTTGATACACATTGAGAGTGCATCAGTCTTAATTAGGACTGAATGGTTTCAGCTCAAATTGAAGACTGATTGTATCAGTCTTAATTGGAGATTAAACCACATCAGTTTAGTGAAGACTGATTATATCAGTCCTGATCTAAGAATGGGTTGGATATGACGGTTGGAAATCTTCTCTGCTGTAAAGGGGATGGCTATGGTTATTGGGAGAATGGAGGACTGCTTTATACCAGTCTTAATTATGATTGACTTGTATCAATGCCCTTCATTGGACTGATTTGAGTTCATGTCTTATTCAAGACAGATATGTATCAGTCCTGCCTGGACTGAATTCTGCAATCCTATAATTAGAGCTTAACTCTATAACTGACAGTGTCAATTTCTTTAGCTGTAAAAAAAATCGTGGACAATGTTAGTATGTGTATATATATATATATATATATATATATATATATATATATATATATATATATATATATATATATAATCTAGGATATAGTTGATATTACAACCTATAGAAGTAGTGATGGCTAAGAATATTGATGAGGGAAAGCAACTTTAGGGTTTGATCCTTCAGCTGAGTATTTCAGTGAGGATTAGGAGACTCAACTGGGAAGTTTTGACTAATGTTTATGTTCAACAATTGATTGCAGTCAGAGAAAGACCAACTAACTGTAGGAATAGGAAAGCTTTGAGAATAAGTTGCTCTGAAACATGAGACAATATGCATATTAGTATCTTTTAACCTGGTTGGTGTCAGTTAGTACAATTAACTGTGATTTGGTAGTGTCAGCTCTACCTTGGACTGATTATCACCTGGATTAGTACTGATTTCAGATCAGTATAAAAACTGAACCATTATATCAGTCTTTCTGGACTGAACTTTAGGAATGTAACCTAAGATCATTTGACTGATTAGTGGCTGTCCTGATAAATAGGATTGTTGGTAACTATCCTAGGAATTTGACTGACTGGAATATTTAGGCTGTGTGCAGTTTGGTTTAAATATTGTCTAACATTGAACTATGGAAGCTGGACATGATTAGTACCTAAGTTTAAGTGTCCTTTCAAGCCACACATTATCTCAGTTCCAAGTTTAAAATCCAGTGTACATGGAAAGAAGGGTTTGCAGTTTGTATCTGAGCCCACGGGAATCAAGTTCCACATATGGCTACTGCTACTGAGTATGTCAATACCTGCAGTAGGAAATGTCCTATAACATTTATGAAGTTTCTGAATACTTTTTCATTTGGAACTTAATATGGGGGACTGTCAAGTATTTATCAGTGCTTTGGAATATACTGATATATGTGTCCTGAGAAGGACTGATACCTGCCAATCCTATAAGAGCTGACATACATCAGTTCTAATTGGACTGGCTGTACCAGTCCTACTAAGGACTGGTTCCACTTGAACCTGGATAAGGATTTGAGACTGTATGATCTCAGTCTAAACAAGTATATGACAGTCCTGTTCAGGAACTAATACTTGAAGTCCTGAGATTAGAATGGAATTTCCATTTTATCAGTTTAGCAATCTGTTTCAGATTATAGGAAATAAACTTGCAACCTGGTTTGGACTATACAGTAGAGTAGGTTTGTCTCAGTGATGTTTAGGACTGATCACCATAACTGCACCCTATATGTTAGAACATGAAAGTATTGACAATTGAAGAGAAGAGTGGTGTAAACCCTGTCATTGTCACCTGTAGTGTGAAGTTCCCTTGTTTAGATAGTGAGATAGTTCCTATAATATGAGTATGAAGAATAGTGTAGACCTGTCATCTGTCATATGAAGTTTCCTTGTTTAGGACTAGCTATAAATTACTCAACTCGTACTAGTTAACTATAAGATTTCATTGTAACCTAATAACTACTAGTTCATAGTATTTCCTTGTCAACTATACCAATTCTTAGAAGGTTAGCCAAGTAACTTGTGAAATATAAGAGTGAGAGTATTTAGCTAGAAATTAGTTAGCTAGATTCGTAGGAATTTGTATCAATATACTTTGTAATTAACTCAATTGTAAATCATAAACAGGAGGATATCCAGCTGTACATCCCACACTTGATCACCCTGAGCAAGGCAAGTATACTCCTCGGACTTGTCCATTTTCTCATGTCTTATATATTCATTCATGTATCTCATTATTGACACGATGTATCACGGGATTGTCTTGTATCATGTTTCTTGAGTTTACTTGTGTTTGGGAGGGGAAATACTACAGATGTGTGAACAGACCCATATTACTATTCATGTGAATAGCTTTGGCCCCGCATCGTGCATGCGGGACCAAAGCCGTACCATTTCATGTTCATTGAATCTACCCAAGTCGATCACACACTCTGAATGTATTTCAATATATTGCACACTTCAGAATTCAGGTTGTATTTCATGTTCAGGACTCATATCATGTTCCCTGTATTTACTTTCAGTATTCATGTTCAGGTTTCATGTCTTGTTCTCATTTCTCGTACTTATATATATTTCCTGTGTTCTTGTTCATACCATGATATTCATGTTCATTTTCTTGGATATACTTAGCTCCTCTCCTGACTAGGATATGTTGCAGGTGGGCTGGAGGCTATCTGTGATACTTATTACGGGCATGAGCCTGGAGGCACCTATGAGCTAGTTGATGTTGCCCAGGACCTAGAGGCTGAGGAAGCCTAGTATTTTCTTTTAGCTTTATCTGGACTTGTATTAGAGACGTCAGTATATTTTACATTTACTGGAATGTAATAATATTTAGACTTGTATCTGAGATTATGGGATTCGATATATTAGATGATGTGATTTACTTTTATTCTTATCTTGATTCATAGTTCTCCATAGATATTGGTACAGCTTACTTCATCGTGTCTAACAATGAAGGCTGGGCGTGTCCGACTCGTGTCCGATTATTCGGGAGCAGGTCATGACAGTCGGGATTGATCGAATCGGTCGAACGGGAATGAATGAATTAAGATCCTTATCTCGTTATGGAAAGGCTTCTTCAGAATCAAGTCCCATATTCAGCGGATTATGTCACGACCCGTACCCATTTTTTTTTAAATGGATACGAGACGTGTCCAAGCCAGCCTACGCCGTAGTGTCGGCGGTAGAACGCTGTCACGGCCATGAGATCAAAATCACAAAATAATGCTCATTCACATAATTAATTTAATTTACAATGATCATAAGTTTTACATTTGCAGAAAAATATAAACTTGTACAAATATATAATGACTACAACTCAACTATCTAACTAGTCTTAGGGCCTTTGTCTGCAGGTACCCCCGTATCTTCCATGCTAAATGAATCTACGGCTAACCTGAAAAATATGGTTTCTAGTCAGGAATGGAACAAGCACAATTCACTGAAGGCAATTTCAAATAAATAAAATGACTGTACAACAGAGGTTAGACATCAATTACATGTTTTTGAAAATAAACAGGAAATACGAAAAACCAATAGCAAATAAATAGACACAAAATACTTTTCCCAACTGTTAGAAGTACCTTTGATATGTGATCGGTCTCGGGACAATTATGCAACACGGTCTACACGGTCTAAAGTTACACGGTCTACAGTTATACGGTCTACAGTTACACGGTCTACAAAAAATATTACAATAAGAAACACTGTCTACAAAATAATAATTACGAACTACATAGTTTAAATGCAGTAATAATCACGGTCAACACTGTCTACTTTGTAATAATAAATCACTGTCTACTTTGCAATAATAAATCACTGTCTACACTGTCTACAAAAAATAAATGCAATAATAAATACGGTCTACACGGTCTAAGGTCAGATCACACATCCATGGTACTTCTCATTCCCGACTCAACAATTTATAATAGAAAATAATCACATAACCAATGGCCAACCAATGAAATATAGTGAAAATTAATATCGAAATGCAGACAAAAAACTGTACTCGCCTGTGGTCCTCTGCTGGTGAAACCGACAGTCTGAACTACTCAATGTGCCATAATAGTCAAAACCTGTACAACAGTCCCCGGATGCTGAAATAGACAATACCAATGATCTCAGAATAATCAAATTAGCTAGGATTGCCTATCCTTAAGTCCAATTCTGGACACAGGGGCAAAACGATAATTTTGGGCCAAAACGGTGTCCGCCGTTGGACCCGCTTTGCACCGAAAAGCGTGCCAGAGTCAACGTTCTCTAAAGTCGTCAAACTACATGTCTACGGATCCAGTTTTCCGTTACGAACCCAACCGTATGTCCAGAGTTAGATTCCGGCGGGCCGTGCACAAAATTGCCCGTTGAATCCAACTCTGGACATACGGTTGGGTTCGTATTGGAAAACTGGATCCGTAGACATGTAGTTTGACAACTTTAGAGACCGTTGACTCTGGCATGCTTTTCGGTGCAAAGCGGATCCAACGGCGGATACCGTTTTGGCCCGAAATTACCGTTTTGCCCCTGTTTCCAGAATTAGACTTAAGGACAGATAATTCTAGCTAATTTAACTATTCTGAGATCATTGGTATTGTCTATTTCAGCATCCGGGGACTGTTGTACGAGTTTTGACTATTGGGGCACATTGGGTAGTTCAGACTGTTGGTTTCACCAGCAGAGGACCACAGGCGAGTGCAGTTTATTGTCTGTATTTCGATATTGATTTTTACTATATTTCATTGGTTGGACATTGGTTATGTGATTATTTTCTATTATAAATTGTTGAGTCGGGAATGAGAAGTACCAAGGATGTGTGATCTGACCTTGGACCGTGTAGACCGTGTAGACCGTGTTTATTATTGCATTTATTTCTTGTAGACAGTGTAGACAGTGATTTATTATTACAAAGTAGACAGTGTAGACCGTGATTATTACTGCATTTAAACTATGTAGTTCGTAATTATTATTTTGTAGACAGTGTTTCTTATTGTAATATTTTTTGTAGACCGTGTAACTGTAGACCGTGTAATTATAGACCGTGTAACTTTAGACCGTGTAGATCGTGTCGCATAATTGTCCCGAGACCGATCACATATCAAAGGTACTTCGAACAGTTGGGGAAAGTATTTTGTGTCTATTTATTTGCTATTGGTTTTTCGTATTTCCTGTTTATTTTCAAAAACATGTAATTGATGTCTAACCTCTGTTGTATAGTCATTTTCTTTATTTGAAATTGCCTTCAGTGAATTGTGCTCGTTCCATTCCTGACTGGAAACCATATTTTTCAGGTTAGCCGTAGATTCATTTAGCATGGGAGATACGGGGGTACCTGCAGACAAAGGCCTTGAGACTAGTTAGATAGTTGAGTTGTAGTCATTATATATTTGTACAAGTTTATATTTTTCTGCAAATATAAAACTTGTGATCATTGTAAATTAAATTAATTATGTGAATGAGCATTATTTTGTGATTTTGATCTCATGGCCGTGACAGCGTTCTACCGCCGACACTGCGGCGTAGGCTGGCTTGGACACGTCTCGTATCCGTTTAAAAAAAAATGGGTGCGGGTCGTGACAAGTTTTTGTGGTGGCCCATGTAGGTCAGTCTTCGTAAATCATGCGAACTCGTGATAGTACTTAAGTTAGACGTACTATTGCGAGCCTGCGACTAGGAAATGCTCATTCACAAATTAGAAATTAATTTAATTTAAGAGGATGACTAGGACTAGGAGTCCCTTATACAAATTGACCGATGGGTAGTCTAGGCCATGCAATTTAGATGAAGAGTTATTAATGTTGATAGTTTGTCAGATCCTCATAGGTACACTATTACCTCTTGGTATGGCGATATGATCCAATGTGGATAGATTATTCACTTGGTGAGGTAGAGTTTCCTAGAATTATTGATCTAGCCTTGATAAATTATTCAATTCCTTCTCCTTGCCTCTTTAGATATCGTCCTCATATCTTAGTCCGAATTGCCCATTTAGTTTCTATTTGCCCTAGGAATTATTATTTTGTATAAATTCTGATTATTGTTATACCCATACGAACCTCAAGTTAGTTTCGATCCAAAAGTTTTCCTCTGTGGTTTGAATGCAAATGGAATAGATATTAGAATGTTGTATTTCTTGTCCCCAGATATTTTCTTCCTGTTCAATCCTTTATTTTAAGGGTTGTGATTGATAGGACAAATGCTTACGCTCTAGTTCAGGGTCAACTTGTTCGATTCTCAAGAAGCTCATGAATATTTTCAGATATAGTTAAAGGAATGTTAGTTAACTCATAATGGCAGGACAGCAGTGCACTGTCGCCATTTAATTGAATTTTGGAGACTATGGATACACTGCAGCCAACAGCGCACTGGCGAGACACAACCCCTAGAGGTGAAATTGATTTAAGAAAATATAGGTTATATAATATTGCTAAAACCATAGCTAGTGGTCCTCTTTGATCGTAGTTACCCTTGAGTCATTATTGGATAGAGTTAAGAGGTGTTCAATTTTGTATCATGTTTAAGTTACGAAACCAAGAGTTTTACCACAGCCAGAGTATACGGGCGAGGCATAATCCTCGGTGAAATGACTTCAAACATGATTACAAGTTTAGGATACCATAGAGGATAGGAAAAGGCTCTGTGTGTGTAAAACCTCTAAATTTTTTACTATTTTTTTTATTTAATTTGGTACTGATTTAAAATTTTGTATTGTACGTAGCGTAGTCGTATTATACGTCGCGCACAAAATTTTATTTTTTCGAATTTGCTCGACGAGTGCGATTATGTGCGAGCGTACATATTTTTTAAAAAAATATTTTTTTCTATTTTTATAGTTTCAAAATAATATACATAATAACTATTTTGTTATCGTTCCAAAATTTCCAAGTTTGTTATTTTATTTATAAAGCCTTTTATTTCTCACAATTATTAATAAATAAATAATATTTTTATTGTATACTAGAGAAGCATAATTTTGAGAACATTATTTGTGCATACATATATATTTGTAATTATTTATTAGTTTATTTTAAATAATAATTTAATTTTTGAAATTATTATTATTAGTATTTTTAGAAAATATATTTGAATTTATTATGGCCATTTTAAATCTCAATTTGATTTTATGGATTTAATTTAAATAGTTAAAAGATAAAATTTATACTTAAATTGAGTTTAGAGTATCTAGTTTTAAATTGAAAATATTTGGCTTTGATTATTGATTTAAATCAAATTGGGTTTAAATATCATAATCCTTATCTTAATGGGAATTCCCACATCCTATAAATAGGCAGGTACTCCTCCATTATTTCTCCACAAGCCATAATTATTCCACAAATATTTCTCCAACCAACGTGCGTGCATCGTGTCCGTGTTCCACCATCCATCATCTTATTCCATTGTTTACAATTACATCAATTCCTCGTGTCGGACACATCCCCGACACGACTTCGACTCCACCCGTCATGTAGGACACAAACCCTAGTCCTAAACCTAACCTTAACCTAGCCGGAATCCTGTTGTCCTCCACCCCGCTCACCCCACTGCTAGCAACTCCGCTTCCTACGACCCGACACCTACAACCGCCCACCACCAGAAACCGACACCGCCACCTATAACCCAGCCTGGTCAATTTAGCCGACGTTGCCTTCCCGAACCCCGTCACCAACACAACCCGTCCACTGCACCCAACCACCAGGACCGCCACCACGGAAGGATCTCCGCCAGTTCGTCACCACCACCACCATCACCAGCATCATCCCGCCACCGTACCGACCATCTCCTCCAGAGCCATCAACGGATCAACACCAGCACCAAAACCCACCAAATTTAAACCAAAAATAACCAAACCCTAACCTGACTTCGACACCTCGTCGCCGGCGTCAAGCCCAGACCTTCTCTGGCTCGTCCACGGTCGTGACTCCCGCGGGCGTCTTTTCCCTCCGCGCGGTGCCGCCGCCCCGGGTGCCGCCGTCAGCTGGGTGGCCAGGGGATCAGCCGTCGGCCTCCATGTCCGGCGATCATCACCGACTTCGCGCCGGCTGACCGGAGCATCTTCCCCACCTTGGCCTTCCCTCCGCCGCGTGCGTCTCCCCGTGCCAGTGGAACCCTCGCCGCGAACCCGTCGGTCACCCGAGTCCACCGCCGACCTCCGCACAGTATGCCCTAGCCTCCGCCCCTGAGAGCCCTTCCGATCCACCAGCTCCGCCCGACCGACCAGCTCCTCCGCGCGCCACCGATCGCCCGACGCCGACCATCTCGCATCGACGACAGCCCCTCCGTCTTCCTCCGTCCGCTTCCTCCCCATATCTCTCTCTCTTCGGCTTCCCTCTCGATTTTCTTCTGATTTCTTTTTCCTTTCTCTTTCTACACTATGGTCCTCTTTAGGAGTGAGCCACCGTTTTGTTTTTTGTATTTTTTTGCTTTGTGTTTTCATTAATTCAATACTATTATTATTATTATTATTATTATTATTATTATTTCACAGTATGAGTATAAGTTTTGTTGTTTTCTTTTATTTATTATTATTATTATCATTATTATTTTTATTATAAATGTTTAGTTATGAATATTAGGGTTGTGGTTATTAGTTTAATTGTATTTATTTTTATTATTTTTATTTTTATTAAGTTATCATTTTTAGAATATGTATTATTATTTTAAAAAGTATAGAGCTATATATGTACTTTCAAATTTGGAGTTCGACCTAAAATATTTTCCTAGACTTGTTATATATTTATTTGAAAATATTTTTAATAGATTTCTACGAAAAATCTTACCTTTACAACTTAGATTTTAGCCCAAAATGATTTCGATTTTCCAATGTACTATTCCTAAAAGTTTATTTTACTAACAAAATCTAGTTTCCAAACATTATAGTTATTTTTCTAAAATCATATAAAATTACTTATCCAATTTTCTTCGACCACCCTTCTGTCTGTGACTAATCCCATATATCCTATTCCCTCGCCAAACCTGTACAACCTATGTCAACCCTAACAAATTCGACTGTTCTGGACCCAATGGAACTGTCCGTGCCACCATCAGAGGTCCCCTTGCATAGTTGTTGCACCGAAGTTGCAGTTCATGCCACCTTGATCATCGCAGCGCACCAGGCGTCCTACCAGGCAAGACACCTTGCCATTTGCTGTTTATTTGTTTTAGCTCATATTTCATGCATTGTTCATTATTTTTTTATACAAAATAAACTGTGATACATGGCATAACCTGTTAGAACTTACTGTTCATTTATATTTCCTGCTATGTATTATTTTCTTATACATTAAACCTAAATTTAAGGGACCACCTTGTGTGTTGCATTTATTGGTCTTGACACGTTGTACCACGAAGTTGTGTGTCGCATGTAGAATACGGAAGTGCATGATTGGCTGGCCACCGGTACGTACAAGCCGTGCGATAGGAATAACCGCTAATAGAATTGCATGCTAGTTTGACTTAGCGGTTATAGAGGTCTATTGTTGTGGATACAACATAGTAGGCATTGGGCGGGGAGGACAATTCCTTAGCGTATGGGCTTCGATGCACTTTCCCTTGTGACCCGGATTCTCCGCTGGAGATACGGGGTTGTTGACCCATGATTACTGACGGCCACTGACGTTCTGCGAAATGTCATGCTCTTATTGATTGGGCCTCTAGTGCCCCAAGGGAGGACTATGCCGATCCTATTTAGCCAGGGCCCATGCGTAGGAAGGATTGTTCTTAACTACATTTCACTTAGAACGGTTAGGTACCTTTATCCGTTAGGTACGAGTACTTTTGGTTTGGGTACTTGTATCTGACCGTGGCTTAGAACAATAACTTGTCGCGGATTAGTTTGTTACATCTTGTCCTTGTTTGGTTGTAGGTGTGACTTACTACATCGATGAGAAGGTATTGAACCTTGTTGGGGTCCGGATACCATATTGGATTCATAGCATGGAAAGATACGTCACCGTGAATTAGTTTACCATCTCCTTGTAGAAGCATAGAAAAGAATGAAGAAAGACCTATGCGACTCCAACAGAAGGATCCCCATGCGGCTCAGATGTCCATGCGGCTCAGGGGTCCATGCGGCTCGGATAGATCTATGCGGCTCAGAAAAAAGCCACGGGGCCTTCAACAGTTCTTTTCTACATTCGGCTGCATTTAATGCCCTGACGGCTACTCTGACAAATAACAGCTGTGACAACTCTGACATAAGGATGTAATAATGACTCTGACATAATGGCGTGATCCTAGGAAAGAGGAGAAAATCCTCTTACAGCTGGCAAAATCCACCAAGTCCCGAGGCCACTCCATGCGGCTGCCCAGCGCCATGCGGCTGCCTATCTCTATGCGACTGCCCATCTACATGCGGCTGCCTATCCCTATGTGGCTGCCTAGTGCCATGCGGCTGCCCATCTGCATGCGGCTGCCTATTTGCATACGGTTACCCATCTCCCTGCGGCTGTCCATCTGTATGTGGTTGCCTATCCCCATGCGGCTGCTCATCCCCTGCGGCTGCCCATCCTCATGCGGCTGCTCATCCTCATGCGGTTGCATGTTTCATGCGGCTGAAAAGATTCCCCCATATGCGGCTCGGCCAGGACAGTCCAGTTGAGACACGTGGTGCTCTTCTCTACAATTGAGACACGTGGCAGTCTTATCTTTCCTGGAATTATAGGTGCCAACAAATCCTAACAAAATCAGATTTGTTGCGATCGTCATAATTGTCCAGATCAAATCAAATCAAGCAAATTGGACACGTGGCAGGCTATCACAAATCACGAATCTTCACGACAATCAACATTTATTGCCCACAGAGATTTGATGCAATCACATTAATTGCTCAAATATTATTATATTTAAGATGAACGGTCCAGATTAAGTGATCCTTATCCGCCGACTTCTGAAAGAGGCAATCATTTGCAAACCCTAATGATGACCCCACTCCTATAAATAGCAAGGTGTCATTCCCTTACGAAAGAGGACATTCTCTTATTAAAAAAGTAGCAGAGAAAAAAAAGGGAAGAGCAGAAAGAGAGCAAAAAAAAAGGAGAGAGCACTACAGAGACATCCAGAGATCCAGCAACCGAAGGCACAGAGGAGTCTCCCCACACGTCCGAGAGCATTTCTTCACCAGAGCCAAGGCTGCATCCGATCGTCCAAGAAGTAAGGCAGAGCTGCCGTCGCTTTCTCGAGCCTCTACCGTCACCCCCCAGAAAAAACTAAACAATTGTACTTAGATTGTTGTACCTAGGTTTTCGTCCCTAGGCTTTCTTTATACAAGCGAGTTTGTATTGTGAGTTTAAGTTCAGTCCTCCGATATAATTATTCTGTACTTTTATAATCAATGGCAAACACGATGGCGACTCTGCTGGGGACAAACTTCTTCACGGCTGAGAAGTTGGTGACGCAATCGGATGCAGCCAAACTTGGCTCCACACAACAGAAGATGGTCGTCCGCTTCGACCAACAGGCGTTTGAAGAAATGCTCTCCGACGGGTGCGCTGGCCCGGTCCAGAAGCGAACCGGCACAAAGAAGGCTCGCAGGGAGTGGAGGCCAAAATCATTTGCTCCTCCCCAAGCTCTGGACGGAGTACTCTCTGCTGCCCAAGACGGCGAAGGCAACTCTCATGCGGCCCCACTTCAAGCCATAGAGGACTCTGCTGTCCCCAAGTCCGGCAGAGAAAAGCACTACGATGCTGGACTTGCAGGGGCAAAGAGTGATTCTATGTGCTCCAGGAAGAAGCCGAACAAAGGCACTAACCGCAGGCCGAACATTCATGCGGCCAAGATTGCCAGCCACATGCATGATGTCCATACGGCCGAAACTGCCACCCAGACGTAAAATACCCATACGGCCAAGATTTCCAGCCGCATAAAAAATACCCATGCGGCCAAGATTTCCAGCCGCATGAAGAATACTTATGCGGCCGAGACTTCCAGCCGCAAGAAGACTATTGATTCCAGCCGCATGTTGTCTGCTCCACGCGGCTCAGGCTCAGTCTTCGATCGCCTCTCCTATGGTCCTGATCTCTCTGACTCTCTGCAACATCACTTAGACTCTTCCTACTATGTGCCCTCACGCACTAGAGTGAAGAAGTCTAGGGCAGCACGAGCTTGGCGAGCTCAGTCTGATGTCCCGATCTCTGACCGTCCGAGCACTCCACATACTGTTATGCGGGCCTCCGACGGGAAGTTGTACAGAACCACTCGAGTCCAGCCCCCGGCGGCAAACGGACAGAGTGGTTCCCAAAAGTCTCCCAAAACCAAGGGAGCAAACATGGTCGTTCTAGACCCATCTAACTTGCGTGAAGTTACCCTCCACAAACGCAAGGAAAGATAAGAGGCCTAGGTATGCAAAGATTCCTCCTACGGACATCACTGCACCCAAATCATTGTCAATTGCTGTTGCAATAACGCGACGGTACGAAAAGACCGACAGTCCGTCTTCCAAAGATTATAACAGCCGAGCTTAGGGGATGAGGCGCCTCCCGTGGTCTCTTACAACTCTACTCAGAAAATTGCCACCGATGGGAAAGGAAAGAAGACAAACGTTTCCAGCCCAAAGATTTCGACCACTATGACTAAGAAACTGTCATTTAAACGGTTGTCCACCACCGGAGTTTTCTAAGGTACCAGTGCAAAGACGAAATCTGCTGTAGTGGGAGATTCATCATCCGCATTACTGGGGGTCGCTGGAACTGGGGGTAGCATTCCTCCGAACATCCACGACAATCCGATGTTCCAAGGAGACGATCCCGGAGAAACAACTCTCCCATCAGATGTAGTGAGTGTCGATGTCCCCGAGGACGTCCACGACTCTCAAGATGAAGCAAACTCTGAAGCTGGGGGTACTATTCCTTCTGAGTCCGAACCAGAGGAGAATATTCCCACATACCCCGATGACTTCTCGGTACAGGGGTATGATTCGGAGGGCACGTCATCCACCGTCCCTTCTACTTTTACTCAGGTAAGGACGGCATTCATGACAAACGACGAACAAGATGGTCCCAGTGATCGCCAACGCATCGACACTCTGGAGGCCATACTGCGCACTTTGGTCAAATCGGTGGATGAGATCAAAGTAGCTCTCCCTACTCTGCAAGGAGGGACGCTTGGCCAAACAAACTTGGGTCCCACGGTCAATGCGGACTCGAACTCAGCGGCACCAAACCTGGGCAATAATCCTCCTGAAATGATGGTTCCTACCGCTGTAGACGAGGCTAGGGAGGCAAGAAGAGAGGTCCAGGAGCTCCGGGCCATGTTCCATGCCCGAGAAAACTGCCAAGACCTCAGGATGCGACAACCGTATCCCGCTGCGTGGAGAGATGTTCCCTTCCCACCAAAGTATAAACCATTCCACATCAATCCGTATGATGGAAAGACCTCCGCAAGTCGATACATCACTTACTTTGAGGTCACAACCGACTATTTGCCCCATAACGATGCCATCCTTACACGATTATTCATTGGGGCATTGAAAGGAGTCGCCTTCGACTGGTACCGTAACCTGCCAGACAACTGCATTCACTCCATCGCCAGCTTCAAGCGCATGTTCTTGGAAAGATTTTACGAAGTAGGACTGGACGTCACAATGTCCACCCTCATGGACGTCGTTCAAGGGGAGAAGGAGCTGATAAGGAACTATATTGAGCGGTTTCGCTAAACCGTAATGAAGTTACCGTCCGGTAATCCGGATTCCTCCTTAATTGAAATTTGCCAAAAGAGACTACTCCCAACAATCAGCCTCTGGATGGGCGAAAGTCAATTTAAGGACTGGACGACGTTTATCATCAGTACCACTACTGCCAAAGACAGGTTGAAGTAGGCTCGCCAACTGGGATTGCACATCTCGAAGGGAGGGGACAAGGGCAAGCGCCCTAATACCAACAACAATAATGGTGGTAAAGCCTCCAACAATCGGAACAACAAGGGCAAGCAGGCTATGGTGGCCGATACAGCCCAGAAACCTGAGTCAAAACCGGCAGACAAGCAATGGCCGCACATGACCTACTCCTTCGAAGATGGCCATGTCAAGCCGATCTTGGACATGCTCGTACAAGGAGGTAAAATTCAGCTCCCTCCACCAAGACGGGAACCTCGGACGGCAGAAATGGAGAGTCCGAAGTATTACCATTACCATCGCTACGTCCACCATGCTACATACAACTGCTACCAACTAAAGCGATACATCCAACATCTCATCGATTCGAACGCTCTGGCCATTGATTTTGAAGAGGTGACCGTGGCAGCCAATATGGTGTCCGTATAATTTGGCAGCTTCCCTCCAACAGAGGCTCAAGACGGCGTGATACCCATCCCTCGGGCAACAATAGAGATTGCTAATCTTCCACCTCCTCGAGATCAGACGGCTGGTCTAGTGCCCCTCACCACATCACGAGGGAGGTCATGTGAGTCCATCCAGACTTGGTATCTGAAGTGACTCAGCCCACACCACCCTCCATTGGCAAGAAAAAGAATGGAAAAGTCAGATCCTGCCACACAATCTCGGTGGATGTCGAGGAAGCTGCAGCTGTCGTCACTCGGTCTGGTGCTCAATCCCAGCCTACACCAGATAACTCGACTGAAGAACATCAGCCGGCTACTGCTAACGCTTCGGGACCTTCTCAACCTCCGACGACCGACAAGCCTAGGCCGAAGGAGACCCGCTTTGACAAATCCCTCCGAAAAGAAGCATCTCATGGGCTGGAAAGGCCCTACAACTTTGACATCCTGGCACAATTGGCCAACACACCGACCAAATTGTCATTATATGAGCTCCTAAGACTCTCCAAGGATGTTCGCGTGGCTTTGAGTGATGCACTCCAGAATGCCGACGCATGTCTAGCCCAGGTCAACCTCACAGGAGAGAGCCCGCCTGCAAATCTCCAAGACAGCACTTGCACAAGAGCGATGCCCAACATTGTCTTCACTCTACAGGATATGCTCATCAAAACTAATCTACATGATCGTCCATTATACTACACTGGATACATCGGTGATGTAACGGTGGATCGGATGCACATTGATCCTGGTTCTTCCATAAGCATCATCCCGAAGGGTCTGTTACATCATCTCCACATCCCTATGCATCGCCTGACGCCGACAAGCACCGCCATCAACGGTTTCAATTCGGACAGGAGCTACCCAATTGGGAAGATTCGCTTGAAGTGCCAAATTGGCGACCTTCAGTCAGAAGTGACCTGTTACGTCATAGATGCAGACACTTCCTACAATATCCTCCTGGGGCGCCCTTGGATACACGATTACATGATCGTGCCTTCCACGCTGCACCAATGCTTCAAGTATGTCGACAAACACGGCTTCGTGAGGACAGAATTTGCCGACATCGATCCCTTCAAAGGGGTCGAATCTTACTACTCAGACTCCTGCTTATACGAAAAATCGAAAAGGCACCTTGGCGAAGGAGATGTGCAAGCTCGAACTGAGACAGCCACAGGATCAGAAGAACCTCTGACGATCCACCTCCAAGCTCGCAAACCTGGCAAGACCGCACCCCTTACGGCCGCTCTGCGTAAGGATGCAATTAGCCTCTCAGCACAAGAGGGGCAAATGATAATCCAGCTGCCAAGGTCCGGCCAAGCGCCAAGACCCGCAACGGAGCCACTGACAATCAAACTGTCTAGAGTCGTCCAGCCACAAACAGAGAAGCTCAATCCCTCCGACAAGCCAATGACGATACGTCTTCCCAAGAAGAATCGTCACCCCAATGCAAAGTCGGGGGCTTCTAGCGAGCCAACAACTCCCCGCCCAGCATCGAGTACCAAACTGGGGGTCGCTAGTTTGCCAACGACTCCACGTTCTGCTCCACCAGCAGAACCCCTGATGATCAAGTTGCCCAAGTCATCCTCTCAGTCTTCATTTATATAGGGGGTGGCCGAAGAAGAACTAGAACTGGCCAAATACGTGGCTGCTCAAACTGATGTTCCATCCGCAGATGATGTAATCCCGTTAGAAAAGATACCTTACTTCATCAATAAAGGGCTATCTTTGAACTACATCGAGCTTAATAAGCTTTGTATAATGTATGCTATGGAGCACGGTATAGGCACTCACCTACACACACATGTTTACACCGCAAATCAACTTACTCCCATGGAAGACGCCTACCGTATAATCGAGGGAGGGGACCATCCAATCATCTTCGATCGGAAGAATAATTCACAGCCCTTAAAGATGGAAGAAGTTGAGCTCGAACCCGACACCGGGAGATTGTCCCTTTATCTGTATAGTTCCCAATCCAAGTACCTTATGCAAAAACAAGGATATGACCTGGGAACTACACCAGGCTTGAACTACGGCACTGGACGGCGGTTACCCTTACAATCGCCGATCCCAGCTGGGAAGCCACGAGATTACTATAACAAGACCAGACGTGGGCTAGGTTCTGTCACACCTGTGACAACACCCGGAAGCTCAAACGAAGAATGCGACTGGCACTCACACTCAACCGGATCACCTACTTCTGATTCGGATATCAGCATCGGGGACATGCTCGGGCAAGTCTGGTCCGTCATATGGCACTTGCCGATGCCTACGAAGAAGATGAAGACATCCCTGAACTTCTTGAGCTAGAGCAATGGGCACAACAACTAGATGTGCAGTAGAAGAAGCGGTTCGAACAAAGAGAACCTCCCACCGAGGATGAGGTTGTACAAGTTGAGCTCGGTGATGAATCCTCCCCAAAGCCCATCTTCGTCAGCAAGAATTTGACTGATGAAGAGTGAGAATCACTACTAGAACTTGTCAAAGAATATATTGATGTGTTCGCCTGGAGCTATGAAGACATGTCGGACTAAACCCCGATGTTGCTCTTCACAAGCTCAACATTCGGCCAGATGCGAAGCCAGTCAAACAACAGCAGGCATCATGGATGCGATCGAAGCCGAAGTCAACAAACTGATAGCCAGCGGCTTCATTCGTAAGGAACAACATCTGGACTGGGTCGCCAACATAGTACCGGTCCTCAAGAAGAATAGAAAGATTCGAATCTGCATCGACTTCCGCAATCTGAACGAGGCATGTCCCAAAGACGAGTTCCCCCACTCTATCACAGACATCATAATTGACAATACCTGCGGCTTCGAATGTATGTCGTTCATGGATGGCTTCTCGGGTATAACCAAATCAAGATGTCTCCCGACGACGAAAAGCATATCTCATTCCGAACAATAATCGGCACATACTGCTACACAGTCATGCCTTTCGGTTTAAAGAACGCTGGCGCCACATATCAAAGAGCCATGAGTATCATCTTCAGGAACCACTTGAGCAAGACCATGGAGTGCTATGTTGACGACATCGTCGTCAAAAGCCGCTCTAAGGAAGATCATCTACATGATCTAAGGACATTGTTTGACCTGATACGAGCACACAATCTGAAAATGAACCCCACGAAATCCTTCTTGGGCGTATCCAGCGAGAAGTTCTTGGGTTTCATCATTACCTCCCAGGGTATCCACGTAGACCGTGAGAAGATAAAGGCGATCATGGAGATGGGTCCTCCGAAAAATCTCCGAGAACTCCGAGGCCTTCAAGGGAGGTTAGCTTACATCAGGAGGTTCATTTCTAACCTCTCCGGGCGATGTCAGCCATTCACCCATCTCATGAAGAAGGGCGTCTCATTCGTATGGAATGAAGAATGCCAACGTGCCTTCGACAGCGTCAAAGAATACTTGTCGAACCCTCCAGTCCTGGTGGCCCCGGTTGCTAGAGAACTATTCCTGCTCTACGTACGAGCAATGGAGCATTCCCTCGGCGCTCTGCTAGCACAAAATAATGATGCAGGCCATGAGCAAGCTATATATTACCTCAGCCGAATGATGATCGGGCCAGAGCACCGATATACCGCTGTGGAGAAGGAATGCCTCGCCCTGGTATTCGCCATTCAAAAGATGCACACTATGCACGGTACAAACCATACATGTGATATCACGAGTCAACCCCTCAGGGTCCTCATGACTAAACCAGGGGCACTCAGCTCTCGCCTCGCCACATGGGCACTATTACTGTCCCCCTACCATATGATCTTTGTCCCGTAAAGGCTGTTAAAGGTCAAGCTCTGGCAGACTTTTTAGCAGCCCACCCAGGTTCGGGGTCAGCCAGAATATATGAAGAAATCCCATGAGACCGTCGACTCGCATGCGGCTCTCACGATGATATATGGCGAATGTTCTTCGACAGTGCTTCAAGGACCGGACCCAAGGGCAACATCGTCGTCGGAGTCGGGGTGGTACTGGTTTCTCCTTCCGGACTTGTGATCAATCGCACTTACTCCCTTACGAACCCTACTCTAACAATGTGGTCGAGTACAACGCTTTAGTCATTGGCCTCCAACTTGTAAGAGAGCTGGAGGTAGAATATCTTGAAGCATACGATGATTCACAGTTAATCGTCATCAGATCCGGGGTTCGTACGAAGTTTGTTATGAAGACATGATCCCTATCACCAAATAGCGATCAACATCATCTCGTCATTTGAAGGGTTCTTCATCGAACACGTCCCCAGACTCCAAATATCGAAGCCGATGCCCTAGCAGGCCTTATCGCTTCCCTAGCAGTGGCAAACAATATTTATCATTTGGTGACGTGATAGGCTATGAACTGGTCTGTCCCAAGAACAATGTTCAATTCGTGGCGAGTTATTCTGCTCAGACGATCGACGAAGTACCAGACTGGAGACAACCATTCATTGACTTTATAGTCTACGATATTCTGCCGGAGAATTCGAAGGAAGCCACCTCTATCAGAAGGCGTTCTCTCAGATTCTTCTACGATACAGAGACGAAAATGCTATATTGCCGATCCTACAATGGATTATTGCTTCGATGTCTATAACGCAGACGCCAAAGAAGCCGTACGCGAAGCCTATGACGGTCTGCGGGACCCATCAGCCTGGCCCAAATTGCAAGATCGTCTTCGCCGAATGGGCTACTACTGGCCCACGATGGTAGCAGATGCGATAGACTATACAAGAAAGTGCAAAGCTGCCAAGTCCACGCAGACTTCATCCAACAGCCATCCAAATTTCTACATCTGACAGTGGCGTCATGGCCATTCGAAGCATGGGAAATGGATATCATCAGTCCGATCACTCCACCTTCTTCCCGAGGACATCGTTTCATACTCGCAACACAGATTACTTCTCCAAGTAGGCGAAAGTTGTTCCGCTTACAGAAGTGAAGACTTCAAACGTGATCAGCTTCCTCAAGCATCATGTCATCTATCGCTTTGGACTGCCCCGAAGGATCATCTACGATAATGGTCCGCAGTTCGCAAGCCACGCCTTCTATCGATTATGCAACAAACATCGAATTCAGAATAGTACTTCGACGCCATACAATCCGGCAGCAAATGGGTTGGCAGAAGCATTCAACAAACAATTATCAAACTTCTTAAGGAGTTCGTATCATCCAACAAACGTGACTGGAACGAGAAGCGTGGTGAATGCTTATGGGCATACCGTACTACAGTCCGAACGGCAACTGGAAACACACCATTTCCCTGGTGTACGGGAGTGAGGCAGTTCTCCCATTGGAGACTCAAATACCCTCGCTCCGCGTCGCTCTCACTTACCAATTGACGACGGACGATAAATACCGTCGCCGGTTACAAGAGTTGGAGGCCTTAGATGAAAAGCGCCTCTTGGCTCAGCAACGAATCGAGCTATACCAAGCACGTATTTTCGGAGCCTTCAACAAGAAGGTTAAAATCAGAACATTCCAAGTGGGCGATCTCGTTCTGGCTGTTCGGAGGACGATGGTTATGACTCACAAAACTGCCGGCAAATTCTAGCCAAAGTGGGAAGGGCCATTTATCATTGAGGCTGTGTTCTCCAACGGTGCTTACCGCCTCGCAAAACAAAACGGAGACTTGCTCATGTTGCCCGTCAATGGCAAGTTCCTGAAGAAATATTATGTCTAAACGACATTCTACAAAATGTTGAGTCATGTACCCCCGGTACCGTTGAACTCACATTCACAAAATTCTAGATTATTGAGTCATGTACCCTCCGGTACTGCTGAACTCACATTCTCCAAATCTCGTAGTATCGAGTTATATACCTGCCAGTACCGTTGAACTCACATTCTCTAAATTCCAAATTATTGAGTTATGTACCCGCCGGTACGCTGAACTCACATCCACAAAATCCCAAATTATTGAGTTACGTACCCGCCGGTACCGCTGAACTCACATCCACAAAATCCTAAAATGCTGAGTTATGTACCCTCCAGTACCGCTGAACTCATTCTTCCTCCAAATATCTCCAAAATGCTGAGTTATGTACCCTCCAGGACCGCTGAACTCACATTCTTTCTCCAAATATCCCAGATTGCTGAGTTATGTACGCGCAGGTACCTCTGAACTATATTCCGGTCACCCTTTTAGGTAGTAAGTCATGTATAACCATACTCTGAACTTATTCTTTTGAAAGAGATCCTCCCTCATGATCCACTACCCGCACTCTCAGTGCACAAAAAGGGTAACAGATCCACAAAATTTCCAAAACGACCACGTCGATGTTACCTCTGAGTCGTTTCACTTCCGCCAAAATAAATCACCCCTCTACATAGAACTTCCATGTCCTCATTACCTCTGAGTCGTTCTATGTGCCCCTTCAAGGAGCCCACTCCTACTACGTCCTCATTACCTCTGAGTAAGAAGGCTCCATCGAAGAAACCCTCATATTTATCATGTCCTTATTACCTCTGAGTAAGTATGTTAGTTCTCTCCCAACTTATTATCCGTATCCAGAACTAGGGTACGCCAAGGATAATAGGTCCACAAAAAATCTCCCATTGGGGCAACTACTACAAGCAAAGAACAGAGCGAATGCTTTCTGTTTGAAATCTGTTACAATCACATGACTACATCTCATGAGCAAGCCAGAAAAGTTTTCTATTATTTCATTCAGACGAGAAGGAAAAAAAGATTACATTGATGTCCAAAAAGAAGCAAAACACAAACTGCAGCTAAAACAGACAGAAATATCAAGACAAAAGACGGACATTTGTGAGAGCCCACAAATCCTAGTTGCGGGGGCGCATATACCAATCCCTCAACCATTTTGCATATGAAGGATGTACTTGAGCAAAGTCCTCGTCCGAAGTAGGAAGGTCAGAACTCCCAGTACTACCGCTGTCAGACTGGGGCTCCTCCTTTCCAGTAATGGGCGCCAGCTCTCCTTTCTGTTCCTCCGTTTTTGGTGTTACCTCCTCCCTAACAAGCGATGACTATTGTTTGAAAGAGGGCGGCAGCCCTTCCTTCACAATGATCTCAGCCTTCGGCAGGGTCTCTGCAAAGATCAAAGATAAAAAAAAACAAAGTTAGGAGATGGTCGGAGCCTTATGCGGCCAAATCCAGACAAGATTATGCGATCCCGTTTAAATGGGAGGACTCATGCAGCTTTGTTCGAAGGGTCATCATGTTGACCAGTTTGTGAAGCGTCTAGACAACTCCCATGTGGCTCGGACATGGGATATACCCCATGCGGCTCGAACGTGGGATGCATATGCGGCCCAAACAACTGGAACAGTTCGGTAAAAGATGCATTAAAGGCTTGTGCATAAAGCATGCAACAGCCGTCTTCATTAGGGGTTCGAAGTAGATGATCTTCCCAAAACCTTACCCTTAATGACAGGGGGAGCGCCGGTATGAACCCTAGGCGCCGTAGCCGACGTGGAGGCTACTCCCTTTTCCTTCGTCGCAGTCTTCGCCGCAACCTTGGAAGACTTGGGAGCCATTGCTATCTGATAATCAGAGGAGGAAGACGAAGATAAGAAAAGCTAGGGCAAGAAGAATCGAAGACAGAGAAAGAATAAAGAAGTCTCTTCATCCCAAACACGCTTCTATTTATAGGCGGAGCCCGTAGACCGACGCATCGATCCCGTGTAGCGTAACCGACTCTTCGGTTATCAAAGCAATCCGGCTATTCAAGGCTAAACTCTTGGGATCCTACCCTAAAAAGCGGGTTTAAATCTGACAGCAAATCAAAGGAAATCAATGCAAAGATTTGCACACGTGGCATAAAGACGTGGCAAGGAGCCTATGCGGCCAAGAAGCCTATGCGGCTGGAAGGCCCATGCGGCTCAGATGGCCATGCGGCAGAGGAGGCCATGCCGCTGAGACATCCATGCGGCCGGAACATCCTATGCGGTCCAAGGAGTTTTTACATGACCATGCTTCTTATTCATAGTATTTCAATTTTACAAATTGAAAACTTTGAAGGGGGACTTGTAGAAGCATGGAAAAAAATAAAGAAAGGCCTATGCGGCTCCAACAGAAGGATCCCCATGTGGCTCAGGATCCCCATGCGGCTCAGATGTCCATGCGGCTCAAGGGTCCATGCGGCCCAGAAAAAGGCCACGGGGCCTTCAACAGTTCTTCTCTACATTCGGCTGCATTTAATGCCCTGATGGCTACTCAGACAATAACAGCTGTGACAGCTCTGACATAAGGATGTAATAATGACTCTGACATAATGGCGTGATCCTAGGAAAGAGGAGAAAATCCCCTTACAGCTGGCAAAATACACCAAGTCCCGAGGCCACTCCATGCGGCTGCCCAGCGCCATGCGGCTACCTATCTCTATGCGGCTGTCCATCTGCATGCGGCTGCCTATCCCCATGTGGCTGCCTAGCGCCATGCGGCTGCCCATCTGCATACGGCTGCCTATTTGCATACGGTTACCCATCTTCCTGCGGCTACCCATGTGCATGCGGCTGCCTATCCCCATGCGGCTGCTCATCCCCTGCGGCTGCCCATCCTCATGCGGCTGCTCATCCTCATGCGGCTGCATGTTTCATGCGACTGAGAAGATCCCCCCCATATGCGGCTCGGCCAGGACAGTCCAGTTGAGACACGTGGTGTTCTTCGCTAGAATTGAGACACATGGCAGTCTTATCTTTTCTGGAATTATGGGTGCCAACAAATCCTAAAAAAATCAATTTGTTGCAATCGTCATAATTCCCAGTTCAAATCAAATCAAGCAAATTGGACATGTGGCAGGCTATCACAAATCACGAATCTTCATGGCAATCAATATTTATTGTCCACAGAGATTTGATGCAATCACATTAATTGCTCAAATATTATTATATTCAAGATGAACGACCCAGATTAAGTGATCCTTAACCGCCGACTTCTGAAGGAGACAATCATTTGCAAACCCTAATGATGACCCCACTCATATAAATAGCAAGGTGCCATTTTCTTGCGAAAGAGGACATTCTCTTATTAAAAAAGCAGCAGAGAAAAAAAAAAGAGCAGAGAGAGAGCAAAAAAAAAAGGAGAGAGCACTACAGAGACATCCAGAGATCCAGCAACCGAAGGCGCAGAGGAGTCTCCCCACACGTCCGAGAGCATTTCTTCACCAGAGCCAAGGCTACATCCGATCGTCCAAGGAGTAAGGCAGAGCTGTCGTCGCTTTTCCGAGCCTCTACCGTCACCCTCCAGAAAAAACTAAACAATTGTACTTAGATTGTTGTACCTAGGTTTTCGTCCCTAGGCTTTCTTTGTACAAGTGAGTTTAAGTTCAGTCCTCCAATATAATTGTTCTGTATTTTCACAATCAATGGCAAACACTCTTGTCCTTGTTTGGTTGGGGGGATGGTACGCTCGTTCAATAGGTGCATATTGAACCATGTTATAATTCGATTGACTTATTTATTTGAGCAATATTTATTCAGTTTATATGGCATGATATTATGTGTCTTGTTACGTCCCTCTGAGGACCTGGTTATCTTGCCAGGTGTGTGCTCTTGTCTTTCGCCGGTGCTCTAGCTTTAGCCTGAAGAAAAATGGCAACTCTAGAGGGGGGTGAATAGAGTTTATAGAGATAATAACCAATTAAAAAAATCAACTCTTTCACAATCTAAATTAATCAGAGTAAATACAGAAATAAATAAGGATCAAGAAAGCATACGCAAACATAGCCGATTTTAACCTGGTTTCCCTCGTGGAGGACTAGTCCAGGCCTGAGAACTCTAGCTCAGGATTAAATTCACTATTTGTGAAATAGTAGTTACACCCCGTGCCTTTTCTTCAGAAGAGCACGTCAACTTCTTACAAAGGATCGCAGTGGCGATGCTTGGAATTTTCCAAGCGACTTTCTGAACTCTTGCACAAGACTCCTAACTGAGAGATGCTGAGCACTCGAGACTTAGAAAACTTGTGGCTAGCAGATGAAGAAGGGTATGGCTTATATTGAGCTTAAGAGAGAAGAGAAGAGAAGATTGGATGAATGAAAATGAGAGAATTCTTGGCCTATTTATAGGATTTTAGCAGGCAGAATTCGGCCAGAATTCTGGTAGGAATTTTCAAAAATTTGGCCGTTGGACAACTAGCAACCAGCCAACCATAAAAATTAGGGTGCTAATTTTTAGGGGACAGAGTTCGGCCCGAACTCTGTGTGGAGACAGAGTTCGGCCTGAACTCTGTCTCCAGAGCACAGAATGGGTCTTAGGGTCCAATGGGCTTATTTTGGATGGGGAGCTTTATGGATTTTGGGTAGGCTATGGGTTAAGTCTCAAGAGCTCAGCACAACTCAGCTTACAATAGTCTAGACTCAATAAATATAAAAATACAGACTCAAAAATGACTTGTATCTGCAAAACTGAGCTGTCGTCTGTCTTGAGCTGGATGTAGTCGTCGTGTGTCGTATTGAATTATCACAAGTATTATTTAGTCAATGTTATCAATATTTGGTTGACTGTGACTTTGTGTCAACAATCTCCCCTATATTGATAATTGACAAAATAATAAGTGTGTATTCAATATTCATACCTAGACACATGTAACGACATAGCTCCCCCATAATTAGTGCCGAGCTTTAAGAATAGCTCCCCCAAAAACAATGCTGTGAATCTTGTTGCCCTGTTAATAACATTCTTCCAAAAGCACATATAGACCAAAAAAGAATATAGAATATACACATATCTCCCTCTTTTGGCATTAGCAATTTAAGATAAACAATGAATAACTCGCAAACACACCAAAAGATAAGAGAAAAAACTGCATATAAACTAGGATAACAACCAAATGTCTCAAGAGTCATAATAGAGGAAATAACAAATAAACTGATAGAACTACCACAGTCTCAAGAGTCACAACTCATAATAAGTCTAATACAAACCAAGTACATAAAAGCAACTAAGTAACTAGAAAATCAAAATGCATAAATCATAAGCTCTGATCCTCAGTAGCAGCAGCAAGGAGCAGTCCATATCCATCATCGAGCACGAGAAGGCCCAGCATCGTCCGATGGATCAGTAAAGGAGCGACGTGGGTCCACAAATGCCGTATCCGGATCCATGTAGCGACGAACCCAAGGGTCATCAATACGAAATCCCTCACGACCGGGGTCTCGCTCCATAGGAATGGGCATGGAAGGATGGCGAGACATGGAATACCGATATCATGCAGCGAGTTGCTGATGGCACTCATCTGCAATGTAGTCCGGTAATTCAGCTGAGTCCAACGATCGTCCTCTAAGGTGAAGCGATCTCGTAGCATAGTCTGAAGAGACTCGAGAGTGGCAGGAGGAAGAGGAAGATCCTGTCCAAGAGGAGGGGCATTTGGCTCATCATTAGAATGCTCAGACACGACCGGTGAGCCAACGGCCGCATGAAGCCTCCTTGCCTTAGAGAGAAAGGCAGGGGCAGGTAAGAATGGACACTCATTAAGGGGTACATGGAACGCACGAAGGATCATAGGAAGGTATAATGCATAAACCAAAGATCTCGGTTTCTTCCTACTGTTAATCATCCAATCCATCATTGTGCGTGGAAGATTAAAGGAAACATGGAAGTGGAGATGGTATAAGGCCGAAATTTCAAAATAAGTGACTTCATCGGTAGAACCCGCTTTGGGTAGAATGGTGTTGAAAATGATCCGATGAAGTTCATAGAAATAGGGATTGAGGAATTTAGCTAAAAGCATACGAGGACGTGTGTTAGGGCTACACAAGTCGTCCTTGAAACTTTCAAGTGAAATTCCTTCGAGAAATTGAAATAATCTAGCTTCAACAAGCTTTTCCCAAGAATTTGGCTCTAGAAGTGCAAGATATTCGGCCAATTCAAAATCATCAAATGAGATGTCAATACCCGCAACCCGTGCATAAATATGAGTATCATCATGGGTTAAGTTGCAGTAAAACATCTGAATAGCACTACGATAAATGACCGAATTTGTGGTAACAAGTTCATCAAGGCAAAGGTCATGAAAAAGTGCATCATATTGAGAAAAATATAGTAAAGTTGGTAGGGTGTCCCAAAAATACCGGACGTGTCCGAAAATTACTAAACCATTCATTTGATGCGCCTAGTGATACAAAAATTCGGTCGTCAAAAGTGTTTGGATCATGGGGACGTGGAGGATTGAACAACGGATGGATTGGTGGTTGTTGTTCAATGGCCGGTGCAACGGGTGGTCCAACGGGCGGCTCAACGGGAGGAGGAGCATTCGACGAGGATGCTCCCTCGGTCCGAAGTCTCTTCCCGCGGTTGAGCAAACGTGGAGCCATAACACAATTGATAATGAAAGAAATTGAGATATAGAAAAGTATGGAATTATACCTCAAACTAGTGAAGAACAATGAAGGAGAATTGAAAAATAAGCCTTCTTCTTGAGTTTGGGGAAGAATGGAGCTCTAGAAAAGAGAAATTAGGGTTAGGGTTTTGAGAGAATTATGTTGGAGAAGTGGAAAAGGTGGTAAGAAGGAAGGAGAGGGAAGAGAGACCGAAAATATGGGAAGGGTTTCTCTTGGTCGGACAAAATAATGGCCATTGGATCTAACTTTTGATCAACGGCTGAGACTGTTCCCGGTTCTGGAACAGTCAAGCCGAATTCGGCCCGAACTCTGGTAGGGGCAGAGTTCGGCCCGAATTCCGGGTCCTGGTTGCAGAACAGGAATCAGGCAGAAAATGAAAAATATTGGTTAAGTAATAGAGAAACCAATATAAGACATGAGAAAGATCCAATAAGTAAACAAAAGAATAACAGATAGTGAGTTTGAAACAGCAATATGAAGTTGAAAAAAATAGTATTTCAGCATGTAAAAAATGAAAATGAACCATATAATAAACAAGAAATTATATCATAACTCAATATTTTGAAGCTGCCATGGGTTAGCTGCAGGGGCCGGATCCCAGCTAGCGGTAGTCCTGAGGACTAGTGCACCGTGTCGCTTAGGCTTTTACGCCTTGTTGTCAGAAGGACCCTTTCGGCTTGTACCCATAGCAAGTTCATCATAAGAGAATCAAGATATACTCGATATTTACGCAGGATGATTTTAATTTATAATAGCTTCATCTAAAATTCCAAGTTCACGACAAAGAAAATTGAAGCGCTCTTCGAATAATGATTTTGTAAAGAAATCTGCTAACTGATGATCAGTGTCAATAAATTCTAAGTTAATCGTGCCATTTTGCTGATGATCACGTAAAAAGTGGTGTCGTATTTCAATGTGCTTCGTGCGTGAGTGACAAATGGGGTTCTTAGTCAGATTTATAGCACTAGTGTTGTCACAAAAGATTGGAATATGCATGAAAAATAAGTTGTAGTCTTCAAGGGTTTGCTTCATCCACAGAATTTGTGCACAACAACGCCCAGCTGCGATGTATTCAGCTTCTGTTGTGGATAGTGCGACAGAATTCTGCTTTTTGCTAAACCAAGAGACTAAAGCCTTTCCTAACAAATGACACGTGCCGCTCGTACTTTTATGGTCGACCTTGCATCCAGCGAAATCAGCATCAGAGTAACCAATGAGGTCAAATAATGTTGACTTGGGATACCATAGGCCCACTGTAACCGTACCCTTAAGGTATCGAAAGATACGCTTAACAGCAGTCATGTGTGATTTCTTAGGATTTGCTTGATATCTAGCACACAGACAAACGCTAAACATAATATCAGAGCGACTAGCAGTAAGATAGAATAGACTGCCTATCATACCTCGATACTTACGTTAATCTACGGGTTTGCCGCTATCATCTGGTTCAAGTTTGGTTGAAGTAGCCATTGGAGTGCTGATTGGTTTGATGTTGTCAAGGTCGAATTTCTTCAGCATGTCCTTTGTATACTTCGACTGACAGATGAAGGTTCCGTTTGACATTTTTTTTGACTTGCAGCCCAAGAAAGTAGTTGAGCTCCCCCATCATGCTCATCTCAAACTCGGTCTGCATACACTTGGCAAAATCTTGACAAAGGGTTTCATCAGTAGAACCAAATATAATATCATCTACGTATATTTGTACTAAAAGAATTGTGTCCTTGAAAGATTTTATGAAAAGTGTGGTGTCAATTTTCCTTTTTGAAGAACCTTTCTCAAGTAAGAAATTGCTTAGCCGTTCATACCAAGCTTTAGGGGCTTGTTTGAGGCCATACAACGCTTTCTTTAGCTTGAACACGTAGTCGGGAAATTTATGATTTTCAAAACCAGGAGGTTGTTTTACATAAACTTCCTCCTTAATAAATCCATTCAAGAAAGCACTTTTAACATCCATTTGAAATAATTTGAAATTTTGAAAATTTGCAAATGCACAAAGCATCCGAATGGATTCTAATCTAGCAACAGGAGCATACGTCTCATCGTAGTCGATACCTTTCTCTTGGTTGTATCCTTGGACTACTAGACGAGCTTTGTTGCGTGTGACTGAACCATCTTCATTCACTTTATTTCTAAAAACCCATTTAGTACCAATAATCGAGTGATTAGCCGGTCTAGGAACGAGTTCCCATACTTGGCTCCTCTCGAATTGGTTGAGTTCCTCTTGCATAGCAGAAATCCAAAATTCATCATTGAAAGCTTCTAAAATATTTTTCGGCTCAATTTGTGAAATAAAGACAATGCTGGCAATAGAGTCTCTTACTGATGATCTAGTAGTTACTCCACGTGAAACCTCGCCGATTACCAAATTTTCTGGATGTGATGGCTTGAAAGAGAATTTCTTTGGCAAGCCCTCCAAAGAATTGGTCTCGGTTGTGGTGTTCATTGGAGTAGAAGTTGATAGCTCAACATCATCATCAAGAGTAGCTGCTGTACTGTTATCTTCATCAAAAGTCACATTTGTAGACTCTTCCACAATTAATGAGCGTTTGTTAAAAACTCTATATCCCTTGCTCTTGACAGCATAGCCAAGAAAAATACCATCGTCAGCTTTGCATCAAATTTGCCTAAGTTGTCTTTGGTGTTAAGGATAAAGCATCTACAACCAAAAACTCTAAAGTAAGAACATTTGGGGTTCTCCCAAACCAAAGCTCATAAGGTGTTTTTTTCGTAATAGGACGAATAAGCACCCTATTTAAAATGTGGCATGCTGTACTGACAGCTTCAGCCCAAAAGTATTTCGAAAGTGAAAACTTGTTCAACATGACTCTAGCTATATCGCCAAGAGTCCTATTCTTTCGCTCCACAACACCATTTTGTTGATGAGTTCTTGGACAAGAAAACTCATGATCAAACCATTGGAATCATAAAACTTTTCAAAATCAGAATTTTCGAATTCGCCTCCATGATCACTTCGGATACGAGTAATCATGTAGCCTTTTTCGTTTTAAACTTCCTTAACAAAAATCTTGAAAACTGAAATAGCATCACTTTTATTTGCAAGAAAGAAAACCCAAGTAAATCTTGAAAAGTCATCAACAATAACAAAGGCATAGTGTTTTCCACCAAGACTGGCTACTCTACTAGGGCCAAATAAATCCATATAGAGTAGTTGCAAGGGTCTAGTAGTGCTTACAGAGTTAATAGAATGAAATGAGGACTTGGTTGCCTTATTCAATTCATATTCGGTACATACAGTGTCCTTTTTGAATGTGATATCGGGCAAACCTCTAACTAGCTTCTTGGTCGACAACCTGGATATAGTATCCATATTGGCATGACCAAGACGCTGGTGCCATAGTAATCGTTCATCTTTATGATCATATAGGCATCTACCTGTATTGTTAGTATTTCTAGACAAATAGAAAATATAAATATTATCCTCTCTTACCCCTTCAAAAGCAATGTCTCCCGTTGACCTATCATAAATAAGGCATTTGTTTTGTCCAAAGTTAATATCATATCCATGGTCAGTAAGATGACTAATGCTGAGCAGGTTATGCTTTAACTCGGTCACTAGACAGACATCCTTTATTACGGGAGAGGGAGGATGACCAATAATAATATTACCTATAATATAACCTTTTAGGTTGTTGCCGAAGGATACATATCCTTCTCTCTTCATCGATAGTGATGCGAAAAGATTTGTATCTCCCGTCTTATGCCGCGAGCATCCACTATCGAGAATCCACTTACTCTTAGTTGAGGAGGGAAGGTCCACCTACATCAAGAGTAGATATGACCTTTGGTACCCAAGTTCTTGAGGGTCCTAAAAAGTTAGTTTTTGGAAACTATGCATATATCTTTCTATCTACTAATCTTCTAATTCTGTATTGTGGTGAAATTTGTCCATGTAAACCATAATAAGTACATATAGCATTCCTATTTATATTAGGAGCATGCTGATGATGTCTATGAACAGAGTAATGAGGAGAAGTATGATGATATATAGAGTTAGCATGGTGATGATGACTATGTATAGAGTGATGTGGAGTGGCATGGTGATATTGTCTATATGGTATGGCATGGTGATATTGTCTATATGGTATGGCATGGTGATGATTTCTATATGTAGAGTGATGTTGATTGTGTCTTTGTGCAACATTGTGATGATTGTATCTACGTGTAGCATGATGATTTTGTGGCATATGATGATTATTTCTACGTGTATGTGGTTTGTGTCATTTGTGAAAGTATGTGTATATGTAAGCATGGTTTGTAGGTGGATGACGTGGGTGACTAGTATGAGAAGTATCATGCTTTATGTGTGTCTCATGAAATTGGGTTTGAGGTTGAGCAACCTGTTTTCCCAATTTAGTCTCTAGTTTCTTAGAGATAGCCTGCATTTCAGTAATCTTAGCATTCAAACCAAATATCTTAGTGATAGATATCTTGTGTCTACTCTTTTCTTCTGCAAGCTCCGTGTTGAGTGTTGTGATTTCTTGTGTTTGTTGTTTAATGCGTGTTTCGGCATCATGTAAGCTTATTTAAGCTTAGATACCTCATCAGTGACATCCATGGGTGAAGTGTCTCTAATGTTATCAAGTAATAGAGAAAGTCTTTGAATTTCGACTTCATGACTTTTGATCTTGTCCTTGGCATGTTTGTATTTACCAATGACCTTTTTGTGATCAATAAGTAAATCGGTGAAAGCATCGCCAAGTTCATCAAAAGGGAAGTCATCAAGAGTTTCGTTTGATACCTTGTCGGACGTCGCCATTAGGCACACATTAGCCGTATCTTGAGGAGAGTCCTTTTCTTCCTCGGAGTCACTGGCTTCGCTTTCATGCCAAATGCTTGTGTTGGCATATTTCTTTGAGGAAGTCTTCTTGTATGGCTTCTCATAGCGGTTGCTCTTCTTCAAGAATGGACAGTCTTTTCGGACGTGTCTAGTCTTCTTACAACCGTAGCAGGTTGGCTCTTCTTTGCCATCTTCTTGTGGTTCCTTCTTTCTTGATTGAAGCGAAGGAATTTCTTGAAGTTACGGACCATAAGAGCTTGATCATCATCTTCTGAGTTGTCGTCATCCGTCTCTTCGGGTTCAGCCCTCCGTCGGTGAGCTTTGAGTGCGATCTCCTTAGCCTTAGGAGCAGGCTCTTCGAAGTCCTTGAGGTCAAGCTCATGAGTCATTAGCTTTCCCATCAAGGTCTCCATGGACATGGTTGTGAGATCATTTCCTTCGATGATGGCTGTCACCTTAGGGTTCCAATCTTTGGTAGCCCCCTAAGTAGTTTGCGAATCTTTTCGTGATTTGAATATTGCTTGTCGAGCGAAGACAAGGGGTTGATAATGTCAAGGAATCTTGTGAACATTTGCGTGATCGTCTCATTTGGCTTCATCTTGAAAGCCTCATATTCTTGAGTGAGACGACTTATCTTTGATTCTTTGACTTGGGTAGTTCCTTCATGCGTCACTTCTAGAAGTCTCCATACTTCGTGAGATATGGTGCATGTAGATACCCTGTTGTACTCATTCCTGTCTATAGCACAGAATAAAGCATTAATAGCTCTCGTGTCTAGACTTGCCTGTTTTTTCTCCTCGTCAAAATATTTGTCATGTGATTTCTCAACGAGATCACCATTGACAACTATTCTGGCGGGCTTTTTGTAACCGTCAGTGACGATAGTCTACAGGTTAAAGTCTAGCGACTTGAGATAAAAGCTCATCCTTGTTTTCCAATATGTGTAGTTAGTTCCATCAAATAGGGGAGGCCTATGAGTGGACTGTCCTTCACCGTGATTGGAAATCAAGGATTGTGTGGTTGCCATGGATCAGCTCTTGGATGTAAGTCCTTGTAAAGAGAACAGAGCTCTGATACCAATTGAAGAACAGATGGAAACTCTAGAGGGGGGTGAATAGAGTTTATAGAGATAATAACCAATTAAAAAATCAACTCTTTTACAATCTAAAATTAATCAGAGTAAAGGCAGAAATAAATAAGGAGCAAGAAAGCATACGCAAACACAGCCGATTTTAACCTGGTTTCCCTCGTGGAGGACTAGTCCAGGTCTGAGAACTCTAGATGAGGATTAAATCTACTATTTGTGAAATAGTAGTTACACCCCGTGCCTTTTCTTCAGAAGAGCACGTCAACTTCTTACAAAGGATCGCAGTGGCGATGCTTGGAATTTTCCAAGCGACTTCTTGAACTCTTGCACAAGACTCCTAACTGAGAGATGCTGAGCACTCGAGACTTAGGAAACTTGTGGCTAGTAGATGAAGAAGGATATGGCTTATATTGAGCTTAAGAGAGAAGAGAAGAGAAGATTGGATGAATGAAAATGAAAGAATTCTTGGCCTATTTATAGGGTTTTAGCAGGCAGAATTCGGCCAGAATTCTGGTAGGAATTTTCAAAAATTTGGTCGTTGGACAACTAGCAACCAGCCAACCCTAAAAATTAGGGTACTGATTTTTAGGGGACAGAGTTCGGCCCGAACTCTGTGTGGAGGCAGAGTTCGGCCCGAACTCTGTCTCCAGAGCACAGAATGGGTCTTAGGGTCCAATGGACTTATTTTGGATGTGGAGCTTTACGGATTTTTGGTAGGTTATGGGTTAAGTCTCAAGAGTACAGCACAACTCAGCTTACAATAGTCTAGACTCAATAAATATAAAAATACAGACTCAAAAATGACTTGTATCTGCAAAACTGAGCTGTCGTCTGTTTTGAGCTGGATGTAGTCATCGTGTGTCGTATTGAATTATCACAAGTATTATTTAGTCAATGTTATCAATATTTGGTTGACTGTGACTTTGTGTCAACATAGCCGTGATCATCGCTACTTCTTCGAGGATGATTGCATTTGAATCGTCTTCGCTTCGCTCGCCAAAATCATTTCTTTTCTTATGTATTTTTCCTTTACTTGTTGGTAGTAGATTTGTCTCCGCCCAACTACATGTACCAAAGATAATTTTTTATCATTATATGATATCTCTTATTCATTTATTTTGTGTGGATGAGATTAGTTATGGTTCTACTGCATTTTACAGCTTATGTATTCATACGAGGCTTCCATATATTAGAGTATACTTCGTATGAGTATAGCTGGCATGTCTACGTTCCTAGTCCTACGTATTTTAGGACTGGGGCGTTACATGTTTTTGTGGTGGCCCATGCAGGTCAAGATAAATTGTTTGGTTACTTTACCGTACCAAGCAAGCCTGCGTATAGGATTAGAGTCTAGAATCTCATCCACATACTTGACCACTTTCTTCAATCTACCGTTTGACTCATCGATTGCATCTTGCTTGATTCCTTCTATCATTATCCTTATCTTCCCTTCGTGCTTGCTAGAGATTGACCCTATTAGTTAGCTGTCCCAAACACCATTAGTTTAATTCTTTTAAGTTGGCTAGAATGCCTTGTGACCTAGCAATCCCTTGATACTTGTAAAGTTTAGAGGGCCCTAACCCATCTAGTCAACCAAGGACTTGGACAATCTGACTATAGGACGACTGTATAGAGGCTAACACAGGATATGACTTAGAATCATTCTGCTTTCTTTCAATCTTAATCCCTCGTGCCTATGTTTTACCATCTTGACTAATGATGCTAATGTAGCCTAGCTTTTTGCAAGCGTATTCTTTTATTAAGCTTGTTTCAAGACATATGTTATTTGGGCATGTCCACTAACATATGGTCTAATCAGAACCGGTGCATGATGGTCTGATCAACCAAGTGCACTTTGATTTGCTTTTGTCTATTATTTTACGTGGATGGAACATAATTAAACTTGGCCTTTAGAATCCCATCCACGACTGCCTTGCCAATTCCTTTGAAACTTTTTTTTGGTCGTCTTTGAATCACGTATTCGTACTCGATAATATCATCTTTGAACCCCTTATTACTTTCGTCTTCGCCTATTTTAGAAGGACGAAGGCATTATACTAGAACTTCCTCTAGCCATCCTATCGATTTGACCATACCGTATTATTTTTTTCTATGATCTAGACCGCAATTTCCTACGGCATGATTTTGTTATTGATTGTTTCCCATCGATACCCCTTGTGTCTTCTCACCCCCTATAACTCTTAATTTTGAGGACGAAATTCTTTTAAGTTGGGTAGGATGTACAACCCCTAAATTTTCTACTATTTTTTATTTAATTTGGTACTGATTTAAAATTTTGTATTGTACGTCGTGTAGTCGTATTATACGTCGCGCACGAAATTTTATTTTTCGAATTTGCTCGACGAGTGCGATTATGTGCGAGCGTACATATTTTGAAAAAAATATTTTTTTTCTATTTTTATACTTTCAAAATAATATACATAATAATTATTTTGTTATCGTTCCAAAATTTCCAAGTTTGTTATTTTATTTATAAAGCCTTTTATTCCTCACAATTATTAATAAATAAATAATATTTTTATTGCATACTAGAGAAGCATAATTTGAGAACATTATTTGTGCATACATATATATTTGTAATTATTTATTAGTTTATTTTAAATAATAATATAATTTTTGAAATTATTATTATTAGTATTTTTAGAAAATATATTTGAATTTATTATGGCATTTTAAATCTCGATTTGATTTTATGGATTTAATTTAAATAGTTAAAAGATAAAATTTATACTTAAATTGAGTTTAGAGTATCTAGTTTTAAATTGAAAATATTTGGATTTGATTATTGATTTAAATCAAATTGGGTTTAAATATCCTAATCCTTATCTTAATGGTAATTTCCACATCCTATAAATAGGCAGGTACTCCTCCATTATTTCTCCACAAGCCATAATTATTCCACAAATATTTCTCCAACCAACGTGCGTGCATCGTGTCCGTGTTCCACCATCCATCATCTTATTCCATTGTTTACAATTACATCAATTCCTCGTGTCGGACACATCCCCGACATGACTTCGACTCCACCCGTCATGTAGGACACAAACCCTAGTTCTAAACCTAACCCTAACCTAGCCGGAATCCCGTTGCCCTCCACCCCGCTCACTCCACTGCTAGCAACTCCGCTTCCTGCGACCCGACACCTACGACCGCCTACCACCAGAAACTGACATCGCCACCTATAACCCAGCCTGGTCAATATAGTCGACGTCGCCTTCCCGAACCGCGTCACCAACACAACCCGTCCACCGCACCCAACTACCAGGATCGCCACCACGGCAGGATCTCCGCCAGTTCGTCACCACCACCACCATCACCAGCATCACCCCGCCACCGGACCGACCATCTCCTCCAGAGCCATCAACGGATCAACACCAGCACCAAAACCCACCAAATTTAAACCAAAACTAACCAAACCCTAACCTGACTTCGACACCTCATCGCCGGCGTCAAGCCCAGACCTTCTCCGGACCGTCCACGGCTGTCACGCCCCAGAACCAGAATACTGGAGAGCGGGGGAATGACTCAGCCAGCTACGTATTACGGGTAGATGAATACCGTATAACACGATCAATGCTGTCTAACCAGACAAGGGGGTGCATACTACATAAAAGTCTTACTATGGTCATTGCACATCTATTGTCTCAATCATTCGACAAGGAAACAGAAAATAGAGAACATATAAGATAAAACAGTAAGGCGTCCCAAACGCTCAGTCAAAATGTTCTTTGAGATCTGGCTTTACAAAACATAGCCAGATGATATAGCAAGTATACACAATTGTTATCAGTTGCAGTCTGACTTAATTACAATTATGCAAAAGTAAATACAAGACTATCCGACTAACATGTCGGTGCCAAACGGCTAAGTATAAAGTAAATGAAAAAACAAGCGGTGAAGTAAGGAACCCACTCGAGTCCTCCTGCAATCATGCCCCTAGTATTGACCATCTTAGAGGTAGAAGTAAGCTGAGTCCTCGGGGACCGACTCTAAATCTGGCCATGCAAAACCAGAGAGGTTAGACCTCTAATAGCAAGTACCACAAGGAAGGACGATATGAAGGACTAAACCAGTAAGTAAGAGAATATAATAATAGATCTCTGCTTCCCACTAGGATTCACATAGCATCACGACACTTCGAACCAACCTCCCAACCAAACAAGGACAGAAGTTAGCCCGTCATGTCCTGACATTCTGATCATCCCAGTTAGGCAACAGAGTAGGTACAGTACACAAACAAATCATTTTGAACGGCCAATCAACTACTACGGCTTGCTATTGTGAGTCCCAAGTTATCCTGGAATTATGTAATTAGGGATTCCTCAGTTCTTACTATGCGCAAGCAAGGCTAGTCTATCCAATCAATCAATTGCGCCAATCATGTAGTTAGACGAGTCCCAGCGGGACGCCCGCCGTTATAGCATATGCAATAATATAAGCATATACCGTTCCCTGCCCGTGTGACAGATTTACCGTATCTGTGGGAACCAGCCGGCCCGTCGGGCACTTAATAGTCCCAAGGGGACTGCCATGTAAGAACTCGAGAATCCATTTTCTCCATGCCATCATTATTTTATTTAACTTAATAGTCTCTACGTTGAGTGAAGTTCCATGCCGTGGATCATGGTCATTCAAATGAGTACTTTTGTACGGGGTACGATATGCGCAACTCTACAACGATACCTGTACGGCTAGGTTGTAGGTTTACATAGCGTGATGCAACAATCAAGTCTAACCACGGAGTAATCATGCCTTGACCATAAAGTACACATGTTGTTTTTGTAAAATAGATAAATAAATAATTTGAAACCTGCATGTGCCTGTATGCCAATATTCGGGATTGGCTAATCGAGTACAATAGTTCATTACATGAACGTGTCTCATTCATTTCATTCAATAAGACGACTAGCCAGTCTCTTAGTTCCAACTAGGAACGCATGATCAATTTTAGTAAATATAACCATTATTATCAATGGTATCAAGGCATAAAAGTCAATTAGTATTACATGGGGTCGAGTCTGTAACTCCTCAGAGTTAAGTTTCAGTCAATCTGAGTATCCATGGATCAATCAAGACACATGACACACTCCACATAACAATCCATATTTACAATATTAACATGTCATGATTTTATCAAGTAATTCACGCAAAGGCGTAAGAATATAATAGAAGAATTATCATGCCATCATTAAATGAATAAGTTATAGGACAATAAAACACCCAGGTTAAAAGTCACGCCAGCAAGTCTAAGTTAAGGCCAAAAGTCACGCCAACAAGTCTAGTCGAAGTGAGCGTGAAAAATGGTTCATGTTGGCATGCACAGTGTGAGTGTGGGAAATGATAAGAAATCCACGCACGCACTCGTGGACGTGTGCGTGACTAAGAATCCACGCACTCATGGATGTGTGCGTGACTAAAAATACACGCACGCTCATGGGTATGTGCGTGACTAAAAATACACGCACGCTCATGAGAACGTGAGCGTGACTAAAAATACACGTACGTTCATGAGAACGTTAGCGTGACTGAAAATACACGCACGTTCATGAGAACGTTAGCATGACTGAAAATACACGCAGACTCGTGAGAATGTTAGCGTGACTAAAAATACACGCAGTCACGTAAGAACGTGTGCGTGACTAAAAATACACGCAGCCACGTAAGAACGTGAGCGTGACTAAAAATAAACGCAGACACGTACAGATGTGTGCGTGACTGAAAATACACGCAAAAACGTAACGACGTGTGCGTGACTGGGCTGATGTTTTACGCGAGCACGTAAGAACGTGTGCGTACAACATTTCCCGAACTCCAAGTCCTATGGAGCCTACGCTCCAGGGCCAAAATACACGCTAAGTTGG
The DNA here is from genome assembly GCA_029216955.1 of Iris pallida. NCBI lineage: Eukaryota > Viridiplantae > Streptophyta > Magnoliopsida > Asparagales > Iridaceae > Iris > Iris pallida. The sequence goes on from JANAVB010017998.1 coordinate 6,505,602, forward strand.
GAGGACCAAAAACCCATGAACAGCCGAAATACATAAACTAGATCTAGGGAAATTAAGCCACAAAACCAAAAAGGCCATGAACTAAACTCTCTCAGGATCATGAGAGGAAGAGAAATAAACCATAAAATGGGTGGTTGAGAAGCAAGTTTGCACTTGCCTTCCTACTGCTGATAGGTGGTGGGAAGTAATGAGAGGAAGAAGAAGAAGTAATGGTGAGAATGAAGTAATCAGGAGAGAGAATGGAGAGGGTGGCTTTAAATAGGGGGAGTGGTGGTAGGTGGGAGCTTTGGGCCGGGTTAGATTCGGATTCATCAATGAACCCGAGAACCTAACCTAGGTCGAACCACATAAGCAAGACTAAAAGCAGGAAATAAAAGCAGGAAAAATAAAATGCAGATAAAATTGAGAAATTAATTAACATGAAAATTAAAGAGCAGATAATTAATTAACATGAACTAGAGGAATTTAAATACAGGATACTACATGATAAATACTAAATAAATACACATGAGTTGTACATGTATATAAAAATACGTATTCCGGGAAGGGGAGGACATCTCTACCCACCTTAGAAAAATTCCGTCCTCGGAATTTCAAATCCCAGCAGGTAGAAATATCGGAGCTAAACTAATACAAGCAATTCTAGTGAGCAAGCAATCATTTCTACCATATCAAAAGCAAGTACTATATATGTAAATTCATCAATCCATGATATCAAGTAGCTCTACCCATAAAGTGACAAGCATGAAGAATCAGGACAATCAAGGTATACGGAAAGAGATATACCTTTGAGTCAAACAGGTGTGGATATCGTGATCAGACATCATCCTCACGTTCCCACGTTGACTCTCCCAAGGAGTGATGACCCAAGCAACACGGACAAGACTAATTGTTCAGTTCTTGAGTATCTTCTCTCTTCGGTCCAAAATAGACACAGGCTGTTCCTCGTAAGACAGGTTGGTACCAACAACCAGCTCAGAGTGATCGAGGACATGGCTTGAGTCCGATATATCCTACGTAATTGAGATACATGAAACACGTCATGCACCTCTCGTAACGAAGGTGGGAGGGATAAACGATAAGCAACATCGCCTATCCGATCAAGGATAACAAATGGACCTACGTACCGCGGACTCAATTTCCCGCGAACGCCAAATTGATGACCCCACGAGTAGGTAAGATCCGCAAGAATACGTGGTCCCCAACAGAGAACTCTAACGGCCTACGATGCTGGTCCGCCCAATGACGATGCCGATCCTGCGCAACTCGAAGTCGCTCTCTAATTCCCTTAACCACTTCAACCGTCTGAATAATCATTTCTGGGCCTAACATCTTCATTTCTCCGATATCATCCCATGCAAACGGTGACCTACACTTCTTACCATATAGTGCTTCAAATGGTGCCATCTGGATACTGGCTTGATAACTATTGTTATATGAAAACTCGACCAAGTGCAGGTGGCTCTCCCAAGATCCTCCAAAATCTAAAGTGCAAGCTCGCAACATGTCTTCTAAAGTCTGAATCGTTCTTTCTGATTGCCCATCCATCTGTGGATGGTAGGCCGTGCTAAATCTTAACTTGGTACCAAGACTATGATATAAGCTCTTCCAAAAATATGATGTAAAGCGGGTATCTCGATCCGACACAATACTGACAGGAACTCCATGCTGCCTGACTATCTGTTGCATATATAACTCTGCCAACTTTTCTGTAGATTGCCCTACTCTGAAAGGAAGAAAGTGTGCTACTTTCGTAAGTCGATCCACTATTACCCAAATAGCGTCCTTACCACTCGGTGATCTTGGTAAACCGGTTATAAAGTCCATTGTAATATGCTCCCATTTCTATTCCGGAATAGGAAGCGGTTGCAATAACCCAGCTGGCCTCTGCTGTTCTGCCTTCACTTGGACATACCAAGCAACGGGAAACAAATCTAGCTATCTCCCTCTTCATCTCGTTCCACCAGAAATGCTGCTTGATCTTGGTACATCTTGGTCCCTCCAGGGTGAATAGAATACTGAGAACTGTGAGCTTCTGCCATAACCTCCTGTCTGATATCTCCACTAGGTACACATAGACGCGATCCAAACCTAAGTGTACCATCTTCATGAATTCTCATCTCCTTTCTGAGTCCTGACTCACATTCTGCCCTAAGCTTCTGAATCCTTGGGTCTTGTGCCTGAGCTGCCTTGATCCTGTCTACTAAGTCAGATTGAACTTGCAGACTTGTTGGAACTCCTATATCACTAGGAAGTATAACTTCGATGCCCATCTCCTGAAGGTCTTCTAAGATATGCTTCTGTGTTGTCAACATAAAGACACCGCCTCTTGCTAAGAGCGTCTGCTACTACATTAGCCTTGCCTGGATGATACTGAAGCTCCACATCATAATCCTTGATCAACTCTAACCATCTTCTCTGTCTCATGTTTAGCTCCTTCTGGGTAAAGATGTACTTCAGACTTTTATGATCTGTGTACATCTCTACTCGGTCACCATATAAGTAATGCCTCCATAGCTTCAGAGCAAACACTACTGCTGCTAACTCCAAATCATGAGTTGGGTAATTCTTCTCGTGGTCCCGAAGCTGCCTAGATGTATATGCTATCACCTTCCCATGCTGATAAGGACGCATCCAAGTCCTTTACCTGACGCATCACAATATACTGTAAAACCTCCGGGTCCAACTGGTAATGTAAGAATAGGTGCTGATATCAACTTCTGCTTCAAAGTCTCAAATGATGCCTGACGTTCTGCCTACCAGAAATGGTACATCCTTCCGGGTCAAGCGGATCATGGGTGCTGAAAGCCTTGCAAAGTCTGACACAACCTTCTGTAATATCCTGCCAATCCCAAGAAACTCCGCACATCGCTACGGTCTTGGGTACTGGGCCAAACTCTCTATTGCTTCTACCTTCTTGGGATCTACTGCTACTCCAGCTCCTGAGATGATGTGACCCAAAATAAAATGTGATCCGACCAAAACTCACACTTGCTGAGTTTGGCATACAACTGGTTCTCTCTCAGAACCTGTAATACTTTCCTGAGGTGGTCTTCGTGCTCCTCTTCACTAGCAGAGTATACGAGGATGTCGTCAAGAAACACAACGACAAACTGATCTAAGTATGGCATGAAGACGCGATTCATCAAATCCATGAATATTGCTGGAGCATTGGTCAAACCAAACGGCATTACTAAGAATTCATAATGCCCATACTTCGACCTGAATGCTGTCTTGGAGATATCTTCCTTCCGAACCCTCACCTGATGGTACCCTGAACGAAGATCTATCTTGGAGAAAACTCTAGCTTTGCTCAACTGATCAAATAAGTCGTCGATCCTGGGTAATGGGTACTTGTTCTTCACTGTTGCCGCGTTAAGCTTCCTGTAGTCAATGCACAATCTGGATGACCCATCCTTCTTTTCCACAAGTACCACTGGTGCTGCCCACGGTGATACGCTAGCTTGGATGAACTTCTTCTCATTCAGTTCCTCTATGTGCTGATATACCTTGGCCTGCTCTGAATCTGCCATTCTGTAAACTCGATCTGATATTGGTTTAGTTCCTGGTGCCAATTCTATACCGAATTCAATATCTCTAACCGGTGGTAGACCTGGAAGTTCTTCCGGAAATACGTCTGGAAATTCTTCAACTACCTTCGGAATCTGAACTTCTTCCATTGTCGCTACTATTCCCTGCTCTTGCTGAGTTGCCTCTGATCTGACTAAGGTGAATCTCTCCATGCCGGGAATATCAAAAGATACACTCCCTCTAAGATAATCTATTGTCGCATGACTGTCTTTCAGCCAGTCCATGCCTAAGATAACGTCGAAATTTTCGACAGGAAATTCTATCAACCGGGCAGGTAAAGAATGCCCGCAAACTACAACGCTACACGCTAGAATAACTCTACTAACTCCTACGAGCCCATTGCCAGTGAGTATATTCAACCTCCCTGGCAATGCCTCGAACTCTATTCCTAGTCGTGTCGCAAATTGTGCAGATATAAATGAATGGGATGCTCCCGAATCAAACAATGCTACTGCGGGATATGAGGCGACGAGAATGTTACCTGCCACAACATCTCTCGATGCCAATGCCTCCTCCAAGGATAAAGTGAATGCTTGCCCTCGACCTCCTTGCTGGTTTCCATGCTGCGGCCTAACCTGATGCTGCTGCTGGCCTCTTCCTTGATGATATTCGGGTGGTCTATGCTGGTGTTGCTGCATCGACGGTCCCTGCTGCCGAAATATCTGAGCCTGCGGACGTTGTGCCAACGGTCTAACTGCCACTGCTGGTCCTCGATATTATCCTGCCCCTGGGGCTGGCAGAGCAGGAAACTGCTGCCCTGGTCCTCCTGCCCTCGAATTCATGGGACATGTGGTAACCCGATGGTCTGGATTTCCATATATCAGACACAGTCCATTCAATGTCCGACACACATCTCTAGTGTGTCCCATCTTTCCGCAATAAGTACAGCCCGCCGGGGGTTGCTGGTTCTTCCTCTGTTGCTGTAGCTGCTGCCTCGGTGGTGCTGGTCCTCGTATCGCCACATCGTGGATATGAACGCCAGTGGATGGTGCTGTTGTTCGGGTGCTGCTCCCCCTCCTCCATCAATCTGACTGTGGGATCTCTTCTGACCCCCAGTTCTTACTGCAAGCCTCTGAATGGTGATCTCGTGCCTCCGAGACGCCGTCAATATCTCATCAAAAGTCTGGTAATTGTGCCCCTCGATCAATTGTAAGAGTTCAAGATGAAACCCTTGCTGAAACCTCATAGCCCTCTGGCTCTCTGTTGCTACCATCTCTTGGGCGAACCTACTCAATCTGCAGAACTCCGTTGCATAAGCATCTACCGTCTTGCCGGCCTGCCTGAGGCTGATAAACTTCTGTTGTAGCTCAAACCGTACCACAACTCTATAGTACTTGGTATTGAATCTTGTAGTAAAATCGTCCCAAGCCACAGGACGTCTGATGCCCACTTCTTCTAATTCCCACCAATCACATGCGAGATCCTGAAGTAATAACTTCACCAGATCCACACGTTCTTCTGCCGGTACCTTAGCTGCTGTCAGAATAGCCTCTATGTCCTTAAGCCATGTATCTGATATGGCATCCTTCGTGCCCTCGAAACGACGGGGGTTGTAATTGCAAAAACCTGGTTGATGCTCTGAATCAGTCCTCATCCTCTTTCTAATTCCGTCTGTAATCCTTGGTTGAGTAGCACATTCTGCTCTTGTAGCTGAGTGTGCATGCGTTGCTGGGCCAACATCTGATGTTGCTGAGTAGCCATATTCCTCTCATGATCTCCAGAAGGGCTGGTGTGTCCACTTGGGTAGGTGGAACTGTTGGTGGTGGTGGAACATCCGGATACTGCGATCCAGCTGCTGGTTCCACTATCACTTCTTCCTGGGTAGCCTCTTGAGTTAGTACCGGCCCTTGTTGCTGACCGACAGGGTCAGGTTGTCCATGTTGCTCTTGTTGCTGTTTTCCAGTCCTGGCAGATACGGACGAAGTGCCCCTAAGAAAAGGGACAAGAGAACAATCAAATAACTGGACATGAAGGATCAATGAAGTCAAAGGATACCGGAATGTCAAGCTAGAGTCGAGAGTAACGAATCATGAGATCAAAGGGAACATGTGTGATTGAGACATCCTATAAATCAAAACACCCCACAAGTCTGAAATCAGACCTGCATGGGCAACCACTAAAACCTTGTCACGCCCCAGAACCAGAATACTGGAGAGCGGGGGAATGACTCAGCCAGCTACGTATTACGGGAAGATGAATACCGTATAATACGATCAATGATGTCTAACCAGACGGGGGGGTGCATACTACATAAAAGTCTTACTATGGTCATTGCACATCTATTATCTCAATCATTCGAACAAAAAAACAGAAAATAGAGAATATATAAGATAAAGCAGTAAGGCGTCCCAAACGCTCAGTCAAAATGTTCTTTGAGATCTGGCTTTACAAAATATAGCCAGATGATATAGCAAGTATACACAATTGTTATCAGCTGCAGTCTGACGTAATTACAATTATGCAAAAGTAAATACAAGACTATCCGACTACCATGTCGGTGCCAAACGGCTAAGTATAAGTAAATGACAAAACGAGCGGTGAAGTAAGGAACCCACTCGAGTCCTCCTGCAATCATGCCCTAGTATGACCATCTTGGAGGTAAAAGTAAGCTGAGTCCTCGGGGACCGGCTCTAAATCTGGCCATACAAAACCAGAGAGGTTAGACCTCTAATAGCAAGTACCACAAGGAAGGACGATATGAAGGACTAAACTAGTAAGTGAGAGAATATAATAATAGATTGTTGCTTCCCACTAGGATTCACATAACATCACGACACTTCGAACCAACCTCCCAACCAAACAAGGACAGAAGTTAGCCCGTCATGTCCTGACATTCTGATCATCCCAGTTAGGCAACAGAGTAGGTACAGTACACAAACAATCATCTTAAACGGCCAATCAACTACTACGGCTTGCTATTGTGAGTCCCAAGTTATCCTGAAATTATGCAATTAGGGATTCCTCAGTTCTTACTATGCGCAGCAAGGCTAGCTATCCAATCAATCAATTACGCCAATCATGTAGTTAGACGAGTCCCAGCAGGACGCTCGTCGTTATAGCATGTACAATAATATAAGCAGATACCGTTCCCTGCCGTGTGACAGATTTACCGTATCTGTGGGAACCAGCCGGCCGTCGGGCACTTAATAGTCCCAAGGGGGCTGCCATGTAAGAACTCGGGAATCCATTCTCTCCATGCCATCATTATTTTATTTAACTTAATAGTCTCTACGTTGAGTGAAGTTCCATGCCGTGGATCATGGTCATTCAAATGAGTACTTTTGTACGGGGTACGATATGCGCAACTCTACAACGATACCTGTGCGGCTAGGTTGTAGGTTTTACATAGCGTGATGCAACAATCAAGTCTAACCACGGAGTAATCATGCCTTGACCATAAAGTACACATGCTTTTTGTAAAATAGATAAATAAATAATTTGAAACCTGCATGTGCCTGTATGCCAATATCGGGATTGGCTAATCGAGTACAATAGTTTCATTACATGAACGTGTCTCATTCATTTCATTCAATAAGACGACTAACCAGTCTCTTAGTTCCAACTAGGAACGCATGATCAATTTTAGTAAATATAACCCTATTATCAATGGTATCAAGGCATGAAAGTCAATTAGTATTACATGGGGTCGAGTCTGTAACTCCTCAGAGTTAAGTTCCAGTCAATCTGAGTATCCATGGATCAATCAAGACACATGACACACTCCACATAACAATCCATATTTACTATTAATATGTCATGATTTTATCAAGTAATTCACGCAAAGGCGTAAGAATATAATAGAAGAATTAACATGCCATCATTAAATGAATAAGTTATAGGACAATAAAACACCCAGGTTAAAAGTCACACCAGCAAGTCTAAGTTAAGGCCAAAAGTCACGCCAACAAGTCTAGTCAAAGTGAGCATGAAAAATGGTTCATTTTGGCGTGCACAGTGTGAGTATGGGAAATGATAAGAAATCCACGCACGTACTCGTGGACGTGTGCGTGACTAAGAATCCACGCACTCATGGATGTGTGCGTGACTAAAAATACACGCACACTCATGGGTATGTACGTGACTAAAAATACACGCACGCTCATGAGAACGTGAGCGTGACTGAAAATACACGCACGTTCATGAGAACGTTAGCGTGACTGAAAATACACGCACGTTCATGAGAACGTTAGCGTGACTGAAAATACACGCAGACTCGTGAGAACGTTAGCGTGACTAAAAATACACGCAGTCACGTAAGAACGTGTGCGTGACTAAAAATACACGCAGCCACGTAAGAACGTGTGTGTGACTAAAAATACAAGCAGACACGTACAGACGTGTGCGTGACTGAAAATACACGCAAACACATAACGACGTGTGCGTGACTGGGCTGATGTTTTACGCGAGCACGTAAGAACGTGTGCGTACAATATTTCCCGAACTCCAAGTCCTATGGAGCCTTCGCTCCAGGGCCAAAATACACGCTAAGTTGGGGGGACCAAAAACCCATGAACAGCCGAAATACATAAACTTAGATCTAGGGAAATTAAGCCACAGAAACCAAAAATGCCAAGAACTAAACTCTTTCAGGATCATGAGAGGAAGAGAAATGAACCATAAAATGGGTGGTTGAGAAGCAAGTTTGCACTTGCCTTCTCCTGCTGCTGGTAGGTGGTGGGAAGTAATGAGAGGAAGAAGAAAAAGTAATGGTGAGAATGAAGTAATGAGGAGAGAGAATGGAGAGGGTGGCTTTAAATAGGGGGAGTGGTGGTAGGTGGGAGCTTTGGGCCGGGTTGGATTCGGATTCATCAATGAACCCGAGAACCTAACCTAGGCCGAACCACATAAGCAAGACTAAAAGCAGGAAATAAAAGCAGGAAAAATAAAATACAGATAATAGAATTGTAAGAAATTAATTAACATGAAAATTAAAGAGCAGATAATTAATTAACATGAACTAGAGGAATTTAAATACAGGATACTACATGATAAATACAATAATACACATGAGTTGTACATGTATATAAAAATACGTATTCCAGGAACGGGGAGTGACATCTCTACCCACCTTAGAAAAATTCCGTCCTCGGAATTTCAAATCCCAGCAGGTAGAAATATCGGAGCTAAACTAATACAAGCAATTCTAGTGAGCAAGCAATCATTTCTACCATATCAAAAGCAAGTACTATATATGTAAATTCATTAATCCATGATATCAAGTAGCTCTACCCATAAGTGACAAGCATGAAGAATCAGGACAATCAAGGTATACGGAAAGAGATATACCTTGTGAGTCAAACAGTGTGGATATCGTGATCGGACATCTTCCTCACGTTCCCACGTTGACTCTCCCAAGGAGTGATGACCCCAAGCAACACGGACAAGACTAATTGTTCGGTTCTTGAGTATCTTCTCTCTTCGGTCCAAAATAGACACAGGCTGTTCCTCGTAAGACAGGTTGGTACCAACAGCTCAGAGTGATCGAGGACATGGCTTGGGTCCGATATATACCTACATAATTGAGATACATGAAACACTCATGTACCTCTCGTAACGAAGGTGGGAGGGATAAACGATAAGCAACATCGCCTATCCGATCAAGGATAACAAATGGGCCTACGTACCGTGGATTCAATTTCCTGCGAACGCCAAATCTGATGACCCCACGAGTAGGTGAGATCCGCAAGAATATGTGGTCCCCAACAGAGAACTCTAACGGCCTACGATGCTGGTCCGCCCAATGACGATGTCGATCCTGCGCAACTCGAAGTCGCTCTCTAATTCCCTTAACCACTTCAACCGTCTGAACAATCATTTCTGGGCCTAACATCTTCCTTTCTCCGATATCATCCCATGCAAGCGGTGACCTGCACTTCTTACCATATAGTGCTTCAAATGGCGCCATCTGGATACTGGCTTGATAACTATTGTTATATGAAAACTCGACCAAGTGCAGGTGGCTCCCCAAGATCCTCCAAAATCTAAAGTGCAAGCTCGCAATATGTCTTCTAAAGTCTGAATCGTTCTTTCTGATTGCCCATCAGTCTGCGGATGGTAGGCCGTGCTAAATCTTAACTTGGTACCCAGACTATGATGTAAGCTCTTCCAGAAATGTAATATAAAGCGGTATCTCGATCCGACACAATATTGACAGGAACTCCATGCTGTCTGACTATCTGTTGCATATATAACTCTGCCAACTTTTCTGTAGATTGCCCTACTCTAAAGGAAGAAAGTGTGCTACTTTCGTAAGTCGATCCACTATTACCCAAATAGCGTCCTTACCACTCGGTGATCTCGGTAAACCGGTTACAAAGTCCATTGTAATATGCTCCCATTTCCATTCCGGAATAGGAAGCGGTTGCAATAACCCAGCTGGTCTCTGCTGTTCTGCCTTCACTTGCTGACATACCAAGCAACGGGAAACAAATCTAGCTATCTCCCTCTTTATCCCGTTCCACCAGAAATGCTGCTTGATATCTTGGTACATCTTGGTCCCTCTAGGATGAATGGAATACTGAGAACTGTGAGCTTCTGCCATAACCTCCTGTCTGATATCTCCACTAGGTACACATAGACGCGATCCAAACCTAAGTGTACCATCTTCATGAATTCTCATCTCCTTCCTGAGTCCTGACTCACATTCTGCCCTAAGCTTCTGAATCCTTGGGTCTTGTGCCTGAGCTGCCTTGATCCTGTCTACTAAGTCAGATTGAACTTGCAGACTTGTTAGAACTCCTATATCACTAGGAAGTATAACTTCGATGCCCATCTTCTGAAGGTCTTCTAAGATATGCTTCTGTGTTGTAAACATAAAGGCGCCGCCTCTCCTGCTAAGAGCTTCTGCTACTACATTAGCCTTGCCTGGATGATACTGAAGCTCTACGTCATAATCCTTTATCAACTCTAACCATCTTCTCTGTCTCATGTTTAGCTCCTTCTGGGTAAAGATGTACTTCAGACTTTTATGATCTGTGTACATCTTCACTCGGTCACCATATAAGTAATGCCTCCATAGCTTCAGAGCAAATACTACTGTTGCTAACTCCAAATCATGAGTTGGGTAATTCTTCTCGTGGTCCCGAAGCTGTCTAGATGCATATGCTATCACCTTCCCATGCTGCATAAGGACGCATCCGAGTCCTTTACCTGACGCATCACATATACTGTAAAACCTCCGGGTCCAACTGGTAATGTAAGAATAGGTGCTGATATCAACTTTTGCTTCAAAGTCTCAAATGATGCTTGACATTCTGCCGACCAGACAAATGGTACATCCTTCCGGGTCAAGCGAGTCATGGGTGCTGAAAGCCTTGCAAAGTTTGACACAAACCTTCTGTAATATCCTGCCAATCCTATGAAACTTCGCACATCTGCTACGGTCTTGGGTACTGGCCAACTCTCTCTCTACTGCTTCTACCTTCTTGGGATCTACTGCTACTCCAGCTCCTGAGATGATGTGACCCAAAATGAAATATGATCCGACCAAAACTCACACTTGTTGAGTTTGGCATACAACTGGTTCTCTCTCAGAACCTGTAACACTTTCCTGAGGTGGTCTTCGTGCTCTCTTCACTAGCAGAGTATACGAGGATGTCGTCAAGAAACACAACGACAAACTGATCTAAGTATGGCATGAAGACGCGATTCATCAAATCCATGAATATTGCTGGAGCATTGGTCAAACCAAACGATATTACTAAGAATTTATAATGCCCATACGTCGACCTGAATGCTGTCTTGGGGATATCTTCCTTCCGAACCCTCACCTGATGGTACCCTGAACGAAGATCTATCTTGGAGAAAACTCTAGCTTTGCTCAACTGATCAAATAAGTCGTCGATCCTGGGTAATGGGTACTTGTTCTTCACTGTTGCCGCGTTAAGCTTCCTGTAGTCAATGCACAATCTGGATGACCCATCCTTCTTTCCCACAAGTACCACTGGTGCTGCCCACGGTGATACGCTAGCTTGGATGAACTTCTTCTCCTTCAGTTCTATGTGCTGATATACCTTGGCCTGCTCTGAATCTGCCATTCTGTAAACTCGATCTGATATTAGTTTAGTTCCTGGTGCTAATTCTATACCGAACTCAATATCTCTAACCGGTGGTAGACCTGGAAGTTCTTCAGGAAATACGTCTGGAAATTCTTCAACTACCTTCGGAATCTGAACTTCTTCCATTGCCGCTACTATTCCCTGCTCTTGCTGAGTTGCCTCTGATCTGACTAAGGTGAATCTCTCCATGCCGGGAATATCAAAGATACACTCCCTCTACGACAATCTATTGTCGCATGACTGTCTTTCAGCCAGTCCATGCCTAAGATAACGTCGAAATTTCCGACAGGAAATTCTATCAACCGGGCAGGTAAAAAATGCCCACAAACTACAATGCTACACGCTAGAATAACTCTACTAACTCCTACGAGCCCATTGCCAGTGAGTATATTCAACCTCTCTGGCAATGCCTCGAACTCCATTCCTAATCGTGTCGTAAATTGTGCAGATATAAATGAATGGGATGCTCCCGAATCAAACAATGCTACTGCGGGATATGAGGCGACGAGAATGTTACCTGCCACAACATCTTCCGATGCCAATGCCTCCTCCAAGGATAAAGTGAATACTTGCCCTCGACCTCCTTGCTGGTTTCCATGCTGCGGCCTAACCTGATGCTGCTGCTGGCCTCTTCCTTGATGATATTGGGGTGGTCTATGCTGGTGTTGCTGCATCGACGGTCCCTGCTGCCGAAACATCTGAGCCTGCGGACGCTGTGCCAACGGCCTTACTGCCACTGCTGGTCCTCGATATTGTCCTGCCCCTGGGGCTGGTAGAGCAGAAAACTGCTACCCTGGTCCTCCTGCCCTCGAATTCATGGAACATGTGGTAACCCGATGGTCTGGATTTCCACATATCAGACACAGTCCATTCAATGTCCAACACATATCTCTAGTGTGTCCTATCTTTTCACAATAAGTACAGCCCGCCGGGGGTTGCTGGTTCTTCCTCTGTTGCTGTAGCTGCTGCCTGGGTGGTGCTGGTCCTCGTATCGCCACATCGTGGATACGAACGCCAGTGGATGGTGCTGTTGTTCGGGGCGCTGCTCCCCCTCCTCCTTCAATCTGACTGTGGGATCTCTTCTGACCCCCAGTTCTTACTGCAAGCCTCTGAATGGTGATCTCGTGCCTCCGAGTCACCGTCAATATCTTATCAAAAGTCTGGTTATTGTGCCCCTCGATCAATTGCAAGAGTTAAAGATGAAACCCTTGCTGAAACCTCATAGCCCTCTGGCTCTCTGTTGCTACCATCTCTGGGGCGAACCTACTCAATCTGTAGAACTCCGCTGCATAAGCATCTACCGTCTTGCCGGCCTGCCTGAGGCTGATAAACTTCTGTTGTAGCTCAAACCGTGCCACAACTCCATAGTACTTGGTCTTGAATCTTGTAGTAAAATCGTCCCAAGCCACAGGACGTCTGATGCACACTTCCTCTGATTCCACCAATCACGTGCGAGATCCTGAAGTAATAACTTCACCAGATCTACACGATCTTCTGCCAGTACCTTAGCTGCTGTCAGAATAGCCTCTATGTCCTTAAGCCATGCATCTGCTGATATGGCATCCTCCGTGCCCTCGAAACGGCAGGGGTTGTACTTACAAAACCTGGCTGATGCTCCTGAATCAGTCCTCACTCCTCTTTCTAATGCCGTCTGCAATCCTTGGTTGAGTAGCACATTCTGCTCTTGTAGCTGCGTGTGCATGCGTTACTGGGCCAATATCTGATGTTGCTGAGTAGCCATCATTCCTCTCATGATCTCCAGAAGGGCTGGTGTGTCCACTTGGTTAGGTGGAACTGTTGGTGGTGGTGGAACATCCGGATACTGCGATCCAGCTGCTGGTTCCACTATCACTTCTTCCTGGGTAGCCTCTTGAGTTAGTACCGACCCTTGTTGCTGACCAACAGGGTCAGGTTGTCCATATTGCTCTTGTTGCTGTTGTCCAGTCCTGGCAGATACGGACGAAGTGCCCCTAAGAAAAGGGACAAGAGAACAATCAAATAACCAGACATGAAGGATCAATGAAGTCAAAGGATACCGGAATGTCAAGCTAGAGTCGAGAGTAACGAATCATGAGATCAAAGGGAACATGTGTGATTGAGACATCCTATAAATCAAAATACCCCACAAGTCTGAAATCAGACCTGCATGGGCCACCACTAAAACCTTGTCACGCCCTAGAACCAGAATACTGGAGAGCGGGGGAATGACTCAGCCAGCTACGTATTACAGTAGATGAATACCGAATAATACGATCAATGATGTCTAACCAGACGAGGGGGTGCATACTACATAAAAGTCTTACTATGGTCATTGTACATCTATTGCCTCAATCATTCGAACAAGAAACAGAAAATAGAGAACATATAAGATAAAGCAGTAAGGCGTCCCAAACGCTCAGTCAAAATGTTCTTTGAGATCTGGCTTTACAAAACATAGCCAGATGATATAGCAAGTATACACAATTGTTATCAGCTGCAGTCTGACTTAATATATTATGCAAAAGTAAATACAAGACTATCCGACTAACATGTCGGTGCCAAACGGCTAAGTATAAAGTAAATGACAAAACGAGCGGTGAAGTAAGGAACCCACTCGAGTCCTCCTGCAATCATGCCCCTAGTATTGACCATCTTGGAGGTAGAAGTAAGCTGAGTCCTCGGGGACCGGCTCTAAATCTGGCCATGCAAAACCAGAGAGGTTAGACCTCTAATAGCAAGTACCACAAGGAAGGACGATATGAAGGACTAAACCAGTAAGTAAGAGAATATAATAATTGATCTCTGCTTCCTACTAGGATTCACATAACATCATGACACTTCGAACCAACCTCCCAACCAAACAAGGACAGAAGTTAGCCCGTCATGTCCTGACATTCTGATTATTCCAGTAAGGCAACAGAGTAGGTTCAGTACACAAACAAATCATCTTGAACGGCCAATCAACTACTACGGCTTGCTATTGTGAGTCCCAAGTTATCCTGGAATTATGCAATTAGGGATTCCTCAGTTCTTACTATGCGCAAGCAAGGCTAGTCTATCCAATCAATCAATTGCGCCAATCATGTAGTTAGACGAGTCCTAGCGGACGCTCGCCGTTATAACATGTACAATAAATAGCAGATACCGTTTCCTGCCCGTGTGACAGATTTACCGTATTTGTGGGAACCAGCCGGCCCATCGGGCACTTAATAGTCCCAAGGGGGCTGCCATGTAAGAACTCGAGAATCCATTCTCTCCATGCCATTATTATTTTATTTAACTTAATAGTCTCTACGTTGAGTGAAGTTCCATGCTGTGGATCATGGTCATTCAAATGAGTACTTTTGTACGGGGTACGATATGCGCAACTCTACAACGATACCTGTGCGGCTAGGTTGTAGGTTTTACATAGCGTGATGCAACAATCAAGTCTAACCACGGAGTAATCATGCCTTGACCATAAAGTACACATGCTATTTTTGTAAAATAGATAAATAAATAATTTGAAACCTGCATGTGCCTGTATGCCAATATTCGGGATTGGCTAATCGAGTACAATAGTTCATTACATGAACGTGTCTCATTCATTTCATTCAATAAGATGACTAGCCAGTCTCTTAGTTCCAACTAGGAACGCATGATCAATTTTAGTAAATATAACCATTATATCAATGGTATCAAGGCATGAAAGTCAATTAGTATTACATGGGGTCGAGTCTGTAACTCCTCAGAGTTAAGTTCCAGTCAATCTGAGTATCCATGGATCAATCAAGACACATGACACACTCCACATAACAATCCATATTTACAATATTAACATGTCATGATTTTCAAGTAATTCACGCAAAGGCGTAAGGATATATAGAAGAATTATCATGCCATCATTAAATGAATAAGTTATAGGACAATAAAACACCCAGGTTAAAAGTCACGCCAGCAAGTCTAAGTTAAAGCCAAAAGTCACGCCAACAAGTCTAGTCGAAGTGAGCGTGAAAAATGGTTCATGTTGGCATGCACAGTGTGAGTGTGGGAAATGATAAGAAATCCACGCACGCACTCGTGGACGTGTGCGTGACTAAGAATCCACGCACTCATGGATGTGTGCGTGACTAAAAATATACGCACGCTCATGGGTATGTGCGTGACTAAAAATACACGCACGCTCATGAGAACGTGAGCGTGACTGAAAATACACGCACGTTCATGAGAACGTTAGCGTGACTGAAAATACACGCACGTTCATAAGAACGTTAGCGTGACTGAAAATACACGCAGACTCGTGAGAACGTTAGCGTGACTAAAAATACACGCAGCCATGTAAGAACGTGTGCGTGACTAAAAATACACGCAGCCACGTAAGAACGTGTGCGTGACTAAAAATACACGCAGACACGTACAGACGTGTGCGTAACTGAAAATACACGCAAACACGTAACGACGTGTGCGTGACTGGGCTGATGTTTTACGCGAGCACGTAAGAACGTGTGCGTACAACATTTCCCGAACTCCAAGTCCTATGGAGCCTTCGCTCCAGGGCCAAAATACACGCTAAGTTAGGAGGACCAAAAACCCATGAACAGCCGAAATACATAAACTTAGATCTAGGGAAATTAAGCCACAAAAACCAAAAATGCCAAGAACTAAACTCTTTCAGGATCATGAGAGAAAGAGAAAACCATAAAATGGGTGGTTGAGAAGCAAGTTTGCACTTGCCTTCTCCTGCTGCTGGTAGGTGGTGGGAAGTAATGAGAGGAAGAAGAAGAAGTAATGGTGAGAATGAAGTAATGAGGAGAGAGAATGGAGAGGGTGGCTTTAAATAGGGGGAGTGGTGGTAGGTGGGAGCTTTGGGCCGGGTTGGATTCGGATTCATCAATGAACCCGAGAACCTAACCTAGGCCGAACCACATAAGCAAGACTAAAAGCAGGAAATAAAAGCAGAAAAAATAAAACAGATAATAGAATTTTAAGAAATTAATTAACATGAAAATTAAAGAGCAGATAATTAATTAACATGAACTAGAGGAATTTAAATACAGGATACTACATGATAAATACTAAATAAATACACATGAGTTGTACATGTATATAAAAATACGTATTCCGGGAACGGGGAGTGACATCTCTACCCACCTTAGAAAATTCTGTCCTCGGAATTTCAATCCCAGCAGGTAAAATATCGGAGCTAAACTAATACAAGCAATTCTAGTGAGCAAGCAATCATTTCTACCATATCAAAAGCAAGTACTATATATGTAAATTCATCAATCCATGATATCAAGTAGCTCTACCCATAAAGTGACAAGCATGAAGAATCAGGACAATCAAGGTATACGGAAAGAGATATACCTTGTGAGTCAAACAGGTGGATATCGTGATCGAACATCATCCTCACGTTCCCACGTTGACTCTCCCAAGGAGTGATGACCCCAAGCAACACGGACAAGACTAATTGTTCGGTTCTTGAGTATCTTCTCTCTTCGGTCCAAAATGGACACAGGCTGTTCCTCGTAAGACAGGTTGGTACCAACAACCAGCTCAGAGTGATCGAGGACATGGCTTGGGTCCGATATATACCTACGTAATTGAGATACATGAAACATGTCATGCACCTCTCGTAACGAAGGTGGGAGGATAAACGATAAGCAATATCGCCTATCCGATCAAGGATAACAAATGGGCCTACGTACCGCGGATTCAATTTCCTGTGAACGCCAAATCTGATGACCCCACGAGTAGGTGAGATCCGCAAGAATACGTGGTCCCAACAGAGAACTCTAACGGCCTACGATGCTGGTCCGCCCAATGATGATGCCGATCCTGCGCAACTCGAAGTCGCTCTCTAATTCCCTTAACCACTTCAACCGTCTGAACAATCATTTCTGGGCCTAACATCTTCCTTTCTCCGATATCATCCCATGCAAGCGTGACCTGCACTTCTTACCATATAGTGCTTCAAATGGCGCCATCTGGATACTGGCTTTACTATATTTATATGAAAACTCGACCAAGTGCAGGTGGCTCTCCCAAGATCCTCCAAAATCTAAAGTGCAAGCTCGCAATATGTCTTCTAAAGTCTGAATCGTTCTTTCTGATTGCCCATCCGTCTGCAGATGGTAGGCCGTGCTAAATCTTAACTTGGTACCCAGACTATGATATAAGCTCTTCCAGAAGTAATGTAAAGCGGGTATCTCGATCCGACACAATACTGACAGGAACTCCATGCTGCCTGACTATCTGTTGCATATATAACTCTGCCAACTTTTCTGTAGATTGCCCTACTCTGAAAGGAAGAAAGTATACTACTTTCGTAAGTCGATCCACTATTACCCAAATAGCGTCCTTACCACTCGGTGATCTCGATAAACCGGTTACAAAGTCCTTTGTAATATGCTCTCATTTCCATTCCGGAATAGGAAGCGGTTGCAAAAACCCAGCTGGCCTCTGCTGTTCTGCCTTCACTTGCTGACATACCAAGCAACGGGAAACAAATCTAGCTATCTCCCTCTTTATTCCGTTCCACCAGAAATGCTGCTTGATATCTTGGTACATCTTGGTCCCTCCAGGGTGAATAGAATACTGAGAACTGTGAGCTTCTGCCATAACCTCCTATCTGATATCTCTACTAGGTACACATAGATGCGATCCAAACCTAAGTGTACCATCTTCATGAATTCTCATCTCCTTCCTGAGTCCTGACTCACATTCTGCCCTAAGCTTCTGAATCCTTGGGTCTTGTGCCTGAGCTGCCTTGATCCTGTCTACTAAGTCAGATTGAACTTGCAGACTTGTTAGAACTCCTATATCACTAGGTATAACTTCGATGCTCATCTCCTGAAGGTCTTCTAAGATATGCTTCTGTGTTGTCAACATAAAGGCGCCGCCTCTCCTGCTAAGAGCGTCTGCTACTACATTAGCCTTGCCTGGATGATACTGAAGCTCCACGTCATAATCCTTGATCAACTCTAACCATCTTCTCTGTCTCATGTTTAGCTCCTTCTGGGTAAAGATGTACTTCAGACTTTTATGATCTGTGTACATCTTCACTCAGTCACCATATAAGTAATGCCTCCATAGCTTCAGAGCAAACACTACTGCTAACTCCAAATCATGAGTTAGGTAATTCTTCTCGTGGTCCCGAAGCTGCCTAGATGCATATGCTATTACCTTCCCATGCTGCATAAGGACGCATCCAAGTCCTTTACCTGACGTATCATAATTACTGTAAAACCTTCGGGTCCAACTGGTAATGTAAGAATAGGTGGTGATATCAACTTCTGCTTTAAAGTCTCAAATGATGCCTGACATTCTATCGACCAGACAAATGGTACATCCTTCCGGGTCAAGCGGGTCATGGGTGCTGAAAGCCTTGCAAAGTCTGACACAAACCTTCTGTAATATCCTGCCAATCCTATGAAACTTCGTACATCTGCGACGGTCTTGGATACTGGCCAACTCTCTACTGCTTCTACCTTTTTGGGATCTACTGCTACTCCAGCTCCTGAGATGATGTAACCCAAAATGAAATGTGATCCGACCAAACTCACACTTGCTGAGTTTGGCATACAACTGGTTCTCTCTCAGAACCTATAACACTTTTCTGAGGTGGTCTTCGTGCTCTTCTTCATTAGCAGAGTATACGAGGATGTCGTCAAGAAACACAACGACAAACTGATCTAAGTATGGCATGAAGACGCGATTCATCAAATCCATGAATATTGCTGGAGCATTGGTCAAACCAAACGGTATTACTAAGAATTCATAATGCCCATACTTCGACCTGAATGCTGTCTTGGGGATATCTTCCTTCCGAACCCTCACCTGATGGTACCCTGAACGAAGATCTATCTTGGAGAAAACTCTAGCTTTGCTCAACTGATCAAATAAGTCATCGATCCTGGGTAATGGGTACTTGTTCTTCACTGTTGCCGCGTTAAGCTTCCTGTAGTCAATGCACAATCTGGATGACCCATCCTTCTTTCCCATAAGTACCACTGGTGCTGCCCACGGTGATACGCTAGCTTGGATGAACTTCTTCTTCTTCAGTTCCTCTATGTGCTGATATACCTTGGCCTGCTCTGAATCTGCCATTCTGTAAACTCGATCTGATATTGGTTTAGTTCCTGGTGCCAATTCTATACCGAACTCAATATCTCTAACCGGTGGTAGACCTGGAAGTTCTTCAGGAAATACGTCTGGAAATTTTTCAACTACCTTCGAAATCTGAACTTCTTCCATTATCGCTACTATTCCCTGCTCTTGTTGAGTTGCCTCTGATCTGACTAAGGTGAATCTCTCCATGTCGGGAATATCAAAAGATACACTCCCTCTACGATAATCTATTGTCGCATGACTGTCTTTCAGCCAGTCCATGCCTAAGATAACGTCAAAATTTCCGACAGGAAATTCTATCAACCGGGCAGGTAAAGAATGCCCGCAAACTACAATGCTACACGCTAGAATAACTCTACTAACTCCTACGAGCCCATTGCCAGTGAGTATATTCAACCTCTCTGGCAATGCCTCGAACTCCATTCCTAGTCGTGTCGTAAATTGTGCAGATATAAATGAATAGGATGCTCCCGAATCAAACAATGCAACTGCGGGATATGAGGCGACGAAAATGTTACCGGCCATAACATCTTCCTGCCAATGCCTCCTCCAAGGATAAAGTGAATGCTTGCCCTCGACCTCCTTGCTGGTTTCTATGCTGCGGCCTAACCTGATGCTGCTGCTGGCCTCTTCCTTGATGATATTGGGGTGTCTATGCTGGTGTTGCTGCATCGGCGATCCCTACTGCCGAAACATCTGAGCCTGCGGACACTGTGCCAACGGCCTTACTGCCACTGCTGGTCCTCGATATTGTCCTGTCCCTAGGGCTGGCAGAGCAGGAAACTGCTGCCCTGGTCCTCCTGCCCTCGAATTCATGGGACATGTGGTAACCCGATGGTCTGGATTTCTACATATCAGACACAGTCCATTCAATGTCCGACACACATCTCTAGTGTGTCCTATCTTTTCGCAATAAGTGCAGCCCGCCGGGGATTGCTGGCTCTTTCTCTGTTGCTGTAGCTGCTGCCTGGGTGGTGCTGGTCCTCGTATCGCACACATCGTGGATACGAACGCCAGTGGATGGTGCTATTGTTCGGGGCGCTGCTCCCCCTCCTCCTTCAATCTGACTGTGGGATCTCTTCTGACCCCCAGTTCTTACTGCAAGCCTCTGAATGGTGATCTCGTACCTCCGAGTCGCCGTCAATATCTCATCAAAAGTCTGGTAATTGTGCCCCTCGATCAATTGCAAGAGTTCAAGATGAAACCCTTGCTGAAACCTCATAGCCCTCTGGCTCTCTATTGCTACCATCTCTGGGGCGAAACTACTCAATCTGTAGAACTCTGCTGCATAAGCATCTACCGTCTTGCCGGCCTGCCTGAGGCTGATAAACTTCTATCCTGACAGAAGAACGATATGAAGGATTAACCAGTAAGTAAGAGAATATAATAATAGATCTCTGTTTCCTACTAGGATTCACATAACATCACGACACTTCGAACCAACCTCCCAACCAAACAAGGACAGAAGTTAGCCCGTCATGTCCTGATATTCTGATTATTCCAGTTAGGCAACAGAGTAGGTACAGTACACAAACAAATCATCTTGAACGGCCAATCAACTACTACGGCTTGCTATTGTGAGCCCCAAGTTATCCTGGAATTATGCAATTAGGGATTCCTCAGTTCTTACTATGCGCAAGCAAGGCTAGTCTATCCAATCAATCAATTGCGCCAATCATGTAGTTAGACGAGTCCCAGTGGGACGCTCGTCGTTATAGTATGTACAATAATATAAGCAGATACCGTTCCCTGCCCGTGTGACAGATTTACCGTATTTGTGGGAACCAGCCGGCCCGTCGGGCACTTAATAGTCCCAAGGGGGCTGCCATGTAAGAACTCGGTAATCCATTCTCTCCATGCCATCATTATTTTATTTAACTTAATAGTCCCTACGTTGAGTGAAGTTCCATGCCGTGGATCATGGTCATTCAAATGAGTACTTTTGTACGGGGTACGATATGCGCAACTCTACAACGATACCTGTACGACTAGGTTGTAGGTTTTACATAGCGTGATGCAACAATCAAGTCTAACCACGGAGTAATCATGCCTTGACCATAAAGTACACATGTTGTTTTTGTAAAATAGATAAATAAATAATTTGAAACCTGCATGTGCCTGTATGCCAATATTCGGGATTGGCTAATCGAGTACAATAGTTCATTACATGAACGTGTCTTATTCATTTCATTCATAAGACGACTAGCCAGTCTCTTAGTTCCAACTAGGAACGCATGATCAATTTTAGTAAATATAACCATTATTATCAATGGTATCAAGGCATGAAAGTCAATTAGTATTACATGGGGTCGAGTCTGTAACTCCTCAGAGTTAAGTTCCAGTCAATCTGAGTATCCATGGATCAATCAAGACACATGACACACTCCATATAACAATCCATATTTACAATATTAACATGTCATGATTTTATCAAGTAATTCACGCAAAGGCGTAAGAATATAATAGAAGAATTATGCCATCATTAAATGAATAAGTTATAGGACAATAAAACACCCAGGTTAAAAGTCACGCCAGCAAGTCTAAGTTAAGGCCAAAAGTCATGCCAACAAGTCTAGTCGAAGTGAGCGTGAAAAATGGTTCATGTTGGCATGCACAGTGTGAGTGTGGGAAATGATAAGAAATCCACGCACGCACTCATGGACGTGTGCGTGACTAAGAATCCACGCACTCATGGATGTGTGCGTGACTAAAAATACACGCACGCTCATGGGTGTATGCGTGACTAAAAATACACGCACGCTCATGAGAACGTGAGCGTGACTGAAAATACACGCACGTTCATGAGAACGTTAGCGTGACTGAAAATACATGCACGTTCATGAGAACATTAGCGTGACTGAAAATACACGCAGACTCGTGAGAACGTTAGCATGACTAAAAATACACGCAGCCACGTAAGAACGTGTGCGTGACTAAAAATACACGTAGACACGTACAGATGTGTGCGTGACTGAAAATGCACGCAAACACGTAACGACGTGTGCGTGACTGGGCTGATGTTTTACGCGAGCACGTAAGAACGTGTGCGTACAACATTTCCCGAACTCCAAGTCCTATGGAGCCTTCGCTTCAGGGCCAAAATAAACGCTAAGTTGGGAGGACCAAAAACCCATGAACAGTCGAAATACAAACTTAGATCTAGGGAAATTAAGCCACAGAAACCAAAAATGCCAAGAACTAAACTCTCTCAGGATCATGAGAGGAAGAAAAATGAACCATAAATGGGTGATTGAGAAGCAAGTTTGCACTTGCCTTCTCCTGCTGCTGGTAGGTGGTGGGAAGTAATGAGAGGAAAGAAGAAGTAATGGTGAGAATGAAGTAATGAGGAAGAGAATGGAGAGGGTGGCTTTAAATAGGGGGAGTGGTGGTAGGTGGGAGCTTTGGGCCGGGTTGGATTCAGATTCATCAATGAACCCGAGAACCTAACCTAGGCCGAACCACATAAGCAAGACTAAAAGCAGGAAATAAAAGCAGGAAAAATAAAATACAGATAATAAATTGTAAGAAATTAATTAACATGAAAATTAAAGAGCAGATAATTAATTAACATGAACTAGAGGAATTTAAATACAGGATACTACATGATAAATACTAAATAAATACACATGAGTTGTACATGTATATAAAAATACGTATTCTGGGAACGGGGAGTGACAACGGCCGTGACTCCCGCAGGCGTCTGTCCCCTCCGTGCGGTGCCGCCGCCCCGGGTGCCCCCGTCAGCTGGGTGGCCAGGGGATCAGCCGCCTCCAAGTCCGGCGATCATCACCGACTCTGCGCCGGCTGACCGGAGCATCTTCCCCACCTTGGCCTTCCCTCTGCCGCGTGCGTCTCCCCGCGCCGTGGAACCCTCGCCGCGAACCTGCCGGTCACCCGAGTCCACCGCCGACCTCCGTGCAGTATGCCCTAGCCTTCGCCCCTGAGATCCCTTCCGATCCACCAGCTTCGTCCAACCGACCAGCTCCTCCGCGCCGCCGATCGCCCGACTCCGACCACTTCGTGTCGACGACAGCCCCTCCGTCTTCCTTCGTCCGCTTCCTCCCCCTCTCTCTCTCTCGGCGTCCCTCTCGATTCTTCTTCTGATTTTTTTTCCTTTCTCTCTCCACACTATGGTCCTCTTTAGGAGTGAGCCACCGTTTTGTTTTTTTGTTTTTTTTGCTTTGTGTTTTTATTAATTCAATACTATTATTATTATTATTATTATTATTATTATTATTATTATTTTATTATTATAGTGCTATTATTATTGTTACTATTATTATTATTATTATTATTATATTATTATTATTATTATTATTATATATTTCACAGTATGAGTATAAGTTTTGTTGTTTTCTTTTATTTATTATTATTATTATCATTATTATTTTTATTATAAATGTATAGTTATGAATATTAGGGTTGTGGTTATTAGTTTAATTGTATTTATTTTTATTATTTTTATTTTTATTAAGTTATCATTTTTAGAATATGTATTATTTTTAAAAAGGATAGAGCTATATATGTACTTTCAAATTTGGAGTTCGACCTAAAATATTTTCCTAGACTTGTTATATTTTATTTGAAAATATTTTTAATAGATTTCTACAAAATATCTTACCTTTACAACTTAGAGTTTAGCCCAAATGATTTCGATTTTCCAATGTACTATTCCTAAAAGTTTATTTTACTAATAAAATCTAGTTTCCAAACATTATAGTTTTTTTAAAATCATATAAAATTACTTATCCAATTTCCTTCGACCACCCTTCTGTCTGTGACTAATCCCTATATTATTCCCTCGCCAAACCTGTACAACCTATGTCAACCCTAACAAATTCGACTGTTCTGGACCCAACGAAACTGTCCGTGCCACCATCAGAGGTCCCCTTGCATAGTTGTTGCACCAAAGTCGCAGTTCATGCCACCTTGATCATCGCAGCGCACCAGGCGTCCTACCAGGCAAGACACCTTGCCATTTGCTGTTTATTTATTTTAGCTCATATTTCATGCATTGTTCATTATTTTCTTTATGTAAAATAACTGTGATACATGGCATAACCTGTTAGAACTTACTGTTCATTTATATTTCCTGCTATGTACACATTAAACCTAGATTTAAGGGACCACCTTGTGTGTTACATTCATTGGCCTTGACACGTTGTACTACGAAGTTGTGTCGTATATAGAACACGGAAGTGCGTAATTGGCTGGCCACCGGTACGTACAAGCCGTGCGATAGGAATAACCGCTAATAGAATTGCATGCTAGTTTGACTTAGCGGCTATAGAGGTCTATGTTGTAGATACAACATAGTAGGCATTGGACGGGGAGGACAATTCCTTAGCGTATGGGCTTCGATGCACTTTCCCTTGTGACCCGGATTCTCCACTGGAGATACGGGGTTGTTGACCCATGATTACTGACGGCCACTGACGTTCTACAGAACGTCATGCTCTTATTGATTGGGCCTCTAGTGCCCCAAGGGGGGACTATGCCGATCCTATTTACCCAGGGCCCATGCGTAGGAAGGATTGTTCTTAACTACATTTTACTTAGAATGGTTAGGTACCTTTATCCGTTAGGTACGAGTACTTTTGGTTTGGGTACTTGTATCTGACCGTGGCTTGGAACAATATCTTGTCGCGGATTAGTTGTCACATCTTGTCCTTGTTTGGTTGTAGGTGTGACTTACTACTTCGATGAGAAGGTATTGAACCTTGTTGGGGTCCGGATACCATATTGGATTCATAGCATGAAAAGATACATCTCCGTGAATTAGTTTACCATCTCATGTCCTTGTTTGGTTGGGGGGATGGTATGTTCGTTCAATAGGTGCGTATTGGACCATGTTATAATTCGATTGACTTATTTATTTGAGCAATATTTATTCAGTTTATATGGCATAATATAATGTGTCTGTTATGTCCCTCTGAGGACCTGGTTATCTCGCCAGGTGTGTGCTCTTGTCTTTCGCAGGTGCTCTAGCTTTAGCCGTGATCATCGCTACTTCTTCGAGGATGATTGCATTTGGATCGTCTTCGCTTCGCTCGCCAAAATTATTTTTTCATGTTTTTCCTTTACTTGTGGTGGTAGTAGATTTGTCTCCGCCCAACTACATGTACCAAAGACAATTCTTTATCATTATATGATATCTCTTATTATTTATTTTGTGTGGATGAGATTAGTTATGGTTCTACTGTATTTTACAGTTATGTATTCATACGAGACTTCCATATATGGAGTATACTCCGTACGAGTACAGCTGGCATGTCTACGTTCCTAGTCCTACGTATTTTGGGACTGGGGCGTTACAGTGTGTCCCATAAGACCCGAAGTCGATACTAGAGGAAGTTCTGTAAGTTGGGTAGCACGTCTCCCGACCTAGCATTCTGTGATCCTTGTGATCTATTGACGAGGTAATTGATTGACACTAATAGGTTTACCGGGAATATAATAGAATTTAGAGGTACATAACCCATTACTTGACCAAGGTCTTATGAGTAAGAGGATAGTAGAATGACCGTATAAGCAAGAACACCAAGTAAGGTTTGATTCCCACAAAACTCGAACTACTTGTGCCTTCTTTCAAAATCTCGCATACTTGTATTTTGACTATCTCGACCAATGTTGCTATTACAGCCTAGTTTTGCAAGCTCCCTGTTCTCGAGCTTGATTCAAGACATATGTTTAGTGGGGACGCCTACTAACATATTGCCTAATCAGAATCGATGTATTACGGTCTGATCAACCGTAGTGCACTCGGTTCGCTCTCTCTTTGATTATCCCACGTAGATTGAGATGTCGAGGTATCTATGATCTCATCCGCAACTGCATTGACATTTCCTCTTGAATTATACGTTCGCCTTTGAATCATGAAATTGTATTCAGTGACATCCCTTGAACACTTTATTATTTTTTGTTTTTCACTGATTTGGAAGGACATAAGCTCATAATTGGTAGAGTTATACAGAGTATCCCCATGGCTATGATAGTTGTATACCCAAGTATTGCTACCATCGGCCAGCCATGTGATTGAGTTACTCGTTCTCCTCTCGACCCTCAAACTACTATTGGGACTTTCAAGCCATCTGAATTTGAGGATGATTAGGATCTTTACCCTTAGACAAAATGCCAACCTAGGAGACTACCTATTCTCAAGAGACCAAATGTTGTGAGCCTCTAATCAATTGTTGAAGCTTGGATTAACTAGAACCCTTGTGACAATAGTATGGCAGGTTTGACACAAATAGAAACTCACGACTCAATTGTTAGAAATCTTTTCGTAGGATGTGTCTTAGAGTTGGTTACCCTATCGATAACTCTTGTATACTATGGACGAGTAGGTCACTCTATTTTATCGACCATGTGTCATTGTACACACTCATTTTTCATTTATTGAGGAACGATCCTTGACTTGACTATATCTACCGTATCCCGTTACGTCGTACCTTATTCTTATTAACTAGAGTCGGGGTACAGTATCCTAACTTTGGAAATTCTTCTAACTTCATCATTCCTAAGACCATGTCCTAACTTCTAAGGTGGGTAAACTGTAAGCCTTCTAAAAATTTGGGATGTACGAGGGTTATCGATTGACTAGAATAATTTCCATTAGGGTGATAATTAGTGCCCCATAGACTCCCATTTTCCACCTAGATCATTTTGTGTCCCCGTCCGTAACATTAATATTCGGAGCACGAGACAAGCCGATACCTTCCAATAAATTTTATATGCAAGATCTAGACGGGTCCACCTTCATCTAGGTATAACATGTCCCACTCGAACACGTCCCATTATACTCTATTTTTATGGTACGACTTTCACGTCAAAAGGTCTAGCCATAACCCTTACCATAATCCCGTATACTTCCCGACTACGACGAGAGACTCAACTTCGACTCGAATCTTTTGACCCAATATATGGTTGTGGTCTACTCGAAGCACACTACGCACATGCCACTAGTGTGCCACTCAATTGTGTCTTCTCGTGCTACTTAAACACAAAAGTCATGGAAGGCGCATCTTCAGGGCTTAAGAACATATTTAACCCATCCGACCGCCCATCTAGCTCAACCACTTGGGTAGAAACCTATTGTAGGTAACCCTAACCTAGTAGAAGTGGTTTAATCATTAGGATCTTGACCGGTCCATATAGATTGAAGTCCAAGGTTCATCCAACCGACGACTGATGACCAATCAGAAACCCATTAAGACCCAGTAAAACCCATCTATGCATACCACCATAGTTGGACTATCAAACCGAACTATTGGAAATAGGTCCCTATACCTATTATGTAGACTCCACCTCTTAGAATGTGAGGTCATTCGTAACCAATTTCATCTACCTGGAAGTCGCGATACGATCTCGTATTGTATTTTATCTCTTGCGCTTGTATTTAAATAACCACGAAAAGGATCACAATCTTGATTTCTCAAATCCTGTTCCATTATGGAACCTTGTTTGAATTAACTCCGAGAACGGAACTTCTATATTGCACGTATTGCAAGCTTCTATAAGAAACGAAGGGTTCTTAGACTTAGCAAGTGACTGGAATAGAGTGGCCCAATCTAGAAAATAGGTCTATGGCTCATAAATTTTTTTTTCTATCTGCATCTTTGGATACTCTCTATCGCTCTTGAAACTTCATAATTGCCTTCGATTGTCCATCCTTATCTTCCTGTCCTTCCTATTGCAGAGCGATGTATGGTCATTCTTATTCGAATTTACCAACATTTTTAGCTACTTGTGCAAATTTGTTGCTTGTTAGACTTGGGTTGTTCGGTAGATAGAGGAAGTTATAGAGGCCATAAAACAGTAGATGTCTATTGGTAGCAATTTTTAGCAATTAGCGGGAGATTATAAAGTTTTTAGTGACATAGCTTTGAGGGAGTAGTGCGACCTAAGGTGGTGTAGAAGTTCTCGAGATTTCGTAAATACCAAATGACTAGAGAAGGCCATAAATATTTTTGAGAATTAAATTTGAGGAGATTAAGGGAATACTAGACTTTGAATTTTAAGAAATAGTTATGAATTTGAATTTCGAAGACGAAATTATTTTTAAGGTGGGTAGATTTGTAGCCTCCTTTCCCAAAAAATTTCAAAATATTTTTTATTATTTATTTGATTTAAATAGTGATTTTAGAATTTATAAATAATTAATAGTTAATTATTAAGGTAGATGATTTTATCTATAGTTGAGATTTGGAGTACAAGGTGACTAGGAATCATGGCACGGATGGCTCAGTGGCGTGCTTTGACTAGTGTTTAGTCATGGTAGGGGAAGGCCGAGCCATAATGAAGTCCTAACTATGAAAACCAGGCCAAGTTGCGACATAACCCTTACCGAAGGTTTTATTTATTATTTATTATATTATTGAGTTTTAGGGAACTCGGTTGTACCGAACCTATCCAGATTGGGCCCAAGCCAAATCCAAGCCAGGTAGGCATGTAGTGGGACCAAATACGGTCTTGTAGACGTGTTGGTAAGTGCAAGTATTTTTTTATATATTTTAGGAATTGGCAATTATTTTCTAAATACTTATTATATGTAAATTATAGGTATTATTAGTAGTAAATAGCGTCTTAGAGTATTGGTAACATTTTCAAGGGCCAAATATGTTCACCAAGAGTTGTTGGGTTATTTTAGCGGGTTTGGTATTATGGAGTTTATTTAGATGTAAAGATATATGGTGTATGTATGTATACATATATAATATATGTGGGTAAGTGTAGATGAATATGAATATATATGAATATATATATATGTGTATGAGTATATAAATAAATATTGTATATTGTGTATGGGTTACAATATACAATATTTATTTATATACTCATACACATATAATTATATTCATATATTCATATTCATCTACACTTACCCACATATATATATATATGTACATACATACATACACCATATATCTTTACATCTAAATAAACTCCATAATACCAAAACCCGCTAAAATAACCCAACAAGTCTTGGTGAAATATTTGGCCCTAGAAAATGTTACCAATACTCTAAGACGCTATTTACTACTAATAATACCTATAATTTACATATAATAAATATTTAGAAAATAATTGCCAATTCCTAAAATATAAAAAAATACTTGCACTTACCAAATACGTCCACAAGACCGTATTTGGTCCCAATACATGCCTACCTGGCTTGGATTTGGCTTGGGCCCAATCTGGACAGGTTCGGTACAACCGGGTTCCCTAAAAATCAATAATATAATTAAATAATAAATAAAACCTTCGGTAAGGGTTATGTCGCAACTTGGCCTGGTTTTCATAGTTAGGACTTTATTATGGCTCGGCTTTCCCCTACCATGACTAAACACTAGTCAAAGCACGCCACTGAGCTATCCGTGCCATGATTCCAGTCACCTTGTAGTCTAAATCTCAACTATGGATAAAATCATCTACCGTAATAATTAACTATTTAATTATTTATAAAATTCTAAAATCACTATTTAAATCAAATAAATAATAAAAAAATATTTTGAAAATTTCTGGGAAAGGAGGCTACAGGTTACGTCTTGAGGATAAACTCTGCGGCTGAGTCAGGAGAGACCTCCCGTTGTTCTGTTTTTCAAGCCACACTTGCGTTGGTTTGGGCCTTGGTTTTTGAATGCATTTTCGTGAATGTTTTCGTAAATATTTTCATGGCTTGCATTTCGAACTCGCATTTATATATCGAACTCCTTGAATAATACAATATTCTAATCAGTTGCTTGTACGATTTCAGGTAATTGCGTAGGCGACGTCTAGCACGACCAACAACTCTCCGCCTCGAACAAAAATCAAAGTGAGTGGCTGACCACCTTCACCTCGACCCTATATCTCAAAAACAAGAACTCAGGATAACTGTATCAAATTAAAATAATTTACTCAAAAAATACAAGTTTCACGCTCAAAAAGAGAAAAGATAAGGTTCTAGAAAAGAGATATCATTATTTCATGATCTACAAAAGCAAGAAATAAATCAATTATAAAGTTGTCGCAATGATACCATAAAACGTGACTTAAATCACTTCTTAACGTAGCACGGTCATGGACAACTTGCATACAAGGGCGATGTTTCTTCGGACGGTATTCCAGGGCCACGGGACCGATCCGGCCTAGGAAGAAACACGATAGCTATATGGATTATACTGCAGGTATTCGGTGCTCCTTCAACGGGGCTCACTACCCGCGTTGAACGTGCACCGTCTAAACCAAGCAATGTCCAGAATTGTTTTCATGCCAATGACCTCTGCAATTATGCTCTAGTTAAACTATGTCATACAATATGAGTAGGATGAACATGGTAAGATTTATGTTGCACGGCACACTCTGTCGTAGGTAAGTTCTAGCATAAATTATTTTTAATTATGTTTCATCAAATTGCTTGTATGAAATTGACTGGGATGGCAAGAAAAATCACTAAAACAATTTGCATGTTTTATCTAAATTCTTGAACCAAATGGGAGCATGGAAATAATTAGCCACTCGCCAGTACACGTTGATTGTAATGATCCTCGCTCTCCTCATGTGCTATAAATCAGGAGGAGCGTGCCGCGTGACTGAAGGAAGCACTCGTGTGTTTTGAAGCTTCGTCCGTGCGTGCGAAGTCTTGACTCAATCTCTTTTGAAGACTCTGCAACTGTCCAAGCTGAGATGTCTCGACTCTCCCCTATCCAGGTGTCTGTATACTTTGTTTGTATAAAGGGGTACAATGTATGGAATTGCTATCTCATCGACGTTTATTTTATAATAGAGTCAGTTTATAGCCCGCACGGTACCTTGTATCGAGTCTGTAATATGAGTTTAGTTTACTCTGCGCACTCTCTGGTTGTTATGCTTTGGATAACCTTATGACTATGCCTTTGGTGATCACAACTTAGGTTCGCACGACATCACGCCCGGGGGACGACTATCGATTCTACGAAATCGGAGCATGACATAATGGTATCAGAGCACGGCTTTACGTCCTTTGGCCTTCTGTTTGAGTCTCGAACTTTGACCTCGTGTCGATGAGTTGAGTTGTTCCATAGAGTGAGTCCGTAATTTTTTTTTGAGACTATATGAGTTGCCTCCTATCCCAGAAGTCCGAGAAGCCACAGGCGGGAACGAAGTAAATGCTTCGAGCGGCTCGGGGAAGGGACCCTCAAACGCCTCCATAGAACCCATGGAACCAATGATGCGCATGTTGGAGGCACAAAAATGTCAGAACGAGGCCAATCAGCGCCTGAACGAACAACATCGATAGCACATTGAAGACCAGCGATGATAAGCTGAGGTACGGCAGACTCAGTTTGAGGCCCGATTCGATGCGCAATTCAAGTTCCAACAGAAGCAGCTTGATACTCTTCAACAAATCATCCAGACAGTTGTGGCCAACGAAAACTCTGTAATGACACATGCCGTAACTGAGCCTGCGGTTTGATCAATCGGTATCAAGCCGGAGGTACTCGAGCGACTACCTGCAACCCCAAGGAGTTCCAATTTTGAGGTGTCAAAATTCACGAAGAATTGTCGCACGTCCTTCTGCGGTACTCAAGACCCTTCTTTGGCGATCGATTGGTTGGAGGAGTTGGAAGACCGGTTCAAGCTTCTCGGCATGGATGAGTCTAAGAAAGTTACTTGTGCTCAGCTTCTACTCCGATTGAATGTGCATGACTGGTGGGCTGTACAAAAGCGAGCGATCCGGCATGACGATGAGACATCGGCAATCTCTCAGGCTACCTTTCGATAGGCATTCGAAATTGAGTACCTCCATGCAGCTGTTTGACAAGAAAATAAGAATAAATTTATGCAGCTGAAGCAAGGGAATATGACGGTGCGGCAGTACGCATCAAAGTTTAATAAACTGGCCAAATTTGTGGGATCGTTCTTGCCTACAATGGAGAGTCGCGCTCGGCAATTTTAAGGGGTCTGCGGCCCTCTATCTCTTCTCATATGTCAGTTCTGGAACACAAGATAATGGACGAGTTCCTGAATCATGCTCTCCGCCTTGAGCGCCAATACCCCCAGCTACTGTCGGCACTATGCATACATACAATCATAAGCGCCCTAGCCATGCAGGAGGAAACAATGTGATCAAGCATCTGAACAATTGGCACCAAGGCGGATACCAAGGGCGGAACACGGTGTAACACCCCAGTCCCAAAATGCGTAGGACTAGAACGTAATCATGCCAGCTGTATACATACGAAGTATATAGACCCTCGTATATATACATAAGCTGTAAAATACAGTAACCAAGGTACTAAATCTCATCCACAAAGATAAATAATGATATAAAAGCAACTTTGAATTTTGTCATGTATACAATCGTTGGGCCGAGACAAAGTCCACTACCAACTATCTCAAATAAAATGTACAAGAAATGATCGATAAAATAATGAGACGAACCAAGCGCAGTCGTCTTCGAAAGAATGGAGAAGATCACTGTCTTGGCTAGAACACCTGCAAAATCACATAAGCACACACCTGAAGAGATAACCAGGTCCTCAGAGGGACGTAACAAGATACAATAAACATGCCATATAAATACTGAATATAAAATATGCCACAATCAAAGAAAGTGATAAGACATAATAAGGTAATCTAACCATACTAAAGTGATCATGCAAATGAGAAACAATCCTTCGACGCATGAGCCCTGGCTGTAAATGGGATCAGCATAGTCCCCATATAGGGAACCAGGGGCCTACGTCCGTAACGTCCGAAGATCGTCAGAGGACATCATGTGCAAGGGGCTACGTCCATAACGCTCTGG
Source organism: Iris pallida (assembly GCA_029216955.1). Classification (NCBI taxonomy): domain Eukaryota; kingdom Viridiplantae; phylum Streptophyta; class Magnoliopsida; order Asparagales; family Iridaceae; genus Iris; species Iris pallida. The sequence goes on from JANAVB010017998.1 coordinate 6,539,109, forward strand.
ATAACGTCAGAGGGAACCTGGAGCCTGTGTCTCCGGCGGAGTGCACAGGTAATAAGGGAAATGCGTAGAAGACCATACGTCAGGTAATGTTCTCCCCATCCAATGTACCTGTCAAGTCGCATCCACGACCATGTACCTCTACTAACTGCTAAGTCTTCTAACACGCCTCTATTAGCAGTTAGCCCTAACGCATGCACATGGGGGATCAGCCCACGCGTAAGAACCTCTACATGCTACTCATCTCACACATCCTCGTGGTACGACTGTGTCAAGGTATATGCAATACACTACAACGGTAGTCTCTTAACTCTAAGTCCATATGCAATCAAAGGATAATAACAAAGTATATCTAATATCACTGTGCAGACAATAAATCAAGAACTACAAGAACTGGAAATAATGAACAGTGATATGTAATAAAATGCAACTGAATATAACAGTATAATGGCAAGGTATCTTGCCTGCGGGTGGTGCGAGAAGCAGCAAAATCCAACAATCAGAATCGTTAACACGAAAGTCAAAATCCACAAGAAGCTCCGGATGCTGAAAAAACATCACGAAGAGTTTGGAATAAAAGATACCGGAGGAAACCTGTCCAAAAGTTAAATTCTGGAGAGGGGTAAAATCGTAATTTCGGGTCAAAACGATGTCCGCCGTTGGAACCCACTTTGCACCGAAATGCGTGCCAGAACCTACGGTCTCTAAGGTCATCAAAATACATGTCTACAGATTTGTTTTGATGAGACTAACCCAACGGTATGTCCAATTTTGGATTCCGGTGGGCTGTGCACAAAATCGCCCGTTGAGTGGGATTGTGGGCCCGCCAAAATAGTGTCCGATCAACGGTCTCAGAATCGGACCAAACTTGGCTCACAGGACCAGAAAAATATTCGAGTCCAATGGCGCAAGTTTCATCGCAATATGAGTGTGCAAAGTTGTGACTTAATTTGCAAAGAGTCGATACGGGGTATCTCGACGGATACGCATTGATTTCGTCGCGCACATGCAATAAAATCGTGTTCCGTCAGTTACCACACATCGACAACATCCATACGCGCCTTTCGATGCATATAGTGTGCGACCACGTCGTCCGGTTTATCGGGACAGACGCCGTATCAGATTGTTTCTCTACTTATTGAAAACAGAATTTACAGTTTTTCGAAAAACTTTAACAACGTGTAACTTTCTACATACTAGATAAAAAGTGAATCCAAAAGGTGCGTTACAATCTCGGTTAGGTTTATTTGACTGCCTTCAATTAGTTTTTACGAAAGCTTAATGGACAGCAAGAAAAGTGGCCGAAAATTTGGCGTTTCAAAACAGTTTTTAATATTCAGAAAAGTAGGTTTCTCTCCAACTTCGTCTCGATTTTTCGAGCAAGTTGGATGGTCATGTCAAAATCCACCTTGGGGATCTTGAAGAGGGTCAAGTCTACTTTCCAGAACATTTTACGGATCGGAAATCGGAGTTACGAGCAAAAAGTTACGTCGTAGGGAAGTAGGGTACCTTGAGTGGAAAAACTGCTTCGGGGTGACGCGGGGCTGACTTTCGATGCTCCGTTCATCGCGCACAAAGCTCCGTCGCTGGTGAAACGAATTCGTAGGCGAAGAGGGTATGATCAGCCTCAATTTTCATTTTGGAAGATTAGGATTTTAAGGCTTGTGGAAAAAGTTATATATAACAAGTTCGTTGAAAAACCTAATACTACTACTATTAGTAATGAACAATTAGGCTTTGCCTACGGGTTGGGAGCGGAATAAACGTGCTGTAGCAGCATCAAAAGGGAAGGAGGGGCCCGCCCACTTATGTGGTGGGTGTACTTTTTATTTTTTATTTTTTTTCTTTTTCTTTTTCTTTTCTTATTCCTTTCTTAAACTTTAATATATATATCTATATATATATATGTACATATCCATAAATACACCAAAAAAATCTATTTAAATTCCAAATACCATTTAAAAGTCAACTATCCAATTATTTAATATATTTGAGCATATCTACATATATATAAATCCAATCCTTAATAAATCAACTAAAAATAATAATAATATTTAAATAGGTAAACATGTTTATTAAATCTCCACCAATTTGAAATAAAGTTTAATATTATCTAACTATATATGATGCATCTAAAATATATTTTACATATATACACAAATTTAAATTACCATAAAGGCAACAATAACAATATCACATTAATATCAAATAATATCAACAATAATAAAATGTCTATTAAATTTTCACAAAATAAATTTAGTAATAATAAAATAATAAAAATTGTTCCAACGTGTGAACTTTACCACACACCCTCATCCGGGTCCAGGAACATGTACAAATTATAAAATATTATTTAATAATAAAATACCATTAATTGTACAAATATTTAAATAATTAGAAATTGTATATAAAATTCTAAAATAGTTTAGGAAATATTTCTAAGTACATAAAATATGACTACATGGCCACATTTGGTCACACTACCTGCTTACATGGGCTAAAATTGGTTCGGGCCCAATTCGGACTGGTTTGGACAACCCGGATCATCTAAAAATCAATATAAAGTAATATCTAAATAAAATATTTAAATACGTTATTTCACAACTCGGCCTGGTTTTCCTAGTTCGGACTGAACTATGGCTAGGCCTCCCATGACATGGCTAATATAATGGTCAAAGCACACTACTACATCTTTCGTGCCAAAATTCATAGTCGTCGTGTTCCAAAATTCAACAATGGCTAAGGTCATTTCTAATGAAATAAATAATAAAAATCATAAATTGCATAAATAAATTTGAAGTCTATTAAAATAATAAAAATAATTTAAAAAATAGGGGTTTTACATCCTACCCAACTTACAAGAATTTCGTCCTCAAAATTTAGGATTAATAGGGTAGATAGGGTTGAGAGATAGGAAGAGTTCGTCAATACCAAAAGGCAATTAAAATTGTGGAGGAGGCGATAAAACGGCGTTCAACACCACCATGCAATAGAAAATTGTGGAGTCGATATATCCAAAATATATTATGGTTATGGATTTGAATAAGGGTTGCTAACGAAGGTGACAAAATTTTGAATATCTAATTTAGAAGAACAGTAAGGAAGTGAGTAGACCAAAAAAAAATAAGTTAAACATTTAGGAGAGGTGATTCCTTATGGGAGAACTGGATACTAATCGTCTTGGTCGAGGGTTTGATTAAGTGAACGATTAGAATAATTCTCGAGTGCTTAAGAATAATTGGGAGGGCACGATAACAATTCTAGGGTTGAGAAATGAGGAGTAGTTAAAGACGAGGATATAGCCACATGAGTCGGTCGGTGGCTATCTACATTTGTGTATAATTAACCGATTGGGCATCCAAAGATGATACCTTGAGTCTATCTTAGCAAGTACACTGCCTTGTCTTTCCAAAATTAGTAAAAGACAAGAACAACAAAGGTTTCAAAGACGATGTTATATATTGAGTACGAATTACGGGATTCATAGGAGGCAAAAATAATTCAAAAGAGAATTATCAAGGCTGTCGCGGGAGAGACCCTAAGGCAGGTTTAACTATATCTCCATCCGCATAGAATAAGATATGATAAGCGAACCAAAGTGCAATAGGTTGATCAGACCATCATGCACCGGTTCTGATTAGACAATATGTTAGTGGGTGCACCCAATAAAATATGTCATGATCAAGCTTGATAACGAAATAAGCTTGTAAAACTGAAGCTACATTAGCAGCATGAGATAGTCAAAATATGAGCAAGGGAGGTACTGATGAAGAAATTTTAAATAGTCCAAGACCTTTTAAAATCAAGGCTTGCCCGAAGTTTGGGCCTATACAGTTGTCCCAGTGTTTTTTCATTTATGGCTTGGTAGACTAGATAAGGTAGGGTCCTCTGAATTTATAGTCTAAGTGAACTTACCAATGTGGTTCACAAGGAAAAAGGTTTGTTGGGCCGTGAGGTATTCTACTCAACTTACAAGAGTTAAGCTAGTAATGTGATAGGACAATGGGTTAAGCAATCAAGATAAAGCAAAATTCTAAGCATTTAAGGAATTAAGTAGAACAAAATCACATATCGGGTCGAAAGAATTGAGTCGAGGTTGAATCTCTATCCGTGGTCAAAAAAATATATATATCGGTATCATGGTAAAGATTATAGTTTGGTCATTTTGATCAGAAGGTCATATTATGCAAATAGTGTACAAGGAGACGTGTTTTTGTGGGACATGATATATCTACGTGAATGTGGGCTTGTCTAGGCCTTACATATGGAATTTGTTAGAAAAAAAAGTCTAGTGTTGTACTCCAAATATCTAAGTCACGGTAAGGGATGCAAAAAAAGATCGAAAATAGAAAGTGGGAGTTCACGAGATGATAATTAATGCACAAAATAAAAAAGATTAAGTTAAAGCATGAGATAAAATTAATTAAAGAATCCATAAAAATAATTTAGGAACAAAATTCTGGAGAGAAGATAGTCTCCTAGATGAATACAGTTAAGGAACCATTAAATCATTATTCAAATTGCAAGTGGGTTAGAAGTTCGCAATTAAAAGATATAGAATTGAAGGAAGGTCGAGTAAGCCGAGGTGGAAATACAGTCACATAGCTAGGTAGATGACTAACAACACTTGTGTATATACTACTATCATGGTCATGGGTGACATGGCAATTAGTGTGGAATACTCAGTAGGGTTATCTTGGGGCCTACCATTAAAATTAAACTCAAGTTTCCTCCAAAAAGTTTCAAAAATAAACCTTTTTAAAAATAAACCACCAAATTTATATTCACTCCAAGCAGTTCAAATTCATCATAAAAATTTAAATCACTCTCATAAATCTCAAATCAAAATTTTATCACGTTACTACTAACCCTTTCCAAAATTAACGTTTAAACTCAACTATTTAACTCAAGAGTTCATAATTTACGAATCCATAAAATTTCACAATCAATCAAATTTTAACACTCTAAAATTTTCAAATAACTCATAATAAAACTCTTAGCATATTAAATGCAATCTCAAAAATTAAGCTCAATGCTCTCATAAATTTTAACTTCTATTCATGCTAAGTTATTCCAACAAATCACAACTTTTATATGGTAACTTTCTTTAATCAATCAAAAATTTCCATCACATCCTTCGAAATTCTCCAAAAATTTAATATTAGCAATCCCATATTAAACTAAATTTTCAAATAATCTTATCAGTCAAATCTCTTTTTTTTTAACCAAAAATCTAAATAGATTTGTAAATCCTCAATCATAGGAAACAATTTAAAATAAAGAAAAATTCTCAAAATCGTTTTCAATTATTGTAAACCAAAATTTACCATAATTACTTTCACTTAAAATTCAAAATTTACTAAACACGAAAATCGTAAGTCGTACAACTCAATTTAAATAATTCCTACGGCCATTTTTAAAAGATAAGATCATTCATAAACCAAATTTATAATCGTGCAAAGGTGTATAACCATAATCCAATAAATCATAAACATCAAAACTCGAAATTAATAAATTTTATATTTGTTCAAAGATGTATAGCTATAACCCATAATTCATAAATATCACAATTCGAAAAGCAAATCAATTTTTTTTTATACTAGTGCAAAGACGTATAACTATAACCCAATAAATCATAAATATCAATTCTCAAAAGCCAATCAATGGTATAAAGATTCTATCTCTTTTTTTTTCCTTCCTGCAGTATCAATCCTTTGGTGTTTACTATTTAGAAATCTCAAGGTTAAAACTTTCCGTGGTAATATCCTACTTTACCAATTACTAATCATTAAATCACACAAAAGACCTTTTTAACTCAATTAGAGTCTTGAATGTATTCCAATTGCCAATATAACCATTATAGCCATGTGTTTGACCTATGAGCATATACTAGTGCATGTAGTCATCTTCCTAGTTGACACTAAGCACGAAAATAAGAATCAACGGTAGAAAGGAATCAAGCAAGATGCAGTTCAAAGAGGTCGAACAAGAGTTCGAAAATTGAAGTCAAGGGAAGAGGTCAAACTGTATGGATGAGATTCCTAGATTCTAATCCTATGTTGCAGGCTCACATCGGTACAATTACATAACCGAAGTGACAAACTCGACCTGCATGGGCCACCACAAAAACATGTAACATCCCAGTCCCAAAATGTGTAGAACTAGAACGTAATCATGCCAGCTGTATACATACGAAGTATATAGACCCTCGTATATATACATAAGCTATAAAATACAGTAACCAAGGTACTAAATCTCATCCACAAAGATAAATAATGATATAAAAGCAACTTTGAATTTTGTCATGTATACAATCGTTGGGCGGAGACAAAGTCCACTACCAACTATCTCAAATAAAATGTATAAGAAGTGATCGATAAAATAATGAGACGAACCAAGCGCAGTCATCTTCGAAAGAATGGAGAAGATCACTGTCTTGGCTAGAACACCTGCAAAATTACAGAAGCACACACCTGGAGAGATAACCAGGTCCTCAGAGGGACGTAACAAGATACAATAAACATGCCATATAAATACTGAATATAAAATATGCCACAATCAAAGAAAGTGACAAGACATAAACAAGGTAATCTAACCAAACTAAAGTGATCATGCAAATGAGAAACAATCCTTCGACGCATGAGCCCTGGCTGTAAATGGGATCGGCATAGTCCCCATATAGGGCACCAGGGGCCTACGTCCGTAACGTCCGAAGATCGTCAGAGGGCATCATGTGCAAGGGGCTACGTCCATAACGCTCTGGATAACGTTAGAGGGCACCTGGAGCCTGCGTCTCCGGCGGAGCGCACAGGTAATAAGGGAAGTGCATAGAAGCCCATACGTCAGGTAATGTTCTTCCCACCCAATGTACCTGTCAAGTCGTATCCACGACCATGTACCTCTACTAACTGCTAAGTCTTCTAACACGCCTCTATTAGCAGTTAGCCCTAACGCATGCACATGGGGGATCAGCCCACGCGCAAGAACCTCTACATGCTACTCATCTCACACATCTTCGTGGTACGACTGTGTCAAGGTATATGCAATACACTACAACGGTAGTCTCTTAATTCTAAGTCCATATGCAATCAAAGGATAATAACAAAGTATATCTAATATCACTGTGCAGACAATAAATTAAGAACTACAAGAACTGGAAATAATGAACAGTGATATGTAATAAAATGCAACTGAATATAAACAGTATAATGGCAAGGTATCTTGCCTGCGGATGGTGCGAGAAGCAGCAAAATCCAACAATCAGAATCGTTAACACGAAAGTCAAAATCCACAAGAAGCTCCGGATGCTGAAACAAACATCACAAACGAGTTTGGAATAAAAGATATACCTAGGAAACGCTTGTCCAAAAGTTAAATTCTGGAACAGAGGTAAAATCGTAATTTCGGGTCAAAACGATGTCCGCCATTGGACCAGCTTTGCACCGAAATACGTGCCAGAACCTACGGTCTCTAAGGTCATCAAAATATATGTCTACAGATTTGTTTTGATGAGACTAACCCAATGGTATGTCCAATTTTGGATTCCGGTGGGCTGTGCACAAAATCGCCCGTTGAGTGGGATTGTGGGCCCGCCAAAATAGTGTCCCGATCAACGGTCTCAGAATCGGACCAAACTTGGCTCACAGGACCAGAAAAATATTTTGAGTCCAATGGCGTAAGTTTCATCGCAATATGATGAGTGTGCACAAAGTTGTGACTTAATTTGCAAAGAGTCGATACGGGGTATCTCGACGGATACGCATTGATTTCGTCGCGCACTTGCAATGAAATCGTGTTCCGTCAGTTCCCACACGTCGACAACATCCATATGCGCCTTTCGATGCATATAGTGTACGATCACGTCGCCCGATTTGTCGGGACAGACGCCGTATCGGAGTGTTTCTCTACTTATTGAAAACAGAATTTACAGTTTTTCGGAAAACTTTAACAATGTGTAACTTTCTACATACTAGATAAAAAGTGAATCCAAAAGGTGCGTTACAATCTCGGTTAGGTTGTATTTGACTGCCTTTAATTAGTTTTTACGAAAGCTTAATGGACAGCAAGAAAAGTGGCCGACAAGTTGGCGTTTCAAAACAGTTTTAATATTCAAAAAAGTGGGTTTTTCTCCAACTTCGTCTTAATTTTTTGAGCAAGTTGGATGGCCATGTCAAAATCCACCTTGGGGATCTTGAAGAGGGTCAAGTCTACTTTCCAGAACATTTTACGGATCGAAAATCGGAGTTACGAGCAAAAAGTTACGTCGTAGGGAAGTAGGGTACCTTGAGTGGAAAAACTGCTTCGTGGGTGACGCGGGGCTGACTTCTGATGCTCCGTTCGTCGCACACAAAGATCCGTCGCTGGTGAAACGAATTCGTAGGCGAAGAGGGTATGATCAGCCTCAATTTTCGTTTTGGAAGATTAGGATTTTGAGGCTTGTGGAAAAAGTTATATATATAACAAGTTCGTTGAAAAACCTAATACTACTACTATTAGTAATGAACAATTAGGCTTTGCCTACGGGTTGGGGGCGGAATAAACATGCTGTAGCAGCATCAAAAGGGAAGGAGGGGCCCGCCCACTTATGTGGGTGGGTGTACTTTTTTATTTATTTATTTTTTTTTCTTTTTTTTCTTTTCTTATTCCTTTCTTAAACTTAATATATATATCTATATATATATATATATATATATATATATATATATATATTATATATATATATATATATATATATATATATATATATATTATATATATATATATATATATATATATATTTATATATATATTTATATATATCTATATATATATATATATATATATATATATATATATGTACATATCCATAAATACACTAAAAAATCTACTTAAATTTCAAATACCATTTAAAAGTCAACTATCCAATTATTTAATATATTTGAGCATATCTACATATATATATAAATCCAATCCTTAATAAATCAACTAAAAATAATAATAATATTTAAATAGGTAAACGTGTTTATTAAATCTCTACCAATTTGAAATAAAGTTTAATATTATCTAACTATATATATGATGCATCTAAAATATATTTTTACATGTATACATAAATTTAAATTGCCATAAAAGGCAACAATACTAATATCACATTAATATCAAATAATATCAACAATAATAAAATGTCTATTAAATTTTCACAAAATAAATTTAGTAATAATAAAATAATAAAAATTGTTCCAACGTGTGAACTTTACCACACACCCTCATCCGGGTCTAGAAACATGTACAATATTGTAAAATATTATTTAATAATAAAATACCATTAATTGTACAAATATTTAAATAATTAGAAATTGTACATAAAATTCTAAAATAGTTTAGGAAATATTTCTAAGTACATAAAATATGTCTACATGGCTACATTTAGTCACACTACCTGCTTACATGGGCTAAAATTGGTTCGGGCCCAATTCGGACTGGTTTGGATAACCCGGATCATCTAAAAATCAATATATAAAGTAATATCTAAATAAAATATTTTAAATGCGTTATTTCACAACTCGGCCTGGTTTTCCTAGTTCGGACTGAACTATGGCTAGGCCTCCCACGACATGGCTAATATACTGGTCAAAGCACACTACTACATCTTTCGTGCCAAAATTTATGGTCGCCTTGTGTTCCAAAATTCAACAATGGCTAAGGTCATTTCTAATGAAATAAATAATAAAAATCATAAATTGTATAAAATAAATTTGAAGTCTATTAAAATAATAAAAATAATTTAAAAAATGGTAGTTTTACACACGGGACCTCGTTGTAACAGATGTCGTCGATTTGGACACCTAGTCGTCGATTGCGAAGTTCTTGAAGGAGGATGCTGGAACCATCGTAAAAGGGGACACTTTAGTTCAAATTGCTCGGCCAAGAGATCGAAGCCAACGGCGCCTCAGCAGCAGCAAAATCATCCAGGGAACTAGGGACCAGCACCTCGAGCCCAACAAACTGTACCGCAAAATGGTCAGGATCGTCGCCCCAATGCCTAGGACCGTGTCTATGCCATGACTCAAGATGAGGCATTTGCCTTTGATACAGTCGTGACAGGTACACTACTCTTCAATAATAAACCTACTCGTGTACTGTTCAATTCGAGTGCTACCCATAGTTTTATAGTGGCAGATTTTATTGATGAACACAAATTCCCCATGGCACCATTAGGCTTTAACCTTAGCGTTAGCACCCCTTCAGGCACACAAATCCCTGTAAACACTATCTGTAGAGATGGCTACATATGTATAGGTGGAAGAAAATTAACTCTAGATGTGATAGTTATGGACCTTAAGGACTATGACATCATTCTGGAGATGGATTGGCTCGGCGCTTGCTCGACCACTATTGACTGTGCAGGAAATAAGGTCACCTTCTACCTATCGGAGGAGCCTGAATTTTGCTACGCGTGTGACAAAGCGTCGATAACCTGCATGGTGATCTCGACGGATGCTGTATTCTGAATGTAAAAGCTACTTGGCGTCTGTTTGAGACACGCGACAGGATGGTGCAAACGTGGATCAAACCGACGTTGTGGCAGAATTCCCAAACGTGTTCCCGGACAAGCTACCTGGCATGCCACCCAATCGAGAAATTGAGTTCACTATTGATACCTTCCCCAATACTCGACCGATTTCCAAGGCCCCGTACAGAATGGCCCCTGCAGAATTAAAAGAACTTAAAGTGCAACTACAGGAATTGCTTGACAAAAGGTTCATTCGTCCTAGCGTCTCGCCATGGGGTGTGCCTGTGCTGTTTGTCAAGAAGAAAGATGGGTCGATGCAGCTCTGCATCGACTACCGGGAATAGAATAAAGCCACCGTCTAGAACAAATACCCCTGCCCTGCATCGACGATTTGTTTGGTCAGCTCTAAGGTGCCACGATGTTTTTGAAGATTAATCTTCGATCGGGTTATCATCAGCTCATGGTCAAGCCAGAGGACATGCCAAAGTCTGCCTTTTGCACTCGTTACGGCCACTACGAGTTCTTGGTGATGCCATTCAGCCTGAAAAATGCTTCTGCTACCTTCATGGATCTAATGAATTAGGTGTTCTGTCCGTTCTTCGATAAATTCGTAGTAGACTTCATAGACGATATCCTCGTCTACTCGAAGGATCGAGTGCAACACGTAGAACATCTGCGGACCATACTTCAGACCCTTCAAGATAATCAGTTGTTTGCAAAGAGGAGCAAATGTGAGTTCTGGCTGAACAGCGTATCTTTTCTTGGGCACATCATCTCCGCTGAAGGCATTTCAGTTCATCCGAAGAAAGTTGAGACAGTTATTGATTGGAAACGGCCAGCATCTGTCAGTAAACTTGAAGATTCCTCAGTTTAGTGGGTTACTATAGACGCTTTATAAAAGACTTCATAAAGATCACATCGCCCTTGAATCGCCTCACCGAAAAGGGAGTCGCGTTCTTGTGGTCAGACGACTATGAAGCTTTATTCCAGGAGCTAAACCAGCAGCTCGTTTCGGCCCCGATACTCGCTCTTCTGGAAGGGAACGAGGGATTTTAAATCTTCAGCGATGCTTCTGGCCAGGGTTTGGGGTGTGTGCTCATACAGCAGGACAAGGTGATATGTTTTGCTTCCAGACAGCTCAAGCCGTATGAGAAGAACTATCCCACTCATGACCTAGAATTAGCGACAATTGTTTACGTTGAAGCTGTGGCACCACTATCTTTATGGCATGGCATGCAGGATTTATATGGACCATAAGAGCCTCAAGTATCTCTTCACCCAGAAAGAACTGAATTCACAGCTGAGGTGATGGCTGGAACTGATTAAAGACTACGACTTGTCGATCGACTATATGGCGGGCAAGGAGAATGTTGTGGCAGATACACTGAGTCGGAAGTACATAGCTTCACTATCTATCAACAGTCGACTGCTGCGTGACTTAGAAGGAATGGGCACAGAACTCCGAGTTTGATTTATGGGCGCACAGCTGGTACAACTGTGGCTAGAACCAAGCCTTTTGGAAAAGATCAAGTCTGCTCAGAAGGATGATCAATACCTAGAGAAGATACAAAATCTAATATCAACAGGAAAGGCATCTGACTTTGCAGAGGACGAGTCGGGGACATTACGAGTGAAGGGCAGGCTATGTGTACCATATAACCCAGAACTTAGAAAGAAGATAATTTCGAAAGCGTATTATGCAAATATTCTTTGCATCCTAGCAGCACCAAGATGTATAAGGACCTCCGCATTGTCTTTTGGTGGCATGGCATGAAGAGAGATATTACACTCTTCGTGTCATAATGTATGGCCTGTCAGCAGGTAAAAGCTGAGCACTAGCGATCGGGCAGGAAGATGCAGAACCTTGTCATTCCAGAATGGAAATAGGATCACATCATTATGGACTTTGTTGTTGGCCTGAAGAAGATGCCACGGGGAAACGATGCCATCAGGGTGATCGTCGATCGATTAACCAAGTAAGCAAACTTTATTGCCATTAAAGTCACTTAGAGCATCAATCGCCTTGCGGAGATCTATCTTGATGAAGTAGTTCGGCTGTACAAAATTCCAGTATCAATTATCGTAGATCAGGATAGGCGATTCATGCCACGCTTTTGGTGCAGTCTTCATTCAGCAATGGGGACCAAGTTGAAGTTTAGCTCAGCATATCATCCTTAGACCGATGGCCAAACAGAGCGGGAGAATCAGATTCTCGAAGACATGTTACGCCTCTGTGCAATCGACTTGAAATCAAGCTGGGACGTTCATCTACCATTGGCCAAATTTGCAAATAACAACAGCTATCAGTCCAGCATCCAAATAGCACCATATAAAGCTTGTACGGCCGAAAGTGCAGACTGAGGAGAGGTTCTTCTTTGAGGGTACTCCTGGGAACAGATCCAGTGGAGACGGGGAGGGGCCTGTAGCTCAGAGGATTAAAGCACGTGGCTACGAACCACGGTGTCGGGGGTTCGAATCCCTCCTCGCCCACAACCGGTCCAAAAGGGAAAGACCTTTACCTTCGGGGGTAAGAAAATCATGATCGGGAAACCCTCATTTTTCATTTTTTGTTTGTTCTATTACGGGTCCTAGAAAGAATGACAAACCAAATAAAAAGGTCTATCTCATTAATAAAAACTATCTATGAAAATAATTTGCCTATTTGTTGGGATGAAGTTGGAGAATGGTAGATACTCAGCCCGGAACTGGTGGAGCAGACTGTACAAAAAGTTAAATTGATACGGGAGAGATTAAAGATAGCACAAAGTCAGTAGAAGAGCTATGTCGACACTCATCGGTGATCCCTTGAATTCCTGGAGGGAGATCAAGTGTTTATGAAGGTCACGCCTATGCGTAGAGTCACAAAATTTAGAGCTAAAGAAAAGTTGAGTCCAAGATTTGTCAGTCCTTTCGAGATATTGAAGCGAGTCACCCCAGTAGCTTACTAGATTACATTGCCGCCAGCACTGTCGGATGTATACAATGTCTTCTACGTCTCTCAGTTGTGAAAGTATGTACACGATCTGAGCCATATGGTAGACTTTGGTCAACTGAATCTGCAGGCAGACTTATCGTATGTTGAAGCGCCTGTGCAAATCTTGGAGCACAAGGATAAACTGCTTCGAAACTGTGACATCCTACTCGTTCGCGTGCTCTGGAAGAACCATACGGTCGAATAGTCGACCTGGGAACTGGAGTCGGAGATGAGGGAAAAGTTCCCTTCTCTATTTTTTCTAGCGATAGGTTCTTTTCTTAAGTTTCGAGGACGAAACTTTTTCTTAGTTGGTTATGGTATAGTGTCCCGTCCCTACATCGTGCCCCGTTCTCTGTCCATGGGGTGCGCGAGAAAGGAACACCGTCGTTATTGATTTGATCGGGTTCGATCGAATCGGTCGAACGGGAACGATTGAATTAAGATCCTTTTTCTCATTATGGAAAGGATTCTTCGAAATCAAGTCCCATATTTAGTGGGTTGTACCTCGAGGATAGACTCTGCGACTGAGTCAGGAGAGACCTCTCGTTGCTCTATTTTTTACGCCGCACTTGCGTTAGTTTTGGCTTTGGTTTTCTGAATGTATTTTTGTGAATATTTTCGTGAATGTTTTCATGGCTTGCATTTTGAACTCGCATTTACATATCAAACTCCTTGAATAGTACAGTATTCTAATCAGTTGCTTGTGCGATTACAAGTAATCGAGTAGGCAACATCTAACACGTCCAACAAGTCTCTCGCCTCGAACAGAAATCAAAGTGAGTGGCTGACCTCCTTCACCTCGACCCACTATCTCAAAAATAAGAACTCGGGATACCTGTATCAAATTAGAATGATTTACTCAAAAAATATAAGTTTAACGCCCAACAAGAGAAAATATAAGGTTCTAGAAAAGAGATAGCATTATTTTATGATCTGCAAAACCAAGAAATGAATCAATTATAAAGTTGTCACAACGATACCATAAAACGTACCTTAAATCACTTGTTAACATAGCACGGTCATGGACAACTTGTATACATGGGCGATCGTTTCTTCGGACGGTATTCCAGGCCTACGGGACCGATCCGGCCTAGGAAGAAACACGATAGCTATACTGGATTGTACCATAGGTATTCGGTGCTCCTTCAACGAGGCTCGCTACCCGTGTTGAACGTGCACTGTCTAAACTAAGCTATGTCCAGAATGGTTTTTATGTCAATGACCTCCGCAATTATGCACTAGTTAAACTTAGATTATGCAATATGATAGGGAAGAACATGGTAAGCTTTATGTTGCACGGCAGCCTGCCTTTGGTAAGTTCTAACGTAAATTCTACTAAATTTTGTTTCATCAAACTACTTGCATGAAACTGACTAGGATGGCTAGAAAATTCACTAAAACAAGTTGCATGTTTTATCTAAATTCTTGAACCAAATGGGAGCATGGAAAATAATTAGCCACTCGCCAGTACACGTTGATTGTACTGATCCTCACTCTCCACAGGTGCTATAAATCAGGAGGAGCGTACCACGTGACTGAAGGTAGCACTTGTGTGTTTTGAAGCTTCGTCCGTGCGTGCAAAGCCTTGACTGAATCTCTTTTGAAGACTCCGCAACTGTCCAAGCTGAGATGTCTTGACTTTCCCCTATCCCAGGTGTCTGCTTACTTTTGTTTGTATAAAGGGTACGATGTATGGAACGGCTATCTCATCAACATTCATTTTGTAATGGAGTCAGTTTGTAGCCCGTGCGACACCTTGTATCGAGTCTATAATAGGATGTTCATTATCAATAAAGCTCAAGTTTCTTCTATATATTGTGTTCAATTTACTCTGTGCACACTCTTGTTGTTGTGTTTCGGATAACCTTATGACTATGCCTTGTGCGATCGTAACTTAAGTTCACACGGCATCACGTCCGGGGGATGACTATCGATTCTATGGAAACGGGGCGTGACAATAGACTCGGACATATTTATTGTAAAAGAATAAACAAGATGTCTAGTCTAGGGCTAATCTCCAAATATAGGGGTATGGAGTTGGAGAAATGTGAGGTCTGTGCGTAGACGAAGATTACTAGAAAATTGTTCAAGCGGGTAAATCGAAGTATAGATCTTCTGAGATGGTTCACACAGATATCTGTAACTTCAAACAGTTCTCCATAAATATCGGGATAAAGTATTTTATTACTTTCATTGATGTTTTCTCAAAATACACGTTCGTTTATCTTCTCAAGTCTAAAGATAAAGCATTTAAGAAATTTAAGGACTTCAAGGCTGAAGACGAACGTCAAGCCGGACAACAACTCAAAAGACTCAGAAGTGATCGAGGTGGAGAGTATAGGTCTCATGAATTTATATCATTCTACAAAGAACATAAAATTGTCAACGAGACGACTGCTCCGTACTCACCACAATCAAATGGTGTGTAGAAAGGAAGAACAAAATGCTAACAGAGATGATGAACTCATTGTTGTTGACTGCGGGTCTTCCAAATTACTTCTAGGGTGAAGCTGTGCTTACGGCTACTTTCATTCTGAATACTAGAGTGTCACATACAACTTCGGAAGTCACTCCTCATAAACTCTGATTCAAAATTAGACCCAACTTGATTGTCATTCGAGTGAGAGAGTGTCTAGCGTATGTGAAGCTTCCGGACTTAAAGATTCAGAAGCTGGGCATGAGGACTACGAAGATAATATTTCTGGGTTATGCTAAGAAGAGTGATGCTCGAAGGTTCCTTGATATTGAATCAAATCATATCATTGAATCTCACGATACAGAATTATTTGAAGATAAATTTGCAAGGCACAAGAACATTGTTCTTACGGATATTCGAGAGAATAGTGTGGGTGCACAGATGGCTGAAGCTGCTAACGAAGATTCAGAAGATGTAGTCCAAGAAGAAGTTGTTGCAGAAACAACAATTGAATCAGAACTCACAGAACCCATATCTAAGCGAGTGAAGAGACATAAGGACTTCGGAGAGGATTTCGTCACCTATATTATGGAAGCAGATCCGCTTACCGATGATGAGGTGATGAAGACTAAAGATGTTGTTGTAAACCCCCTAAATTTTTACTATAGTTTTAATTTTTTATAAATAAGTATTTAATGGTATTTAATTTGTACTTCATATTTTTACGGCGTATGCAAGTTCATATTCACATAATTGTACGTCGCGTGCGAGTTCGCGTTCTTCGTGTTGCTCGTCGAGTACGAATATGGACGAGGTGCATACTTTTATAAAAATGTTTCATTATAGATTTATTTATATAGGCGAAGTATGGTTTCCAAAATATTATGTGATAAATATTTTGCATTGCTTAAAAAATTGTAAAAGGCGTCGCGATGAGATTCTTTTTCCAAAAATGTTATTTTTATATAGTACAGATATAGTAGTAACTTAGAAAATGTTGCAGACATAAATCTAATTCATATAAGGATTTTTATATCTAATTTTTGAAATTATTATTATACTAATTTTTACAATTTATAAAAAGATAACTCTAAACTAGTTTATTATGACTTAAATATAAGTGTTTTAAAACAGTTTTTGAATTAAATATAAGTTTATTTAGTGTGTATATATTTCGGGAACATATTATAAATTTAAATAAAGTTTTTTAAAATAAATATGACTTTATCTAATGGGGAGTTTAAACAATCATAATCCTTATCGAAATAGGGCTTCCACCTCCTATATAAGGAGAGCCCCCTTATTCTTTTTTTCTCTATAATTTTACCTTCCAACTCCTCCATAAATATTTTCCACTACAACCCAAGCATCGTGCATCGTGTCTGTGTCCCCTTCCTTATCTACTACTTGTCCCCTTGTACAAATATATTACCATCATCGTGTCGGACACACCTGACACGGCCCAATTCCTAGCTAACCCTAAGAACCTAACCATGCCCCCTGTTCTGCCTCGCCACCGTGGCCGCTTCCCTCCCAGTACCTCCACGGCATGACCGATAGCCCTGCCTACCGTTCCGCTACAACCCGACTTCCCGTCCAGTCACCGCTGGCTTCCTTCTGCCCCGGCGGTTCGACCTCTAGAACAGCACAGTCGTCCTCCACAATTTTCTCCGACGGAAGCACCCTTCAGCCGCCAGCGATCCGCCACTTTCCCGATCGGGCCGGCGCATACCCGCGGCAGATCTACCCATCATGGCACACATCCGTAGCCGAGATCGTGGCCGCACCTCGGCCCGACCCCGTCGTCGGGACAGCGGTCGGAGCATCTGCCTGACCATGCGACCGTCGTACGTGCGTCTCCTCCCGACCAAGCCACTGCCAAGTCGCCACCATCAACCCGATCACCACTAGCATGCCACCATCGACAAACCCCTCTCCCTGTCCTCCCCATCGACTTCCTCCGCAACCCTGATCCCTGAACACCAACACCATTAGCACCACCACCAAAACCCTCGCCACACTCACCCCACGGTGACCCCCGGCCAGCATCGCCGTGGCCACAGTCACCATCACCAAGAAAGAGAAAACAAAAACAACAAACCCCACCACCGTCACGTACCTCCTCCTCTTGTCCTTCGCCTCACGCCCAGCCGTATTCGATGAATGTCGCCGTGCCGATATGCCTCCTCTCCGCTCTACCGCCGAATCAGCCAATATCTGTCGCCCATCTCCATTGAGGAGCTCCTCCATGACCACCACTTCCCTTCACCGGAACCCCCCTCGTCGTCGCGTCACCGGTTACGCCACCGCCTTCGCTGCTACAACGATCGCCTCAGCACCGCTCCCCGCCTACGTGCCACTGCGAGCAGCGCCTACGGCGGCTGCGTCTGCCCCAAGGTGAGGTCTCTCTCCTTTCTCGCTCCTCTCTACTCCCATCTTCTCTCTCTCTCACACACACTCGCTTCCCTTCTCTCTCCTTTGCTTCCTCTTTCTTTTTTTTTCCCTTTTCTTTTGGGCCTTCTGTTGACCCCTCTCATACTCAAAAGAACAACAAACGTGTTGGTGTTGCCTTCTTAGTTTTTATTATACATTGTTTTTGTGTTTGGTTTAATTTTATTAATTACTTAATATTATGAATATATTGGGTAAGAGTATATAAATACTATGTATTTAATCGATATAAATTACTGTTAAATACCTAAATACTACTACTGTTATATTTATTATTATTGTATATATGTAGTAGATAACTATTTTTATGAGCCAAAATATATTGCGACAATATTTTCTATTTTTATCTATTCAAAATAAATATGTATAATTGACATAACTTAGAGTTGCCCTAAAAATTTTCTATATTAATAATATATTTTTAATAACAAAAACATGGCTTTCTATCTAAATATCCTATTTTTACAACTTAGATTTTTTTAGCCTAAAAATATTTTGGACTAATAAAATATAGTTTCCAATTGATAAAACGATTTCCTAAAAACTATTTTAACTAATATTATATATATATTCTTTTAAAAGTGTATAAATATTTTCTAAATATATTTTCTAAATTAAGGGTTCCTTCGTCTAAATCAAATTTTCCTCCTTAGATTAAATTCTCTTAGAACATGACTGATCCGATATTCATATTTCCTTGGGGAACCGAACTCTCCACATCAACCCTGGCTAGTCTAACCAATCGGAACTTTTCATATCATTGTACCACAAGGTGACATAACAGGCAATATATCTTACCATATTTACTGCTTACATTTAGTTGTATTTTATTATTCATTTATTGTATCTATATTTCCTGTTTATTATTTTTCTTCTTGCATATGGGCCTAGAGTTAAGGGAATACCGCCAAAGTAGTGCATGTAATTAACTTCTCACGAAGGTAACACGAGGTGTGTGTGAGTTGTGAGTAACATATAGAGGTCACTTGCGTGTTGGCTGATCACCCATGCACATGCGTTGGAAATAACTGTCAATAGATGCATGTTAGAAGACTTGACAGTTATTAAGTATAGAACAGTGTTGTGGAAGCGACATGTGTTGGTGCACCGTGGTTATGACGTATGTATAGTATTATTGGAGGGATAGGACAGCTATTAGCATAGTGGCTACATTTACTTTTACACATATTTTAGGCCGATAGCGACTCGGATGAGCGCTACTTACTACCCCGGGGCCGATAGCGACTCGGATGAGCGCTAATTACTGCCCATGGCCGATAGTGACTGGGATGAGCGCTACTTACTTCCACTCTTTATTTACTCTGTTGATCCTACAGCCCCTGCGTAGAACGCTGTCCTCAAAGTATATATCACTTAGTTGGTTAGGAACCCAGTTGTGTTGTAGTTTTATAGTATTTACTTTTGCAATTATACATGGCATGTTCTTCCTGTATCATGTTACGTCCCTCTAAGGACCTGGTGATTTCTTCAGGTATGTTTTTATGATTTTTGCAGGTGCTCTAGCCAAGGTCATAGTTTACAATTTACCTTCGCGATGCTAGCTCTTGGATCGTCTTTCGCTTCGCTCGACTCTTCCATCGTTGCTATGTATTTCTCTTCCTTTAGTTGGTAGTGGATTTGTCTCCGCCCAATAGTTTTGTACAAATAACATTTATAAGTTGATTTTATGATATATTTATTTGTGGATGAGATTAGTTTCATGGCTCTCTATATTTTATAGCTTATGTATACATACGAGGGGTCCATATACTTCGTATGTATACAGTTGACATGTCTACGTACTTAGTCTTTGTATTTTGGGGCTGGAGCGTTATATGTTTTTGTGGTGGCCCATGCAGGTCTCGAGTTTATCACATCGGTTACGTTACTGTACTGATGTGAGCCTGCATATAGGATTAGAGTCTAGGATCCCATCTACATACTTGACATCACTTCTTGTCTCCAAATTTTGAACTCCGGTTTGTCTTTCTTGTTTTGCATCTTGTTTGATTCCTTCCTACCGTAAATTCTTATCTCTTGTGCTTAGTGGCAGTTAGGAAGATGACTACACTAGTATATTCTCATAGGTCAAACACATGGATTAAAAGGTTACATTAACAATTAATATGCATTGAGGTTCTATTTGAGTATAAAGGCATTTATTTTCCTAGAAGTATGATCTTAATGATTAGTAAATTCCAAGTTGGGTAGTAGTGATTACCGACTATGAGGGATAGTTAGAATTTTATTTTGACACTACCAAGTGGTGTACACAAGAGGATAGTTACCATCTATATACGATTGAAAAAAAAACAAATTGAATTGATTGTTAAGTTTGATTTGGAAGATTTTTGAAAATATTTATGAATTTGGGATTTTAGCTATACATATTTTGAGAATATGAAATTTATTTGGGAAAATTTTTAAATTTCTTATGATTGATTAATATATATTATGATTTTAATGTCTCGATGTTGGAAAAAAAATTTGACTTTTGAAGATTTTAGAGTAGTTATGACTTGCTCGAAGTTTAGATATACATTTTGAAAGATATAGAATCAATTCGAGGAGTTATTTTAAATGCTCAATTTTTGTTTGAATCACGATTGATAAGATTATTTAAAACTTGAGCTTACATTTTGGGTTGATTGTAATATGCTAAGAGTTATCTCGAGGTTATTTGAGAAATTTTAAATTTTTTTAAGTTATAATTTGTTATGGAAGTTTAGTAAAAAAAAGGATTTGACGACTGATAGGATTATTTGAATATTGAGTTTTATTACAAGTTTTGGGAAAATTTATTAATGATATGATGAAAAGTTATTTTAGATTGATTAAAGGAATTTACATTTTAAGTTATGATTATGTTGGACGATTTAGAATGAATAGAAATTATGGTAGATTATTTTCTGAGAATTTTTGTGAAGGCTCGAGTTCAAGAAGTTAGACTTATAATGGTAGACAACCAAGATAGCCCTAATGAGATAGAGTAGTCCACATTAGTGACATATCACCCATGGCCATGATAGTTGTAAATACTCAAGTATAGTTAGTCATCTACTAAACCATGTAATCATATCTCAATCTTGACTCACTCGACCTTCCCTCAAATCTAGATCTTTTATCGTGACCATCTAATTATTTGAAACTTAGAAATGATTAGAATCATTCCCTTAACCATACCCTTATCTATGAGACTATTTTCTCTCTAAAAACTGTGTCCCTAACTTATTTTACCTTGATCTTCGAGATTTTCTAAATTATCTTTATTTCGCGCTTTAACCTTTTTATTTTTGTGCATTAATTAGTACCTCGTGAAAACCCACTTTCTATTTTGATCATTTGGTGTCCCCTATAGTGACTTTGATATTTGGAGCACAACACTAGGCTTTTCCTTCCAAACAATTTCATATGCAAGACATAGACGACTCCACCTTCATGTAGGTATATCATGTCCCACTAAAACACGTTCCCTTGTACTCTATTTTTATGATACAACTTTCGAGTCAAAATGGCTAACTATAAACCCTACCATAATATCATTGTCCCTTCTGACTTCAAATACGGACTCAACATCGCCTCAAATCTTCGTCCCAATATATGATTGCGAACTACTTGATTACTTAAATGCTTAACTCTGTATTTTATCTTGATTGCTTGACCCTTATCTTGTATTATCTTGATTTACTTAGACCCATAACACCTTTACTCTTCATACAATATTAGCAAACCCTTACTTTTCTTCCTTCCAATTAAATTGCTTCACTTATATTTCATTATGATTCCTTCGTAGTTTATGCAACATTGTTCCTTGTATGATTCCCGTATGAGAAGATGAAATTTGATCATGACATCCTTTGGTTAATAAAGGTTAGATTAGAGAACCCCACAACAGGAAAAAATAATATAATTGGTTTAGATAATTATGAGATTACGAGATATAGATTGGACATAAGTGAAAAATGTGCGATAAATCCAAATGGATGAAGTGAGAAATGTTATATTGTGTTGATAAAACAATCAAGGGTAAATAGACTCCTCAATTTTCAAAATTTGTTTTGAGGTAACCAAATATTAGGCAAAGAATTTTCTAAAGTTTTGGTGGTTTAAGAACCAAATTTATATATTAAATTGATGAATGCAAATTCTTGACAGAGACAATGTGGACTTGCCTTCGATAAAATATACTGTTATGATGATATTAGTTTCCAGGGATAACCAAATTGTTGAAGAAAGATTTTAACACTTTTAGATGCATTAAGAATTATGTTTCTAAGGTAATTATGGAAGGGAAGTTTATGATAGGTGATGTTTCAACGAATCAAAATGACGACAAAATTTAGTGAGAAAATATTTATATAAATATAACTTGGAAGAAGTTGATTAGAGAGTTATCGAATTCAAAAATTCTAGATTTATGGCAGTCTATTATGGGATGGATTTATATGTGTATTCCTTAAAAGAGGGAAAGGAAGATGTGTATACGAAAATATAAATTTTATGGGATATCAACTCTGAGAAGAAATCAAAATTTTTGAAGATTTAGTATTGATAAGAGGATAATAATGATTCGAAGATTTAACCATATGGTAACCCACTCGGCAGTATGAACTAGCAATCAAAATTTGGGATAAAGGAGACTATTGCCTATTTATAAGTTGCACGTCTATAGGATAATGGTAGCATGGATTGATTCCAAACCTTGATAGTTTGTCATGCATTGACCATCTCAAACCGTTTAAATTTTCATTGCATATCGTTTCTTCACTCGTCCGAGGAATTAACTCGTGGCTTCTTATGGCAAAACTCTTTCTAACTCCTCAACCCTACATATCCTATTTATTCCTAAAATTTCGAGGACAAAATTCTTTTAAGTTGGGTAGGATGTAAACCCCCTAAATTTCTACTACGATTTTAAATTTTTTATAAATAAGTATTTAATGGTATTTAATTTATACTTCGTATTTTTACGGCGCATGCAAGTTCATGTTCTCATAATTGTACGTCGCATGCGAGTTCGCGTTCTTCGTGTTGCTTGTCGAGTGCGAATATGGACGAGGTACATACTTTTATGAAAATGTTTTATTATAAATTTATTTATATAGGCGGAGTACGGTTTCCAAAATATTATGTGATAAATATTTTGCATTGCTAAAAAAAATTGTAAAAGGCATCGCGATGAGATTCTTTTTCCAAAAATGTTATTTTTATATAATACAGATATAGTAGTAACTTAGAAAATGTTGCAGACATAAATCTAATTCATATAAGGATTTTATATCTAATTTTTGAAATTATTATTATACTAAATTTTACAAGTTATAAAAAGATAACTCTAAACTAGTTTATTATGACTTAAATTGGCATTCGATTTTATCAAATAATTTTTAATAGTTTTTGAATTAAATATAAGTTTATTTAGTGTGTTTATATTTCGGGAAGATATTATTTATTTAAATAAAGTCTTTTAAAATAAATATGACTTTATCTAATGGGGAGTTTAAACAATCCTAATCCTTATCGAAATAGGGCTTCTACCTCCTATATAAGGAGAGCCCCCTTATTCTCTTTTTCTCCATAATTTCACCATTCAACTCCTCCACAAATATTTTCCACCACAACCCAAGCATCGTACATCGTGTATGTGTCCCCTTCCCTATCCACTATTTATCCCCTTGTACAAATACATTACTATCATCGTGTCGGACACACCCCACACGGCCCAATTCCTAGCTAACCCTAAGAACCTAACCATGCCCCCTATTCTGCCTCGCCACCGTGGCCGCTCCCCTCCCAGAACCTCCACGGCATGACCAACAGCCCCGCCTACCCTTCCGCCACAACCCGACTTCCCGTCCAGTCACCGCTGGCTTCATTCTGCCCCGGCGGTTCGACCTCCAGAACAATACCGCCGTCCTCCACAATTTTCTCCGACATAAGCACCATTCAGCCGCCAGCGATCCGCCACTTTCCCGATCATGCCGGCGCACACCCGCGACAGATCTACCCATCATGGCACACCTCCGTAGCCGAGATCGTGGCCGTACCTCCGCCCGACCCCATCACTGGGACAGCGGCCGAAGCATCCGCCCGACCATGCGACCGTCGTACACGCGTCTCCTGCCGACCAAGCCACTGCCAAGTCGCCACCATCAACCCGATCACCACCAGCATGCCACCATCGACAAACCCCTCTCCCTGTCCTCCCCGTCGACTTCTTCTGCAACCCTGATCCATGAACACCAACACCATTAGCACCACCACCAAAACCCTCGCCACACACCCCGCGGTGACCCCCGGCCAGCATTGTCGTGGCCACAGTCACCATCACCAAGAAAGAGAAAAAAACAACAACAAACCCCACCACCGTCACGTACATCCTCCTCCTGTCGTTCGCCTCATGCCCAGCCGTGTTCGACGAATGCCGCCGCGCTGATCTTCCTCATCTCCTCTCTACCGCCAGATCAGCCCACATTTGCCACCCATCTCCATTGAAGAGCTCTACGACCACCAATTCACATCACCGGAACCCCCCTCGCCGTTGCGTCACCGGTTACGCCACCGCCTTCGCTGCTACAATGACTTCCTCAGCACCGCTCCCCACCTATGTGCCACTGCGAGCAGCGCCTATGGCGGCTGCGTCTGCCCCGAGGTGAGGTCTCTCTCCTTTTTCGCTCCTCTCTACTCCCATCCTCTCTCTCTCTCTCGCTCTCACACACACACTCGCTCCCCTTCTCTCTCCTTTGCAACCTCTTTGCTTTTTTACCTTTTTCTTTTGGGCCTTCTGTTGACCCCTCTCACTCTCGAAAGAACAATAGAGGTGCTGGTGTTGCCTTCTTAGTTTTTATTATACATTTTTTTTGTGTTTTGTTTTGTTTTATTTTATTAATTACTTAATATTATGAATATATTGGGTAAGAGTATATAAATACTATGTTTTCAATCGATATAAATTACTGTTAAATACCTAAATACTACTACTGTTATCTTCATTATTATTGTATATATGTAGTAGATAACTATTTTTATGAGCCAAAATATATTGTGATAATATTTTCTATTTTTATCTCTTTAAAATAAATATGTATAATTGACATAACTTAGAGTTGCCCTAAATTTTTTCTATATTTCTAATATATTTTTAATAATAATAACATAGCTTTCTATCTAAATATCCTATTTTTACAACTTAGATTTTTTTAGCCTAAAAATATTTTGGACTAATAAATATAGTTTCCAATTGATAAAACGATTTCCAAAAAACTATTTTAACTAATATATATATATATATATATATATATATATATATATATATATATTCTTTTAAAAGTGTATAAATATTTTCTAAATATTATATATATTCTCTTAAAAGTGTATAAATATTTTCTAAATATATTTTCTAAATCAAGGATTCCTTCGTCCAAATCAAATTTTCCTCCTTAGATTAAATTCTCTTAGAACATGACTAATCCGATATTCATATTTCCTTGGGGAACCGAACTCTCCACATCAACCCTGGCTAGTCTAACCAATCGAAACTTTTTCAGATCATCGCACCACAAGGTGACATAATATGCAAGATATCTTTCCATATTTACTGCTTAAATTATTTGCATTTTATTATTCAGTTATTGTATCTATATTTCCTATTTATTATTTTTTTTTTGCATATGGGCCTAGAGTTAAGGGAATACCGCCAAAGTAGTGCATTTAATTAACTTGTCACGAAGGTAACACGAGTTGTGTGTGAGTTGTGAGTAACTTATAGAGGTCACTTGCGTGTTGGCTGATTACCCGTGTGCATGAGTTGGAAATAACTGTCAATAGATGCATGTTAGAAGACTTGACAGTTATTTGGTATAAAATAGTGTTGTGGAAGCAACATGCATGTTGGTGCGTCGTGGTTATGACGCATGTATAGTATCATTGGGGGGAAGAGAACAGCTATTAGCGTAGGGGCTACATTTACTTTTACACACATTTTGGGCCGATAGCGACTCGGATGAACGCTACTTACTACCACGGGGCCGATAGCGACTCGGATGAGCACTACTTACTGCCGATGGTCGATAGTGACTCGGATGAGCGCTACTTACTGCCACTCTTTATTTACTCTGCTGATCCTACAGCCCCTGCGTAGAACGTTGTCCTCAAAGTACATATCACTTAGTTGGTTAGGAACCCAGTTGTGTTGTACTTTTATAGTATTTACTTTTGCAGTTATACATGGAATGTTCTTCCAGTATCTTGTTACGTCCCTCTGAGGACCTGGTGATTTCTCCAGGTGTGTTTTTGTGAGGTGCTCTAGCCAAGGTCATAGTTTACAATTTACCTTCGCGATGCTAGCTCTTGGATCGCCTTTCGCTTTGCTCGACTCTTCCATCGTTGTTATGTATTTCTTTCCCTTTAGTTGGTAGTGGATTTATCTCCGCCCAACGTTTTTGTACAAATGACATTTATAAGTTGATTTTATGATATATTTATTTGTGGATGAGATTAGTTTTATGGCTTTCTATATTTCACAGCTTATGTATACATACGAGGGGTCCATATACTTCGTATGTATACAGCTGGCATGTCTACGTACTTAGTCCTTGTATTTTATGACTGAGGTGTTACAGTTGTCTTCTGAAATGAGGCTAGTAATGATGAGTATGATTTGATAACCTCCAACAATACGTAATTGTTGGTCGATCTGCCTGAAAGAGCAAAACCAATCGAATGTAAATGGATATTCAAGAAGAAGATGAAGGCCGATGGAACTGTTGACAAGTTCAAGGCTAGGTTGGTAACCAAGGGATTTTCTCAAAAGGAGGGAATTGATTATTTTGACACATATGCTCCAATAGCACGGATGACGACCATCAGGATGTTAATTGTCCTGAGTGTAATTCATAAGCTGGTTATTTATCAGATGATGTTAAAATCGTATTCCTGAATGGCGAGTTGACCGAAGAGATTTATATGCAATAGCCAAAAGAATTTATCATCAAGGGCCTTGAAGACAAAGTTTACAAATTGGTGAAATCATTATATGGTCTCAAGCAAGCTCCCAAGATATGGCATGAGAAGTTTGATAAAGTCATAAGATCAAACGGCTACAGAGTCAGCAAAACGGATAAGTGTGTACACAAAGTTCGCTGACAGGAGAGGAGTTTTCGTTTGTCTGTACGTGCATGACATGCAGATCTTGGGTACAGATCTAGCAAGTGTCACTGAGACAAAGAAGTTCCTCTCGTCTAAGTTCAGTATGAAGGACTTAGGGGAAGCTGATATTATCCTAGGAATAAAGATCATTCGGACGAAAACTGGAGTGACATTGTCACAGTCTCATTACATAGTGTAAAACCTTGATTCTAAATAGGTTAATTAAATTAGGATTTGCAAAAAAAATCATTTGGCTTCTATTTTCTATTTTAGTTTATTATTATTTTATTAGTCGAAAATTAGATTTCAATTTTAATATTAATTATTGGATTGTGTTCTTGTCCGGATCCTAGCCCAAGCCAATTCCTCTCTACTTAAACCTTTTAACCCGAAACCCAATAAACATAAATCCCTACCCGTTCAAACCCACTCCTCTCACCAGTTTCGCTCCCTCCACCGAGACTCCCCCCATGTAGCCATCTCTTTTTCACGTACATATTCCCACAGAAACTCTTTTCTCATGGAAACCTCACAAAAACTCTCCCTACCTTCACAAACTCTACCCCAACTTCCTCCATGCTTCACCTCTCCCAAATCCGATCACACCGCGATGTTCCCCATCTATCCCCGCCTGATTCAACACCCCTCTAAAGGTGTTTCCATCGCGCCCGACCGCCCCCGGCTGCACCCGACCACCTCCCGGTCGCACCCGACCGCCGACCGCCCGCGTGGCTCCCCGTGGCCGCCAGACCGCCTCCCCCGCGCGCCGGTTTCGCTGTTTGCACATCCCGTACGCCAGTTTCGCATTTCGTCACCCTCCACGCGCTTCCTTCCTGCGATCCTTCGTCGTATCCAGACACGTTTGGAGACTTCCCAAGTCCGAGACGACGCATCACGATCCGAGTCTGAGGCCACCCTTCGGATTTCATCTTCAATCTTTCGGTAGTTACTTATCAGAGTAATGTCCCTCCCAGTAGCATCGTTAGAGTTTCTGTTCTGTAGCTTTCCTGGGTTTGACAGTTTTTGGTTCTGTCAGAATTTGGTTATTATTAGTTTTGGTTCAGTTATTAGGTTGATAACTAGTTTAGTTAAATTAGAATTAATTAGATTGTTGGCTAATTGTTGTAGTCGTAATTAAATCGATTAGGCCGATAACGTTGTAATTAAATTCTTGGCAAAAATATATTTCTTAAATAAATTATGGCTCCTTTCATAAATATGCATTTGTGATAAATGAATTAAGAAAACATATTTCTTCAAAATTAAATCAGTTAGTATTTTGTATTATAAAGTGTTTTAGAAAAGAAAAGAATTGATGTTTAACTTAATATTTTAATAATTACGACTCACTTTCGTTATTAAACTTCTCAAACGAACTGTCACTACAAATATATTCTATAAATAAACCTCATTTTTCTAAGTTCTAATTATTAAATAAAGGACTGGAATATTGTACTTTCAGAAAAAAGGATTTTCTCTTATTAAAAAGAATGTTATAACTAATTAGTTGCTAATTGAATTAAATTAACGTTTTATCATTAAAAAGAAAAGTGTAAATTTGTATGGATTATTACAAAATTGCAAGGTTTCCAAATGAATCGAAATCTCCTTTTCCAAATGGTTAAATTAGTAATTAATATTATTATAGTCTTATTAGAATAATATTTAATTACTGTGCTTAGTAATTATTATTAAAAAATAAAATCATTATTAAATAAATGATTATCATAATAATCATGGTGTTTTAGTCTTAAAAGTATTTATCAAATATATTACGGTATTTCTATGTAAATAAAATATTATTTAGTTTCAAAAATATTTTTATTACCAAAAAGGGCATTTTTTGTATAAGTAACCTAACTAAAGTATTAGATCAATTTATTAAAATAAAATTTTGTTTAATAATTATTTTAAATAAAAATAGTAATTCTCACGTTATTAAAATAAATATTTTTATTTAAAAAGATTGTTTTATTCAGTAGTTGCTAATTACGAATATTACATAAAAATATTGAAATAGTATTCTGCATCAATTATGTTCATATTCTTAAAAAACTACTAATTTTGGCGCGAACTTATTTTTAATTAAATTAATGAATATTTCCATTTGAGAAATGGCAAGTTTTTTTTTTACTAAAAACATATTTTTCCTATATTCTCATATCGAGGTTCTCTAAAAATAATTTATAATTAAGTAAATATTTTAGTATAATTATTAGTGATTTTAGAGTCTAGACTATTATTATATTATTAATAAATAGATTAATTAGAATTATATCAAAACCTTAGACTGGCAACTAAGTCAAGCTTCACTAAATGTAGGGTTCAGTTTCGGGCTTTAGCTTAAATATTTTTCTGTCGTCACCTACAGCACCAGGAACCAAGACAAGTTTCATATTATTCATGTTCATGTTTTAATTAATAATCAAATGCGTTGCATCATTAGGACTATATACTGTATCGACACTGACTCACGGGATCCCTCTCGGGCCCAAATTGATTGCTTGATTGACTCATTAACTCGAAGATTGGGGGAGTAGTATAGCAACTGTAACCAAAGCCATGTTACTAATATTTCCTCTCTCGCATTAACCATATTGCACGGGGGTTGAGCCGTATCATATACTAGCATTTGGCCAAAATGTTAGTATACACATTGAATCTACCAGCCGGTCACATATCTGCTATACGCTCAATTCACTATTGAATCATTGTAGATTGCATCATTGCTGCTCTTGAGATTTCATTACTTTACTAATTTTTTATTATTGTTTAGAAAATATAATAATGCTTTAAATTGCTTCTTGTATTATTTATTATCATTAGAATACTGGATGTTGATATATGTTCTTGCTCCTCTCCTGACTGGAGATTAACATTTTTAGGTAGTGGCAATGATGAGGAGCTCACTTTACTACAGACCCGAACTGAATTCTGAGGAGATATTTGAAACCCAACCACGAGGCACCTGAGCCGATTACTAGTAGCCTAGTCAGCATTGTGTTTAAAGCTATAAATTTTAATACAACTTAAGTTTGTTCCGACGTGTTTGATTTATTTAAATAAAAGTTTTTTAAATTTTTATATTTTAGAATATTGTGCTTGAGTTACTACTGACTGATACAGCTTACTACTGCCGTCTCACAAAGTGCAGGTTGGACATGATCTGACTGGACCCAGAATCTTGGGATCGGGTCTTGACACATAGAGAAGATGCTCACATGCTATGGGTATCAGAATCTCCCAGGGATCGATGTGCCATATAGGTGTGACAAGAAACTGAAGCCAAATCCAAGGGAAAGCGTCAGACAACTGGAGTATTCAAGAGTCATCGGGAGTTTGATATATGCGACTACTACCACAAGGCCTGACATAGCTTTTGCCGTGGGATGCTGAGTCGCTTCAGAGCAATCCAGGAGTGGAGCACTGGAAAGTTATAAAGAAGGTAATAAGATACCTCAAGAGGACTCAAAAGTATGTACTGTACTACTACGAAGATCCAAAAGTAGTAGAAGACTTCAGTAATGCAAGCTGGTACTCAGAAGTAAAGAGTGAAAGGTATACAGGAGGATATGTCTTCTCTATGGATGGAGCTGCTATATTGTAGAAGTCGAAGAAGCATACTATGTTGTCACACTTTTCTATAAAATATAAGTTTTATGCACTGGCACCTATAGCGAATGAAGCAAAATGGCTTCAGAAGCTCATGTATGATCTTCGAATGGTTGGTACGCAGATATCGACGGTACTGATATACTACGACAACCAGGTGACTGCAGCAGTGGCATCGAATGACCTCTTCAATGGCAAGAAAAGAGTTGTGTGTCTAACGCACATGGCAAAAAATGATCTTTTTAAAAGAAAAGCATTACCATTGTTGATGTTCGGAGCCAGGAGAATCTGGTAGATTCGTTCACCAAAGGTCTCAAGTGCCAGCTGGTCGAGAACAAAACATGTAAAATGGGCTTAAAGAACTCTAATATTATTTTTTTGTAAGCCTACTATAAAGTTTTATGCTATTAGTTCAAAGAGAAATCTAATAGGCATCTAGTTTTTAGCTCAGAGAAGGATCATTGACTGGAAGAATATCAGGTGCAATAGGCAATCCTTTGGATATTGCGGGATCATGGACCCAGAACTACTGTTAGTAGATAATCCTTTGGATATTGCGGGGTCACGGATCCAAAACTACTGAAAGTGGGCAATTCTTTGGGATACTGAGGGGTTATGGACCCATAACCACTTTTGTCTACTGGTTGTTCATTATGTAGAACAAAGTCCTGTGAGAGGATGGCTTGAAAGTCTTAATGAATTCTCGAACATTTTGGGATATCCGACATACTTTCCAGAAAGCACGGGTGTAATTCCCGGTCCCTACATCGTGTCCCATTTCTGTCCATGGGGTGCACAAGAAAGGAACACTGTCATTATCGATTCAGTCGGGACCGATAGATCGGGATCGGTTGAACCGGTCGAACGGAAATGATTGAATTAAGATCATTTTTTCCTTACGGAATGGCTTCTTCGGAATCAAGTCTCATATTCAGCGGGTTGCACCTCGAGGATTGGCTCTGCGGTTAAGTCAGGAGAGGCCTCCCTTTGCTTTGTTTTTTATGACGTACTTGCTTTGGCTTTGGTTTTCGTGAATGCGTTTTCGTGAACGTTTTCGAACATTTTCATAGCTTGTGTTTTCGATCTTCGTATTCGTATCGAATTCCTTGAATAATACAGTATTCTAATTAGTTGCTTATGCGATTGCAGGTGATCGCGTAGGTGACATCTAAGCACAGCCAACCTGTCCCTCGCCTGAAGCAAAGACGAAGGTGAGTGGCTGACCTCCTTCGTCTCGACCCTCTATTTTAAAATCAATTATGAAACACAAAGGCAATTCTTGTCGCCATAGTGAAGAATTAATGAATTGTGGCACGATTCTTCACGAAACACTTGCTAAAGAAAACTCAGAATAACTGCATCAATTTGAGTAATTTACTCTGAAAATGTAAGTTTCACACCAAAAAGTGAAAAGAAGGTTCTAGAAAAGAGAGAGAATTATTTCAAGATCTGCAAAAACGGTCATTGGACAACTCGTGCACAAGGGGTAGTTTCCTCAAATGGTTGCCTAGTCCAAGGAACTGATTCAGCCCATGAGGAACGAGTATAGCAAGTGCCAGCAGGACTGGTGTGGGTGATTCGGGAACTTTTGCACAGGGCTCGCTAACCGCCACGAAAGGGTCACCGTCTAATCCAGCTATAGTCTATGGTGGCTTGACATTGCTAGTGACCTTCATACCCTTTAACTGCTTGAACTAATGCATGTGACACGGGATGAATATGATAACTTCTCAATGTATACAATTTTATATGCTTGTCTCAAAATATGTTAACATGTAAATCGATCAGGATGATTAGAAAGATCATAAATAGCTAACATGTTTTATTAAACTGCTTGAACCAAATGCAGAGCTTGGGTTGAATTAGCCACCCAGTACATGTGACCATACTGACCCTCGCTCTTTACAGGTGCTAGAAATCAAGAATAACGCACCAGCTAGCCAGATAACGTTGGTGTTTTGAAGCTTCGACCGCACATCGAAGACTTCCGTCGTACCACTTTTGAAGACTCTCTGTAACAGTCCAAGAAACAT
This sequence comes from Iris pallida, assembly GCA_029216955.1. Taxonomy (NCBI): domain Eukaryota; kingdom Viridiplantae; phylum Streptophyta; class Magnoliopsida; order Asparagales; family Iridaceae; genus Iris; species Iris pallida. The sequence continues at coordinate 6,572,231 of JANAVB010017998.1, forward strand.
GTCTCGGCCTCCCTTCAATCTAGGTGGCTGAAATACTTTTGTTGTAAATGAGGGATGTATGTATGGAACGGCTATCTCATCGACACTACTTTTGTAATCGAGTCATGTTGTAAAGCCCTCGTGGCATAATTGTAATAGAGTCTGTAAATAATATCTATTATTAATAAAATACAAAGTTTTTGTCTCATTATGTTATTCAATTTGTCTATGCTCTCTCTCTCTCTCTCTCTCTCCCTCTCCCTCTCTCTCTCTTATACGTTGTGTTTCGGATTACCTTATGACTATTCATTGTACGACCGCAACCTAGGTTTGTACGGCATCATGCCCGGGAGACGACTATCGATTCTTCAGAATCTGGGCATGACAACGGGTAGCACAGCATTACAAAGAAGCATAGTACTCCATGCTACAGTGGAGTGACTCCATATAAGGTACCTAGTGAGGGTAAAGCATCAGCTTCGGGTCAAGTCACAGCCGCGTAGCACCGCACATAGGCAAGTGGGCCTAATGTTGTAGAATAAAGAGTGGTAGACAGTACTACAAAGAGGCTTGGCCTCATGTTACAGTGGTGTGACACCACATAAGGTACCTAGAAAGGGTAAAGCCTCGGCTTAGTGAGCTATGTCACGGTAGCGTAACATCGTATGGAAGAAAAAGGCTTCATGCTGGGAAGTTTGGCACTACAAAGAGGCTGGACCTCATGCTACAGTGGTATGACACCACATGAGGTATTGCCTCGGCTTTGGGCCATGTCATAGTGGCGTAGCACCGCAAGAAAGCGAAAGGCTTCATGCCAAGACTCTTTAAGAACTTACCTAAAGTGTATGGATAAAGACGTAGACCGTCTCTTGAAGGAATCCTTGTAAACACCCAATATACATACACCAAAATCAGGCTGGCACAAGGCCTTAAATGTGCAGTCAGAAGCACAGTTGATGTTATTATGTGAGTGGAAAGAATTTTAGTCGTGGTGCAAAATTCAAGGCCTAATGCATTCTTGTATCATGTCGTTATTTAACCCGAGAAAAGATTCAAGTCATAGCGACACCTATCCTAATGGATGATGGACAGTCACTGTGGGGAACATTTAACCCATATATATAGAGATATGTGGGGGATTGTTGGTGTTTTGCCTTGGTGACTAGAAAGATAGTCCCACATCGCTCATACCAAATAGTGAGTATCTCTATATAAAGCTTCGCTTGTGTTGAGATGAGCACATGAGGTGTGGCGAGCACATGGGTGCCATGTGGGGGTGTTTTCTAGTGGAATGAAGGCTAACGCCACAAAGAAAGCATTTATACTTTTGTAAAACCCATCAAAAATTGAAAAGAATATTTGAATTTAATTATTTTAGATTTTATTTAATTCTAATTTGTTTTTATCTTATTTATATTATATAAAAGGACTATAGTCATAGTTCAGTTTGAATATACAAGACGACTAGAAAGTATGGCATGCCTAGCGTAGTTGGGTGCTTTAACTAGCATTCTAGCCATGTTAGGAAAGACATGGTCATACTGTAGTCTCTTGCATGTTAACCATTCAAATTATGGCACAAGTTATATTTTTATTTAATTAATTAGTTAAGAAAGTCTTTATGACTTTTTAGGAGACCAGGTTGCACCAATCCTTCCCAAACCTCTTCCAAGACAAACCCAACTTTATGTAGGCATGTTGGGCATTAAAATACATTAATAAACATATATATTTTATATTTATTCAGATTTTAGAATTGTATTTATATATATAGATATAATTCGTTCTATATTAGGAAAGACCTATTTATATCCTTAACCAAATCAATTAGCCAACTCACCAAACAACCAAACCAATCAAGTGGACCCCCACCATTAAGTCGTCAGCCAAGCAACCCCACTTTGGCCAAACATTCCAATAGGAATAGGTTTCCTATTGTATTACATGCATGCAACCCATAAAGCCCATATACATATATCTACTTAGCCCAAACCCTAACCCTAACTTAATTCTTCCTTTCTTTCCATCTCCATAGCCGACCACCCCTCTCCCTCTCCATATTTTCGACAACACCTTTCCCCCATAGCCTCCATACATTATCCCCTCCATTGCACATCTCTCCATCATTCACAAAAACTTATCTCCTCCACCATACATCCATCCAACCCCTCAAAACAAACCCTAAAAACTCCATCTTCTCCATCCAACCATATACAGCCATTGCCAACCCTTCCATACTCACCAAAAGAGAATTATCAAGCAAGGATAGCGAGAAAGGTTGGAGCTTTGGCGAGGAGAAGTCGTTACAACCTCTTTAGCAAGAACCTTTTGTAAGAAATCATAATCTTTCCATCTCAAACCCTTACTACAATTCTGTAGAAAATATATTATTAAATTTTTAGAAATCATATTTTGATGTCTTTTGTTATGTATAATCATCCATAAAGGTTTCATGAAATATAGGCGTAATATTTATGTTTCGGTAGGATCAAAATTAACCCCATTGTGAAGGAACTATGAGTTATTGGTGCCTATTCTCAAAACTGAATTTTCTGTGTTTTCATATACATAAATTAGGATTTTTAAGTATTTTTTCACAAATTTAGCAACTCAAATCTGGTCAAAAATATTTTAGGTCAAAACTAGCTAATTTCGGGTAACTGACTGACCTAGAATGTCCCAAACTTGTAGTATAACTCAACCCTTGTACCTCTGATATTATTCTGTGAAATAAGATATTTTATTTCTGTTTAAAATATATTTTTGGTTATTTTAGCAATTTTGGGTCATTAACTATGTTCCGGACGAGTTTCGGGTAGACTAGCTGACTTAGTAATCAACTAGTCATAAATGTCTTTAGAAATATTAATTCTGGAAGTTCAGAGAAAAATCTATAGAAAATTAGTTTAAATATTATTTTTATGATTTTTATATAATTTTTAAGTATGTTATGGAAGTAGGGGCATAACCGACTAATTAAGGGTTAGAAACCCTAAAACTGTGTTTCGATGTCTCGTGGAACCTGTGTGATTGTATGGATCTGAATGGTTTCACGAGAGATTGAATATAATTTTACCACATTACTTTGACTAATTAAGTTGTATCGTAAGTTTCGTGAGTAGTGACTTAATCTAGTTAATTAATTATCTAGGAGCGTCGGGTTCCGGAGGCGTGAACGCAGGAGCGGCGTTTCATATTCACAACTCGGAATCAGGTAAGATACCTTGCCACCTTACTCTGTGATTTATATATTCTTATTTTTAGTTGTTATTTTTAGTATTTCTTATTTGTTGATATTGTAAAACTGTGCGTCCAAGTCACACTTGGGTGCAAGCGACTTTGTCGGTCGTTTTTCTCGCTTTTATTTATTTTTCTTGCATTGACTTAGTCTTGTGACCACCCCTTTGTTGATAAGATATTGGTATATCTCATACGGCCTTGACACTTGCTTTACCACGTGTTGTGAGTCACATGTAGGACACATGCTCGCATAGTCGGCTGGCCACCGATACGTATGTGGCGTACGACAGATAGGAGTAACTGCTAATAGAATTGCATGCTAGTAGACTTGGCAGTTGCTAGAGGTTTCATGAGTCATGGATGTGACCCTACTAGGCATTGGGTGGAGAGAACAGCTTCCTTAACGTATGGGTCACTTATGCACTTTCCTCTTCCTGATCCTGCTGGCCTCTGACATTCGAGGAATGTTATGCTTTGAGGTCCCTGGTATCCTGATGGGACCATACCTGAGTTACCTGCACCTGAGCTAGATGCCCATGCGTTGAAGGTCTGTTCTTAACTGCATTTTTACTGTAGAACTGGTAGGTACCTTATTGCATGCATCCCTTTTTTTACCCTCTATTATATATCACATATTATATGGCATCCCTTTTTTTACCCTCTATTATATATCACAGATTATATGGCATGTTCTTTATGTATCTTGTTACGCCCCTCTGAGGACCTGGTTATCTCTCCAGGTGCGTGCTTTGTGACATTTGTAGGGGTTCTAGCCAAGGCCGTGATCTTCTCCATTTCTTCGAGAATAATTGCTCTTGGTTCGTCTTGCCATTTTATCGATCATTTTCTTGTATATTTTCTTTCATTCAAAATGGTTGGTAGTAGATTTGTCTCCGTCTAACTACATATATAAGTGATAAATTCTTGAGTTGATTATAATATTATTCTTTATTATTGTGGATGAGATTTAGTTATCATGATTTTACTGCATTTTACAGCTTATGTATACGTACGGGGTTCCATATATTAGAGTATACTTCGTATGTATGCAGTTGGCATGTCTACGTATTTAGTCCTAAGTATTTTGGGACTGGGGCATTACATATTTTTGTGGTAGCCCATGCAGGTCGAGTCTATCACTTCGGTTACGTTACTGTGCCGATGTGAGCCTGCATATAGGTTTAGAAGTCCATAATCTTGTCCACATACTTGATCTCCTCCCTTGATTCCAATTTTGAACTCTCGTCCGACTACCTTGATTTCATTCAGCTTGATTCTCTTCCACTTTAAACTCATCTTTTTCCATCAAGCTTGATAGAGAGGTTAGAAAGATAACTCATACGAGTATACGTGTTATATTTCTAAGTTATCCCGTTAGTTGACTTATAAGTTGGATAGTATGCCTCACGGCCTATCACCCCTTGTTATTATAATCCATTAATGAAGTATAACTGGGTGGCACTGAATATATGCTACTGTATGAAGATATGTTTTCCTAGAATATAGAGTTTTAGTAGCCCATACTCCATTGGTCAACCACGGCCTGATACAAGAGACAGTAGGACGACTGTATAAGCATGAGCACTAGACAAGACTTAGATCCATATAAAACTTGAACTATTTATAACTGCTTTTATCATTTTCTTCTGTACCTATACTTTGAACTACCATGAATATGACGCTATTTATAGCCAAGTTTTGCAAGCTTATTCTTTATCGAGCTTGTTCCGGACATATGTATACTGGAGACACCCACAATCATATTGTCTAATTAGAATCAAAGTATTATGGTCTGATCAACCATAGTGCATTTGGTTCGCTCTTTATTTGTTTATCCCATATGGATTAAGATATCAAGGTATCTAGGATCTCATTCGCGACTGCATTGACAATTCCTCTTGAATTATACAATCGCCTTTAAATCACGTAATTGTATTCGATGGCATCTCTCTTGAACTCTTAATTTGCTTTTTTCTTTCACTAACTTGGAAAGACGAACGCTCGTATTTGATAAATAGATACAGAATATCCCCCATGGCCATGATAGTTGTATACACAAGTATAGCTACCATCGGCCAACCAGGTGACTACAACCTTGCCTTGAGTTACTTGTCCTCCCCTTGACCCTGAAAATAATATCTTGACCTTCTAGTCATTTGAATTTGAGAATGATTAGGATCTTATTCTTGGTCAAAACACCAACCTAGGAGACTATCTATTCGTAAGAAACAAATTATTGTGGGTCTCTAAATATTTTTCTTGAATCTAGCTTTAACTAGCAATCCCTATGTCTTAACACAACCTTTACTCGACCAAGCCCGTAGTTAGACATAAGAGGAATAGACATAAACAAGGGCAAGCATTTACCATGACTAGAGTAGACACCCATCCTGAGATTGGGATCCCACATGCATCATTCAAGTTATGCAATTTTATATTTAAAAAGGTGAATTAGCATTAGAACAACACATTCATCAGCTTAGCCAATATCTGCAGCTTAAACACTCCATCATGTTGATTTACTAGTTATCAACAATCAATGCATGAGCACTACGTGCAACACTATTAGAAACCTTATGACTATAGTCTGATCGACTTAACACAAAGAGAAGGTTACGACTTAGTCGTAGAGATCATTCATATGTCGTGCTTTAGAGTTCGTTATCCCACCGATAGACTCTCGTATACCATGGACAAGCGGGTCATTCCATCTTATCGACTCAGGTACCACTGTACGCGATCATTTCCATTTATTAGGACTCGGGGTACGATCCTCAAAACTGATTCACAACTACCCTATCATGTTATCGATCACATCGTGACTTATTATTACCAAAGGTCAAGGTACGATTTCGCGACTCAAATATTCCTAACCTCATTATTCCTAAAACCATGTCCTAGTCTCTAGAGTGAATAGATTTTAAGCCATTCTTGCTTTTAGGAATTAGGGGATCTCCGATTGATTGAGATAAATTGGTTCTCACTAGGATGATAAATTAGTGACTCATGAACTCCTGCTTTTTTTTAGATCTTTTGGTGCCCCTTACCGTGACTTTGATATCTGGAGTGTAATACTAGCTTTTACATTCCAACAAAATTCATATACAAAACTTAAATAACTCCACCTTCAAGTAGACATATCATGTCCCACTCAAACACATCTCCTTGCACTCTATTACTATGATACGACTTTCAGGTCAAAAGGGACTAGCGATAACCCTTACCATAACACCGACGTACTTTCTAACTGCAGTTAGAGACCCAACCTTGACTCAAATCTTTTGGACCAATATATGGTTATGATCTACTCGAAGCCCTCTACGCACATGCCACTAGTGTGTCACTCAATAGAGGCCTCGTGTGCTACTTAAAAACAAAAGTCACGAAAGGCGCATCTCATAACTTACAGAACCTATTCTACCAACCCGACGAAAATTTGCCCAACCACTTGAATTTGAACCTATTCTACATTACCCTAACCTAATAGGGATGGTTTAAAATTCTACAAAATTTTGTCCAGCTACTATAGATTAAAATCTAAAGTTTATGCAATCAAAGATTGAAGTCCAATTAGGGAACCTATTGAGACTCAGTTAAACCCATCATAGCCCATCGCCATATTGGGACTATAAAACCAAACTTGATGAAATAGGCCCTTACCCCTATTATGTAGGCCCCACCTCTTGGCTCTCTAATTCTCCTTCCATAGATTTTGTAACTACATCTCTTCGTAGCCTATGTTATGCATCTCTCGGTACCAACTTACTTTCGAATATACTTGACCAAGACCTCTCATACTGTCTTGACCAAACATAATTAATATATGGGCCATATTAAATAGATAATACCTAGACTTCCTATAGAGTCCATGACTATGATTGGAAATACCTCATACTTTCATATACCTCCTTGAAATTTGACCTTCTTAGAAGCCCTATTACTGTGCTTTCCCCGATTAACCAACTTCTATAAGTTGGGTAGAACATTGAACTTATTATACTCTACCTTTCAGAATGGGATTACAATCGTCACCGTTCTTTCGTCTATTTGGAATTAATGAAACAATCTTTTATTTTGCATTTTATATCCCTATGCTCGTGCATTTAGATAACTACGGTAACAGATTGCAACCTAAATTCTTTAAGTCAATCACAGAATCGTTTTTGTTTAAATCAAGAGCAAAATTTTTGAGAAAAATAGATCACAAGCCTCTCTAAAAAATAAGATTTTAAAATTTGCAAGTGGTTGGAAATGATTGGTTTCAATTAGACCAATAATTCAATGGTTCATAACATCGACCCATATTCGTATCATTTGATACCCTCGACCGTAATTTTGATAATTGAAGCACAACACTAGCATTTTCCTTTCGATAAAGTTCACACTCGCGAACTAGACTAGTCATGCTACTCACGTGACATACATGTCCTACACAAACAAACTTTTTAGTGCTCCATTTAAATTATACCACTTGTATGATACATTATTTCCTCAAAACAAACCATAGAGACCCAAATTCGATCTATTCGATTTCACCCATGCAAATATCGACCCATTCCCTTAACTAAACTAAATACTCAAGATCTATGCAAGACGTAGCACACCTATGACGTATGCCTTCCAACAAGCAAGCACATGCCTCCTACACAACACCAAACATCAGCCCACACATATTAGTCGTTATGACTTAGAGTTTTCAAAGCACTTGCCTAATCATATTCTATAGCCTGGGATCTTTAATTATCATCGATTCTCATCACTTGGCCATAAATTCTTCTTCCTTAAGTTTTTTTTAAGCTCACTTCTTAGTTTCCCATGTTAGACGTAGAACGAATCCTTCTGAACCGACACACCTTAGTATATTCAAACAAGGGGTCGCTACCAGCTTGTCAGAAGCATGACCCATTGAGTGACAATGTTTGATTGTAGTAACTTTCTTATAGTTGTTACTGACCAAGAACGTCATGGTGTTATCGAGGCTCACTTAGAATCTAAGACTGGGGTCAGAAGTGTCCATTATTCTCGTGCCCCTCCCTAGAAATTGTCCTCCTCAAAGTCTTGTAATGACGACGATCTTTACGGGTGGCCAACTTCTATAAGTTGGGTAGAGTCTGGAAGGAAGCATACCCCATCTTGTAGAATATGAGGTCAATTGGGATTCCTATGACAACCACCCCTCCATCCTTTCAAAAATTGAGCTACGATTTGACGTACCTACTCTCCCTCCGTACAAAATCTCGCATTCTTGATATTATGATTATTTTTAATTTCGAGGACGAAATTGTCATAAGTTGGGTAGGATATAAAACCCCTCAAAAATTTAAAAGAATATTTGAATTTAATTATTTTGGATTTTATTTAATTCTAATTTATTTTTATCTTATTTATATTATATAAAAGGACTATAGCCATAGTTGAGTTTGAATATGCAAGACGACTAGAAAGTATGGCATGCCTAGCGTAGTTGGGTACTTTAACTATCATGCTAGCCATGTTAGGAATGCCATGGTCATACTATAGTCTCTTGCATGTTAACCATTCAAATTATGGCACAAGTTATATTTTTATTTAATTAATTAGTAAAGAAAGCCTTTATGACTTTTTAGGAGACCCGGTTGCACCAATCCTTTCCAAACCTCTTCCAAGCCAAACCCAACTCTATGTAGGCATGTTGGACATTAAAATACATTAATAAACATAAATATTTTATATTTATTCAGATTTTGGAATTGTATTTATATATATAGATCTAATTAGTTATATATTAGGAAAGACCTATTTATATCCTTAACCAAATCAATTAGCCAACTCACCAAACAACCAAACCAATCAAGTGGACCTCCACCATTAAGTGGTCGGCCAAGCAACCCCCCTTTGGCCGAACATTCCAATAGGAATAGGTTTCCTATTGTATTACAAGCATGCAACCCATAAAGCCCATATACATATATCTACTTAGCCCAAACCCTAACCCTAACTTAATTCTACCTTTCTTTCCATCTCCATAGCCGACCACCCCTCTCCCTCTCTATTTTTTCGACAGCACCTTTCCCCCAAAGCCTCCATACAATATCTCCTCCATTGCACATCTCTTCATCCTTCACAAAAACTTATCTCCTCCACCATACATCCACCCAACCCCTCAAAACAAACCCTAAAAACTCTATCTTCTCCATCCAACCATCTATAGCCATTGCCAACCCTTTTATACTCACCAAAAGAGGATTAGCAAGCAAGGATAGCGAGAACGGTCGAAGCTTTGGTGAGGAGAAGTCGTCACAACCTCCCTAGCAAGAACCTTTGGTAAGAAATCCTAATCTTTCCATCTCAAACCCTTACTACAATTCTGTAGAAAATATGTTATTAAATCTGCAAAAATAATATTTTGATGGCTTTTGTTATGTATAATAATCCATAAAGGTTTCATGAAATATAGGCGTAATATTCATGTTTCGGTAGGATCAAAATTAACCCCATTGTGAAGGAACTATGAATTATTGGTGCCTATTTTTGAAACTAAATTGTATGTGTGTTCATATAGATAAATTAGGATTTTTAAATATTTTTCCATGAATTTAGTAACTCAAATCTGGTCGAGAAAATTTTAGGTCAAAACTAGCTAATTTTGGATAACCGGCTGACCTAGAATGTCCTAAACTTGTAGTATAACTCAACTCTTGTACCTCTGATATTATTCTATGAAATAAGGTATTTTATTGCTATTTAAAATATATTTTTGGTTATTTTATCAATTTTGAGTCATTAACTATGTTCCGGGTGAGTTTCGGGTAGACTAGCTGACTTAGTAATCAACTAGTCATAAATGTCTTTAAAAATATTAATTCTAGAATTTCAGAGATAAATCTGTATAAATTTAGTTTAAATATTATTTCTATGATTTTTATATAATTTTTAAGTATGTTATTGAAGTAGGGGCATAACCGACTAATTAAGGGTTGGAAACCCTAAAACTGTGTTTTGATGTCTCGTGGAACCTGTATGTGATAGTATGGATCTGAAAGGTTCTATGAGAGATTGAATATCATTTTAACACATTACTTTGACTAATTAAGTCGTATCGTAAGTTTCGTGAGTAGTGACTTAATCTAGTTAATTAATTATCTTGGAGCGTCGGGTTCCGGAGGCGTGGACGCGGGAACGGCTTTTCATATTCACAGTGCGGAATCAGGCAAGATACCTTGCCACCTTACTCTTTGATTTATATATTCTTATTTTTAATTATTATTTTCAGTATTTCTTATTTGTTGATATTGTAAAACTGTACGTCCAAGTCACACTTGGGTGCAAGCGACTTTGTCGATCGTTTTTATCGTTTTTATTTATTTTTCTTGCATTGACTTAGTCTAGTGACCACCCCTTTGTTGATGAGATATTGGTATGGCCTTGACACTTGCTTTACCACGTGTTGTGAGTCACATGTAGGACACGTGCTCGCGTAATCGGCTGGCCACCGATACGTTTGAGGCGTACGAAGGAGTAACTGCGAATAGAATTACATGCTAGTAGACTTGGCAGTTACTAGAGATTTCATGAGTCATGGATGTGACCCTACTAGGCATTGGATGGGGAGAACAGCTTCCTTAACGTATGGGTCACTTACGCACTTTCCTATTCCTGATCCTGCTAGCCTCTGACATTCGAGGAATGTTATGCTTTGAGGTCCCTGGTATCCTGATAGGACCATACCTGAGTTACCTGCACCTGAGCTAGATGCCCATGCATTGAAGGTCTGTTCTTAACTATATTTTTACTGTAGAACTGGTAGGCACCTTATTGCATGCATCCCTTTTTTTTAATCTCTATTATATATCACACATTATATGGCATGTTCTTTATATATCATGTTACGTCCCTCTGAGGACCTGGTTATCTGTTCAGGTGTGTGCTTTGTGACTTTTGCAAGGGTTCTAGCCAAGGCGTGATCTTCTCCATTTTTTCGAGGATGATTGCTCTTGGTTCGTCCTGCCATTTTATCGATCATTTCTTTGTATATTTTCTTTCATTCAAAATGGTTGGTAGTGGATTTGTCTCCGCCCAACTACATATATAAGTGACAAATTCTTGAGTTGATTATAATATTCTTCTTTATTGTTGTAGATGAGATTTAGTTATCATGGTTTTACTATATTTTACAGGTTATATATACGTACGGGGTTCCATATATTGGAGTATACTTCGTATGTATGCAACTGGCATGTCTACGTACATAGTCCTAAGTATTTTGGGACTGGGGCGTTATAGCTTTTTGTCATACTCATGGGATTATTTTTTTTGGAAATAAGTCCCGAAGGGGCTTAGCGACTCGAATTCGAACTCGGACTCAGACTAGGACTCAGAGTCGGGCTTGGACTCGATCTCAAGGGTGCAATGAGGTGCTTTGTTGGTGCACTTTGCACGTAACACGTCAGCATCGGCGTATGGCGCTTTGTGCGTTGTTGTTGCGCTCGTACGCTTGTCTTATGCGCGAGTCGTATGCACTAGGTACATGGGCTCGGCGCATGCCTATGCAGTGATTAGGCATTGATTGGTAGATTTGGGCGGTTATGGATAGATTGAATCAATATTGCAGATCTGATTTTTGTGGAATTTGAATTTGATTCAGTTAAATCTTTCCATCATTCATTCCTATCTTTCGCAGTCAATGTATAGCTGGATTAGAGTTAGGATTTCATCCCAACTCTATAAATACTCTCTTCGTGCCTTCTTTGATGACTTACTCAAAATTAAGAGTCGAAGAGAGTTGAGAGGTCGCTGCCATTGTAGTCCAAGGAGTTTTGCGAGTTCAATCAGGAGGTGACAGCTAGCGTTCCAGAAGTTCTCGTTCGAACTTGCTGGTTCCTGGGAGCAGATCACAGTAGGACGAATCTTGCTTTGAACAACGATAATCTTCATCACCCCAGCAGAGTTGACTCCTCTTATTCCTTCGTCTTCAAGGCATAGACTTCAGGATCTTCTTGAGAAGCAATTCTCGAAAATTTCTCATATATAAAGTGTGTGACCAAATTCGTTTGGAGAATCACTCTGTTTACTCATGTTCTTTAGAATAACAAGAACTAAATTTTTGGTACTACTAATCAGGACTTGGGTTAGACATTATCCAATAACTTACATAAATTTTGAGATACCAAGTCATATCTCGAAAACTGCCAAAACTTCCAAATAGACCAAAATCTCAGAACCACAAGATGCAATATGACATTAGTATAGTAAACAATACAATAGTTGTGAGTTTGAATTCAACTTCTGCCTGCCCAAACCAAAATACTCTCTAATACATCCCCTGGGCAATAGCAAGACCAGCGTTCCGACGTCAATGCCATTATGAATCGAAGCTTACTAAAGCCATATCAACATCTAAAATTAAAAAAAACTAACAAAGGTAACAGACTACGCCATTAAATGAACATGCTAATTAAATGTGAAGTTCCAAGAACCGTTGCAATAATACCCTCAAATCATGAAAAAGATGGTTTGCCAATGGATCTGAGTCTAAATACTAATTGATCCCTTCTAATTGGGAATAGATTAACACAACTTCCAGTGTTTGTTGCAATTTACACACATCACAAAAGTTGTCATTTGCTTATCAGCTGATCGGGTCTGCAGCTGATAATAGGTGGTCTTCCGCTGCCCACACCGACTTGAATTGATTGATCATTGCCTTTGGAGACGCTTCTCTTTCACATTCAAATAGGCTTTTATCTTTGATCTGTTTATTTGCAAGTTTTCTTTCATCACTCGCCATATCTTCGGGTGCCAAATCAACAAATCTATCTGGCTTCACCTCCCCAAGGAGAACCCTTCTTCTGAAATCAAGCTCAGGGAGAAGATATAGAAGAAATAGGTCATGAGAACGCTTGAATAAACGTGTATTGCTCAGGGAGAGAAACACTTACATTTTCACAAGAAGATGTAAGACGCCATTGATAACTAGGAGTTCTTGGCATCGCAACTACAAAATTACATGTCATTCTCTTTTGGAAAAACTAGAAGGCATCAATATTGTGCAATGCTCATGTTAATGTTTCTTACTTCAAGTTACTGTTAGTAGTGTCTAACTCTGAACTAGCATTTACCTATATCATAAGCAGTAAACGAAACAAAAATACTAATGTCAGGTAGTGAATTTGCCAAATGTAGTTAAACCAATCCCTCCATATTTTGTTACATGATCAAATGAAGCATCACAAAAAATAGAATCATAGCTAATACAATTACAATAGATGTTTCATCCATTTCATTTTTCTTCATATATAGCTAACAAAATTTGCCACCTTTGCACCATGCTTGCTTCATACTTCCTGCATCCAAAAAAAGAGTCACTTGTTAGAATGTAAATACAAAATAAATTAATAATGCTGACCAACTAATATGCATGAAATAAAAAATCTTGCCAAACCTGACGTGTGTTGATCATCGCCTAAATTGTTGCTTTTTACTATAATTGTGACTGTCGTGTCCATGAAGAGAACAAGTCTTACAAACTCCAGTTTTTTTTTTGCTTCTGATATCTCTAACCTACTCTTCTAATATTTTGTGCTTATTTCTTTTTCTTTGTCGCTCTTCCGATCTTTTATGTTGGAGTTTAATGGATCTAATATCACAAGAGGTTCAGTAGTACTCACTTCAGTTAGAGGATTATCAAGATGTTTATCAATATTCTCATCTTGTTTTGTGCTTGAATATAATAAGGACAACTTACTGAATGCCTGATCAAAAATTCACATTGTAACTTTGTATGCTTCCTCTGATTTACCTCCTAAATCAACCACTTGGGCTGCTCTTCTACTTAGATGACTAACTCTCATGGCCTCTGATTTAATACCAATATCATGTGCTCCCAAACCTTCTGACTAACCTCTGACTTATTAGAAGTCTTTGTCCATCTCTTCATTATAAAATGATCTCGAATCTCATTTACGTACCAGTGATCAAGCACTCGGTGTAAGTGTGTACATGGTATTCCTAAAAATTGAAAAAGTTGACATCCACATACTCCCTCTTTACTTACCATGTTTATTGTCACGAGAAATTCTCTTTCATTTATATATATATATATATATATATATATATATATATATATATATATATATATATATATATATATATATATATATTTCAATCGGTGATTATCGGCGATCGCTCTATACTGGTTACAAGCAATCATTCTACATACTATTATGAAAATTGAGAAGATATGTGTTGACTTCGTATGGCGAAAGGGTATCCACTCGATACAGTGGGAGATGTTGTGCAGGTCCAAGGAGGAAGGAGGGGTGGGGATGCGTTCTCTGCAAACTGTTCGAGAGGTTGCAGCGTTGCGGCTCATATCTGGGGATGCCTTATGGGCTCAATGCCAATGGATGGAAAATACATATGTGAAAAACGGTAACTTTTGGGCTATCCATTGTAATAGCAATGCATCTGTTACGTTTAAGAATATCCTGCAAAATCGACTGGGGGTAAAATAATATATTAGTCGCATAATACACGATGGGGACTACAACAGACTTCTGGTTTGTTCCTTGGATCGATCATAGCAGCCTTGTAGATAGGGGAGGCGGGAATGTGCTGGCACGGGCGCAGGTCGACATCCCTGTGAGTTGTATTTTGCATAATGGCGTGTGGAGGACGGAGCTGCACGTGTTTGCTCGATAATTCAGTGTGGACATTCGGCGGGTTAGAGTTGATCCTTCCTACTGTGCGGATACTTGACAGTGGGGAAGGAGTGGTCAGTGGAGGATTTGAACATAGTAAAGTGCATGAGTTAATAAGGGAGGTGCATCCTAAAAGTAATAATGCAGAGTTCATTTGGGCAAAAGGAACGACGAAAAAAATGCAATACAGTATGTATAAGCTTTTATTGGGGAGATTACTCACATTGGATAGACGCACGAGATTTAAGGTTCTGTGGCTGGTCAATGTTGTGTATTATGTGCTCAACACAATGAGAGTATTACGCATCTATTTTTGCAGTGTCGATTATCATGGGAAGTGTGGCTGCTGCAGCGGCGCTAGTTAGGACTCGCAGGAGATGGAAACTAGGATATTATTGTTATTATAAGGAAGTTAGTCATGAGAGGACTAGAGGAACTGAATGGTTCTTAGATGCTCACACTTGAATTGCAACGACAATGTGGCACCTGTGGAAGGGGCAAAACAATCGCATATTCGAGGGTCTAAATACTTCAAATATCGCACTTCTACATAATATTGATAATGATGTTAGGATGCTGACTGTAAGGCGAGTCTAAATATGAACGCCAGATGTAAACATTGCACATAAATAAAATTACCTTCTTCCAAATATATATATATATATATATATATATATATATATATATATATATATATATATATATATATATATTTTTTTTTCCAAATATATATATATATATATATATATATATATATATATATATATATATATATATATATATATATATATAAGGGTCATTGGCTAAATATATATATATATATATATATATATATATATATAGATATATATATATATATATAAAATATATATATATATAAGGGTCATTGGCTATATATATATATATATATATATATATATATATATATATATATATATATATATATATATATATATATATATATATTTAGCCAATGACCCTCTAGCCTAGTGGTTGTGGTGAGGCATGCGGCCCGAGTGGTCATGATATCGAATCCTGGTGGGAGCATTCGCTACAATTACATTCTTTATATATATATATATATATATATATATATATATATATATATATATATATATATATATATATGTGTGTGTGTGTGTGTGTGTGTGTGTGTGTGTGTGTGTGTGTGTGCTGGAAAACCACAAATGTGTATATCTCAATATAATAGCTACGCTTGTGTTGGCATATGCACATGAAGTGTGGTGCTCATGTGGGTTTATTTTTCTAAAGAGTTAAGTTTAAATCAATATGAACAATCTTTGTTTTGTCACCTCCTTTGGGTTGGTTCCCTTATGAGCAAAGTCCTGTAGTGGCATAGCGACTCGGACAAAAGGCGCAAATTGACGCTTTGATGGCACACTTTGCATGAACGCCTCATGCGTTATGCGGCCATGGGCTATATGGCCATGCACTATAACACCAGGCGCTATACGGCCAGGTGCTACGCGTGAGGAGCATGCTCAGGGTTGCTTTTCGCGCTGTCAGTTCTGTTGGCGAGCGGCAAAGGCGGCGCTGTCAGCGTGTGGTGCTGTGTCGGTGCATAGGACTTTGTGACCTAAGAGCATTTTGCTCATTTTTGAGTTTCCAAGTCTTACCGAAGGTGACCCAGAGCGTTTCAAATGTTCTCTTGTGAACTTGCTGGTTCTTGGGAGTAGATCGTCTATGAGATGAATCTTGCTTTGAGCAACGGTGACCTGTTCACCCCAGAAAGAAGAGTTACTCTATTTTCTCTTTATTTGTTCTATTTCATTGTAGCATCTGTGAACGCAAAAAAGAAAAACATTGTTTTGTTTCTTTCTAATTCATCCTCTTTTGTGAACGTTTTATCTGAATTACAACTGCATTTGTAAGAAAGAATGGGTTTGATTTTATCAGCTAGTAACTTGAGTTTTTCCATGCTTCGTTGGAATTAAGTTAAACCCAGAAATAGTTTTTTATATGGAACTCTGGATCTCGATTACAGCATCAGGACATATGGTAGAATGTAAAGTTTGCATAAATCTTTTTTTTTGACCTTTGTTCTCATCTTTGATCCACCCCGGGACTAACCATGTATATAATGGACAACTCTCCAAGAGAACTTTGCGATATAGGGTTAGGGCAAAATCCCCTAATCAACAGAAGGGGAAGAGAGGGAGAAGGATTAGACGAGCATCAACAAGGAGATCTAGCGGGAGGGTAGACCACAGTAAAAAAGAAATTATGAGGCAAGTTTGCAATGGGCCGAGGAGGATGCTGTTGGGTAGACGAACAAGGGATGGGAAGAAGGGGAACACAACTCCGTATTTTATCCAATTCTGGGCAAGCTAAACAACAGGCTACAGAGACAAGACGAGTATGAGGCATGCATGTAATGCCCCGCTCCATACGATGCATTACGCTGAGGCGTTGACTCAAAGAGTCGCGTTGACCGAATCAAATGTATCGATGCGAATCGAAACAAAAGTTACGTTATCCCGAGCAATGTATCGAACTAAGTTGATACGAAGAGTTGCATTGTCCCAAAGAAACAGATTGAGTTGAATCGATACGAAGCACCGCATTGCCCCCGAAGTATGAGTGCGTTGAGACGGCTCGAAGATTCTAAGAAATTGAATCGACCAAGGTGTAAATCCGAACCGATGCAAGTATTGATTTTAGTTGGTTTCATGTACAGACTATACGTTTACGCTAAAATATTAAAGGTCAGCATTCTACCTTATTCTGTAAGGGGTCCGCGAAACCAAATCGTCACCTTGCGGCGGGCTGAGACTTAGGCACGGTAAGCCAAATCGGACGTATAATTCAATGAAGCACGAAGTGCTCGAATGGCTATGTCAGGAGAGTGGTCGTACAACGAAGTTATGAAATCGAGCCACGTCGGCTCGGCAAAACGACAAGGCGTATCGACGCAAGGTGGGAGGATTGACTCTTCTTTTTACTCCTTCATGCCTAAGTCAAATATATCATTGTATGCTAAGTTAACCTATCGAAGCCACGGGCGTGGTCCGATCGGAAGATAAATTATAGTGTGAGTCGAACACTAGTTAGAACAATTGAAATAAAACATGCATCAAATGCACGAGTCACTATGGAACATCGGATATCGCAAAGGCGAGCGCCTCGGTGCGCAAGCCGCAAGAACATGGGATAACTGTATTCGGCGAGTGCCTTAGTGCATGAACCATACCGTGCCTTCGCGCACGAGTTAGAAAGGCTAGAATATTGAAAGACAATAGGCGAGCACCCTAGCGTGCATGCCACGAACATTGAAGACTAAGGCATAGAACATAGAAATACGGTCGAAACGTGCCTACGTGCACAAGATCATAAAAGATGGCTTCGTTGCGAAAGAATACAGTTATGGCATGAATGTGACGGAACTGTCAGATATGACATGATGTCTCGAAAGATATGTTCGGGACCTTCGGGTCGTTCGATTGACGAACATTAAGTTGAGGCATGATGCCATTGAACATTAAAACGAAGTATGAAATACATGAACATAGAAAGTAAATGAAAGAAATACAAGATGATAAAGTCTGAGTCTCGGACTCAAGACTATGCTCGGTTGTTTGAATAATAGTGCATTGTATGGTCGAATGGAATAGACTTGAGATAATTGAGATAATAACCCATGTATGGGTGTTCCCTCGAACGGTTAAGTGCCGGGGCACCGGAACCATTTGGCCTAGGAGGGAATGTATCTTTGATAGGTGTACATCCGTAAGACGATTAGCAACCGCTTGACGAGATGTGAAAAGTCGTAAATGATGGTATACATTGGTAAGTTTTGGTTGTTTGGGATAGCAACCCAACCCGTGAAATACCGGGCTAGCTAATTCGAGAGAGGAAAGAAAGAAAAGAAACGTCTTTAGTCCATTATGGCGCGGATACGCCAAGACCCTCATATAGTTATGGAACGATGGATTGAAAGTGTAGGCACGTATGTGTCCCATACATATAGATCCTGCTTAGAGATGAACTTATAACATGACAGTGAAGAAATGGGGCGTATTCACCTTGCGTCAGTGCAAGGACGAGTGCGTCGACTTGGTAAGAAGTCGTGCCACGAAACAAACACGAGATTGCTTTTCTGTTTGCCTATTCAATTCGAATAACATACTTGCCATGATAACATGCTTTACTGCTTTCGTATATGCCATGAAATTGACCCTAAGGAGAACATAGCAAGATCATAAGCTAAGTTGCATGATTCAACATAAATACTACAATGTCAGTTTAGAAAGAAGATCTTTGCATTAGTACATGCGAGGACGAACGTACTGATCCCCCACCAGCTTTCATGCAGGGTGCAGGGAATGGATTGCTCGCGGCGAAGCTTCGCTTGAATGCGTTGAGGCTTGGAATGTCGAAGCGTATTAAAGCGTGCGATCGCATTGACGCTCGGACTTGCAACAGGATTGATGTGGTCGAGATATAGAAGGCATGATGTATAGAACGGTGAAATCCTTTGTGGGCAAGAGAGAACTTGAGTGTTGTAGCCAACCTGGCAAATTTAGTTGGGCTATTGAAAGCCTTTGTAATCTCCGTTCGAATATCAATAAAGAGAATTATTTCGTATACCCTGTTTTTCTTTCGTTGCTAATATCAATTCGAAGATAACCATTTACAAACTTGTCATCTTGTCTTGTATTAGCGCAACTCCAGGCTCGTGCGGCATCACGTCCCCTGCGAGGACGATGATTCGGGTGATTTCGGGTCGGGGCATGACAAATTGGCATCAAAGCTCTAGGCTCAATTTCCTCTGGACGCTCGCTTCATTACAATTCTAAAAAGTTGCCCACCACCAATCGAATCACTCGACTCTACTCGATGCCGCACTGGATGTTCCATACAATAAGTCTAATACAAATCGTATAATTTTGTCGTATGTGTTTTGGAAATTACATAATGTTTGCTAAGAAAGTCGCGAAGGATTTATTGCATTGAATGCACGAGCCGTGAAATGTTAGTTGCTGCAAGTGCAACGAATTGTGAAATACGATTTGAGATGTTGTTGTAATGTAACATGTTGAATGAGAAATAAAATTATGCACGAAGTGTAATGGGTTGTGAATATTGGTTGCACCAATGCAAAAATTTAAATAATGCGTTGTAATGAAAGTGATAAGTCAATATCGAATGTGTTGAACGGATTTGAGCATTGACTTTGAAAGTCGGAAATAAATCATTGTACGATGTGCAACGCGTATCGAAAGTAAATTATTGCACGTGGTGCAATGCACATCAAAGTAATCGTTGCACGAAGTGCAAAGGAGATTGAAAAATAAATCGTTGCACGAGATGCAACGGAAGGAACTGAAATCATAAATTGATAGAATGAATCATTCGATTGCACACTGAACTTGTGTTGGAAAATGAAAAGATTGGCCGAGTTGTCTCAGATTTGATTTAATCAAAGTTACGGTTGTGATCAAGCACGATCACTGCGAAAATCGTGAGTCGAAAGAGATTGTTGGTTCATACTAAGTATAATGCGAAGGAAATGACTTGATTTTCGAGTGGTATATGCCATACCACGTATGCGATGAATGACTCGATTCCGAGTGGTATATGGTATACCACTTGTGCAATAAATTGCATCGACGCGTTGTGAGAATTGCGAAAGGTTTGTCTGCAACGGACGGGAGAGTACCGAGACTCGATTAAAAATTTGTATGACGGTATGTTGATGCAAGTGTTCTTCGAAAATCGGTTGGGATGATGATAAGGCAAGACTCGTATCAATGAATGATACGTCGGACGAAAAATTATAAGTCGGTCGGACGATCGAGACTAGCGGAACGATTATGCCTTGAAGCAATAATCGGATCGACGGGAAAGGAAAATTCGAACTTACAAATGAATCGCCCGACTTGCGATCTCGATAGAAATGTTGGGCGAGGCGAATTGAATCGCACGACTTGCGATCTCGATAGAAATGTTGGACGAGGCGAATCGAATTGTACGACTTGCAATCTCGATAGAAATATTGGACGAGGAAAATTATTATCGGATCGCACGATGTGCGACTTCGATGAAGAGTTGGTTGATGCGGGTAAATAGTGCCTAAGAGATAGTTGGTTACGTTACGACGTATCGAGATCGATACATTAGGAAACGTAAGCACGATGTGAGAATACAAAATAGAGTGTGCCTCGTGCTATCAAATTTTATAAATAATAATACGAGAATGAACGAACTGGTCGATCATGAACTTTGTGATTGATCAAGACGAGACTATAAGTCATCGACGATTGCTCGATGCGTATAGCATCTCGTGTGTCGACCGCAAATAAGATAGACTCGAACTCAATGCGAGTAGACGCATCGTGAATAGCAGAATCATCGATGGTAGTGCATGACTTTACTCGGAGGATAGTTGTACATCAGTTATGCCGATAGAAATGATTTTGTCCGAAATTGGGTAGTCGCATAGAAATCGTCGGAACGTGATTTGGCTCCAAAATAAGATATAGCATGGGGCGTAGTACTGTCCTTCAGTGATGATCCACAATTATCGAGCGTAGCTTCGGGGCAGCTGACCCTAGAAGACTCGACCGCTAAATCAAATTAAATGTTGCAGACCATAAGATGACCCATACGATTTCGCATATAAAATTGCATCGATAACAAATACAATGTGGTACATGTCGATGATAAGTCTAGGCGATCGAGAATTGTTGGAACAAATTTTGATCGAGGATGATGTAGCTAGATTTTGAGTATTCGTCGGATGAATGCTCGAATGGTTATGTTGGTCGACGATCGAACTTGAAATTCACCAACGAACTTGGTGATTCGGATAGGCGATTGTGAGAATCGTGCTATGCACGAGAGAGAACGATAAGGAAATGACTTACGAATTGTGTAGTTAGATTTGGATTCACCTTGCAACTGAGCTTGCGTGAATCGAACTTATATTCGATGTTGCGAGACGGATAAGTTGGAAATTTGGCTAGTAAATTCCTATTCGTTAGGAATCGAATGTAAGACGCATCGTAAAGACCTTCGTGTCAAGGCGATTGTTGCCTTGAGCATCGTCGACTGGAATTAAACTTGTGTCGGATAGATTGTGGCATTTGTGCAATGTCAATTTGAATTGCATTAGGAGAATTTAAGCACGGTGTCTAGGTAAGTAACCTAGCGGGCGTAGTCCCGAATGTTGATAAAGAAATTGTATCGAGATAAGTTGTATAGCCAGACTTCGGAAATAGTTGGATGGTGACTTCGAACGCAAGGCGTTGTGAAGGATTGTTGTGATCGAATGCGCGATGGCTTGACGCGACGCTGAGAGTTGATAGTCCATACAAAACATACGAAAAGAGAAATACGATTTTTAAATCGTATCATGTGCCTTGACTTTTGTTGGATGATCGCGTGTGTATCAATATGTGTATGCGCTAGAATTGCGTGAACAAGTACTAGAGTCTAAGTCCGATCGAGAGTACGAGATGGCAAGCATAAGATTGAAATTTACCTGTTAGCATTGTTCCAATTTGCTACGACTGGACTTGGTCGAAATACATATATCTTCGGGACACCTTGAATATAGGTACAGATCTAAATTGAGTTATATACAAATTCAAATCGAGCTGCAGGAAGGACTTTGAAATGTTAATGAAAATCTTGCGAGATAGTGTGAAACTGAACAACATTGGTGGGACGAGATCGTAAAACGATCTATAAAATACTTAGTCGGAGTGTTGGTTTTGGTTCGAGAACGAACCTTGTTTTGAGTGGTATATTCTGTAATGTCCCGCTCCGCACGACGTATTACGCTGAGGCGTTGACTTAAAGAGTCGCGTTGATCGAATCAAATGTATCGATGCGAATCGATACAAGAGTTACGTTGTCCCGAGCAATGTATCAAACTAAGTCGATACGAAGAGTTGCATTGTCCCAAAGAAATACATCGACCTGAATCGATACGAAGCACCGCGTTGTCCCGAAGGATGAGTGCGTTGAGACGGCTTGAAGATTCTAAGAAATCGAATCGACCAAGGCGCAAGTCTGAATCGATGCAAGTATTGATTTTAGTTGGTTTCATGTGCAGGCTATACGTTTACGCTAAAATATTAGAGGTCGGCATTCTGCCTTATTCAGTAAGGGGTCCGCGAAACCAAATCGTCGCCTTGCGGCGGGCTGAGACTTGGGCACGGTAAGCCAAATCAGACGTATAATTCAATGAAGCACAAAGTGCTCGAATGGCTAAGTCAGGAGAGTGGCCGTACAACAAAGTTATTTAATCGAGCCGCGTCGGCTCGGTGAAATGACAAGATGTATCGACTCAAGGTGGGAGGATTGACTCTTCTTTTTACTCCTTCATGCCTAAGTCAAATATATCATTGTATGTTAAGTTAATCTATCGACGCCACGGACGTGGTCCGATCGGAAGATAAATCGTAGTGTGAGTCGAACACTAGTTAGAACAATTGAAATAAAACGTACATCAAATACACGAGTCGTTATGGAACATGGGATATCGCAAAGGCAAGCGCCTCGGTGCGTAAGCCGCAAGAACATGGGATAACTGTATTCGGCGAGTGCCTTAGTGCACGAACCATACCGTGCCTTCACGCATGAGTTAGAAAGGCTAGAACATTAAAAGACATTAGACGAGCACCCTAGCGTGCAAGCCACGAACATTGAACACTAAGGCATAGAACATGGGAATACAGTCGAAATATGCCTACGTGCACGAGATCATAAAAGATGGCTTCGTTGCGAAAGAATACAGTTGTTGCATGAATGTGACGGAACTGTCAGAT
This sequence comes from Iris pallida, assembly GCA_029216955.1. NCBI lineage: Eukaryota > Viridiplantae > Streptophyta > Magnoliopsida > Asparagales > Iridaceae > Iris > Iris pallida. The sequence goes on from JANAVB010017998.1 coordinate 6,595,923, forward strand.
ATGACAAGATGTCTCGAAAGGTGTTCGGGACCTTCGGGTCGTTCGGTTGACGGATGTAAAACCCCTAAATTTCAACTATATTTTTTAAAATAAATTTGGTATTGATTTTTTTATTTTGTATTGTACGTCGCATAGTTGTATTGTACGTCGCGCGCAAAATTTCGTTTTTGCTCGACGAGTGCGAATATGTGCGAGCGTACATATATATTTTTTTAAAAAATATTTTTCTATTTTATAGTTTCAAAATAATATATAGTAATTACTTTATTTACTGAAAGTTGTGAAAAGCGTCGCATCAAAATTTCAAAAATAATTTATTAATTTTATAAAAAGTTTTTATTTTAACTTAAGAAATGATATTCTCCTTTTTAAAATAATGTTCTATCGTATACGAAGTACGTGAAATTTAATTCGCGCATATTTTTATTTTTGGAAAGCTAATTGTATTTATTTATTTTTAACAGGTATTTTAAATAATTGAATAATTGTTTGGATTTATGAAATTTTATTTATTATTATTTTTAGAAAAGATATTTTGAATTTATTATGATAATTTAAACTTTGATTAGATTTTATTTAATTTAAATAAGTTTAATTTAAAGATTGGAATCATTTATATTTAATTCGGATTTGAAATTATCTAGATTTAATTGGGTTGGATTCGGATTTGGATTAAATCGGTTTTAAAATAATTTAAATTAAAAGTAGGATTATCTAAAAGGGGTTTTAATTTTCCTAATTCTTATCCCACTAGGAGTTTCCACCCCTATAAATAGGGAAGCCTCCATATTATTTTCCTCCAGAATCATTCCACAAATTTCCACCACCATGTGAACGCATCGTGTCGGTGTCCAAAATCTTTCCCGTGTCAGCCGTGACGGCCTCGGGTCCGACCCCGGGTGTCTTTCCAATAGATTCTTTATAATGCAAATACATTATTTCCGTATCGGACACATCCCGATACAATCAAACTCCTAATTCTAGCCAAGCCAGCCATCCCCGACCGTCCACCACTGGTCCTCGGCCTCGACTAGCCCCCCATCCCCCTTGTCATCACAGCCTTCCCGACCTCCTCCCTGTCCAGCTTCCAGCCCCGACCTCGCTACCTCGACACCCCTGTACTTCTTTGCAGCACCACCGTCTCGTCAATTTCTGACATCTAGGTCGAACCCCGACACTCCAACATCAGGTCAAACCCCCGACACCAACGCAGCCACGCTGCCAGACCTCGCCTCCGCTGCCACCGCAACAATCAACCATCCAATCCCGCTGAATCATCACCACCAGAACCCTGCCATCGTTGGCGTTCCGACAGCCCCACCAAACCATCAACACCACCACCGACTACAAATAACCATCACTGTCGTAACCACCACCGGCAACCCTACCACCACCACCACCACCATCATCACTACGACCATCGCGGCAACCTTCGCGGCAGGCCAAACACCACAACCGTCAACCCAACAAAACCCACTAAATTCCTAAAAAAATGAGTAAAACCCTAACCCTAAACTCACCTGGCTGCCGCCGCCGCGTCTTTTCGCGAGCTCCGCCCGGAGCCGCACCCGTGCCGCCTCCTCCTTAGCGTGTCGTGCCCAGCCGCTGTCCCCGAGGAGCGCCTCCATCGAAGCCCCTCGAACCCTGCATATAATCCTGCCCTCCGCCTTCGTGCCGGGGCCGACAACCGCTGGTGGCCAGCGCCTCAGCCCCCGGCCATCGCAGGCCGCTCCAACCGCCGCGCGCTGCTTCACCACGCCGTGCTGCCGCGTTCTCCGCCCCCTCCGACTTCCTTCTCCGCCAGTCGAGCACGCCCCAGCACCGCCACGACGTCCGCGACCTCGGCCCAGCGCGGCCGAGCTTCACCGCTCCCTTCATCCCTCTGCCTCCCATTCATTTTTCAGCCTCCCTCTCTCTCTCTCTCGCCTCCACCAGCTATGCTCCTCTCCCGATACCTCTCCTCCCTAGCCATCTCCCCTCCATCTATTTTCCTTCATCTCCTCTTCGCTCCCCTTGCTCTCTCACAGTGCATGACTCTCTCGAATAAAGAGGAGACACAACTGTGCTGAATTGCTATGACACAACTGTGATAAATTATTATTTTGAATGGGTGTTTTACAAAAACAAATTTTATTATATTTTTGTGTGGTTTTGTTCTTATTAGTTGTTTTTTCTTTATTGTTTCTATTATTATTATTATTATTATTATTATTATTATTAGTATTATTATTATTACTACTACTTTACTTTATTATTTTAACTATCTGCTTCTTTAGTTTGTGAGAAAGGACAGCTATAGTGGTTTAATCATCATTATATTTATATTTTATTTTTCATGTTTTGTGCAATGTTAGGATGTTAATTACTCTAGTATTTAGTATTACAGTATTAGTTAATTGATTTTTTGTTGTTTTGCGTGTGTGTTCTATTATTACATTCTTAAACAATCTAATGAATATTTATTTTAATAATAGTATTGAGTAATACCATCAATATTAGTAATATGTTTACTTAATATTGTTTTCAGATTTTGGGTTTATTCAAATATCATATTGAGGAGGGGCTTGGTCCTATATTTAATTTTCAAGGATGGATTTTTGAAACCATAAAAATTTTCCCTATATAAATTTTCTATCTAAATATAGCCTTAACCTTATAAAATTTAGTTTAAGCTTTAAAAACCCCTTCTAGATTTTTGTATTTCCATATTTGACAAAATTTGTGGTTTTGCCCTAAAAGGATTTTTGGTTTCAAATATATTTTAGCTTGACAAACTTAAAGATTTTGTATAAAATCGATTTTTGTTTTTACATATTTATCTAAAAACTATCTTCTACTAATAATATATAGTTTTCAAGAATTATAGTTCTCTAAAATCGTATATATAGTTATCCTTCCATGACCAATCCCATTATTCCTAATCTCTCACCAATTCCATACCTCTTTATATCAAACCTCACTAATCTGACCAGCCTGGACCCAATGGAACAACATATGACATCATCAGAAGCCCTTCACAGAAGTCAGATTTCATGCAACCTTGATTATCGCAGCACCAGGCGTCACCCCGGGCAAGACACCTTGCCTTTAATGTTTAATTTTTTGCTCAATATCATGCATGTTTATTTCTTATAAGTTGTTCTTTCAAAACCATATGTAGTTGCAAATTACTATACTTTAGTTTTCTTTATGCATTTGGCCTAGAGTTAAGGGACCACCTTTGTTTGTGCCGCATTCATTGGCCAGACACCTGAGTGCCACGATGTCATGTGTCTCATATAGATTCGGATTTGCGTACCGACCGTACATCGGTGCGTACAGGACAAGCGTTAGGATAACTGCTAATAAAATTGCCTAGTAGACTTAGCGATTATTAAAAATATCATGGTGTGGATTCAGTACGAGTAGTGCATGGGGAGGGGGAAGACAGTTATTAGGCACAGGGGCTTTCACACATTTACTTTTCTCTAGCTGCCATTAGTGACTCAGCCGAGAGCTAGTGGGTCATGTATTTATTTATTTTTTTCTAGATGCCACTAGTGCCTCGGTTGAAACACAAATATGACGTGCATTTACTTTCCTCTAGCTGTCGTTAGTGACTCACCCGAGAGACTAGTGTGCCGTGCATTTATTTATTTTTCTCTAGATGCCACAAGTACCTCGGTTGAAACGCTAACGCGCCGTGTTTCTAGTCTCGAAAGCCCTTGTGTGGAACGTTGTCTTCAAAGTACATTTTCACATAGAATGGTTAAGGACCTTTGTCTGTTTAGTCATATATACTTTTCTGTTGAGCTTTTATTATTCAGTTTAGGGCATGATATTATGTATCTTGTTACGTCCCTCTGAGGACCTGGTTATCTCGCCAGGTGTGTGCTCTTGTCTTTCGCAGGTGTTCTAGCCGTGGCCATGATCATCTCTATTTCTTCGAGGATGATTGTACTTTGATCGTCTTTTTCGCTCGCCAAAATCATTCTTTTGTATATCATGTATTTTTTTTCATAGTTGGTAGTGGATTTGTCTCCGCCCAACTACATGTACCAATGACAATTCATAGTTGATTATATGATATCTTTTATTCTTACATTTTGTGGATGAGATTAGTTAGTTGTGGTTTACTGTATTTTACAGCTTATGTATACATACAAGGCCCTTATACTTTGTATGTATACAGCTGGCATATCTACGTACTTAGTCCTACATATTTTGGGACTGGGGCGTTACATGTTTTTGTGGTGGCCCATGCAGGTCAAGATAAATTGTTTGGTTACTTTACCGTACCAAGCAAGCCTGCGAATAGGATTAGAAGTCTAGGATCTCATCCACATACTTGACCTCTTCCCTCGATTCCATACTCGAACTACCGTTCGACTCATCGATTGCATCTTGCTTGATTCCTTCTATCATAATTCTTATCTTCCCTTCGTGCTTGCTAGAGGCTAGAAAGGTGACCCCTACTAGTTGGACATATTTCTTTTGTCCCAAAATACCATTAGTTTAATTCTTTTAACTTGGGTAGATACCTTGTGACATAGCAATCCCTTCATCCTTGTGACCTATATTCACTAGTTTACTTAGATTCTAGAATTTAGAGGGCCCTAACCCATCTAGTCAACCAAGGACTTGGACAAGAAGACTATAGGACGACTGTATAGAGATCGACACAGGATATGACTTAGAATTGCTTAAACTTATTCTGCTTTCTTTCAATCTTAATCTCACGTGCCTATATTTATTTACTATCTAGACTAATGATGCTAATGTATCCTAGTTTTTGCAAGCTAATTCTTTATCGAGCTTGATCAAGGCATATGCTATTGAGCGGCTGCTCACTAACATATTGTCTAATCAGAATCGGTGCATGATGGTCTGATCAACCAAGTGCACTTTGGTTCCTTTTATCTACTATTCTATGTGGATGGGACATAATTAAACTTGGCCTTTAGAATCCCATCCACGACTGCCTTGACAATTCCTTTAAAATTATTCGGTCGCCTTTGAACCACGTATTCGTATTCGATAATATCGCCTTTGAACCCCTTACTGCTATCGCCTTTTCCTATTTTAGAAGGACGAAGGCGTTATACTAGAACTTCCTCTAGCCTTCCTATCAATTATGATCGTTATCACTCAATGTTGTTATATCCTCATCCTAAACTACTCGTCCTTTTCTTGGCCCGATCATGACCTTCTAATCGCTTAATTTGGGAGTGAATCTAATTCGTTCTCTTAATCGTGTCCTCAACCTAATCTCAAGGAACCATGTCATTAAGTTCTCAAATTTATTTCTCTTGATACCATACTATTCTTTATTGCATGTTATCTTGATTAAACTTTAACCATAATCGTTTCCTTCTGGCGTTAGTTAGCCATATCCATGATTTATTTTCGTCATTATTTGAAATCGCAATTTTTCTAATGCATGTTTGCATTGAACGTCGTTTCTTTGCCTCGTCCCGTAGCTTGATCATATTCATTACCAATACCCCCTTGTACCTTCTCCCTCCCCCCCCTACTAATTCTTAATTTCGAGGACGAAATTCTTTTAAGTTAGATAGGATGTAAAACTCCTAAATTTCTACTATATTTTTTTAAAATAAATTTGGTATTGATTTTTTTTATTTTGTATTGCACGTCGCGTAGTTGTATTGTACGTCGCGCGCAAAATTTCGTTTTTGCTCGACGAGTGCGAATATGTGCGAGCATACATATATTTTTTTTTTGAAAAATATTTTTCTATTTGTTAGTTTCAAAATAATATATAGTAATTACTTTTATTTAGTTAAAGTTGTAAAAAGCGTCGCATCAAAATTTCAAAAATAATTTATTAATTTTATAAAAGGTTTTTATTTTAACTTAAGAAATGATATTCTCCTTTTTAAAATAATGTTCTATCATATACGAAGTACGTGAAATTTAATTCGCATATATTTTTATTTTTCGAAAGCTAATTGTATTTATTTATTTTTAACAGGTATTTTAAATAATTGAATAATTGTTTGGATTTTCAAAATTTTATTTATTATTATTTTTAGAAAAGATATTTTGAATTTATTGTGGTAGTTTAAACTTTGATTAGATTTTATTTAATTTAAATAAGTTTAATTTAAAGATTGGAATCATTTATATTTAATTCGGATTTGAAATTATCTAGATTTAATTGGGTTGGATTCGGATTTGGATTAAATCGGTTTTAAAATAATTTAAATTAAAAGTAGGATTATCTAAAAGGGGTTTTAATTTTCCTAATCCTTATCCCACTAGGAGTTTCCACCCCTATAAATAGGGAAGCCTCCATATTGTTTTCCTCCAGAATCATTCCACAAATTTCCACCACCATGTGAACGCATCGTGTCGGTGTCCAAAATCTTTCCCGTGTCAGCCGTGACGGCCTCGGGTCCGACCCCGGGTGTCTTTCCAATAGATTCTTTATAATGCAAATACATTATTTCCCTATCGGACACATCCCGATACAATCAAATTCCTAATTCTAGCCAAGCCAGCCATCTCGGCCGTCCACCACTGGTCCTCGGCCTCGACCAGCCCCGCAGCCTCCTTGTCATCACAGCTTTTTCGACCTCCTCCCTGTCCAGCACCCTGTCCCGACCTTGCTACCCCGACAACCCTGTACTTCTCTGCAGCACCACCGTCTCGTCAATTTCTGACATCCAGGTCGAACCCCGACACTCCAACATCCAGGTCGAACCCCCGACACCAACGCAGCCACGCTGCCAGACCTTGCCTCCGCTGCCAACCGCAATAATCAACTATCCAATCCCGCTGAATCATCATCACCACCACCCTGCCATTGTCGACGTTCCGACAGCCCCTGCCAAACCATCAACACCACCACCGACAACAAATAACCATCACCGCCGTAGCCACCACCTGCAACCCTACCACTACCACCACCATCATCATCACCACGACCACCGCGACAACCGCCGCAGCAGCCCAAACCACCACAACTGTCAACCCAACAAAACCTTCTAAATTCTCAAAAAAATGAGTAAACCCCTAACCCTAAACTCACCTGGCTGCCGCCGCCGCGTCTCCCCGCGAGCTCCGCCCGGAGCCGTACCCGCGCCGCCTCCTCCTTGGCGTGCCGCACCCAGCCGCTATCCTCGAGGTGGGCCTCCACCGAAGCCCCTCGAACCGCGCATGAAACCCTGCCCTCCGCTTTCGTGCCGGGGCCGACAACCGATGGTGGCCAGCGCCTTAGCCTCCGACCACCGTAGGCCGCTCCGACCGCCGCGCGCTGCTTCACCACGCCGCGCTGCCGCATTCTCTGCCCCCTCCGACTTCCTTCTCTGCCAGTCGAGCACGCCCCAGTACCGCCATGGCCTCCGCGACCTCGGCCCAACGCGGCCGAGCTTCACCGCTCCCTTCATCCCTCCGCCTCCCGTTCATTTTTTAGCCTCCCTCTCTCTGTCTCTCGCCTCCACCAGCTATGCTCCTCTCCCGATCTCTCTCCTCCCTAGCCGTCTCCCCCTCCATCTATTTCCCTTCGTCTCCTCTTCGCTCCCCCTTGCTCTCTCACAGTGCATGACTCTCTTGAATAAAGAGGAGACACAACTGTGCTGAATTGCTATGACACAACTATGATGAATTATTATTTTGAAGGGGGTGTTTTACAAAAACAAATTTTATTATATTTTTGTGTGGTTTTGTTTTTATTAGTTGTTGTTGTTTTTTTTCTTTATTGTTTCTGTTATTATTATTATTATTATTATTATTATTATTATTATTATTATTATTATTACTACTACTACTACTTTACTTTATTATTTTAACTATCTGCTTCTTTAGTTTGTGAGAAGGGACAGCTATAGTGGTTTAATCATCATTATATTTATATTTTATTTTTCATGTTTTGTGCAATGTTAGGAATTTAATTACTCTAGTATTTAGTATTACAGTATTACTAATTACAGTATTAATTAATTATTATTTTTTGTTTTGTGTGTGTGTGTTCTATTATTACATTCTTAGAAAAATCTAATAAATATTTATTTTAATATTAGTATTTAGTAATACCATCAATATGAGTAATATGTTTACTTATTGTTTTCATATTTTGGGTTTATTCAAATATCATATTGAGGAGGGGCTTGGTCCTATATTTAATTTTCGAGGATGGATTTTTGAAACCATAAAAATTTTCCCTATATAAATTTCTATCTAAATATAGCCTTAACCTTACAAAATTTAGTTTAAGCTTTAAAAAACCTTCTAGATTTTTGTATTTCCATATTTGACAAAATTTGTGGTTTTGTCCTAAAAGGAAGTTTGGTTTCAAATATATTTTAGCTTGACAAACTTAAAGATTTTGCATAAAATCGATTTTTGTTTTTACATATTTATCTAAAAAACTATCTTCTACTAATAATATATAGTTTTTAAGAATTATAGTTCTCTAAAATCGTATATGTAGTTATCTTTCCATGACCAATCCCATTATTCCTAATCTCTCACCAATTCCATACCTCTTTATGTCAAACCTAACTAATCTGACCAGCCTGGACCCAATGGAACAACATATGACATCATCAGAAGCCCTTCACAGAAGTCAGATTTCATGCAACCTTGATTATCGCAGCACCAGGCGTCACCCAAGGCAAGACACCTTGCCTTTACTGTTTAATTTCTTGCTCAATATCATGCATGTTTATTTCTTATAAGTTGTTCTTTCAAAACCATATGTAGTTGCAAATTACTATACTTTAGTTTTCTTTATGCATTTGGCCTAGAGTTAAGGGACAACCTTTGTTTGTGCCGCATTCATTAGTCCGACACCTGTGTGCCACGATGTCACGTGTCTCATAAATATTCGGACTTGCGTACCGACCGTACATCAGTGCGTATAGGACGAGCGTTAGGATATAACTGCTAATATAATTTCCTAGAAGACTTAGCGGTTATTAGAAATATCGTGGTGTGGATTCAGCACGAGTAGTGCATGGGGAGGGGGAAGACAGTTATTAGGCGCAGGGGCTTTCACACATTTACTTTTTTCTAGCTGTCATTAGTGACTCTGCCGAGAGCTAGTGGGCCGTGCATTTATTTACTTTTCTCTAGATGCCACTAGTGCCTTGGTTGAAACACAAATGTGCCGTGCATTTACTTTCCTCTAGCTGCCGTTAGTGACTCATCCGAGAGACTAGTGTGCCGTACATTTATTTATTTTCCTCTAGATGCCACTAGTACCTCGGTTGAAACGCTAATACGCCGTGTGTCTAGTCTCGGAAGCCCTTGTGTGGAACGTTGTCTTCAAAGTGCATTTTCACATAGAATGGTTAAGGACCTTTGTTTGTTTAGTCATATATACTTTTCTGTTGAGATTTTATTATTCAGTTTAGGGCATGATATTATGTGTCTTGTTACGTCCCTCTGAGGACCTGGCGACGCCAGGTGTGTGCTCTCATCTTTCACAGGTGTTCTAGCCGTGGCCATGATCATCTCTATTTCTTCGAGGATGATTGCACTTTGATCGTCTTCTTCACTCGCCAAAATCATTCTTTTGTATATCATGTATTTCTTTTCATAGTTGGTAGTAGATTTGTCTCGCCCAACTAGATGTACCAATGACAATTCATAGTTGATTATATGATATCTTTTATTCTTACATTTTGTGGATGAGATTAGTTAGTTCTAGTTTACTGCCTTTTACAGCTTATGTATACATACAAGGCCCCTATACTTTGTATTTATACAGCTGGCATGTCTACGTACTTAGTCCTACGTATTTTAGGACTGGGACATTACAACGAACATTGAGTTGAGGCATGATGCCATTGAACATTGAAACGAAGTATGAAATATAAGAACGTAGAAAGTAAATAAAAGAAATACGAGATGATAAAGTCTGAGTCTCGGACTCAAGACTATGCTTGGTTGTTTGAATAATAGTACGTTGCATGGTCGAATGGAATGGACTTGAGATAATTGAGATAATAACCCGTGCATGGGTATTCCCTTGAACGGTTAAGTGCTGGGGTGCCGGAACCGTTTGGCCTAGGAGGGAATGTATCTTTGATAGACGCACATCCGTAAGACGATTAGCAACCACTTGACGAGATGTAAAAAGCCACAAATGATGGTATGCAGAGGTAAGTTTCGGTTGTTTGGGATAGCAACCCAACCCGTGAAATGTCGGGCTACCCAATTCGAGAGAGAAAAGAAAGAAAGAAAAGAAAGAGAGAAAAGAAAGAAAGAAAAGAAATACCTTTAGTCCATTCTGGCGCGGATACGCCAAGATCCTCATATAGTTAAGGAACGATGGGTTGAAAGTGTAGACATGTATGTGTCCCGCACATATAGATCCTGCTTAGAAATGCACTTATAACATGACAGGGAAGGAATGGGGCGTATTCGCCTTGCGTCAGTGCAAGGGCGAGTGCGTCGACTTGGTAAGAAGTCGCGCCACGAAACAAACACGAAATTGCTTGCCTGTTTGCCTATTCAATTCGAATGACTTGCTTGCCATGATAACATACTTTACTGCTTTCGAATATGCCATAAAATTGACCCTAAAGAGAACATAGCAAGACCATAAGCTAAGTTGCATGATTCAACATAAATACTACAATGTCAGTTAGAAAGAAGATCTTTGCAACAGTACATGCGAGGACGAACGTACTGATCCCCCACTATCTTTCATGCAGGGTACAGGGAATGGATTGCTCACGGCGAAGCTTAGCTTGAACGCGTTGAGGCTTGGAATGCCGAAGAGTATTGAAGCATGTGATAGCATTGACGCTCGGACTTCCAACAGGATTGATGCGGCCGAGATATAGAAGGCATGATGTATGGAACGGTGAAATCCTTTGTGGGCAAGAGAGAACTTGAGTGTTGTAGCCAATCTGGCAAATTTAGTTGGGCTATTGAAAGCCTTTGTAATCTCCGTTCGAATATCAATAAAGAGAATTGTTTCGTATACTCTGTTTTCCTTTTGTTGCTAATATCAATTCAAAGATGACCATTTGCGAACTTATCATCTTGTCTTGTACGAGCGCAAGTCCAGTCTCGTGCGGCATCACGCCCCCTGCGAGTACGATAATTCGGGTGATTCTGAGTCGGGGCGTGACAATGCACCCCACATACACTATCTGTTGAACGCAGGGAGCACATATACACCAATCCATCAATGGAAGGAACTCATGGAATTAAGAGGGGATCCCAACCAATTGGGGCCAGAACAAGTAACTCAAAATCGATATCGTGGATGGATTTGTGCAAGTCATCGGTTAGGCAGGAGGAAGAGGAATATATTCGAACTACACTACATTGAACCATGCAATATCAATGGAGCAAGGACTACACATGATTTAGCCGAGACAGTGGATTACTAGAAGAATACTCTATTTCTGGGGAACAAACCATTCTATGGACAGTTGCAAGCATATGCAAGGACGGAGCCAGGATTTTAGTTTACCCTGGGCTGGGGCTAAACTTAAAATGGTAAGCACAAAAATTTTGATTTTCTCCACACAAAAAAATCCTACAAATTTAGGACTAGCCATCATCTTTCATTACTAGTGCCATCTTAAATTCAACAGTTTACACTAACGACCTAAATTGCACAAGACATTTCCATGCTAACCAAGAATTTAAACAAATGCATAACTATTCTGTGACGACGCGACACAAACAATGCAAAAGTGTCAACATTTAAATGCAAAGGAACAAAATAAAGACCATAAGAAATATATTTACGTAGTATTCTCCTAGTAGATCACAGCGTCAGCTCCAAATCCGCATTCAAAGAGATGCTCCTCCTTTCCAGCTGAACAGAAATAAAAATTGGAACTTTAAATTCAGGATTTTTTCTTTTCTTTTTAGCTTAGAAAGGTGATTTTTAGGGAAAGCTTTCTCCTTTGGACAATGGACATGCTTCAAAACTTTTGGGAGCAACGAAGACCCTTCATCTTCAAAGCAACTCCAAGAAAACAAATTAAAAAAAAAGGAACCAACTTTATGAATTCCAAAAGATGAGACGACTCACCTGTACCTTTCAAAGATGAGGCGAAGATGGGCTTAATATGGTGAAGCAAGTCTATGTTTCAAGTGAAATTGATGTTCAGATGAGAAAGAACATGGATGATGACACTCTTTGCCTATGAAAATGGAGAAGGGGAAGAGTGTAGATACTACACGGAGAGAAAAAGAGGACTTAAGTGGACGAATGGGTGAGATTACTTTGGCTTTTCCACGAACAGAGAGAGGGTTGAGGAAACCTAGTAAGTGTATATGCATTCTCTGCCCACTGAAATGGTTACCAACGTCCCATTCATAACTCATGCAGACTTACCTAGCAATTAATAGGTACATAGTTGGGTCATAGTAATATTGATCATTTTAAGTAACATTGTCTTACGCATGAATTATTTTTTTCAGTTTTCAAGACCTTCCTTCTTACCATTTCTTGGGTACACGAAGATTGAGAAGCACATACAAAAAAAAGAAATTGGGTTGGCTGATCCGCCTTTGAGCATATGCCTATCGGATATGCCGTTCGAGGAGAAATATGGATGTATTCTTGCGGGAAAATGGTTTTTATTTTATCAAATTTGATATGACAGAAGACAGGAAAAGGCTCTTAGAGGGAGGGCCATGGACATTTGACATGAGATTAGTTGTACTACGAAGATGGTTACTGGAGTCTCACTTTAAGAGGGATATCGTTTAACCTACCTCTGTACCTGTTTAGATTGTGTTCCCATAGTTGTGCCCCCAACTTTGGAGTATGTGTGCCATCTCAAAAATGGCATGCTTGATTTGAAAACCTATTCGCACATATATCATTTATAAGACTAAAATTTCTATACAGTTTTCTTTATATCGTTATTAAATTTGAGCACACAATCTGACGCGAGATATAATCCAACATAACAAAATAGCCAGCGCAATGCCCAAAGAAAGAGTAAAGAAGAATGTTGAGAAGAACCGTGTGATGCAATGAGGAAAAGAAGATACTTCGTGTTTGAGAGTGACACTTTTTTCTTCTTATTGAGAGATGAGATTAATGATATCCCCACAAGTTTTATTAACAGTGAAGAAATATATAAAAGAGTGAATGGAACAATATGGTATGTCAGTATATCTATATAGAACGAACACGGCAATGAGTGCGCGCGATGTAGATTAACTTAGACACCTGATTCGAAAATACACAAATCAAAAGCTAGTAACTTGAGAACATTGGAGCGATTTATGTCGAGCTGTCGACGTATTGATCCAGCTATTGTAGGAATCGGTTCTCCAGATTTGATAATTATTTTTCGAGATTGGTAACCTTTTTTTTTTGGTTCTTGTCGGAACACATTTCACATGATGTATGTTGTACAATGCTAAAGGCGTTCAATAAATTGTAGGAAATAGTAGTTCAGTATCTTATTTTGAAAAATAACAACTGCATGCATGTAACCAACGGCACGCGCGCCACCACAAAGGCTTCGAAAGAGAAACAAAGTCAAGTTGTTAGAAATTGCAAGTAATTCACTTTGGAGTTCTGCAAAGTTGAAACTGTCGTCGAGGTTTGAATCGTGCATTTAGCAGCACTTTCCTTAAAGTGTTTCGGGCACTCCGGTAACGTCTTGGAGTCAGCACGCCAGAATACCCAGGATAAGACAGCCTTTCTGCCGGAGGTTCACCAGACGTTGTGAGACACCGGCGTAGGGAAGAACACCTTTCTGAAAATCTTTGGAAGAGAAAAGAAAGAGGAATGAATACTCAGATTCTGTGTTTTTTGGACTCAGAAATCTGTAGTATATATAGATGAATTCGTGTTGTTTTGTGAAGTCGCGACCCTTCCGAAACAACATTCATTCACTTGTTCGCAGATTCATTCACCCTTTCGTTTGTCTGGGCCGCTGCAAAAATAGGAATTCTCGGGACGAGAATCGCCGCGAGGAGCCCGAGGCCCGAGGGCCGAGCCTACGCCGCTCGCCCGATGCCACGTTGCCTAAGTGCACAAGTACGTCTACAATGCGCCACTATCGCCTCTACGTCCGAGCCCGTGCCCGTGTCCGATCCGTCCGAGTCCGAGCCCGAGCCGGTGACATTTTCATGAAGAGGATAAAACAACAACCAATGGTCACCCACTAGCAACCCTTTGGTTGTTGCACACTCCTCATGAGTGCACATTCCTATTTAAGCACTCTCAAAACCTTTCTCTTTTTCCGATGTGGGACTAAAGTCCCTTCTCTTTCCTTTTCATCCTTTAAGAACAATAAATAGAATTAATTAATTCTAACAATCCCCCACTTGTTCCATAAATGATGGAAAGGAATTCCAGAATACATCACTTAAAGAATGTTAATACAGTTAGGTATCTTCCGATTTGAACCTAACCTTAGTAGATGCAACACAAGATTTTATCGAAATCTCTGGTAGCTGGACTTTGAACCAGTTATTCCTTGTGATAAAATCGGTGTTACTTTACACACATTCTTTTGTAGTTCTTCGCCTACATCTCTCGCATAGCACTATTAATGGCCATGTGCTGATTCTGTCTCGTGAATTTTTATAAGATAAACTCCAGATCTTACTAAGACGGCACCATCTCTAAATTCACATAGGTGAAGTTCTTTCAGTATCTCTGTTGCTTTACAGATACATGTCAACATTACTGAACTTCATTAAGAGTTTTATAAACTCAGTCCTCAAATTGCAACAGTCGACATAATCATGTCGTATACATCCAAGTCAACAGTTTGTTGTTACCCATTGAATCTAAGGTTAAGGTTTTCTTAACATTAGATTGGGTTGCCACTGTTGTTGGAACTCTTACTCAAGGAGTTTCAATCCCATACCTCTCGAGGTAGATTTTACTAAATTTCTAGCTAGTGGTTTAGTAAAGGGATCAGCTAAGTTATAGCTGGTACGTACATACGTAAGAGAAATGATTTCATCTTTAATCAATTTCCTTACATAGGTATGTCTTACTTATATGTCTAGACTTCCTATTATACACTTCGTTGTAGGCTCTTGCTAGAGTAGCTTGACTATCGCAATGTATTGACACTTTTGATACATTGTCCTTAACCAGCGGAACTTCTAATAGAAGATCCCTCAACCACTCAGCTTCTTGTCCTGCAGAAGCTAGCGCTATAAACTCTGACTCCATGGTCGAATGGGTAATGCACGTTTGTTTCTTGCTTTTTCAAGAAACTGTCCTTCCGGCAAGTGTAAATATCCAACCTGTCGTAGATTTGTTATCCCCGACACTTGATATCCAAGTAGCGTCGGTATATCCTTCTAATACAGCAGGAAATCTACCATACTGTAATTCAAGATTCTTGGTTTTCAAAAGATAACCAAAAATTCTTCCAATAGCCCTCCAATACTCATTATTAGGGTTGCTACTAAATCTACTCATTTTACTAACTGCAAATGCTATATCAGGTCTTGTGCATTGCATCAAATACATAAGACATCAAATAGCACATGCGTATTCTAATTGAGCGACTGCTCTTCCAGAATTCTTTTCTAGTTTAACACTTGGATCAAATGGAGTATTCACTTCTTTGAACTTTAGGTGTTTGAACTTGTCTAGCACTTTCTCAACATAGTGCGACTGCGTAAGTTCAAAACCCCCACTGTTTTGTATTACTTTGATTCCCAAAATAGTGTCAACTTTTCCAAGATCTTTCATCTTGAATGTGAAAGTTAGAAACCTCTTCGTTTTTGTAATTCCACTCATCTCGTTGCTAATGATCAACATATCATCAACGTAGAGACAAAGAAATATCACGATATTTCCATATACTTTAGTGTATAAACACTTATCACAAACATTGTGAACAAAGCCATTAGAAATTATGACTGAGTCAAATTTCTGATGTCACTGCTTTGGTGTTTATTTTAATCCGTACAAGAATTTAACAAGCTTGCATACCTTTTGTTCATTTTCCGGGAGCACGAACCCTTCCGGTTGCTCCATGTAAATCTTCTCATCGAGATCTCCATTTAAGAATGCTATTTTGACATCCATCTGATGACCATTAAGATGATGCAATGAAGCTAACGCAAACAATATTCTAATTGTAGTCGTTCTTGCTACTGGTGTATGTGTCAAAATAATCAATTACCTCTCTTTGTCGAAATCCTTTGGCTACTAGTCTAGTCTTGTAGGTGTTTAAAGTACCATCACTATGATACTTTCTTCTGAACACCCACTTATATCCAATAGGTCTTGACCCTTTGGACATATCGACAATTTTCTAAGTATGGTTAGATATTATCGAATCCATCTCATCTTGGATAGCATCTTTCCAAAAAGATGAGTCCCGCGAAGCTATTGCTTCCTTAAAGGTTTTAGGATCATCTTCCACCTGAAGAATGATAGAAATCTTTCGAATAAATTTCTCTGTATTTCCTTCTACTAAGTAAAAGGAAATAAGTTGAGAATCTATTTCGTCAGGTCCTAGATCCTTAGCCTTTCGAACTCTCTTGCTGATCCGAAGCTCGGGTTGTTTTTCAACTAACCGTGAAGAGCTCTCCTCACGAGACTCTTCATTTACAGGAATCTCAAGATCCTTATTCTTAGTAATAAGGTTCTCAGAAAATTCCACATCTCTGGATTCGACAATAATGTTAGACTCTAAGTTTAAAAGTCTATATGCCTTACTATTGGCAGCATAACCTACAAAAGCACTTTTGATTCCACGAGGACCTAATTTGGTCCTTTTAGGATCCATATTTTTTTTGTAATAAGCTATGCACCCCCACACTCTAAAATAACTGATATTACGCTTACGGCCTTTTCATATCTCATATGGTGAAATACCAGTTTTCTTCAAAGGAATTCGGTTCATTATATGACATGCAGTAAGTAAAGCTTCTCCCCACAAACTAAATGATAATTCAGAATGCATTAGTATTGCATTTATCATTTCTTGATATGTTCTATTTTTTCTTTCAGCTAGTCCGTTCTGTTGAGGTGTCCGTGGTGCAGAACATTCATGAATAATACCGTTTTCTTCACAGAAGGTATTAAATTCAAAAGAAAAATATTCACCACCTCTATCACTTCTAAATATTTTAATCTTTCTACCAAGTTGATTTTCAACCTCTGATTTATATATTTTAAAAGCATTAAAGGCTTCATCTTTATGCTTTAATAAATATACATATGTAAATCTAGAGCAATCATCAATGAAGGTAATAAAGTATTTATTACCTCCTCGAGATAATGTGCCATTAAATTCACATAAATAAGAGTGAACTAAATCTAGTAGATTGGTATTACGCTCTACACTGTGAAAAGGTTTTTTAATCATTTTGGATTTTGCACAAATTTTACACTTATCTAAATCTTCAGAATTGCATAAAATTAATCCAGATTTAATTAACCTTTTCATAGTGCTAATACCTATATGCGCTAATCTACTATGCCATAAAGTAGATGACTCAATCATGTAAGCAGAAGTAGAAACTTTATTAATATTATTCTCAATGATACAAAGTTTTATCATACCCTCATCGGTATATCCCTTTCCAACAAACACACCATTACGGGTCAATATTAACTTGTCCGACTCAAAGACAGACTTTATTCCTGGTTTACCCAACAAGACTCCACTGACGAGGTTCCTACTCATATCCGGGACGTGAATTACGTTAGTCAGAGTTACTTTCTTTCCGGAAGTGAATTGGATTTCCACATCACCTGTTCCCACGACCGTTGAATGTCCTTCATTTTCCATCTGAACTTCTTGTCCATCATTGACTTCAGAATAGGTCTTGAATGCTGCTTTGTCGTATGAAACATGAACGGTAGCTCGAGTATCGTACCACCATCCTGGAGCCTTTCCTTTGACCGTCATGAGTTTGCTCACCGTAGCAATTATGTCATCTGTCTTAGTGAGATTTACCTCACTGTTTTTGGTCTTTCGAACCCGACAGTCTCTGGCATAATGTCCTGCTTTGTCACATACAAAACAGTCGATCTTGGGTCCTTTGGTGTTGCCGGAGTTCTTGAACTTTTTTTGGTCCTTCTTAGGACCGAGAAAGTTCTTCTTTCCTGCAGGCCTCTTGCCTTTCGCGCTCATCGCGTTAGCTTTAGAAACTCCGTTGTTCTCGGATTTCTGTCTTTCCTTCGATTCCTCTTCGATTCGAAGGTGTTTTTGAATCTGTTCCAGTGAGAAATCCTCAGAGCTGTGAAGTAGTTTCTTCCGATAACTATTCCAAGATGCTGGCAATTTAGTAATTATAGCACCAACTTGGAATGATTCCGGAAGTTCTATCTTCACTGTCCTGAGTTTGTTGATTAGAACTTGTAGTTCGTGTACTTGGGCTAGTATAGACTTTGTATCAACCATTTTGTAATCAAAATACTTTGATATAAGAAATTTTTTTGTACCTTCTTCTTCTGCTCTGAATTTGAATTCCAGAGCCTTCCATATGTCCATTGCCGAAGGATTTTCTGTGTAGAGGTCGTACAGTCTGTCCGACAGGGTGTTCAGAATGTGACCACGGCACAGCAGTTCGTCCTCTTTGCGCTTTTTGCGTTCTGTCTTGACTGCATCAGAATCTGCTGGAGTGGGTTCTAGAACAGGTGGCAGATCTGGATCGAGGACGTAATAGAACTTCAGCGCCGTCAGGAGGAAGATCATCTTGTCCTGCCAGCGTGTGAAGTTTGTCCCGTCGAAGCGATCCAGTTTGGCTAGATCCTGATTCACGACTTTGATGCTCGAAATCGCAGCCTCGGACGCCATTATTTGCAACACTTTAAGGTTGTTAGAAATTGCAAGTAATTCACTTTGGAGTTCTGTAAAGTTGAAACTGTCGTCGAGGCTTGAATCGTGCATTTAGCGGCACTTTCCTTAAAGTGTTTCGGGCACTCCGGTAACGTCTTGGAGTCAGCACGCCAGAACACCCAGGATAAGAACACCTTTCTGAAAATCTTTGGAAGAAAAAAGAAAGAGAAATGAATACTCAGATTCTGTATTTTTTGGACTCAGAAATCTATAGTATATATAGATTAATTCGTGTTGTTTCGTGAAGTCGCGACCCTTCCGAAACAACATTCATTCACCTGTTCGCAGATTCATTCACCCTTTCGTTTGTCTGGGTCGCTGCAAAAATAGGAATTCTCGGGGGGGCCTACGCCGCTCGTCCGATGCAATGTTGCCCAAAGTGCCCAAGTGCGTCTACAATGCGCCACTATCGCCTCTACGTCCGAGTCCGGGCCGGCTACATTTTCATGAAGAGGATAAAACAACAACTAATGTTCACCCACTAGCAACCCTTTGGTTGTTGCACACTCCTCATGAGTGCATATTTCTATTTAAGCATTCTCAAAACCTTTCTCTTTTTTCGATGTGGGACTAAAGTCCCTTCTCTTTTCTTTTCATCCTTTAAGAACAATAAATAGAATTAATTAATTCCAACAGAAGTCACCACCGATCTATTACAAAAGACATCCAAACATATGTCATTATTCAGCGCACACACGTTAGTAAAAAAAAAAAAAAAAGGCAGTAGGTTCACATCTACCACTAGAATAGTTCTCCCGGTTGCACTGCTCTGAGCATTCTTTGTTGCGAAACAGGAGGAGACATACGCCAGAAAAGCCTCCGCTCAGCCGAGGAGGACAATTTTCCTTCGCACTTTGTTACAATGCCTAGGTAAGCAATATATAGTGCAACGTATAATTATAACATTACTTATAATGCTGGTTATTTTGCATTAACTAGGGAAGGAAATAGAAGGAATGGAGAAGAAAGTTTAGAAAAGAACCATATGACACAACGAGCAGAAAGAGCATAATAGTTCGTGCTAAGTGTCCCATATCTGATTCCTAAAGACAGTTGCAAGCAAGGAGAGAGAGTAGAATCGTTCTAGACAGATTGAGGGGGAGGGAGGTTTGGACCGAAACCGTATCACGTGCAGTGGCGGATCCAGGATTACAATTCACTGGAGGCACAATCATAAAAGGGTTCGAAAGCAACAGCCACAATTTTTTTAAAGATATAATAATATAATATTATATTAAATAGTACTATTTTTATGCAATAAAATATTACATTTCGTAATTGTTCTCTACGAGTTTTCAAACTATCAAAACGTTTAAGTACAATATCATTTGTAATACTACTAAGCAACTTTTTTTCTATGAAGACAATCATTTAAAAACCTTATTTATGATCAATAAGTTGATACCCTTATTTATGATTAATAAATTGGGGAGGTTTGATGGTATATATGTTTTCTAAAAAAAAAATTGAGATTTCACTGGAGGTCCAGTCCCCCAGTGCTGTCCATGTAGATTCGCCCCTGACCACGTGACGCCTTCCCATTCAAGGGTGGGGCCCACATTAGCGCAGGGAGGAAAGGGGGGGGGTATGGAAGTAATACAGACCTCTTATGGAAAAATAAATATTGAAATAACTTTCGACTACGAAATTGCTCTCAAGCAACCAAAGATGCTAGTAGTCCATATATCCCATAGTGAACAAAAGTAAAAGACAGCTTGTATTGTCGTTCAACTATAAAAGATTAACGATAAAACAATACGGAATTGCTCTCAAACAGGCAAACAAGCAACCAAAGATAACAGTCCAGATTTTCCAGTGTTTGGATATGGCCATATATAGACGAGACAGTATTTGGATTCCCCACTCAATAGAGACCCCTGAAAACATTAATTTATATGTATTTTATTCCATACAATAGTGTCTAGATATTAGATAACAATTTTGTTGGAATGGGATAAAAAAAATTTATAACATGATTCGTCTTGAAATGCTTAGTTTTTAGCAAGTTAAGACCGAACACCAAAGGACAATTGGGCTGCTCTAACAATTCCATGGTGAAAGCGGTAGCACATCATGATGGATTTATGACCGGTTTATCTAAATTATGTTTGGTCAAGATGCAGTATAAGTGATAGTATATCTGCTCACAAAGGTAGTTTATTTTCTTCCGTTCAGAGTGGGACAGTCCATAAAGCAGCTCACAGAGATACAGATAAGAAAAATAGTCAGGCAGCATGGAGTGCAAGTCAGGATTGTTTCAGACAGGGATATGTGCTTTAGGTCACACTTCTGGCATACTCTACAATAGAGTTTGTACACCATACTGAGATTCAGCACGAAATATCATCCACAGACATATAGAAAGTCAGAGCACACAATCTATAGGCAATAGAGACCTACTAGGGCTGGTGCTCTCTAGACTTTAGTGAATTTTGAGATGATCAATTTTTTGGTAGAGTTCTCCTACAACAACTATGAAACAAGTATTCAGATGGCACTATTTGAGACGTTGAATGAGAGAAATTGTCGATCACCGATTAGTTTGGGATGATGTGGAGTAAGAAAGATGCTTGGACCTGAGTTGATTACATAGAAAGTTGAAACTATTAGACATATGAGAGGACCTTCGAGTAGCATAAGACCACGTCATGGAAAAAATCAACATCGAAGGCCTCTTGAGTTCAGTATCGATGACCATGTATTCCTTTGAATTTCACCTGTGGACATATTCTTATGGAAATAGTGCTGAGAAGACTAGTGTTCTCCATAAGAATACTTCAGCCCCGATGACACAGAGTTCGACCAGAACTCTGTGTTTGGCAACCAGCATAGTTCTGGAACCAGGGGACAGAGTTCGGCCAGAACTCTGTCTTGGGGCAGAGTTCGGCCCGAACTCTGCCCCCTCCTTCCAGCAGCTCCTCTGGTCAGCTCCCGAGTGTAGTGCCCCGTCCCAATCAGTCAATCGGAGGAATCGAAATGCCAAAGGCGTTCGAACTTAGCCATGCAACGGCGACACGAAGGCCCGCTCGGTCGAGACGACTCCTCGAATCAGGTGGGAAAGTTTTGGTGAACTCGCCTCATCTTAGCCTTCACATAATAAATTACATATTTTCAACTTACACAATATGCTTGATAATAAAAGACGAATCCACATAGATAAGGGAATAATCCCGACGGGTCGAATTGAGTTAGAATATGGAAAGGTCCAACGGTCGGCTTAAAGTTGGTGCACGGTGTGCTTTGAAAATGTCACTCGTCCCTTCGTCCCGTGGCTTGGGAGAAGGAAGTTGGTTTAAGTTTGCCACAAAGCTACGAACTTAGCCTAAGTCATAGGCGTCGTACATATAAATGCTTAATAAAGCATATACGGTCCCATCGTCCAAGGCTTGGCATAGCCTTGATCGTCCCACGAGCTAAGTTGTATCACACAGCTTATGGCACAAGTCTAGGTACCCAAAGAACTTGGTTGTTAAAGTTGAGCGCATGCACGGTCCCACGATTCTACGGCTGCATATAGCCATTTGTTTTCACGGTCTTAAGGCTTGTCACATAGAGTATGACTTGGACGATAGTGTCGCACGGAATACAATAGGTTTAAGGCACGAAACACGATTGTTTCGATGATAGAAATACCGTGGGCTATGGCAAGTATTAGGCACATTTGGTGCAAGTTAAGTTGGAAGGCTATGCAGTAGTCGTTCCCTCGATTTCAAAGGAGCAAGTTCACGCGACCGTTTGTCACTGAGGCGGTCCCTCGTTTGGGAGTCTCACGGTTCCTATTCACGTTTTTAAAGTATGAGGCGATCCCTCGGTTGGGAGTCTCACGGTTTCGATGCACGTTATGCAAAGTGTGGTTTAGAGCACGAGATGCTGAGTATAGTTCCAGTCGTACCATAAAATTAGGCCATACATTTACGTGAGTCTAGATGTCTCATAGGTTCGTGGTCATGGACAACTTGTCGACAAGGATTTCTTCCTCGACTGGTATTATGTCGGGACGACGGGGCCAGTCGACCTAGGGGGAAGACGTTATAGCAGCGGTGAATTTTACCACATGGGTAGTCGGAGGCTTTCCATGGGGCTAGCTACCTTGCATTTAAGGACCCGCCGCCTACCTGAGCTATGTCCACGATGGCTTGTCGTGCCAGTGGCCTTTCATATAGATAAGTTGGCGTGCTGAGCGGCAATCCGCATGCACGGTGTCGGTCGTATCAAAGGAAGTACAAGCACGGTATAACTTGAGTTATGAAATGTGTGCTCGGTTTGCACCCAAAGTATTATGAAGCCTAAGATTGGCTATGCGTAAGACACATGCTTCGGCATACGATGTGGTATCGTACTTGAGTTCTCAACACGAGTTCCACAAGCTGGGTTAGATGTTTCGAGTTAAGTTCTGGAAGGGCCATAGGACAAGTTGGTTAAGTCTTGCTGAGTCGCGAGGCACGGCCCCGATATGTTATGGCACGACCATATTGTTACGACACAAGTATAGACAAGTTACTAAGTGGCGAGGCGCTGCCTCGATTATGTTATAAGAAGGGATTTATGGCATAACCAAGTTGTTGCATACCAAATACGGGCCAAAAGGCAAGTACGAGTCGATAAGTTGACATTGTTGGCACGAGAAGGTCTAGAGGCAAAGTATGAGAACATTGTTAGTGCAAGAATGTGATGGTCTAGAGACACAAAATAGGCCAAGGCGTCTGTCCTAAAACCGATCCTAAGGCAAGAGTAGAAAGACAGTCATAAAGGGACTATGTTACACAAAGTAAATGAACGTGTTGGTTTTGAATGGGTGGGCGAAGAGCTCATTCCACCAGTACAGATGAGTACTGACACCCACACAGTTTACATGTGCAGGCACATGTAGAAGCTCGTGGTGCGAAGCTCGCTTGGATGCGTTAAGGCACGGAGTTTCTTGGCGATTCGTAGCGTACGTTCGCGTGGAGTCAAGACCTATACAGGACATAATGTATGAACGTCGCCTTCCGAAGCATCTGCTGGTTCAAGACTTGTATTGAGAGATGAGAGAGAGCTGAGTGACTTGTAATGTGAGAAGAGTGTGCTTAAGTGACTTGTAATCTTGGCATTGTGCCCTATTGTACTCCTTGTTTCAATATCACGACCCGCACCCACCGTGAGGGTACGAGTACGTAACAGCACCCAGCCTACGCTGCAGTGTCGGCGGTAGAACGTTGTCCTAGGTCACAACATCTAACAATATAAGGCTAAGCAGTTTATACTCCCCGAATGGGGGTGACATAGCAGAAGTAAACTCAATCACAACTAAGAAAGAAGAAAGCACGATATGATAAAGAACTCAAGAAAAGTACAGATGATCAGACAGTCTAAGATAACATCTCAGCAGATATCCAGAGTACAAGATCTCAGCTACTGAATATGAAAGAATATATACAACCTAAATCTCAAAGACAGAAATATAGTCTAACTACTAGTCTCAAGACAACATAAGTAAGATAAAACCTAACTAAGCTAGTCTAGGCAGTAGGGTAAAGTCGTCAGCTAGAGCTGTTCCGTAGAAGGTATCCACACAGGCATCCTCCTCGTCCTCTGTAATATTTTCAACAGGTCCAGTCAGGACAGGAGCGAGCACAACACATCTCAACAGTTCATAGCAGGTTAGAAAATATAATCATGCAGTAAAGTAAGGTATAGATACTGAAGAAATACAGTATGTAAACAGAAAGAGAGAGCTGTAATAGAAATATCTACTATAAGTAAAGAACTAACAGTGGCTAGTGAGTCAGAGTATAATATAGACATGTAAATGGCATAGGATGATTCTGATGAGACACTACGAAATGATTCTGATGAAATACTACTTGGGTATTATTTACATGTCCACTTCTACTCCCCCGTACCCCCAATCAATACACAAGGATCCAACCAGGTTATGTTATGATTCCATACAAAGGCCCCCGAAGGGTGGTACATGGAAGTCCCATAAATGGGGATTCTAGGAGACCCAATAAATGGGATAAGGATTCAAGGAAAACTCTGTGATCATAAGAGTATATGTCACAAGTGATCAAAGAACCAAAGAAGCATAGTGATACGCCATGTAAGTGAAACGCATAGAACATAGAGTACCCGATACTCCCTGAAGGGATAACATCTCAAGAAGGGATCCATATAGTACTAATCCGTGTGACCAACGTGACAGTATCAAGTAAAATAATTTAATGCAGGAAAATAATTCTAAGCAGGATATGAAATGATCAGAGAATGTACTCGCCTGGTATCTGAGTGTCCGGATGAAATGTACTGTCCGAGGAGAGGTGTCTGGCTCCTAATCAGAACAGCACAAGTCACAACAAGTCTAAAATGATAACAAGATGCAATTCAATGCATTCTACATGAATCTAGGTCAATCTAGGCCAAAGTCAACTCTTGGTCAACTCTGGTCAACCCTAGAAGTCAAACTAGGTCAACTATGGTCAAACTAGGTCCAACAAGTCTAAACTAGGTCAAACAAGTCATTCTAGGCCTAAACAAGTCTATACTAGTCTAAGCAAGGTTAAACTAGCCTATGCTAGTACACCAAGTCCATACACAACCTATACAACACAAATCAAACCCAACATCACACAACCTATATTGCATCTAGGCCTACACATGGTGATCACATAACACATACATATATTTATACACAAGGCTACCTATATGTATATCATTCATACATATATATAATATATATATAATATCACACACACATATTATAATATATATGCTGCCTATATATATACATAACATACTCTATATATTAGATACACATATAAATTAGATACATTACATTATATATAACTTGCATTCATTTTATTAACTATATACAATATTTTTAGATTATATATACATAGTGAGGGGAACTATGGGATATGTGTGTGTGTGTCTAAAGGGGTGTGTGTGTGAAGACATTAGAGGGTGGCAAGTGTGAGTGGACTGTGTGTTAGAGTGATAGAAAAATGTGTGTGTGTGTCAAGAGTGAATACATGAGAGTGTCAAGAGTGACTGTCAAGGACAGTGGTGTACATGTGTGTGTGTGGTTAGGATAGTGTAATGGAAACCATGTATGTGATAGAGTTTAGGGTGTGAGGATGTACAGGAAATGACATGTGAGTGTTAGACAAAAACAGTAAAACAGTGAGCAAAGAACAGTAAAGAAAACTGTGAAATGGGAATTACATTAGTGTATGGCAACAGTTAAGTAAAAGAAAGAACTAACAGTTAAATAAGGAAAGGAAAATCAGTCCACAAAACCCAGTTCAGTCCAAACATACTCAGATTTCTCAGTTCAGTCCCATACTCATGTTATATATAGAAAAACCCTTTAACAGTTCAAACAATACCCAGTTTAACAGTCCCACATTGAATTCTCAGAATTATGAGCCAATCCATTGCCAAATCATCCCAAAATTGACACACACTTAGCAAACATATAGGTGAACCAAAATGAGGTTTTAAATCATGCAATTAACAGTGTAGACTAGGTTAAATATGATGTCAAAATTCATGTTAAAAATCTGGAACAAAACAGAAAATAGGGACTGATATTAAGTATCAGTAAAATTATGGGAAATTGAGAATTGATCAATTAAATCAAGCTAAAATGCAAAAACAGTGGTTGGTAATGCAAGTATGTATTATGTACGTGTCATACAATATATTTATGTCCACCCAAGTGGACACAACATGTCCAAACAGATTAAAAACCCAAAACAAAAACCTGGACACAGTGCAGCAGGACAATCATCGTGCACGTGTTCACAGTGTTCGTGCACTCGACACGACACGACACAGACCTCGTAGTCGTGTCCAAGTGTCGACTAGGTATAGGGCTAGGACTAGGACACACTGATACGTGTCCATGATACGTGTGCGTGAGATAGGACACGCGTATCAGTACACGAACACTACTAAAATACCCCATATTAGCGACGTTAGAATACGTCGCTAAATGAGGAAAATCCGTCGCTAAACATAAACTGCGACGGATTTAGCGACGAAAATTTGACGTCGCGTAATGGCTTGTCGCAGATGACCAATTCGTCGCAGTTCGTCGCTATTTGCGACGTAAGCTAACTTGTCGCTAGACGTCGCAAAATTAGCGACGTCTAGCGACTATAGAGTATGTCGCCAGATTGGCGACGTAGGGCGACAACTTAGCGACGCATTGAACTTTAGATATGATGACATGGCATGTCAGCCACGTCAGCACGTTAGCGACGTCTAGCGACAAAGTTATCGACGTCCGCAATTTAGCGACGTCTAGCGACAAAGATATAATGGTATCCCACGTCAGCACTTTAGCGACGTATAGCGACATCACGTCGCAAGTTAGCGACGTATAGCGACATTCACTCTCCGTCGCTAGACGTCGCAGAACGTCGCTATACGTCGCAGACTGTATAAAAAAATTATAAAAAAATAATTGCTATTTTTGTTATGCTGTGTGTCTGTGTTTACAGTGTGTGTGAAGTGCAGTGTTCGAACCATCGACAGTTTCGCTTACTGTTCTATATTTTATCTTGGATAGAAAGAGCAACAGTTCAGGGTGCACTTCTCAGAGCTTCCTCTTCACGTCCTTCACCTTCTCGGGATCCTTTACGACGTCCCGAGAAAGTGAAGGCCGTGAAAATGAAGCTCTCAGAAGTACACCCTGAACTGTTGCTCTTTCTATCCAAGATAAAACATACAACAGTAATCGAAACTGTCGATGGTTCCGAACACTGTATTTCACATTCACTGTAAACACAGACACACATTATCACAAAAATACACATTATATTTTTTAAAAATTTAGGCAACACCTCCTTTGTATATCAGATCATCGCTTATAACCCAGCGTAGGTATATTCGTCATCCCCGTCGCAGATAAATGGCAAAACAAGTCTACAACCAATAAAAGTTTACAATCAATAAAAGTCTACAAACAATAAAAGTCTAACAAGCAATACAACCAATAAAAGACGATGGAGCAATATCATCACCCAATACAACTAATAAAAGTCTCGCAAGCAGAGAAAGAAGTATCTCAACCAATACAAGTCAACCACAAATAAGAGTCTCACAAACAGAGAAACAAGTGTATCAACAACAAATAATAAAAAAGACATCACAAAGGACCCCGGCTGCGCATCTGGGATAAAATGATGTCGTACTGCTCCTGTGTGAGCTGTGCAACGTCCGGAGGCAGTGAAACGTCTGGAGTCGGCGCCATCGATGGACCGGGAGGACGCTGCTCTATCTCTCGCAGTCGCTCAGCATGCACAGCCAGGGCACTCACCATCCTCCGACTACTATCCTCAAGCGAAGTCTGTACCTGATTGAGTGTGGCAGACATGGCGATCTGCGTCCCCTCCAGCTCGACCTGTCTACGCTCTGTGCGCTGCGTAGACTCGGTGAGCGTGTGCAAGTTAGCAGCTGTAGCCTGCTGCAGACTCATCATCTCCTGCATACTGTTTGCAAAAACAAAAGTATAGAACTTTATTGATACAAACTGTAATAAAGATTATAAGAATTCTGGGAAAATTACAACTGTAGGAATCCAATCTCGATGACGATTGCTTTATCCCTTGGACGATGTGAACTGTAAAGATGAAGCCTTTGAAGTTGAAAACAACTCTGGAAACTGAAGGCAAAAGCCTCTGAAGTTGAAGACAAAAGTCTCGGAAGAATGCAGCAGCACTTTGGCAAGAACTCCTGAACTCTCTGATTTCTGATTTCTGATCTTGATATCTGATCTCTGATCTCTTGAATGAAGACTTGAAACTCTATTTATAGAGTTCTGGAAATAACTAACTTTCAGTTATTTTGGACTGCGTATGATGATTTGTGCAGCATTGGTTTGCGCAACATTGATTTACGCAGATAGTTACTGGATCGTGGGCCGACTATCATGGACACATGGCATGATTTGATAGAAATGCGCATGATCGTGCATAAACAGTTGCCATGTAATGACCAATCGATGGCATGAATGCCACGTGTAACTTAACAGTTACGTTTGATGGAATGCGCAGAGTTGAATTGCGCATACATGGTTTGCGCAAACTCAAACTGCGCAGGATTGGTTTGCGCTGCCAGCTGTCAGCCGCCCTCGAGCACTGTGCGGCGCAGGAAACGAACAGACTCCTTGTTATCCGCGCTGTCAGTTGTCAGAAAAGATTTGATTTGATTTAGTAATGATGACTTCTGCCACGTCAGCTTGCGCAATCGGTTGTGTGCGCAAATTAGAATGCGCAATCGGATGGCTGCGCAATCTGTTGTCTGCGCAATTCAACAAGATGATGTATATCTTAATTTCTTGATTTTGTTGATTGATACAACTTGATTTTTTAGGACCTACAAGACCCCCTTCAAAGTTTTCGAAAGTTGATTTGATTCAAAATTTTGAAATACTTTGAATTTTTGAATATTAAACCAAGTTGCGCATGTTGATGAGCTGTCTGCGCAAAGCGAAGTATTCCCCGATCTTAGGCGCAATCCAAGGCAGCCGTTTCGTATTTCAAAGGCTATAAATAGCCCACTTCTTCATTTCATTTTTTTACTTTGCCTCCTTTGTGCTTTTGAGAGAAAAATCCCGAACCCTTTCTGTCTTCTTTATCCGACAACTTCCATGGCGCCCCGACGATCTAATGTTGCCACCACCGCCGCTGCGAAGGGAAAAGCTCCGGCCGAATCCTCTGACAGAGTTGCTCAGCGAGCATCTCGACATGAGTCTGCGCATCCTGCTTTGATAGGTAATAAAACCGATCGAAACCCCCTTTTTAGGGTGTTTTGACTTCCTTCGATCTTCGAAACTCATTTCTTTTTAGAGATGAGTTCAACTTGCGCCACCCTTTTTAGGGTTTTTGGTTGCATAAACAGTCAGTCTTTATTTTTATGAAGACTGTAATCCTGCGCAATCTATCGAATTGTGCTGACAGAAAGTCAGCGCAATCGATTGATTTGCGCTGAATGTCAGCGCAATCGATTGGTTTGCGCTGAATGTCAGCGCAATCGATTGGTTTGCGCACCCTATTATGTTGTGCAAACTAATGTTGCGCAATCCATGTTAGCGCAATCTGAGGATTGTGTACTCTTCTGTTTTGCTTGTCTGAAAAATAGAGTTTTTGACTTGTACTGATCTTCATCTGTTTTTGATGCAGTTGAAACCAATGAAGATCCAAACTATGAACATTTTGTGGGAACTTTGTCTGAATCTGAATATAAAGAAGATTTGTCTCACGTCCATTATCCTCAGTACGATCTGCCGACTTCTCGTCAGGCAATATTGATTTCTCAGGACAACGAAACTTTAATGTGTCTGATGAATGGACAGCCTCTGGAATCAGCAGATGCTGTTATCCATAAGAAACCCTTATTCTTGTTTGGTGACGCCTTTGAAAAAGTCTCCCAGCCTAGGCCAATGATGGAGGAGATGGTAGTCCACCGGGAAGACAGATCATTCTTCATTCCTAAAATTGCTCGATGCCTTCCTTTGTCACGGTACGCTCATGCGAGCTACCCAAGGAAAATGGATTGGAACATCACCCTTCTCCAGGATGCTCGTGCAGGGAAGATCTTTGTAAAGAAGGTTAACGGGAAAGATATGTTTTACAGCTCTTCTGACAGATACAGTGTTATGTTGAGAGGTTTAAGACACAGCTGCATCCCACCGGAAAACTCCTCTATGCTGATGCCCGTCAGAACCCCTATATTCGCAAATGAATTTGCGAAGGAAGAAGGAAGATACCCTGAACAGGATATCAGAATGACTGGATTAGTGAATCCAGATTACAAACGATGGAATTGCATTGCAAATTGGGTTCTGACAACCTTCCAAGACAAACTTCAACAAATTAACCTGTTTCAAGCAGTGCATGCCACTGTATACGGGTTTGCTCCTAACCCTCAAATGTTTTTGGCCTTGGCTGAGCGATATAATTACAGAACAGGAACCTTCATGACCCCGGGTGGAGAGATGGGGTTTGCACTCCACGAGATGAAGTACATCTCATACTTGCCCATGGCGGATGCTCCATATGAGGAGTTTGTTCCCACAAATGACGAGTTGGAGAAACTCAGAAAAGAAAATGCAGAAATGGTAGCAGTGTTTGAAGAACTGCTATGCCATTACAAAATTTGCTCTTTGTACTATAAGAGTGCTACGGCCAACACTTGCTATTCTTCGAAGTGGTTGCCATATTTGTTCTTAAATCATATTGAAGAGAAGAAAACCAAGGAAAATGACAAATGTTACCCTCATTTTTTCAAACCCTTAATTAACACGGAAATCATGAAGATGATGGAAGAAAGTAAACATTATGATAAGGAAATGAAGGATGATTATCAATATCCACCTTTAAAGAAAGGTGACATTTTGGAGAGTTTTTTGAGAATGGGTTACAGACCCATGTCCAAAGAAGCCCAGTTAGCAGGGTTTCTGACACACTGGCTCAGACGATTCGTGGTCCCGGGATCTAGTGCAGTGGACCATTTTCATCGCGGTGTACTTTTTGCTGCCGTCAAGCTAGTCTTCGGTTATAAGGTTGACTTGTTATCGGCAATGACCTGCAGATTGAATGCGAGTCTTCGCTTGTATGTTGACTCGATGCTGAAGGCAAAGGGAGAGAAAGAATTCCCCCGTCTCGAAATGCCGTACACTTATCTCTTTGGATGGTTACTCCTCCACTATCCAACTTTAATGGACCCTGGTATGGGACCAGTAGATGGCAGCTTCTTACGCAGATATTCTCAGGGTAAATGGAAGTACACCTCTCTGAGTGAGTGCAAATTTGTTTTAAATTTGAACAGAGGATGGAACTTCTGTTGTGCCCCTCTCCCGGCCGGTCATGACCAGATGCCACCCAACATGGTAGATTCAAAACTGCAGCCCTTAAACCGTGTGGCCTTTGAATGGTTGAAGACAATTCGATCATCTCATTTAGTATACCGCTTTGAAGAAGAATGCTTTTTGGAACCATACCTCCCTAGCCGTTTTGCTAGACAATTTGGGTATGATCAGTTCCACGTAGGGAACGCAATCACCTGCCTTCAGGGCAAGGGTTTCTTGATTAACGGGGCCCGAGCTTGGGCCTACTACAATGCCCGTGACACAAAGGCTACCTTCTCGATGCCACCAAAGAGCACTCCTCAAGGGCCTCGGATGCTCTTTACATACTCGGTATTTTACACATCTGCAAATACTTTTGCCGAGAACTTTAATCTCGCCGATAGTTTTGCTTCTGCGATAAGATTGAGGAAAGGGAGGATAGCTTTATCAATCCCTGCCAATGATGAGGCAAACGAGCCGGCGGATGAACCCCTAGAAACTTCAAGAGAAATGATGTTCCAACAAGAGATAAACGCAGCAATGCGGATCTCTCTAAGAGTGGAAAAGTCTCCTGCCAAGAAAAGAAGAAGAGAGGAGCCTCCTGCTCCTGCAGCAAAGAAGAAATTGGTCTTGGAGCATTCTTCTGATAAAGTGACTACAAGATCCCAATCTCGGCAGCTAGCCGAGACAAATCAAGACGTTGCTACTACACCAACTTCTGTACAGAAGTAAATAGCACCAATAAATGTAGAGAGTCCCGACAGACCTCTACACAGAAAGAAGAAGAAATTGGTCACCAGAAGAAATTTAGAAGCCTCTTCTTCTAAGCAACTCCTGACTTCAGTAGATGCTGCAGCAGGATTTATAATGTCATCTCCTACACCTATTTCTGAATCAGGGAGTAAAACCCTTGAAGAAACTGAACAGAGGGGAGATCTCGACCCCAGAACTGAAGTTGAAACATTCAGAGAAAACATCATTGAGGATGAGCAAAATATTACACGACCTCTTTCACCCGTCGCGGAAACAACTCAGCTTCCTCCTACTCCTAAGACTCTTCGTGAAGAAGAAGAGCATGAAATGATAGCAGCTTTGGCCGATTGCAGTTATAGCTTGCAAGAAGATCAGACTGCAATCGACAGTGGGAATGCAGCACAAGAGGAAGAAGAAGAGGATGAAGAAAGCTCGTCATCTGGAAACGTTGATGAGTATATACAGGATCCTGAAGGGAACAACGAAGAACACATATCTCTTGATACCGCCGATGATGCTTCAAATCCTAAAAAGGATATTGAAGTGGAGGCGCTCGCAGAAAAGGTTGTTAAACCTGATGAAGACGTCGAGATAGAAATATCTCCTGAAGAAGCGGCCGGTGAAGACGTTCCGAAAGAGAATCCCACCACCGAACCCCAAGGTATAAAACGAGATTTAGCAATCTTCTTTCTTTAAAATAGATTGATATATAATATCTTCATTTGTAGTTCTTGCAGATCTTGATACTCTACCAACACCTCCAATGGACCTCACCATGGTGCCTATCCCGATGGTGGTTGTTAGTAGTAGCCATCACTTATCTTGCGGTTCTGAAGCAGGTAGTAGCCAAGCTGTCGCAATTGAAGCTACTTCCGTTCAACGGGAGTCTATTCCGGCAGGAGATGCAGTTGTTGTTAGATCAAATCAAGGTAAGACTATTTTTATTTGATCTTTTTGTTTATTGGCAAATTAGTAAAATAATAATTTTACTTTTTGCAGAAGAACAAGCAGGAGGAGCAACCAGCTCTACTTTGGCTCCCTTATTTAAAGAACCCATCATTCAGCAGCAAAGGTTTGAGCAACCGACTACTCCATCCTCAACAGGGGTAGCTTCGACTCCTGGAACCATAGCCATCAATCAGCAAGTTGTACAATCATTTACCAGATGTTTCTTTGAGTCATTGGGATCTCTTGTCCGTAAAATGATAGAGAAAGAAGGAGCTGACTTCATTATGGTCAGGAAGCCCACTTCTTTCTTGATAAAAGCCATAAGAGGCCAAGGAGATGAAGCCCAAGCCATTCTTCTTGAACATATATTAGATGAGTTGGAAGTATCCATAAGGAAATATAAAGAACTCAAGAAGAAGAATATAGACTCACTGGTGCAAGCTGAATATGAGCGACTAGCTCAAGAAGCTGATATAGAAAGAATAAACCTTCAGAACCTTTTAGAAGCTCATTCTGCAAAGTCAGCTGAATTCAACTCAAAGATAGAATCAGTTACTTTGGCAGCTGAGAACAAAGGACAGAGGCTTGCTGGATTGAAAGCGGAAATTATTCGCCTTCAGAAGGAATTTGAAGAAGAAACTGCCAATCAACGACTTATGATTGAACAACTCAATGCCCTAATTCAGGAGAAAAATGAGTATGACGAGACTCATAGTGCTGAAATTACCCGCAGGACAGTGGATATGCCCATCTTTGATGAAGAAAATGGGATGGAGGAAGCAAGAAAGATAGTAGAATCAACACATGAAGAAGAGCTGCGGACATTGAAGCAGCAGATTGACAATCTGATTGTCCCTCCTTCTTGATTTTGTATTTGTGTTTTATTGCTATAGCTACACTTTTGTAATGTCCCGTATTTTGATATAAAAGACATTTTGTTGTGGCTCCATTATTTATTGCATATCTTATTTAGATATAAATAATAGAGATAGAAAATATATTCAGAGGTGCAAGGCATGATATATTTCCTGATGATTTTATAGAAAATAATTATATTCATTATATCTGCTCAGAGGTAATATGGACGTGGCAGAATATATTGAATATTATTATTTCGACTTGACAACTTAGTCGAAAACAACCAGTTGCTGATATAGATAATAAACGATGATGAATCGTCAATGTATGTGAAATGAATGAACAGGTAAACTGTCAAATGATGGATGACAATGAACGGGTAAACCGTCAAATGAATATGATAAATGAACGGATGAACCGTCGGGCCTTAATGAACGGATGAACCGTCTGATGAATGTGATAAATGAACGGATGAACCGTCAAATGAATATGATAAATGAACGGATGAACCGTCGGGCTTTAATGAACGAATGAACCGTCTGATGAATGTGATAAATGAACGGATGAACCGTCGCTTCATTATTTGAGGAACTTCTGCCTATAAATATAGCAGAAATCTGACAGGAATGAACACTTCTGCTCTTCAACATAAAAATGTCATCCGGAGAAGCATCTAAGAAAGCCGAGGTCGTCCCGAAGGTTGAGAAGGGCACTGAAGAGCGCCCTGCCGATCCAATCCAACCAAAGGAGGCAAAAGCGGGCGAAGGTCCGTCTGCACCCCAGCCGCCACGGGATATCTTGGACTTCCTGCTCGAACCAGGAAGGACTGAAGAAGAAGAAGCCATAAGGATGGCTGCCTGCAAATTCCTCGTTGGTTCCAGCAAGGAGGTTCTTAGCTCTTTTGCTGATCATGTCTTCGAGAAGGACGGCAGTGGGCCTCGTCCCAATGTAGAGAAAGATGATAGTGACCTTTAACATTATGTACTATCATCTAATGAAATAAAATTTGCATTTTATTTATGAACTTGATTCTGTTTGACAATTTTACAAGCATTTACATTTATACATAATACTTCTTAAGAAATTTGCCATTGATAGGCATCATGGCAATTCGACCATCGAGCTCTGAAAGTTGATAAGCTCCATTTGAGAAGACTTTGCTTACAACATAGGGACCTTCCCATTTCGCATCGAATTTCCCTTTGCTCATATGAGTCATAGTCATAGGACGTCTGACTGCTAGAACAAGTTCTCCTTGCTGAAATGCTCTGACTTTAACTTTGCGATTGAAAGTCTTTGAGATGCGGGCTTGATATAGCTCAATATGCTGTTGAGCCATTAATCGCTTCTCATCTAACGCTTCTAACTCTTGAAGTCGAAGAAGATCGTTGTTCTCTGTAGTAAGCTCGTTAGCGACGGCAATCCTTAAAGAAGGAATTTGTAGCTCTAAAGAAAGAACGGCTTCACAGCCATACACTAAAGAGAAAGGTGTAAAGCCTGTTGGATTACGGACTGTAGTTCGATAGGCCCAAAGACATTCGCCAAGTTTCTCGCTCCAGTTCTGTTTGTTAGTGGAAACAAACTTCTTGAGGAGTTTAATGATGGTTTTGTTAAAAGCTTCAGCTAAACCATTAGCGGCAGGATTGTATGCTGTTGAAGCAACATTATCAATCCGATGATCATCGCAGAATCTAGTGAACTTCTGACTGATGAACTGAGGTCCATTGTCATGGATGATTCTTCGGGGTACACCAAATCTATAGATGACGTGGTGTTTAACGAAGTTGATGACACTGCTAGTCTTAACCTCAGTCAGTGGTATAGCTTCAGCCCACTTGGAGAAATAGTCCGTTATCGCCAATATGAACCGATGTCCTCTAGAAGAAGGAGGATTAATGGGCCCTATGATGTCCATACCCCAAGCTTCAAAAGGCCAAGAAGCAGCCGTCGGGTGTAAAAATTCTGATGGTTGATGAATGAAGTCTGCATGGATTTGACAGGCTCGACATTTCCTTGCATACTCAATGGCATCCGATACCATAGAGGGCCAGTAGTAACCCATGCGTCTAATGCGGTCCTGTAGCTTAGGACCAGGCTGATGTGCTCCACATACACCGTCATGAGCTTCACGCAGTACTTGCTTAGCTTCATCACCAGCGAGACAGCGTAAAAGAAGACCGTCATAAGTTCACCGATAGAGAGTTTTAGTAGTTTGATTATAATAGAATCGGAGAGATCGTCGACGAACGCTTGTAGCCTCCTTACGATCTTCGGGGAGTATGTCATGTACCACGAAGTCGATAAAAGGAGTTCTCCAGTCATCATCGATAACATTAACTTCAGCAAAATTGCTGAATTCAATATTACGATTATTTTCAATACAGAACAGTTCTCGGTTGGAGATAACCACCACCTGCTGTCTTTTAATAGGGATAGCTAAGACAGCTGCAAGATTGGCTAAAGCGTCTGCTTCAGTATTGCAAGCCCGCCGCACATAGTCAATGAAGAAAGCTTTGAATGATATAGCTAAGTTGATTGTCGCCTTATGATAAGGTACTAGGTCTTGATGACGGACTTCATAGGTTCCTCTAACCTGATTAACAACCAGTTTAGAATCACCGTATACTTCAAGATATTCAACATTCAGTTGTTTAGCTAACTGAAGGCCAATAAGTAGAGCATTATACTCTGCTACATTGTTAGAACAAGGTTCATCTAAAGAGTAGGCTCTTTGGATAGTTGATCCGTCTGGAGAAACGAGGACCACTCCAACACCTGCCACAACAGCACCATTTGGTCCAATTCTTGATGCACCATCAAAGAATAAACGCCAGGTTGGAAATTCTTCGGAGATCATGTTGACTTCTAATGTTTCGTCTGGAATTTCGTCATAGAGCTTAGATGTCTCAGGTACAGGATGAGCCGCTAAGAAGTCCGCAAGCGCTTGACCTTTGACAGACTTTTGTGGAACATACACCATGTCATATTGAGCTAGCAGGATTGCCCATGTAGCCAACCGAGAATTAAGTGTACTTGGTTTCTTCATAAGTACCCGGAGAGGGTTAACTCGAGATATAACATGAATAGTTTGACCAATGATATAATGCCTCGTCTTTTGTACAGCAAACATGAGAGCCAAGCATTCTTTTTCAACTGGACTATAACGGTGTTCAGCACCAATCATAGTACGGCTAAGATAATAAATGGCCTGTTCATGACCTTCTTTGTTCTTTTGGGCAAGTAAAGCACCCAATGAATGATCCATAGCACGGACATACATTAAGAACGGAATACCAGAAATAGGTGGCACCAAGACTGGTGGGTTCATGAGATATCGCTTGATATCATCGAATGCTTGTTGACATTTTTCAGTCCAAACGAAAGATACACCTTTCTTCATTAGTTGAGTGAATGGTCTGCAACGTCCAGACAAGTTCGAAATGAATCGCCTGATGTATGCAAGTCGACCTTGGAATCCTCGTAGCTCTTTTAAGTTGCGTGGAGGACGCATCTCTTGAATGGCTTTGATCTTCTCGGGATCTACGTGTATACCCTTAGAGGTAATGACGAAGCCGAGAAATTTGCCACTAGAGACACCCAAGAACGACTTGGTGGGATTCATTTTGAGTTGATGTTGGCGCATGAGATTGAAGATAGTTCTCAGGTCTTGGAGGTGATCTTCCTTTAGACGACTTTTGACAGCAATATCGTCAACATAGCATTCAACAGTTTTGCGAAGATGATCTTTAAAAATAGTACTCATAGCACGTTGGTAAGTTGCACCAGCATTCTTAAGACCAAATGGCATCACCGTATAGCAATAAACACCACGAGGAGTGCGGAAAGAAGTATGCTTTTCATCTTCAGGATGCATCTTGATTTGATTGTATCCAGAGAATCCATCCATAAAAGATATTCGTTCGAACCCACAGGTATTGTCGATCATGACGTCCGTAATAGGAAGAGGAAATTCATCTTTTGGACATGCTTCATTAAGATCCCGGAAGTCAATACAGACTCGAACTTTGCCAGTTTTCTTCAGAACTGGGACGACATTGGCTACCCAATCAGGATGTTGTTCTTCTCGAATGAAGCCACAAGCAATGAGCTTTTTGACTTCATCATCGATCGCGTCCATCATTTCTGGTTTGAAGCGTCGCTGTTGTTGCTTAACAGGTTTTGCATTAGGCAAAATATTCAGTTTATGTGTAGCAATCTTGGGATCTAAACCCGGCATGTCTTCATAACTCCAAGCAAAGATATCAATATATTCTTTAATAAGAAGAATCAACTCTTCCTTGTCTGTTTCTGGAAGATTTTTGCTAATAAAAATTGGCCGAGGTGAATCTTTTTCTCCTACATCAATTTGAAGTAGTTGATCTTCAGTAGGGGGTTCACGTTGTTCAAAGCGAAGTACCCATTGATTGTCCATATGCTGAGCCCAAGGATCTGTTTCAGGATTTTCTTCCACATTCTCGTCATAGTCTTCTGGAAGTTCAACGGAGACCATGTTAGATGATACGACCAACCTATGGACTTCACCAATGCTAGTATCAGAATCCCAAGATCTGGAATCAGATGAGTTAGAGCGTTCTTCACTGTCGGAGTCGGAGACTGCTGGGGATAACAATGGAGGAGAAGCATATCCGAGACCTCTCTTAGTCCTGCTATAGTACATGTCTGACTTTCCTTTCGGAACAGTTGTACGAATAGGAGTTCGTCTACCCTTACCGTAATTGAAGCCGCTTTTGAAATCATAACCCATTTTCCGAATGATGTCTTTTGATTGTTGACTATAACGATGGAGTTGGATACGCCCCGTGTCGTTAAGTTTACTGTCATCCGTATAACTGAATTTTTGTTCTGGTCCTTTAATAAAAATTATTGGACTTTCGCCTCTCTTTCGAGAAGAGACAACAAAGTATGAATCATCTGAGTGTTCGAGTAAGACCTCTGTATGAAGAGATTGCACAACTCCCATTGTAATTGATTGGAAGCTATATAACATATCTAAATAGTATTTAGTATGATAAATAACATCAGTATACTGGAAAGTAGGTGCTTTTTCATTGATTTGTACATCAGTATTTACAACAGGACCTTTGGCCTTAGCAGGCTTAGTCAGATTAATTACAAGAGGGGGAGAAGAAGAACGTGAAGGCGGTTTGTTACGACGGAGGTCGATAACAAGTGGCTCAGAGGAAGTGAGCTCCTTTTTTTCTTTGTTGCGAATGAGATCAACAACAATTGGCTCAGAAGAAGTGAGCTGCTTTTTGTCCTTGTTACGACGTAAATCGATAACAAGTGGCTCAGAAGAGGTGAGCTCCCTTTGATCTTGATCAGCATCAATTGACTTCTTTTGGGCTGATAAGTGAATAGCCAGTGGCTTGGAAGATTGAGGATGAGAAACTCGCCCTTTGACGGGTATGATTAGAGTGTCTTTAGGCGTCGCTTCTTGTTCTTCTTCAGTGTCTAATGCTAACACGATTTTCATGAATTCATCCTTATACATCCGAGCGTCGTTGCAGTATGCTTCAACACCTTTTGTAATGCCTGTAGTTCGTATTACGTATCTTGGAATACGTGTACGTATTTTATTTTTTTATGCATATCTCTTGGCTTGGCTCGGTTTGTTTTGGGTTGGTTCGGCTAGGCTTGGGTTGCCTTGGTTCATCATGAACCAAGGGTAGAACCCCTACCTACCACCACCATTCCTATTTATTAACCCCTCCTCTTTCTCTCTCTTCATTATTCTTCTTCTTCTTCACATTTACTTCTACACTTACCAGGAAGGAGAGAGAGAGAGAGAGAGCTTAGGCAAGTGCAAACTTGCTTCATGATGGATCTCATGTTTTATTGTTCCATTCTCTTCCTTACTAGATTCTAAGCCTCTTTAGAACTGGAAGTTTTCGGTTTTGATGGTTATATTTTTGTAGATCTAAGTTTTAAGTTCCTTCTTGTTTATTTTTCTTGGTTTTGATCTATAAAACTTGGTTATTTTTGAAAACTAATGGTTCTATGTTGTAGAGAATTCAATTTCATTCAGTTTTGGCTTTTGTTTCGCTTGATTTCGACTCCGGAAGAGTAAGTTATGGCCATTACAAGTTTTCGGAACTTTCATGGTTGAACTTGCTGTTTGGGGACGATGAATCCCATGCGCCGGGAACCTCATGCACCCGGAAGGCCATGCGACGGAAGGCCATGCGCCGTGAAGTTCCGGCAACGCATTCCTTAACTCCGAGCGTGTCATGCGCGTAGGTTTCTTACGCGCATGTATTGAAGCCGCAACGTGAGTTTCCCATACGCCGATTGGTGCAGGAATCCCATGCGCCGATTCGCGCAGGAATCCCATGCGCCGATTGGTGCAGGAATCCCATGCGCCAATTTGTGCAGGAATCCCATGCGCCGATTCGTGCAGGAATCTCATGCGCCGATTTATGCAGGAATCCCATACGCCGATTCGCGCAGGAATCCCATGCGCCGATTGGTGCAGGAATCCCATGCGCCGATTTGTGCAGGAATCCCATGCGCCGATTCGTGCAGGAATCTCATGCGCCGATTTGTGCAGGAATCCCATGCGCCGATTCGTGCAGGAATCTC
This sequence comes from Iris pallida, assembly GCA_029216955.1. Classification (NCBI taxonomy): domain Eukaryota; kingdom Viridiplantae; phylum Streptophyta; class Magnoliopsida; order Asparagales; family Iridaceae; genus Iris; species Iris pallida. The sequence goes on from JANAVB010017998.1 coordinate 6,636,675, forward strand.
ATGCGCCGATTTGTGCAGGAATCCCATGCGCCGATTTGTGCAGGAATCCCATACGCCGATTCGTGCAGGAATCCCATGCGCCGATTGTGCAGGAAATTACTGTTTTTTTTGCCTGTTTAAGTTGTTTTGTAGCTAGAATCTTGAAAAACTTAAAACATGAAAGTTGTAGATCTTTTCCTTGGCTTCAAGAATATGTTATTAGTTATTTTATACAATCTTTCTCATTCATGATATCGTAAGAATAGAACACGATAGTGGCCCGCTGTGGTGCGCTCTTGACAAGTAAACTAGCATGATATGTCTCGACATGCTGTTATGACAGCTAGCCTGACATGACAAATATGAAAGACTTGGACACCGTGGGCGATTGTGTTTGTACAAATAAACTAAGTACTGTCTTGCATCATGTCTAGGATGGGGATCCCTGAGTACCACGGTCAGGGGTACCTACTGAAATTGACTAAGGCTAATTAACTAGAATGATTCAGTAGTCATGAAGAGATTCCCAGCTACAGGCAATCCCGTTATCTGGGCGCATTCAGCGGACTTGTAGCCTACCGACGAGTAGGGCACATTTCCAGCACACAGTCATGTGGTGCACCCTTCATAAACGGACATTCGACCCGGATAACCGGATGGTCTGCAGGGCTTGTGGCTGTTGGGATAATCTCATTGCATCTTGCTAGTAACTAGGCCTGTGATAACCCTAGTTAGTTAAAAGTATCAAGCCGTACTCTTGATTGGCCGTGATTGATTGGATGAAGTTTATTCCAGCTTAGTCTTATCCTGATCCTGTACAAGATTGTAACAGGACATGATTTCTTGTATCGATAAATGATGGGATACCAAGTTCTGTTCAGATGAAGGGTTACAACCCCGGTTTTTGTTTGGTTTAAGGGTTGTAACCTGGCTTCCGGAGCAGTTCTGTGTCCTCTCTTCGGTTATTGTCTTGTTACCTTATCAATAGTAATTGAGGCGGGTTTCTATTCAGGCAAAGGATTGCAACCCCGGTCCTTGTTTGGTTTAAGGGTTGCAGTCTGGCTACTTGAATGGTTTCTCCGTGCTCAATATATTATTGATTATCTCAGTTATTATTATCAGTATCTTTTAATTACCTTTACTATTTATTTGTGATATGCTGGTTTTAGTTCCTAAGTGAAGCCTCCTTTGTGGCACTTGCTCTTTCTGGGGTCTGACCCAGCTGGTTTTGTGTGGCCAGATATCGGAGCAGCACCAGAGGATCCACCTGTCTTCCAGCCCAATGGTGACCACCAGGCGTAACCAGGGCAACGAGTGGGTTTCTTTTGTCCTCCCACTCTATTTGTAAAATTATTCTTTTGAGGCGTTTAGCCGGCGAGCACGTGTTAGCTCGTATTGCACCTTTATTTACTGTCTGTCTACGGGCTGTAACATGATTGACAAATCCTAGGGTTGATCATGTATTGACTAAAACTCTTGCTAGTCCTGACATTTTGTACGACTAGCTTCATGATCATCCAATATGTAATGTATGGGACGCCTTACTATTGTATATTGATGCTCTAATATCTTGTGACTGTTACTACTTGCTTGTGATTGAGACAATAGGCTTATTCTTGACCATAAGAGACTGATGGATTGTAGTTAAACCCTCATATATCTAGACAGCCGTGACCGTATAGTGACGTGGATTCCATTTTATTATACGTAGCTGGCTATGTCTGCCCCCGCTCTCCAGTATTCTGGTTCTGGGGCGTGACATGGTTTTAGTGGTGGCCCATGCAGGTCTTGTAAATCAAGATATGTGAGGGTTTACCGAATAGATGTCTCAATCAGTACTCTCCCTTGATCTCTACTCGTATCCTCTTGATCCCTGAAAATCTTGACCTGATCACATGCTTGTATCGTGGATCTGTCCTGGTCCTTCCTTATTGTTCTTTATGTCGTCTTCTTCAGCGGCATTGTTCCTGAACCTGCCGATCAGCAAGGCGGAGCACCTCCCGCGGACCAGCAGCAACCTGGAGATCAAGCCCAGCATTCAGGAGTAGCCTCCAGAGTCGTGCCCACCGAAGGAGAACCACCAGTTCAGCCCGTCCAGCCAGCAGAGCATGATGATGGCACTTTGGTGGGTCTCATCCGGACGCTATTAGCTTCCCAGGATCGGCGAGGAGATGCCTTGCACCAGGCGGTAGCAGACGCTTTGACCAGAGGAGGTCATCAGGGTAATAGCGCGGCCAACAGCTTCAAGCGCTTGAACCCTCCCTTCTTCGACGGCAGTGAAGATGCGATCGCTGCAGATGCATGGCTTCAGGACACAGAGGTGATTCTAGAAGCAGCCAGGACTCCAGAAGCCGAGAAGGTGGCCGTGGTGCGCCTGCAGCTATTGGATCTTGCTCGCAGCTGGTGGGCAGCGCAGGCCGATGGATTAGTGGCCCCTATTTCATGGGCAGTATTCAGGGAGAGATTCCAGACCAAGTATTTTGATGCTGTAGCTCGGTATGATCTACAGACGAGGTTCACCAATCTGAAGCAGATGGGCAGGACGGTCGATGGATATGCGGCCGAGTTCTCCAGGCTTAGTCGGTTTGCTCCCACCTTGGTGGCGACCGAATTCGATAGAGCCCAGCGGTTCCAGCAGGGGCTTCATCTGGAGATTTTATTGGCGGTGGAGCAGTTTAAGCATCAGACTTTTGATGCAGTATTGAGAGCAGCTAGGAGGCATGAGTATACATTCCAAAGGATCGTGGATAGGACCGGAGGTCGGAAGCGATCTCACGGCCAGATGAACCAGTCATCAGCACCAGCCCCGGCGGCCAGGGCTTTGACCATTGGAGCTCCGAGGCGGACGGCCTCAGTGACGTCGATTCAGCATTCCACCCCGACGCACCCTCAGCAGCAGAAGCAGAAGCAGTCTTCCGCAGTGGGATGTTCACACTGCGGAAAGCCAGGACATGTGGTATCAGAGTGTCGTAGAGCACAGGGTTTGTGCTTGGTTTGTGGTGCCCCAGACCACAGGGTTGGGAACTGCCCGAACAGGGGGAGTTCATCCGCTTTCTCTAGTCCTTCAGTTAGAGGGCCAGTACCAGTCCAGCAGCAGCAGCTGCAGTACCCGTTTCCGAGGCCATTGCCGACGCAGGCCCAGGCATTCCAGCAGCAGAGACCGCAGTAGTATGCCCAAGCCCAAGCCCTAATCCAGAGCAGGCAGAGAAATTTTCAGCAGAGGGGACCCGCACCCAGAGGACATGGTCAAGTGCTGGCTTTGACCATGGGAGAAGAAGGAATAGCACCAGGTGAGGTGGTGGCAGGTACTATTCTCGTCAACACCTTTCCAGCTTCAGTATTATTTGATTCTGGTGCCTCGCATTCATTTATGTCTGCACGATTTGCGACACGGGTAGGATTGGAGCCCGAGTCATTATCAGTGAGGCTCAATATACTTACTGGTAACGGACTTGTGGGAGTAGAAAGGGTGTTTTCCTCGTGTCGGGTCGTAGTTAGCGGTAGAGAATTCCCCGCTAGATTGATAGAGTTCCCAATGGCCGATTATGATATGGTCTTAAGGATGGATTGGTTGAGGGACCAGTATGCTAGGATAGACTGCCACATTGGCAGGGTTGTTTTTAGCATTCCCGGAGAGCCAGAGTTTTCTTTCTCCCGAGGCGAAGTTGAACCTTCTCCTCCAGTGTTGCGGATGGCAGTAGCAGCAGTACAGTTACCTCGGATAGTCGAAGAGTTTCCAGATGTTTTCCCAGAAGAGCTTCTAGGGATGCCGCCAGAGCGAGAGATCGAGTTTACCATCGACCTGATTCCCGGGACAGTCCCAGTGTCAGAGAGAGTCTACAGGATGGCGCCGTCAGAGCTAGAGATATTGTACAAGATGATTGAAGAACTCAGAACCAAGGGATTCATTCGTGCTAGTGGATCGCCTTGGGGAGCCCCGATGCTTCTTGTGAAAAAGAAGGATGGTACGTCCAGATTGTGTGTTGATTATCGTACCTTGAACTCAGTGACAATCAAGAACAGATACCCTCTCCCGAGGATAGATGACTTGTTTGATCAACTCAAGAGGGCAGCAGTATTCTCGAAGATTGACTTACGGTCAGGATACCATCAGATCAGAGTCAGAGAGCAGGACATCCCGAAGACAGCTTTCAGATCTAGATATGGGCATTGGGAGTTCCTTGTGATGCCATTTGGAGCAACCAATGCGCCGGCTGTGTTCATGGACCTCGTGAATCGCATCTTCATGCCTTATTTGGATCAGTTCGTGATTGTGTTCTTAGACGACATCCTGGTCTACAGTAAGAGTGAGGCGGAGCATGAGCATCATCTCAGAGTTGTTCTTCAGATTCTCAGAGAGCACCAGTTGTATGCCAAGTTTAGTAAATGCGAGTTCTGGCTCGATCGCATTTCGTACTTGGGTCATATCATCACCCGAGGAGGAGTGGAGGTAGATCCCCAGAAGATCGTGGCCATTGAAACATGGCCAGTACCTAGCACAGTGGCAGAAGTCCGTAGTTTTCTTGGATTGGCCGGTTACTACCGGCGATTTGTTTCAGACTTTGCTCGAATTTCTGCGCCATTGACCCAGTTGACCCGCAAGGATGTGCAGTTTGCTTGGACAGCAGAATGTCAGAATTCTTTTGAGAGGTTGAAGCGAGGCTTGATGACGGCTCCTATTCTCACGCTTCCAGATGGGACCGGAGGATTTTCAGTATACTGTGATGCTTCAGGTAGAGGTTTGGGATGTGTTCTGATGCAGCATGGGAAGGTAATAGCTTATGCGTCACGACAACTTCGTGATCATGAGAAGAATTACCTAACTCATGACTTAGAGCTGGCAGCTGTAGTGTTTGCACTTAAGTTGTGGAGACATTACCTGTATGGAGATAGGGTAGAGATTTTTACCGACCACAAGAGCCTGAAGTATGTTTTCACCCAGAAGGATCTTAACATGCGTCAGAGGAGATGGCTAGAGCTACTTGTGGATTATGATGTCAACCTGCAGTATCACCCAGGAAAGGCCAACGTTGTTGCAGATGCATTAAGCAGGAGAGCCGGAGTTTATTTCCTAACAGCGCAACCAGAACTGTTAGCCGATCTTCAGAAGATGGGTATAGAAGTTGTCCTTCCTTCCAGTGTGGCATTGATGGCCAGCATGCAAGTCCAGTCCACTATAGTCGAGAGGATCCGGATGGCGCAGTCAGCAGATTCCAAGCTTCAGCGACTCAGAGCAGAGTGTGAGGCAGGACGAAGACCAGAGTTATGTATCCATGAAGACGGTACACTTCGACATGGGAAGCGTCTTTGTGTACCCAGTGGAGATATCAGACAGGAGATCATGACAGAGGCTCATAGTTCGCAGTATTCCATTCATCCCGGCGGTACGAAGATGTACCGTGATATCCGTCAGCACTTTTGGTGGAATGGCATGAAGAGGGAGATAGCCCGGTTTGTCTCTCGATGTTTAGTCTGCCAACAAGTTAAGGCTGAACATCAGAGACCAGCTGGACTACTTCAACCATTGCCAATTCCTGAGTGGAAATGGGAGCATATAACCATGGATTTTGTGACTGGATTGCCTAGATCCCCGGCTGGCAGAGACGCTATTTGGGTTGTCATAGACAGGCTCACGAAGGTGGCTCACTTTCTCCCGTTCAGAGTTGGTCAGTCGACGACTCAGCTAGCAGAGATGTACCTCAGGCAGATCGTCAGGCTTCACGGAGTACCAGTCAGTATCACCTCGGACAGAGATTCCAGATTTATGTCGCACTTTTGGCGTAGCCTGCAAGAGAGTTTGGGAACTCGCCTCCAGTTCAGCTCCGCTTATCATCCGCAGACTGATGGCCAGTCAGAACGCACGATCCAGACTCTCGAAGATATATTGAGATCTTGTACACTCGACTTCGGTGGTTCGTGGGAAGATCACCTGCACCTGGTGGAGTTCTCGTACAACAACAGTTTCCAAGCCAGTATCCAGATGGCTCCGTTCGAGGCATTGTATGGCAGGAAGTGCCGATCCCCGCTAGCATGGGATGATGTCAGAGAGAGGCAGATGCTCGGTCCGAAAATGATTGCTCAGACCGTTGAAGTGGTCAGGAGAGTCAGAGATCATCTTCGAGTTGCCCAAGATCGCCAGCGTCATTGGGCCGATTCCCATCGGCGACCCCTTGAATTCTCGGTCGGCGACCATGTATTCCTGAGGATTTTGCCTAACCGTGGTGTCATTCGTTTCGGCGTACGGGGAAAGCTTAGTCCTAGGTATATAGGCCCATTCGATATTCTGGAGCGAATAGGTGATGTATCCTATCGTCTCGCTCTTCCACCGTCGCTACGTGAGGTGCATGACGTATTCCATGTATCTCAACTACGACGGTATATCCCGGACCCGAGCCACATCCTGGATCATTCGGAATTGGTTGTTGGTACCAACCTTTCGTATGAGGAGAGGCCCGTGTCTATATTGGACCGGAGAGAGAAGATACTTAAGAACAAGACTATTAGTTTAGTCCGTGTTGCTTGGGGTCATCACTCTTTGGATGAGTCAACGTGGGAGCGTGAGGATGATATCCGATCGCGATATCCCGACCTGTTTGACTCGTAAGGTATAATGTCTTCCTTATGCCTTATGCTTTCAATTCCTTGCTTGAATAAATGACTGCATGATAGACTGCTTGTTATAGCTTACGATTATTATAGCTTGTCCTTGCAATTCTAGCCTCTTGATTAAATTCCGAGGACGGAATTCTGTTAAGGTGGGTAGAGTTGTAATGCCTGTAGTTCGTATTACGTATCTTGGAATACGTGTACGTATTTTATTTTTTTTATGCATATCTCTTGGCTTGGCTCGGTTTGTTTTGGGTTGGTTCGGCTAGGCTTGGGTTGCCTTGGTTCATCATGAACCAAGGGTAGAACCCCTACCTACCACCACCATCCCTATTTATTAACCCCTCCTCTTTCTCTCTCTTCATTATTCTTCTTCTTCTTCACATTTACTTCTACACTTACCAGGAAGGAGAGAGAGAGAGAGAGAGCTTAGGCAAGTGCAAACTTGCTTCATGATGGATCTCATGTTTTATTGTTCCATTCTCTTCCTTACTAGATTCTAAGCCTCTTTAAAACTGGAAGTTTTCGGTTTTGATGGTTATATTTTTGTAGATCTAAGTTTTAAGTTCCTTCTTGTTTATTTTTCTTGGTTTTGATCTATAAAACTTGGTTATTTTTGAAAACTAATGGTTCTATGTTGTAGAGAATTCAATTTCATTCAGTTTTGGCTTTTGTTTCGCTTGATTTCGACTCCGGAAGAGTAAGTTATGGCCATTACAAGTTTTCGGAACTTTCATGGTTGAACTTGCTGTTTGGGGACGATGAATCCCATGCGCCGGGAACCTCATGCGCCCGGAAGGCCATGCGCCGGGAGGCCATGCGCCGTGAAGTTCCGACAACGCATTCCTTAACTCCGAGCGTGTCATGCGCGTAGGTTTCTTACGCACATGTATTGAAGACGCAACGTGAGTTTCCCATACGCCGATTGGTGCAGGAATCCCATGCGCCGATTCGCGCAGGAATCCCATGCGCCGATTGGTGCAGGAATCCCATGCGCCGATTTGTGCAGGAATCCCATGCGCCGATTCGTGCAGGAATCTCATGCGCCAATTTGTGCCGGAATCCCATGCGCCGATTCGCGCAGGAATCCCATGCGCCGATTGGTGCAGGAATCCCATGCGCCGATTTGTGCAGGAATCCCATGCGCCGATTCGTGCAGGAATCTCATGCGCCGATTTGTGCAGGAATCCCATGCGCCGATTCGTACAGGAATCTCATGCGCCGATTTGTGCAGGAATCCCATGCGCCGATTTGTGCAGGAATCCCATGCGCCGATTCGTGCAGGAATCCCATGCGCCGATTGTGCAGGAAATTACTGTTTTTTTTGCCTGTTTAAGTTGTTTTGTAGCTAGAATCTTGAAAAACTTAAAACATGAAAGTTGTAGATCTTTTCCTTGGCTTCAAGAATATGTTATTAGTTATTTTATACAATCTTTCTCATTCATGATATCGTAAGAATAGAACACGATAGTGGCCCGCTGTGGTGCGCTCTTGACAAGTAAACTAGCATGATATATCTCGACATGCTGTTATGACAGCTAGCCTGACATGACAAATATGAAAGACTTGGACACCGTGGGCGATTGTGTTTGTACAAATAAACTAAGTACTGTCTTGCATCATGTCTAGGATGGGGATCCCTGAGTACCACGGTCAGGGGTACCTACTGAAATTGACTAAGGCTAATTAACTAGAATGATTCAGTAGTCATGAAGAGATTCCCAGCTACAGGCAATCCCGTTATCTGGGCGCATTCAGCGGACTTGTAGCCTACCGACAAGTAGGGCACATTTCCAGCACACAGTCATGTGGTGCACCCTTCATAAACGGACATTCGACCCGGATAACCGGATGGTCTGCAGGGCTTGTGGCTGTTGGGATAATCTCATTGCATCTTGCTAGTAACTAGGCCTGTGATAACCCTAGTTAGTTAAAAGTATCAAGCCGTACTCTTGATTGGCCGTGATTGATTGGATGAAGTTTATTCTAGCTTAGTCTTATCCTGATCCTGTACAAGATTGTAACAGAACATGATTTCTTGTATCGATAAATGATGGGATACCAAGTTCTGTTCAGATGAAGGGTTACAACCCCGGTCCTTGTTTGGTTTAAGGGTTGTAACTTGGCTATCTGAATAGTTCCATGGTTATCTTATCATATATCGTCCTGCTTATTGTGCCTGCCTTAACAATAAAGATCAGGGGTCCAGTTCTGTTCAGGCGAAGGGTTACAACCCCGGTCCTTGTTTGGTTTAAGGGTTGTAACCTGGCTTCCGGAGCAGTTCTGTGTCCTCTCTTCGTTATTGTCTTGTTACCTTATCAATAGTAATTGAGGCGGGTTTCTATTCAGGCGAAGGATTGCAACCCCGGTCCTTGTTTGGTTTAAGGGTTGCAGTCTGGCTACTTGAATGGTTTCTCCGTGCTCAATATATTATTGATTATCTCAGTTATTATTATCAGTATCTTTTAATTACCTTTACTATTTATTTGTGATATGCTGGTTTTAGTTCCTAAGTGAAGCCTCCTTTGTGGCACTTGCTCTTTCTGGGGTCTGACCCAGCTGGTTTTGTGTGGCCAGATATCGGAGCAGCACCAGAGGATCCACCTGTCTTCCAGCCCAATGGTGACCACCAGGCGTAACCAGGGCAACGAGTGGGTTTCTTTTGTCCTCCCACTCTATTTGTAAAATTATTCTTTTGAGGCGTTTAGCCGGCGAGCACGTGTTAGCTCGTATTGCACCTTTATTTACTGTCTGCCTACGGGCTGTAACATGATTGACAAATCCTAGGGTTGATCATGTATTGACTAAAACTCTTGCTAGTCCTGACATTTTGTACGACTAGCTTCATGATCATCCAATATGTAATGTATGGGACGCCTTACTATTGTATATTGATGCTCTAATATCTTGTGGCTGTTACTACTTGCTTGTGATTGAGACAATAGGCTTATTCTTGACCATAAGAGACTGATGGATTGTAGTTAAACCCTCATATATCTAGACAGCCGTGACCGTATAGTGACGTGGATTCCATTTCATTATACGTAGCTGGCTATGTCTGCTCCCGCTCTCCAGTATTCTGGTTCTGGGGCGTGACACCTTTGAAGGGATAAAGATCTGCAACCTCCTTACGAACTACGCCTTTGTCATCAACATATTTGAAACATTGATGAAGGGTTGATGGAACAACATTGTGCTCGTGTAAGAATGGTCTCCCCAATAGAGCGTTGTAAGAACAACCAAAATTGTCAATAATGTAGAATGTAACTTTTGTGCGAAGATTGCCAATTTGAAGTTTTAGGCGAATCTTGCCCAACGGTTCACTCTTTCCTTGATTGAATCCAAGGATGGTAGTGATTGTAGTGGAGAGACTATGCACAGGAATTTTCAAAGCATCGAGCATTGTCTTCGGCATGATACTAAGAGCAGACCCTGGATCTATCAGAATACGATCGACTTTCATCGAATCGACATATCCTGTATAGTAAAGAGGACGGTCATGCCTGTTGTCTTCCATCAGCATGTCATCTTGCGTAAAAGTTATGTTCAGAATGAATTCCTGAACACTATTACAAGAGACTGATTCTGCTTCGGGCTTTTTGAGAAAGGTTAGACAAGCTTCTGCTTGCATAAGAGCTTCGCTGAGGGTTTCTCGAGTCTCTTTGGAAAGATGCAAGAGTTCAAAGATAGACAACTTTGCTGGGGTATTGGCTAGTTGAGCCAATATATCGAAGTTGTAAGGCTTCTCGAGTCCTGTAGGAGACGATTTCTTCAAAGGTTTGTCAAAGCGGATTTGTTCTTTGCCTTTATCAGCAGTCACTGGCTTGGGAGGAATAGGAATCACAACTGGTGAAGGTGCAGCAAGATTCTCTTCAGCTAGAGCAGGTTGTGCTGAGGTAGGTTCAGAAGAAGAAGCAGGATTCTCTTGAGTTTCAGGATAATCCTTCAAATAGGGCTTTCCTGATCTGGTGCCTAATAGAATTTCTTCGTCAACTATGGGATCAAAAGATACCATGTTGCAAATCTTCGTCTTGCCTTTGGAGCGACTTTTCTTCTTGGAAGAAGAAGAATCCTCGAACTCTGAAGTAAGATCGGGGTGAATCCACATAACCTCGCCATTGTCTAGAGACAAAGGAACGAGACCTTCATTTGGTGGAGAAGGAATATTTTCAATCTCAAGAGTAGTTTTCGGAATAGGAATGACACCATGCTGTATCATCTGCGGGGGAAAGTTACCGAACTGAATTAAAACCATATTAGCGGTGACAGTCTTTTCATCTTGTTGCAGAGTAACAACTCCAGCATTAACAAGCTCTTGAATCTTGCCCTTGAGCACATAACATGCTCTAGTAGGATGTCCAATGAATCGGTGGTAAACACAGTACTTAGGATGATCGGTCTTACCAACTTCATCAGGTTTCTTCGGGTCTGGGAGCTGGATCTTATTGCTTTTGAGTAAACAATCGAAGATACTTGCCGTGTCATTCTCGTCAAAAGAATACTCTACCTTAGGACGAGGTTCCCTCGGTTGTGGTGCAGAAGGAGTGGAAGTGTACGTAGGCTGAGCTACGTTGACAGCCAAAGACTCTTTGCTTTTCAGATTAATGTTCAGAGTCTCTTTGTTCTTGCGGTTGTTTTGGCGATTACCACCGCCTGACGCTTGATGTTCATCCCGATCGGGGTTAGACATTTGTACCCCCAACTGTTTGAATTTATCAGCACTTACTTCAGCTGCTTTGGCATTAACAATGAAGGATGGCCAGTCTTGAAACTGAGTTGAGCCTGTCCACATACTGATAATAGGCAAGAGATTTGCCTTACAAGTATCTATGGTAACAGCAGCAGGAGTCCCTGGAGGCATTTTCAGGGCTTCTCGACGAAAACGTTCAATGAAACTCTCTGCAGTCTCGTTATGTTTCTGTTTGATTTTATTTAGGGCTGACATAGTCATGTCATTGAATCCCTCATAGAATCGTTCTAGAAAGATTTGCTTGAGACCTGAGAAAGAAGTGATACAACCATCGGGCAGACTTCTGTACCAGTCATATGCTACGCCGGCTAAACAACCGACGAACACTCTGGTAAGAAGAGCGTCGTTTGGTTGAAGTTGAACAGTCATTACCTCGAAGTGATTGATGAATTGACTTGGTGAGGTACTACCGTCAAAGAAAGCGATTGTTGGAATCTTGTATTTGGGAGGAAATGGAACTTCTTTCCATTCGACGGGATATGGCTGTTTGATTCCCAACCTTTGCAGGTTGTCTTTCTCTTTGAAAGCTTCAAACTGAGTTCGTAAAAGCTTGACTGCTTCATTAGCATCTTCAGATGAAGAGGAAGGAGCCGTGGTAGGAGGAGGGACAGCATTATAAGCACTACCCCCAGCACCTGATTGACTGGGTGTAGTTTGAACTTGTACTAGCACAGGAGGCATCTGAGGAGGTACTACCCCCAGCCCAGTATTGACAGGCACCGATGAAGCTATGATTTCAGGGTTTATAGCAGCCGGTACAGTTGGTGGGATAGCATGTTGTGCCATAATGATAGAATGCATACTGGCGACCATTTCAGCCATGGTTTTCAATTTGTCCTCCAGTGCAACAATCCGCTGTTCTTGGTTTACAGAAGTTGAAGCATCTGGATCATCAGTAACAACATATGCCATCACCTCTCTAGGCACAGTAGACGAAACTGTTTGTTCAGAGCTTTCACTATATGCATCATAATCAGAGAAAGATTCGTCTCCTGACTGAAAAGTAGGAAGATAAGCTGAAGGATCTTGGGGAAGATTCCTTTGACCGATTGTGTCTCGGCTGTGGGAACGAGTATGTTGAAATACTCCTTCAGATGATTCTTGGAGTAAATCCAAATATCGTTGGCTTGGTCTGCGAGGCTTACCATGTTTGGAGCACTTTCTACCCCCGGTGTCTCGGGAAGCCATATTGACAGAAACGTACAACACTTCGTCTTCTTCTGACATTGGTTCCGTTTTAGCAAAAGTCAGACGATCGAAGATAGATCGCTTTGTTGTTTGACAACAACATTGGATGATGACTTTATGATTGCAATGATGATCAGATGGTTGATTTGAAGGAGTTGAGACATTATCCCGTTTTTGTCTGAGATGTTCTCGAAGATCAGAAACCATGCCGGGACGGGGAAAAGTTCGAGGAATGTGTTCTTTAACAATATTTGGAACATGGTTTCGATTCTTCAAATGTTTTGTCCCCTGTGTATACAAGGAAGTACTCATCTCATTGGCATAGGTATCAGAATTTATGTTCCTGGAGATTTGTCTTTAAGGCTTGACCTTCGGCATTGGCTGTTTACGTTTTGCCGAAGTTGTCCTGTTAAGATATGTTCGTAGGTCTGCAAATTCACCCCCAGGGGTTTCTGTTTGAGACACCAACAGTTTTCCTTGTTTGGAACGGGATATTTTGAAAGTTGGGAGGTCTTGGAATTCTGCTACTGGGGTAGGCAGAATACCTTTTTGATCAGTGCAAGTTCCTTTGTTATGAAGGTAAGAAGAATCTTTGTTTGTAGGAGATCTTGTACTGACGGGTGTTGAAACACGTTTAATTTGATCTGCTTCAGTAAAGACCGAAGAAGATTGAGAAAAGACCAAAGGGCCTTTTCCTTTATTCTGAGAAGAAGGGATAACTAAAGAGCATTTCCCTCTGTTGTCTTCCAAGTCATGAGACAAGGAAGTTTGAGAAAAGACCAACGGGCCTTTTCCTTTGATCTGAGAAGGAGGAGGAATAGCCAAAGGACTACCCCCAGTAGATTGTGCTAGAACAGCAGGATGTTTAAGAGGAGAATCAGATATTTTCTCTTGATTATGAGAAGGAGAGAGTTTAGCCAAAGGGCTGTTTCTCTTGGTTTGAACAGAAGTGATTTGCGCATGAGTGGAGGGTGCATTGGTTCTGGCCACAGAAGTAGGAGTCCTTGCTTTAGAGTGCTTAGGAAGCACTTTGGTTGCTGGAATGCTGTTTTGCGCAGGAAAAGCCACTGCCAATTGCGCCAGAGTCATAGGAGTCTTCTGTTTTGACAAGGCAGCATATGAAGTAGCTTGTGCAACTTTTGCAACAGATTGCGCAGCATTGACTGCAACAGATTGTACAGCAGTTGCTGAGACAGACTGTGCAGCAGTTGACACAGCAGTTTGCGCAGCAGACTGGCCAGCAGATTGTGCAACAGAGTGTGCAGCACCTTTGGTGGTAAAACTGCCAGATTGTGTAGCAGTCTTGGAGACCCAAACTGAGCGCACTTTGCTCTTGGCAGAAATGGCTGCAGTACGGGGAATGGTCTTGGAGTTGAGCATTGCCTCGTAGGCTGTCTGGTTGACCTTGACAACCAGGGTCTTCTGCGTCTTCCCGATAGACGCTACGTCACATTGAGTTGCTACTTCCTCGTCGGAGGAGAAAGTTGTCCCCAGCAGAGTCACCATTTTGTTTGCAAAAACAAAAGTATAGAACTTTATTGATACAAACTGTAATAAAGATTACAAGAATTCTGGGAAAATTACAACTGTAGGAATCCAATCTCGATGACGATTGCTTTATCCCTTGGACGATGTGAACTGTAAAGACGAAGCCTTTGAAGTTGAAAACAACTCTGGAAACTGAAGGCAAAAGCCTCTGAAGTTGAAGACAAAAGTCTCGGAAGAATGCAGCAGCACTTTGGCAAGAACTCCTGAACTCTCTGATTTCTGATTTCTGATCTTGATATCTGATCTCTGATCTCTTGAATGAAGACTTGAAACTCTATTTATAGAGTTCTGGAAATAACTAACTTTCAGTTATTTTGGACTGCACATGATGATTTGCGCAGCATTGGTTTGCGCAACATTGATTTGCGCAGATAGTTACTGGATCGTGGGCCGACTATCATGGACACATGGCATGATTTGATAGAAATACGCATGATCGTGCATAAACAGTTGCCATGTAATGACCAATCGATGGCATGAATGCCACGTGTAACTTAACAGTTACGTTTGATGGAATGCACAGAGTTGAATTGCGCATACATGGTTTGCGCAAACTCAAACTGCGCAGGATTGGTTTGCGCTGCCAGCTGTCAGCCGCCCTCGAGCACTGTGCGGCGCAGGAAACGAACAGACTCCTTGTTATCCGCGCTGTCAGTTGTCAGAAAATATTTGATTTGATTTAGTAATGATGACTTCTGCCACGTCAGCTTGCGCAATCGGTTGTGTGCGCAAATTAGAATGCGCAATCGGATGGCTGCGCAATCTGTTGTCTGCGCAATTCAACAAGATGATGTATATCTTGATTTCTTGATTTTGTTGATTGATACAATTTGATTTTTTAGGACCTACACATACTGCGCTCGATCGCATCAAATCGTCCGGTGATCGTCGGATCGTCGGATCGTCGCTCTGTCCCAGCTGCCTCAGAAATCTGCTGCTGCAACTCGCGACGCAGCTCCTGGAGCTGACGAACAATATCATGCGCCAGTGATGACGCCTGCGAAGCTGGAGACTGCGCACTGACAGAGGGGGCCCGGGATGACTCTGAAGCCAAATAGGCGCCGTAGGATCCCGTACCGTAGTACGTACCCTTCTGAAGACCACCAACGGCGGTCATCCAGAGGTCGTCCGGCGATGGAGCTGTAGGCGGCTGGAAGGAAGTACCAGGCCCTCTCTCTGCTGGCGCACTAGCAGCAGCAGCAGCAGCCGCCTCCTCTTGTAGCCGAAGAAACTTGGCCTAGAATAATGTTTGCTAACGTCTAAGTGTTTGCTAAAGTCTATATTGATATCTATTTTTCTGTTTTCTAAGTTATAGTAAATTAATATAAATGATAGAACGTACATATGCCTGCGTCGCCCTCTCGTCAATGAACTCCCCAGCCCTCCGATGGGTGACCAGGAAGACGGTCACCATGTTGGGGTCCTCACCCTTTTTTACCTGTTAAAATATATATTTATCTATTATTAGTATTAAACATTCTTTCCAACTATATATAAAATGATGTCCGTCATAGGAAACGTACCAGACGACAAAAATGCTCCGTCATAGGAATGGAGCCACCACACCACTTACCGGCGCTCGACCGCGCCATCTTGGCCTTCTCAGACCGCTCCCGGTACCCGTCCTCGTCGAATCTAGCCTTCATCGCAGTCCACTGCTCTGGCGTGATCCAACCTTGGATCGGTTTTCCGGCGCGGTCACGATCCTTCTGGTTGCGGATCACATCACGAATGAGCTTGCCTGCGATGGCAGGAAATTGGCCCTCGATCTTCGCCGCCCGGTGTGGTGGATAGAAGTAGGTCCTCTACGAGAAGTCAAATAGAAAAGTTGTATAATATACAAAAATGATTATTAAAATTTAAAAATAAACAAATTTTTTACCTTGAAGTGGGCCAACCAAAAGGCCTTCCTATCGGCGGGAGTATCTGAGTAGTTAATCCAAGGCCCACCATAGTTCTCCCTCAGAAATCTTCCCAGCGCTCTCTGTACTGCAGGAGGCCGATATCTATAAAATAATAAATTTCATGATTATATATGTACATATAATCATTTGAGAAATATATATTAACTAATTAACTTACTTCGTAGGCCCGTCCGTCCAAATCTCCATCCGCGTCTCGCCCGGTGGAGCGCATGGAGGGTCGCTATCACCTCCTGCCTGGTCAGGATCAGTCTCATCCCCGTCCTCCATATGCTGGGCGTCGGCTCTCCCCATAGAGCCGTCGGCAGGAGGAGTGCTGGACGCAGGAGGAATGTTGGACGCCGGAGGAATGCTGGACGACGATGGTGGAATACTGGACGACGAGGGAAGATCAGTCGCCAACCTGCTGGAACTGCCCTGTCCCGGTAATGGACCGGGAACAGTACTGTACACTGGCGTACTCGGAGATGAGGATGAGGGTACGGAATCTGCCTCCCTATCCCGAGGCACACGGGACTGACTCGTATGATGACGTCCTCCGCGTCGTCCTCCTGCCATACCTGATAATGACATATTTATATGATAGACATCACAGATTTTTGAAAAATATTATAGTCCCAAAAGTGTCACTAAATACATCACAGATTTTTGAAAAATATCATAGTCCCAAAAGTGTCACTAAATACATCACAGATTTTTGAAAAATATCATAGTCCCAAAAGTGTCACTAAATACATCACAAATTTTTGGAAAATATCTGTCACAAAAGTGTCACTAAAGATAACGTCCTCCGCGACGTCCTCCGCGTCGTACATATTTAATCCTCTTCTAAAAATTCATCTTGTTCGTTTAGCTCTTCTTCTTCTTCTTCTTCTTCTTCCTCCTCCTCTACATCTTCACTTTCATCTGCATCTTCCTCTTCGGATAATTCTACTTCTTCTACACAATTAGATGTGTAATGAGGAACTTCCGTATTGTCCACTTCTATATTATTTGTTACAAGAGGTAGTTCATCCTCTTGATAAGCTATATCGTCAACCTCAAAGGTATTTCTAGCTTTGGTCTTGCATACTGCCCACCAGTCCGACCTTGTTGTTCCCCGTTTAGGATAACTTGTGAAGTACACGAGCTGAGCCTGACTTGATAGGACAAATGGTTCATAGGCTTGATATCGACGTCGATAGTTTATATCCACAAGACCGTGCTTGTCTACTTTCCAACCTTGACCTTCAATCGGATCGAACCAATCACACCTGAATAACACAATCTTAGCAGGCTCTATTCCATAACTATATGTCAGCTCCACAATCTCCCGTAGGATGCCATAGAAATTGTTGCCCGCATCAACATCTTTGTAGTTCGAAGATCTGATACACAAACAGCTGTTTTTGGTGGAGTCGAGATCCACAAAGTTGTCTCTGATCGGACAAGTTGTTGACCTGAACCTGAACCCATTAACACAGTAGCTTGGCCATATTTTTGCAGCATAAATTGGTCCCTTGGCTAGCGTTCTAATAGACTCATTCTCAAGTCTTGCGTATGGACTATCGACCTAAATACCACGAAAAAATAAATTAAGCTCATTCTCAATCAAGTGCATATACTGAAAGGTAATTACAGAGTTCTCAAGTCTTACATATGCACTCAACCATGATGGAAAATAACGCCTCATTTCTTGTTCTAGTTCTTCTTCTGTTATGTGTGGCCTACCTGACCTCACTTCATCATTAAATATGCTGAAAACAACATCATTCAATTAATGTAATAGTCTAATAATCAACACTATTAAAATAATGTAAACGTATTAATTACTTACCCCTCCAGCTTCTCTACTTCATCCTCATCGCAGTTGAGTAATACATACACCTGAGCAGCCCTTAGCTCATCATCGTTCAGATATCTCTTCTTCATTTTACCCGACGGCTTTTCTGAAGCATTGAATACCTTCAGTATTGTATCATTACATTCATGATCTCCGTCGTCGTTTCTGGAAGCTCTCGTTCTATTAGTTGCAACATGAGGCTTGAAATACATCGAACAAAAGTTTGTAATCTCCTCGAGAACATAGGCTTCACAAATAGAACCCTCGACCCGTGCCTTATTTTTCACCTTTCTTTTTAGGTGATTCAAATATCGCTCGAACGGGTACATCCATCGATATTCGACGGGTCCACCAACACGTGCCTCATAGGATAGATGAATCGGCAAATGCTCCATAGAGTCGAAGAATCCAGGAGGGAACACCCTCTCTAGCTTGCACAGTGTTACCGTAATGTCCTTCTCTTGCTTTTTTAGACGATCAACGAGCAATTTCTTAGAACAAAGGTCCCTGAAGAATATGCTAAGCTCCGTCAATGGATCCCAAACTGCCTGCGGTAAGAATTCCCGAAATGCAATCGGAATTAACCTCTCCATGAATACGTGACAATCGTGGCTCTTCATACCCGTCAATTTGTTTTCCTTCGGATCGACACATCTTCTCAGATTTGACACATATCCGTCTGGAAATTTTAGGCCCTGGATCCACCGACAAAGTCTCACTTTATCCTCCTTGTCCAGTGAGAAGATTGACTTCGGCAGGAACTGTTTTCCATTCTGCTCTATCAAATGCAACGCAGGGCGTTTGCATATTTCTGCTAAGTCCAACCTGGCCTTGGGATTGTCTTTCGTTTTTCCCTTTACGTCCATCACAGTATTAATTATGTTATCAAACACATTCTTCTCAATATGCATGACATCAAGATTATGTCTGATCAGATTGGTACTCCAATATGGCAGATCCCAGAATATGCTCCTCTTTGTCCAGTTATGATCTCTACCAAATCCATCGCACTTGTACCCAGTTGTAGGATCTTCGATAGCACTTGGAAAATCTCTAACCTCCTCCCATATCGCGGCTCCGCACCACCTTGGCGGTGGATCACCCTTCTCTACAACGCCGGCACGGAATGCATTCTTGTTCCTTCTGAACGGATGATCTTTTGGCAGAAATTGTCGATGACAATCAAAGAAGCACGGTTTTCCTCCGTATTTCAAGCGAAAAGCCTTAGTACAGTCCATGCAAATCGGACATGAGAGACGTCCATGAGTGCTCCATCCAGATAACATTCCATATGCCGGAAAGTCGTTGATGGTCCACATAAGGGTTGCCTTCATCTGAAAATTTTGCTTCCTGGAAACATCGTACGTGTTAGCGCCTACTTCCCATAACTGATTCAACTCATCTATCAAAGGCTGTAAGTACACATCAATGTTCCTCTTGGGATTGTTCGGACCAGGAATTATAACGGTTAGAAACATGTACTCGGTCTTCATGCACATCCAAGGCGGTAGGTTATACGGAGTGACAATCACAGGCCAGCACGAATACTGGGATCCCGAAAGACCAAAAGGAGTAAAACCGTCAGAACATAGCCCCAACCTGACATTACGTGGATCTGAAGCAAAATTAGGATACACTCGATCAAAGTGCTTCCACGCTTCTCCATCGGATGGTGATCCAACACTCCTTCAATCTGTTCTCACATGTGCCAACTCATATTTTCGGCCGTCTCTTTCACCATAAATAATCTTTGCAACCGCGGCGTTAAAGGCAGGTAGTGCATTGAATCGGTCGGTCTTCTTGCACTGGTAGACCTTCCTGTACTAGTTGGCTTATAGCGATCAGCACCACAAAATCTGTACACATCTGCGTCCTTGTCGTCTTTGTAGTATAGCATGCACCCATTGCGACAAGAATCGATTTTCTCGTATCCCATCCAGAGCGATCTCACCATCCTCTTAGACCAGTAGAAGTCTTTAGGTAACTTAGCACCCGCCGGCAAGATCTCTATAATCAACTCCAGCACTCGGTTGTAGCATTCTTGCGACATGTTAAAATCTGACTTAATGCTCAAAAGTCTTGTAACCACCTCCAACGGTGAATGATCCTCACAACCAGGATACAATGGAGTCCTTGCGTTCTCCAGCAACTCTATGAACTTTGCAGCGTCGACATTCGGTGCCTCCTCAGCTGCATCAGGAACAAAACTGGGCCCAGCAGCGTCGAAAACCATATTCACGCACCCGTCGTCGTATACATGATTATCTGAAACAAAATTAGGTCCCGCATGCATATACGGCTCAACATAAGGCTCCGGCTCTGATGCTAACGACACAAGTTCTCCGTGTGCGGTCTACTGATAGTAATTAGGCGTGAAACCCCTCGAGTACAAATGATATGTCACTTCCACTTCTGGATAATATTTTACGTTATGACATTTCACACACGGACACTTAATTTTGGTGCCGTCCATGTACTGAGGGAACGCCTTAGCAAACTGCAGGAACTGCTCTACTCCCGCTATGTATTCATCCCGCACACCACACATATCTTCAGGACGACGATTGTACATCCATGAACGATTCCGCAAGTAGTAATTCAGCTCCATTTGGAAATAATTCTGCAAAGATGAACACACCAATTAACAATGTTTGCTAACGTCTAAGTGTTTGCTAAGTGTTTCCTATTTTCCCGGTAACGATTTCACGGGAGGAGTACGAGATGTTTCCTATTTTTTCGGTAATTCATGGCTTCTGTGAAATAACCACATCTTGGCTATTTGTTAAATAGATCGACCCTGAGCTCCCATGTTCAGTCGTGCCTTCAACATCATGTTCAAATGAAGGTGACAAGCAGCTGACTATAGAAAAATATGTCGTATTGAGCTTCATAAAGAAATGCAAGATTACTACATAGGAGCTTGTAATCTTGCATTTCTTTATGAAGCTCAAGACGGCATATTTTTTCATAGTCAGCTGCTTGTCACCTTCATTTGAACATGATGTTGAAGGCACGACTAAACATGGGAGCTCAGGGTCGATCTATTTAACAAATAGCCAAGATGTGGTTATTTCAAACGATAGGAGTCGCTATATTCCTTAGAATAGACTTGGAATATTCTCTAGAATATTCTTGGAATATGCCTTGTAGCCAAGTGCTAATTAGATCTAGATCTAATTACTCCTATAATTACCTCTCCTGCCCCCATTAGTGCTAATCACTACAAGTGGGAGGCCATGGGGGTGCTACTGCTGATGTAAACTGCTGCTACAACAGCTGTTCTTGCTGCTGCTGTTGCTGGAATGGGGGCAGCAGCTCCCCTTCTACTCCCCATCCATCTATCCACCTATCCATCCAACTATCTATCTAATATATATCTACACATACCAATAGCTAACTAGTATCCTATTTCTAACCCCAACTTGGTATCCCAAACCAAGGCTCTAACACTCTAGGATACTAACAACTACATATCTAACTAGGATATGGCCTAAGATGCTAACCTATATCTAACACATTTAACCTCACACTCATCCACACAACTCACTTACACACTCACTCACATATATCACCCATGATACCACACTCATAAGCTCTCACCTAGGCTTACATATAGGCTAACACACACACACACATATAGGCATATATAGGACACATATAAATAGGATTATAGGTCCACTAATCCTTCCTATCATCCTTACATCCATTCCATTTATCAATTCCCACACTATCACCACACTACAATATAACCACAACACTACAACATGAATATTATACCAAGAGACACACACACATATATATCTATATATAACCACATATATATAACATGTAGGTATATATATATATAGGTGACATGTGTGTGTGTGTCTGTGTGTGTCTGTGTGTGTGTGTCTGTGTGTGTGTGTCCGTGTGTGTGTGTCCAACTAAAGGCTAATAAGTAGGCTAACTAATGGCTAAAAGATAGGCTAAAAGGATGGGCTAATAAGTAGGCTAACTAATGTCAAGTGGGGGGCACACTGCTGCAAATTTCAGCAGCATATAGCTGCTGTCCCCCTCCCCCCAAAACTGCAGAAAACAGCAGCCCAGGCTGCTGGTTGCTGTCCAAAACCCCCTCCCCATAAGCACACTTCTATCCTCCTTCAATATCCATCATTTCCTCATCCTTTCATTGATTTCCATCCTACTTCCCACACAACAACAACAAGAACAACAACTACACAACAATCAAAACCTCTCAACATTCCCACAACCATAACCCCAAATAAATATACAACCACACAAATATATATATAAAGATATATATACATGTAAAGAGATACAACATATAAATAACACATGAATAATAATATGAAAAAGAGCACAAGAAGAATATGATAAAATCTGTGTCAGTGTGTGTGTGTCTGTGTGTGTGTGTGTCTGTGTGTGTGTGTGTGTCCGTGTGTGTGTGTGTCTGTGTGTGTGTGTCCGTGTGTGTGTGTGTCCGTGTGTGTGTGTGAGAGGAGGAGGAGGAGGAGGAGGAGGGAGAGGAGTTAGGGTTAGGGTTAGGGTTTACCTTAGGAAGAGGGAGGAGGAGGAGGAGCTAGGGAGAGGAGGAGGATCTCGGATTGGGGGAGGAGGAGCTCGTCGGAGCGGGAGGGAGTCGCCGGGGGCGGGGGGAGCGAGTCGCCGGGGGCGGGGGGAGAGAGTCGCCGGGGGGGAGAGTCGCGGGGGGGGGGAGAGAGTCGCCGGGGGGGGAAGAGTCGCAGGGAGGGGAGGGATTCTAAAAATTTTGGAAATTTTCGAGTGAGGGGGAAAAGGAAACAGCGTGCCCTAAGTAAAACATTTAGCGACGTCAACTAAAGACGTCGCTAAACGTCGCAAAATTTTATTATATGGCGACATATATTAATACTCTGCCGCTGAACGTCGCTGTTCTGCGACGTAATTTATGTAATGTCGCTGAACGTCGCTAGTTAGCGACGATTTGCGACGTCACATGACGGGAGTCGCTATATTACATATATAGCGACGTTATTTTCTTACGTCGCTAAAACACGTCGCTAATATAGCATATTTTAGTAGTGGAAATTGCCTGCTGTCGATTCAGTGCAAATTCGATGCAGGAGCTCGTGCGTGTCCGACACGACACATGAGGCTCTGAAACTTGGGGAGCCCCGTGTCAGTGTCAGCCCCGTGTCACGTGTTAATTTTCACGTGTCCTCGCGGCGTGTCCAGCGAGTTGTGTCCCCCGTGAAGCAGGGCAAGCAACTGCTCGTGCACGCGCGCGCGCGACAGCGTGTTCACGTGTTTGTGCTGACTCGACACAACACGAAAACCACACAAAGACACAAGAAACACGTAAGCGACATATAAACCTAATTTCCTATTCAAATGGATTCCTAAAAATCACTCGAAATGCCCATTGGGGCATTTCGTCAAACACTTGAATACTAGGGCTGATACGTGTCCAAACGGGACACGAAATGGACACAAAATCTAGGGTTTCCTATTCCTACAGTTAGGTTAGGCCTAGGTCTCCCTAGATATGCAATAAAATTAGAATTTCATGGTATGGAATGAAGGTTACCTATATGTATCAAAATCCTCAAAAGCTCCATAAAGAGGTGTTCCTCTTGATAGCCAAACTTCTCTAATTGCTCCCAAGCTGAGATTTCTTGATACCAATAGCAAGAACAGAAAAATTAGAATCTATAGCAATTGGTTTGGGGAAAAAAGGAGTTGAAATGGATTTTCTATGATTTATGGAAGATGGAGACTTACCTCTTTATAAAACTTTACAAAATTCCTAATGGAGGCTAGCCCTAACTTTGAGGAGCTTTAAATAGGGGGGAGATCAATGTGGCCGGCCAAATGCTATTGGGGTTAGAGTTTGGCTACATGGTGTGGGCCTATGGGCTTTTAAGGCTTAAGTCATTAGCCATGACTTATGAAGTCACAAGCCATTCTAGCCTAATCAATTCCTAATCCCTCCAAATAAGTTCTAGTGAGTTAATAATCACTAACTTAGGTCAAGCTAGGGTTACTTAACCTAACCAAGTGGTCATAACCTAGGTTAGTCCCTAGGTTAGTCTCCTAGTCAACACTAATCAAAGTCAACTATAGGACCAAAATCAATTATACTAAAAATCACTAAAAATCACAAAAAATTCTAATAAATATAATTAATACTAACTATCACTAACCATGGTTAGCTAAGACTAGCTATGACTAATCTAGGTTAGGTCCAAACCAAGTTAGGCTAATCACAAAACATGATAATCAATTAAATAATATTAAAATCACACCATTCTTAATAATACATTAAATTCCAAATAATATATATTAAATTCAATTAAATTCAAAATGACAAAAGTATCCTTGAACTGGAAATGATAAATGAAACACCCTAATCACATGGCTAGGCTCTAGGTTAAGCTGTCTCTAGTGTTACACTATCAAAACACCAAAATCATAAGTCATGATTTAAAATAGTTTTAAAATGATTTAAAAATTACCAAAAATTATATCATGATTTAAAATATCATTATTAAAAGATTAAAATTACAAAATTTTAAAATTACCCTCATTTGGAAAACTGGGTGTTACAATCCTACCCACCTTATAAAAATTTCGTCCTCGAAATTAAAGGTGATCGTACTCCTTCTAGGTTAAGCCCCCAGCAATCATAGTCTCAGAACCTATTCAATCATACAATTTAAAAGGACGGCATACAGGGTCATGGCATACGGTGGTAGTGAAGTCTCATCTAGGTATACTAGTCATGCTAACCAAAACGGTCATAGGGTATCAAAACACACAAGTGATCTAGGGTGCTAAACTAGAAAAGATACAGAAATAACAATCATCAAGACTGTAAGGCAGTCTACCCTCCTATATGAAAACTGATACTTATCAAAAAATATATATAATAAAGATAACTACCAATTATCTATTAAGGGATA